>CM061749.1:12451102-13051102 GCA_030979885.1 Lolium multiflorum
GGAAATTTTAAAGGTAGCACTCAAGCAATTTACTTTGGAATGGCGGAGAAATACCATGTAGTAGGTAGGTATGGTGGACACAAATGGCATAGTGGTTGGCTCAAGGATTTTGGATGCATGAGAAGTATTCCCTCTCGATACAAGGTTTAGGCTAGCAAGGTTATTTGAAACAAACACAAGGATGAACCGGTGCAGCAAAACTCACATAAAAGTCATATTGTAAACATTATAAGACTCTACACCATCTTCCTTGTTGTTCAAAACTCAATACTAGAAATTATCTAGACTTTAGAGAGACCAAATATGCAAACCAAATTTTAGCAAGCTCCATGTATTTCTTCATTAATAGGTGCAAAGTATATGATGCAAGAGCTTAAACATGAGCACAACAATTGCCAAGTATCAAATTATTCAAGACATTTTAGAATTACTACATGTAGCATTTCCCGATTCCAACCATATAACAATTTAACGAAGAAGATTCAACCTTCGCCATGAATACTATGAGTAAAGCCTAAGGACATATTTGTCCATATGCAACAGCGGAGCGTGTCTCTCTCCCACACAATGAATGCTAGGATCCATTTTATTCAAACAAAAACGAAAAACAAAAACAAACCGACGCTCCAAGCAAAGCACATAAGATGTGATGGAATAAAAATATAGTTTCAGGGAGGAACCTGATAATGTTGTCGATGAAGAAGGGGATGCCTTGGGCATCCCCAAGCTTAGACGCTTGAGTCTTCTTAAAATATGCAGGGGTGAACCACCGGGGCATCCCCAAGCTTAGCTTTCACTCTCCTTGATCATATTGTATCATCTCCCTCTCTTGATTCTTGAAAACTTCCTCCACACCAAACTCAAAACAACTCATTAGAGGGTTAGTGCACAATAAAAATTTACATGTTCAGAGGTGACATAATCATTCTTAACACTTCTGGACATTGCACAAAGCTACTGGACATTAATGGAATAAAGAAATTCATCCAACATAGCAAAAGAGGCAATGCGAAATAAAAGGCAGAATCTGTCAAAACAGAACAGTTCGTAAAGACGAATTTTAAAGTGGCACCAGACTTGCTCAGATGAAAATGCCCAAATTGAATGAAAGTTGCGTACATATCTGAGGATCACTCGCGTAAATTGGTATAATTTTCTGAGTTACCTACAGAGAATTAGGCCCAGATTCGTGACAGCAAAGAAATCTGTTTCTGCGCAGTAATCCAAATCTAGTATGAACCTTACTATCAAAGACTTTACTTGGCACAACAATGCACAAAACTAAGATAAGGAGAGGTTGCTACAGTAGTAACAACTTCCAAGACTCAAATATAAAATAAAAGTACTGTAGTAAAAACATGGGTTGTCTCCCATAAGCGCTTAACGCCTTTCAGCTAGGCGCAGAAAGTGTATATCAAGTGTTATCAAGAGATGCAGTATCAACATCATAATTTGTTCTAATAATAGAATCAAAAGGTAACTTCATTCTCTTTCTAGGAAGTGTTCCATACCTTTCTTGAGAGGAAATTGATATTTAATATTACCTTCCTTCATATCAATGATGGCTCCAACAGTTCGAAGAAAAGGTCTTCCCAATATAATGGGACAAGATGCATTGCATTCAATATCCAAGACAACAAAATCAACGGGGACAAGGTTATTGTTAATGGTAATGCGAACATTATCAACTCTCCCCAAAGGTTTCTTTATAGCATTATCAACAAGATTAACATCCAAATAACAGTTTTTCAATGGTGGCAAGTCAAGCATATCATAAATTTTCTTAGGCATAACAGAAATACTTGCACCAAGATCACATAAAGCATTACAATCAAAGTTATTGACCTTCATCTTAATGATGGGCTCCCAACCATCTTCTAACTTTCTAGGAATAGAAGTTTCAAGTTTTAGTTTCTCTTCCCTAGCTTTTATGAGAGCATTCGTAATATGTTTTGTGAAAGCCAAATTTATAGCACTAGCATTGGGACTTTTAGCAAGCTTTTGTAAGAAATTTATGACTTCAGAGATGTGGCAATCATCAAAGTCTAAACCATTATGATCTACAGCAATGGGATCATTGTCCCCAATATTTTGAAAAATTTCAGCAGTTTTATCAATTTCAGCAGTTTTAGCAGTTTCAGGCAATTTTGCACGCTTTGCACTAGGAGTAGTAACATTGCCAACACCAATTATTTTACCATTGATAGTAGGAGGTGCAGCAACATGTGAATCATTAACATTACTAGTGGTGGTAATAGTCCAAACTTTAGCTACATTATTCTCTTTAGCAAGTTTTTCATTTTCTTCTCTTCCCACCTAGCACGCAATTCAGCCATCAATCTAATATTCTCATTAATTCTAACTTGGATGGCATTTGATGTAGTAACAATTTTATTTTCAATATCCTTATTAGGCATAACTTTCAATTTTAAAAGATCAACATCGAGGCAAGTCTATCAACCTTAGAAGCAAGAATATCAATTTTATCAAGCTTTTTTCAACAGATTTGTTAAAAGCAGTTTGTGTACTAATAAATTTTTAAGCATAGCTTCAAGTCCAGGGGTGTGTTCCTATTATTGTTGTAAGAATTCCCATAAGAATTACCATAACCGTTACCATTATTATAAGGATATATAGTTATTACTAGAATTGTTCCGATAAGCATTGTTGTTGAAATTATTATTTTTAATGAAGTTCACATCAACATGTTCTTCTTGGGCAACCAATGAAGCTAATGGAACATTATTAGGATCAACATTAGTCCTATCATTCACAAGCATAGACATAATAGCATCAATCTTATCACTCAAGGAGGAGGTTTCTTGTAATTTACCTTACCTTGTGGAGCTCTTTTGTGCCATTCAGAGTAATTAATCATCATATTATCAAGAAGCTTTGTTGCTTCACCAAGAGTGATGGACATAAAGGTACCTCCAGCAGCTGAATCCAATAGGTTCCGCGAAGAAAAGTTCAGTCCTGCATAAAAGGTTTGGATGATCATCCAAGTAGTCAGTCCATTGGGCAATTCTTTACCAAAGATTTCATTCTCTCCCATGCTTGTGCAACATGCTCATTATCCAATTGTTTAAAATTCATTATGCTACTCCTCAAAGATATAATTTTAGCGGGAGGATAATATCTACCAATAAAAGCATCCTTACATTTAGTCCAAGAATCAATACTATTTCTAGGCAGAGATAGCAACCAATCTTTAGCTCTTCCTCTTAAGGAGAAAGGAAACAATTTCAATTTTATAATGTCACCATCTACATCCTTATACTTTTGCATTTCACATAGTTCAACAAAATTATTAAGATGGGCAGCAGCATCATCATAACTAACACCAGAAAATTGCTCTCTCATAACAAGATTCAGTAAAGCAGGTTTAATTTCAAAGAATTCTGCTGTAGTAGCAGGTGGAGCAATAGGTGTGCATAAGAAATCATTATTATTTGTGGTTGTGAAGTCACACAACTTAGTATTCTCACGAGTACCCATTTTAGCAGTAGTAAATAAAGCAAACTAGATAAAGTAAATGCAACTAAATTTTTTTGTGTTTTTGATATAGAGAACAAGGCAGTAAATAAAGTAAAACTAGCAATTAATTTTTTTGTGTTTTGATTTAAGTGCAGCAAACAAAGTAGTAAATAAAATAAAGCAAGACAAAACAAAGTAAAGAGATTGGATTGTGGAGACTCCCCTTGCAGCGTGTCTTGATCTCCCCGGCAACGGCGCCAGAAAATATTGCTTGATGGCGTGTAATACACACGTTCGTTGGGAACCCCAAGAGGAAGGTATGATGCACAGCAAGTTTTCCCTCTAAGAAACCAAGGTTTATCGAACCAGAGGAGCCAAGAAGCACGTTGAAGGTTGATGGCGCGGGATAGTGCGGCGCAACACAGGGATTCCCAACTGGAACCCGCACAACACAACCAAAGTACTTTGCCCCAAAACAAAGTGAGGTTGTCATCTCACCGGCTTGTGTAACAAAGGATTAGATGTATACTGTGGATGATGATTGTTTGCGAAAACAGTAGAACAAGTATTGCAGTAGATTGTATTTAATGTAAAAGAATGGACCGGGGTCCACAGTTCACTAGAGGTGTCTCTCCCATAAGATAAATAGCATGTTGGGTGAACAAATTCGGGCAATTGACAAATAAAGAGGGCATGACAATGCACATACATGATATGATAAGTATAGTGAGATTTAATTGGGCATTACGACAAAGTACATAGACCGCTATCCAGCATGCATCTATGCCTAAAAAGTCCACCTTCAGTTATCATCCGAACCCCTTCCAATTAAGTTGCAAACAACAGACAATTGCATTAAGTATGGTGCGTAATGTAATCAATAACTACATCCTCGGACATAGCATCAATGTTTTATCCCTAGTGGCAACAAGACATCCACAACCTTAGAACTTTCTGTCACTGTCCCAGATTTAATGGAGGCATGAACCCACTATCGAGCATAAATACTCCTCTTGGAGTTAAGAGTAAAAACTTGGCCCTCTACTAATAACGGAGAGCATGCAAGATCATAAAGAACACATAGGTAATAGATTGATAATCAACATAACATAGTATTCTCTATCCATCGGATCCCGACAAACACAACATATAGCATTACAGATAGATGATCTTGATCATGTTAGGCAGCTGATACGTCTCCGACGTATCGATAATTTCTTATGTTCCATGCCATATTATTGATGATACCTACATGTTTTATGCACACTTTATGTCATATTCGTGCATTTTCTGGAACTAACCTATTAACAAGATGCCGAAGAGCCTTTGCTGTTTTCTGTTTTTGGTTTCAGAAATCCTAGTAACGAAATATTCTCGAATTGGACGAAATCAAGACCCAGGGTCCTATTTTGCCACGAAGCTTCCGGAAGACCGAAGAAGTGGGGCCACGAGGGGCCGCCACCATAGGGCGGCGTGGCCCCCTTGGCCACGCCGACCTGTGGTGTGGGGCCCCTGTGGCCCCCACGTTGCCCTTCCGCCTACTTAAAGCCTCCGTCGCAAACCCCGATGCGAAACCACGTTACGGAAAACCTTACCGAGACGCCGCCGCCAATCCCATCTCGGGGATTCAGGAGATCGCCTCCGGCACCCTGCCGGAGAGGGGATTCATCTCCGGAGGACTCTACACCGCCATGGTCGCCTCCGGAGTGATGAGTGAGTAGTTCACCCCTGGACTATGGGTCCATAGCAGTAGCTAGATGGTTGTCTTCCTCATTGTGCTTCATTGTTGGATCTTGTGAGCTGCCTAACATGATCAAGATCATCTATCTGTAATTCTATATGTTGTGTTTGTCGGGATCCGATGGATAGAGAATACCATGTTATGTTAATTATCAAGTTATTACATATGTGTTGTTTATGATCTTGCATGCTCTCCGTTATTAGTAGAGGCTCTGGCCAAGTTTTTGCTCTTAACTCCAAGAGGGAGTATTTATGCTCGATAGTGGGTTCATGCCCGCATTGACACTGGGACAGTGACAGAAAGTTCTAAGGTTGTGTTGTGCTGTTGCCACTAGGGATAAAACATTGGCGCTATGTCTAAGGATGTAGTTGTTGATTACATTACGCACCATACTTAATGCAATTGTCTGTTGCTTTGCAACTTAATACTGGAAGGGGTTCGGATGATAACCTGAAGGTGGACTTTTTAGGCATAGATGCACTTGGATGGCGGTCTATGTACTTTGTCGTAATGCCCAATTAAATCTCACTATACTTATCATGACATGTATGTGCATTGTTATGCCCTCTCTATTTGTCAATTGCCCGACTGTAATTTGTTCACCCAACATGCTTTTATCTTATGGGAGAGACACCTCTAGTGAACTGTGGACCCCGGTCCATTCTTTAATACTGAAATACAAATCTGCTGCAATACTTGTTTTACTGTTTTCTCGCAAACAATCATCTTCCACACAATATGGTTAATCCTTTGTTACAGCAAGCCGGTGAGATTGACAACCTCATTTTCGTTGGGGCAAAGTACTTTGGTTGTGTTGTGCAGGTTCCACGTTGGCGCCGAATCTCCTGGTGTTGCGCCGCACTACATCCCGCCGCCATCAACCTTCAACGTGCTTCTTGGCTCCTCCTGGTTCGATAAACCTTGGTTTCTTTCTGAGGGAAAACTTGCTGCTGTGCGCATCATACCTTCCTCTTGGGGTTCCCAACGAACGTGTGAAATACACGCCATCAAGCATATTTTCTGGCGCCGTTGCCGGGGAGATCAAGACACGCTGCAAGGGGAGTCTCCACTTCTCAATCTCTTTACTTTGTTTTTGTCTTGCTTTATTTTATTTACTACTTTGTTTGCTGCATTATATCAAAACACAAAAAAATTAGTTGCTAGTTTTACTTTATTTACTGTCTTGCTTGCTATATCAAAAACACAAAAAAATTAGTTTACTTGCATTTACTTTATCTAGTTTGTTTTATTTACTACTGCTAAAATGGCCACCCCTGAAAATACTAAGTTGTGTGACTTCACTAGCACAAATAATAATGATTTCTTATGCACACCTATTGCTCCACCTGCTACTACAGCGGAATTCTTTGAAATTAAACCTGCTTTACTGAATCTTGTCATGAGAGAGCAATTTTCTGGTGTTAGTTCTGATGATGCTGCCCATCTCAATAATTTTGTTGAATTATGTGAAATGCAAAAGTATAAAGATGTAGATGGTGACATTATAAAATTAAAATTGTTTCCTTTCTCATTAAGAGGAAGAGCTAAAGATTGGTTGCTATCTCTGCCTAAGAATAGTATTGATTCCTGGACTAAATGAAAGGATGCTTTTATTGGTAGATATTATCCCCTGCTAAAATTATATCTTTGAGGAGTAGCATAATGAATTTTAAACAATTGGATAATGAACATGTTGCTCAAGCTTGGGAAAGAATGAAATCTTTGGTTAAAAATTGCCCAACCCATGGACTTACTACTTGGATGATCATCCAAACCTTCTATGCAGGACTAAATTTTTCTTCGCGGAATTTATTGGATTCAGCTGCTGGAGGTACCTTTATGTCCATCACTCTTGGTGAAGCAACAAAGCTCCTTGATAATATGATGGTTAATTACTCTGAATGGCACACGGAAAGAGCTCCACAAGGTAAGAAGGTAAATTCTGTTGAAGAATCCTCTTCCTTGAATGATAAGGTTGATGCTATTATGTCTATGCTTGTGAATGATAGGACTAATGTTGATCCTAATAATGTTCCGTTAGCTTCATTGGTTGCCCAAGAAGAACATGTTGATGTAAACTTCATTAAAAATAATAATTTCAACAACAATGCTTATCGGAACAATTCTAGTAATAACTATAGGCCATATCCTTATAATAATGGTAACGGTTATGCTAATTCTTATGAGAATTCTTACAACAATAATAGGAATACACCCCCTGGACTTGAAGCTATGCTTAAAGAATTTATTAGTGCACAAACTGCCTTTAACAAATCTGTTGAGGAAAAGCTCAATAAAATTGATATTCTCGCTTCTAAGGTTGATAGTCTTGCCTCTGATGTTGATCTTTTGAAATTGAAAGTTATGCCTAATAGGGATATTGAAAATAAAATTGTTACTACAGCAAATGCCATCCAAGTTAGAATTAATGAGAATATAAGATTAATGGCTGAATTGCGTGCTAGGTGGGATAGAGAAGAAAATGAAAAACTAGCTAAAGAGAAAAATGTAGCTAAAGTTTGGACTATTACCACCACTAGCAATGCTAATAATTCACATGTTGTTGCACCTCCTACTATCAATGGCAAAATAATTGGTGTTGGCAATGCTTCTACTCCTAGTGCAAAGCGCGCAAAATTACCTGAAACTGCTGAAACTGCCTGTGATAAAACTGCTGAAATTTTTTCCAACCTTGGGGATGATAATCCCATTGCTTTAGATTGTAATGATTTAGATTTTGATGATTGCCACATCTCTGAAGTTATAAAGTTCTTACAAAAACTTGCTAAAAGTCCCAATGCTAGCGCTGTAAACTTGGCTTTCACAAAACATATTACAAATGCTCTCATAAAAGCTAGAGAAGAGAAACTAAAACTTGAAAATTCTATTCCTAGAAAGCTAGAGGATGGTTGGGAGCCCATCATTAAAATGAGAGTCAAAGATTTTGATTTTAATGCTTTATGTGATCTTGGTGCAAGTATTTCTGTTATGCCTAAAAAAGTCTATGATATGCTTGACTTGCCACCATTGAAAAACTGTTATCTGGATGTTAATCTCGCTGATAATGCTAAAAAGAAACCTTTGGGGAAAGTTGATAATGTTCATATTATGGTTAACAATAACCTTGTCCCCGTTGATTTTGTTGTCTTGGATATTGAATGCAATGCATCTTGCCCCATTATATTGGGAAGACCTTTTCTTCGAACCGTTGGTGCTACTATTGATATGAAGGAAGGTAATATTAAATATCAATTTCCTCTCAAGAAAGGTATGGAACACTTCCCTAGAAAGAGAATGAAGTTACCTTATGATTCTATTATTAGAACAAATTATGATGTTGATGCTTCATCACTTGATGTTACTTGAGTTACACTTTCTGCGCCTAGCTGAAAGGCGTTAAAGAAAAGCGCTTATGGGAGACAACCCATGTTTTTACTACAGTATTTTTGTTTTATATTTGAGTCTTGGAAGTTGTTTACTACTGTAGCAACCTCTCCTTATCTTAGTTTTATGTTTTGTTGTGCCAAGTAAAGTCTTTGATAGTAAAGTAAATACTAGATTTGGATTTCTGCGCAGAAACAGATTTCTTTGCTGTCACGAATCTGGGTCTAATTCTCTGTGACTCAGAAAATTGCAAATTTACGTGAGTGATCCTCAGATATGTACGCAACTTTCATTCAATTTGGGCATTTTCATTTGAGCAAGTCTGGTGGCCTAATAAAATCCATCTTTACGGACTGTTCTGTTTTGACAGATTCTGCCTTTTATTTCGCATTGCCTCTTTTGCTATGTTGGATGAATTTCTTTGATCCATTAATGTCCAGTAGCTTTATGCAATGTCCAGAAGTGTTAAGAATGATTGTGCCACCTCTGAACATGTGAATTTTTATTATGCACTAACCCTCTAATGAGTTGTTTCGAGTTTGGTGTGGAGGAAGTTTTCAAGGATCAAGAGAGGAGTATGATACAATATGATCAAGGAGAGTGAAAGCTCTAAGCTTGGGGATGCCCCGGTGGTTCACCCCTGCATATTCTAAGAAGACTCAAGCGTCTAAGCTTGGGGATGCCCAAGGCATCCCCTTCTTCATCGACAACATTATCAGGTTCCTCCCCTGAAACTATATTTTTATTCCGTCACATCTTATGCACTTTGCTTGGAGCGTCGGTTTGTTTTTGTTTTTGTTTTGTTTGAATAAAATGGATCCTATCATTCACTTTATGGAGAGAGACACGCTCCGCTGTAGCATATGGACAAGTATGTCCTTAGGCTCTACTCATAGTATTCATGGCGAAGTTTCTTCTTCGTTAAATTGTTATATGGTTGGAATTGGAAAATACTACATGTAGTAACTCTAAAATGTCGTGGATAATTTGATACTTGGCAATTGTTGTGCTCATGTTTAAGCTCTTGCATCATATACTTTGCACCCATTAATGAAGAAACACTTAGAGCTTGCTAATTTGGTTTGCATATTTGGTTTCTCTAGAGTCTAGATAATATCTAGTATTGAGTTTTGAACAACAAGGAAGACGGTGTAGAGTCTTATAATATTTACAATATGTCTTTTATGTGAGTTTTGCTGCACCGTTCATCCTTGTGTTTGTTTCAAATAACCTTGCTAGCCTAAACCTTGTATCGAGAGGGAATACTTCTCATGCATCCAAAATCCTTGAGCCAACCACTATGCCATTTGTGTCCACCATATCTACCTACTACATGGTATTTATCCGCCATTCCAAAGTAAATTGCTTGAGTGCTACCTTTAAAATTCCATCATTCACCTTTACAATATATAGCTCATGGGACAAATAGCTTAAAAACTATTGTGGTATTGAATATGTACTTATGCACTTTATCTCTTATTAAGTTGCTTGTTGTGCGATAACCATGTTTCTGGGGACGCCATCAACTATTCTTTGTTGAATATCATGTGAGTTGCTATGCATGCCCGTCTTGTCTGAAGTAAGAGAGATCTACCACCTTTATGGTTGGAGCATGCATATTGTTAGAGAAGAACATTGGGCCGCTAACTAAAGCCATGATTCATGGTGGAAGTTTCAGTTTGGACATATATCCTCAATCTCATATGAGAATAATAATTGTTGCCACATGCTTATGCATTAAAGAGGAGTCCACTATCTGTTGTCCATGTTGTCCCGGTATGGATGTCTAAGTTGAGAATAATCAAAAGCGAGAAATCCAAAATGCGAGCTTTCTCCTTAGACCTTTGTACAGGCGGCATGGAGGTACCCCATTGTGACACTTGGTTAAAACATGTGTATTGCAAAGATCCGGTAGTCCAAGCTAATTAGGACAAGGTGCGGGCACTATTAGTATACTATGCATGAGACTTGCAACTTGTAAGATATAATTTACATAACTCATATGCTTTATTACTACCGTTGACAAAATTGTTTCATGTTTTCAAAATAAAAGCTCTAGCACAAATATAGCAATCGATGCTTTCCTCTTTGAAGGACCATTCTTTTTACTTTTATGTTGAGTCAGTTCACCTATTTCTCTCCATCTCAAGAAGCAAACACTTGTGTGAACTGTGCATTGATTCCTACATACTTGCATATTGCACTTGTTATATTACTCTATGTTGACAATTATCCATGAGATATACATGTTACAAGTTGAAAGCAACCGCTGAAACTTAATCTTCCTTTGTGTTGCTTCAATACCTTTACTTTGATTTATTGCTTTATGAGTTAACTCTTATGCAAGATTTATTGATGCTTGTCTTGAAGTACTATTCATGAAAAGTCTTTGCTTTATGATTCACTTGTTTACTCATGTCATTACCATTGTTTTGATCGCTGCATTCATTACATATGTTTACAAATAGTATGATCAAGGTTATGATGGCATGTCACTTCAGAAATTATCTTTGTTATCGTTTTACCTGCTCGGGACGAGCAGAACTAAGCTTGGGGATGCTGATACGTCTCCGACGTATCGATAATTTCTTATGTTCCATGCCATATTATTGATGATACCTACATGTTTTATGCACACTTTATGTCATATTCGTGCATTTTCTGGAACTAACCTATTAACAAGATGCCGAAGAGCCAGTTGTTGTTTGTGCTGTTTTTGGTTTCAGAAATCCTAGTAACGAAATATTGTCGGAATTGGACGAAATCAAGACCAGTGGTCCTATTTTGCCAAGAAGCTTCCGGAAGACCGAAGAGGAGTCGGCGGGCCACGAGGGGCCGCCACCATAGGCGGCGCGGCCCAGCCCTTGGCCGCGCCGACCTGTGGTGTGGGGCCCCCGCGCCCTTCCGCCTACTTAAAGCCTCCGTCGCGAAACCCCTGATGCGAAAAACCACGATACGGAAAACCTTACCGAGACGCCGCCGCCGCCAATCCCATCTCTCGGGGATTTCGAGATCTCCTCCGGCACCCTCCGGAGAGGGGATTCATCTCCCGGAGGACTCTACACCGCCATGGTCGCCTCCGGATTGATGAGTGAGTAGTTCACCCCTGGACTATGGGTCCATAGCAGTAGCTAGATGGTTCTTCTCCTCATTGTGCTTCATTGTTGGATCTTGTGAGCTGCCTAACATGATCAAGATCATCTATCTGTAATTCTATATGTTGTGTTTGTCGGGATCCGATGGATAGAGAATACCATGTTATGTTAATTATCAAGTTATTACATATGTGTTGTTTATGATCTTGCATGCTCTCCGTTATTAGTAGAGGCTCTGGCCAAGTTTTTGCTCTTAACTCCAAGAGGGAGTATTTATGCTCGATAGTGGGTTCATGCTCGCATTGACACCTGGGACATGACAGAAAGTTCTAAGGTTGTGTTGTGCTGTTGCCACTAGGGATAAAACATTGGCGCTATGTCTAAGGATGTAGTTGTTGATTACATTACGCACCATACTTAATGCAATTGTGTTGCTTTGCAACTTAATACTGGAAGGGGTTCGGATGATAACCTGAAGGTGGACTTTTTAGGCATAGATGCAGTTGGATGGCGGTCTATGTACTTTGTCGTAATGCCCAATTAAATCTCACTATACTTATCATGACATGTATGTGCATTGTTATGCCCTCTCTATTTGTCAATTGCCCGACCGTAATTTGTTCACCCAACATGCTTTTATCTTATGGGAGAGACACCTCTAGTGAACTGTGGACCCCGGTCCATTCTTTAATACTGAAATACAAATCTGCTGCAATACTTGTTTTACTGTTTCTCCGCAAACAATCATCTTCCACACAATACGGTTAATCCTTTGTTACAAGCAAGCCGGTGAGATTGACAACCTCACTGTTTCGTTGGGGCAAAGTACTTTGGTTGTGTTGTGCAGGTTCCACGTTGGCGCCGGAATCTCTGGTGTTGCGCCGCACTACATCCCGCCGCCATCAACCTTCAACGTACTTCTTGGCTCCTCCTGGTTCGATAAACCTTGGTTTCTTTCTGAGGGAAAACTTGCTGTGCGCATCATACCTTCCTCTTGGGGTTCCCAACGAACGTGTGAAATACACGCCATCAGCAGCTCACAAGATCCGACAATGAAGCACATAAGGAGAAGACAACCATCTAGCTACTGCTATGGACCCATAGTCCAGGGGTGAACTACTCACTCATCACTCTGGAGGCGACCATGGCGGTGAAGAGTCCTCCGGGAGATGATTCCTCGCGGGTGCCGGAGGCGATCTCCTGAATCCCCCGAAATGGGATTGGCGGTGTTGGCGTCTCAGTAAGGTTTTCCGTATCGTGGCTCTCGGTACTGGGGATTTCGCGACGGAGGCTTTAAGTAGGCGGAAGGGCAGGTCAAAGGGCGTCACGGGGACCCACACAGCAGGCCGCGCGGCCAGGGCCCAGGCCGCGCCGCCCTGGCGTGTCGTCGCCCCGTGGCCCCACTTCGTCTTCTCTTCGGTCTTCTGGAAGCTTCGTGGAAAAATAGGACCCTGGGCGTTGATTTCGTCCAATTCCGAGAATATTTCCTTTGTAGGATTTCTGAAACCAAAAACAGCAGAAAACAGCAATGGCTCTTCGGCATCTCGTTAATAGGTTAGTGCCGGAAAATGCATAAATATGACATAAAGTATACATAAAACATGTAGATATCATCAATAATGTGGCATGGAACATAAGAAATTATCGATACGTCGGAGACGTATCAGGGTTTCGTGGCAATATTGCGTTCTATTGCCACGAAAAATGGCCGTTCTAGTGCATTCTGGACCGAACGTTTTCGTATACTCAGTTATGATTTAGTCCGCCTTATCATCCTCACACAGATGGAGCTATTGAAAGAGTTAATCAAACTTTGGAAGTTTGTCCACAATGATGGTCTCAGTGGTTGCCATTGGCAGAATATTATTATAACACAAATTGGCATTTTGCTCCGAACAAAACACCTTTTGAAGTATTGTACAATTATCCACCACACAACTTCAGAATTGCGCCTACAGACACTAGTGGAAAACGGGGCAACAGACCCGGTTTGTTTGGGCCTTCAGTCCCGGTTTGCAAACCGGGACCAACAAGGCGGGACTAAAGGGTCCCCCCTTTAGTCCCGGTTTAAAGATGCACTGGGTCCAAAGGCCCCGCCACATGGTGCGGCGAGGGCGCTCGAGGTGGAGGACCTTTGGTCCCGGTTCGTTGTACGAACCGGGACTGGAGGGTCTCTGCCGCGGCAGAAAATTGCCGTTTCTCTGCCGTGGCACAGGTTTAGGGTGGAGCAGCGTTTCTCTGCCGCGGCAGAGTTTTAGCAATGCATATATCATTCAAGAAACCACAAAGTATCGTCGTGAATATATAGACATCGTCAACAGTACACGTAATGCATGCATATTTACAATATAAAGACGGATCTCTTTACTAAATCTATTTCATATACGCCTATCGATTACAAAGTTGATCAAGATCTACGAGCTTCCGATAGTACTCTCCAGTTGGGGCAATGGCCTCGTTAAGAAAGAATCCCGCGAGTTCCTCTTGAATTGCTCGTATGCGATCCTCCGTTATGAGAGTGTCCCGCAGGCGTATCATCTATATTTAAAAAAGGATATATATATATGATTCGTGGTGCCCAGGCACCATGGTGCACCAGTTAGTTTACATACATATATATATATATATATATATATATATATATAGGGTTGCACTATTGTGCAACTAGTGCTCAAAATATTATTCTGAGTAGCAACGCACCCTATTTAGAGCGCGGAGCCGAACGTAAGGGAAAAAAACCGAACCCACCCGCTGCGCACGCACGAAACCCACCAAGCCCAGTTTGATCTCAAAATCCCCAGCCCCCCATCGTGTGCTACACCGGCAACCCCCGCCGCTGCCAGCCAATCCCGCCGCCGGCAACCCCCGCTGCCGCTAGCCTCCCCTCGCTGCCGGCAACCTGCCGCCGCCAGCCACCCCCGCCGCTGCCGTCCTGGCCGACCCCCGCGCCACCATCTGGATGCCCACCGCTCCATCGCGCCAAGGACAGCCGTGCCGCCGACTCGAGGGCTGCCGTGCCGCCGCCACGAGGGCTTCACATAACTGCTTTCCCCTGCCCGGTGACGGCGCCTCGCCGGCCCCATCCCCAAGCGACTCACCGGATCAGCCTCCAAGCGCGCCGCTCACCCTGGCCACCAACGCGCCGCTTGCCTCGCCCCCAGCGCGTCGCTCACCTCGCCCCCAATTGCGTCGCCCTGCCCTCCGGCCTCCTCCACGCAGGTGACCTGGCCTCCCTCGCGCTGATGTGCCTCCACCCCACCGTCGAGTCTCCGGCCATGGTCACACGCCGCCGTCACCTGCGGGGAAGGTCGCGGCTTGTTTGTACTTCCTAGTACTGGACTGGAATTCCTCCGCTGCTCCAAACCGGCTGTCACAGCGCGCGGGCCTCCTGGTTCCCTTAGCTCAAAGCCTCCTGTACTGGCCTCCCCCATCGCTGGTTAAATTTGGGCTCCGTCGAAGTCGCCAGAAAGTGCAGATGTTCCTTCACGGGCAGTACAATCGCTGGTTAAATTTGGGCGCCGTCGAAGTCGCCAGAAAGTGCAGATGTTCCTTCACGGGCAGTACAATCTTTAGGCACTGATAAGTTCACTCGTTTTATGGGCCTTCATCAAGATAGGCGATCAAGCTCTTTCTGCAATTTCACCATCGTGATAATCTGGTTGCCTATCTCCTTTTCCTGATGGCACTGTGCCCTGCAGATAATAAAGCTGCTGCGGCTGCTGCTACGAATTAAGATGCAGAAGAAGAAGCAATGGCCGGCCGGGAGGAGGCTACTGTAGCGAGCCCAGGCAACACCACTTGGTCCTGTCAGTGCCACCGATGCCGCACCACGCCACTTCCACCTGATGCCGTACACACATGAATACAACATACATCAGCAGTTCTAGATTTTTGCCTGGTACTTGTTTGCACATATGCTACCGAGAGTTGTAAGAATTTTGGTTCTACAATTTCCTTTGCAATCTTGAGAATAAGAGCACTATTTTACATTTTCGTCTGAAGATAATAAGAAGTACAGGTGCACTTGTTTACGTAGGGGGCAGCACTGGCCCGTGCTCGTCTTCCTCCTCCACGTCTATGTCGCCGAAGTATTTCTCGAAGCCTCCGCGCGACAGTTGCCGCGCGAGCGGTGCGCGAAGCGGACGCATAGGCAACGACACAGCAGCAAGCAAGCGGTATACACTTGTGACCGTGCGCAGCAAGTTGTTGAATGTCGCAAGTGGTATACCATGCCGCCGGGCTGACCACTGTGTGTCCCTGCCTATCCTGGTCTCTTCGCTGACGGCGGCCGCCGCACCACCGCGCCTAGTTTCAGTGGTGCCGGTCACAAGACGCCCTAGCGACCCTACGCATCGGCGACCCTCAGTCCTCTGTTTGGTTGCTATTTTCCGTGGTAAAGTTCCCTCGCTATCTCAAGTTTTTCTTCTGATAATGCCATCAGCAGAACACATAGGCTAAGAAATAAGTGCAGGTACACAACAAATGAACTACTCCCTACGAACGTAGAGGCCGTGTAGATACACAACGACCCTCCATGAATTTTCAAATAAAAGAAGTGCAAATGCATATCTATACCTAAGAACTGCTGCTGAACTTCTTTGCCGCAGGGCATGTACTTATTTTGCCATGGGCTTGTACTTCCGTGACTTAAGAACTGCTGCTGCTTCTTGATTTTTTTTCTAGTTATGCATCTTTACAAAATACATGATTGTTGTGTCCTATATGGTACATGCATCTCTGCATTTTCAAAGTTCAGTTTTCGTTTCCGAGAAGTAAATTCCATGCATTGCGCTATGTGTTTTTAGGTCATTACAGGAAGCCAGTACTGATGGATTAGATTGTGAAGTATAGGTATTCAACAGCGGCAACAAACCATGTTTTGGACAAGGTCTGGTGCGGCGCTGATTGTTAGGGGATCGAGATGCTAAGCTATGTGAGCTTATGACTTGGTGATGGTTTGTGGACCCGAAGTCCTCCCGGTCTCTCCCGTCTCTCTCTTCTCTATCAGAAAGTGCAGTTATGTTTCCATGGACAGTGCATGTTTCTGCATCCGGCAATTTCTCAGCTTTTCTAGCTCACAGATTAAAAATGTTTTAGCTTTCTCCGATCTGCAAGGGGCAGGCTCCCAGTGGCGTTGGTCCAGAGCTTCAAGCGTAGATCAAGGGGAGCAGCCGAACAGGGTGAGCTTTGTGATGCCTTTATGTGAAAAAAAATGTTGCTATCTTTTTCCCTATAACTATACGGCCAGATGAAAAAAATCAGAGTAAACCTGCTAGCTAAGAAGTGTGACGCCCCACCATGTTTGTGTTTATTCCTCAATGGACGGAGTGTGGCCTCGTTGTGTAATTCCTAATGGGAAGTATATTTGATATTTTGGTGAAGTACACAGTTCGATGGTACTCCGGAGGGGGGAGAGAGAGGAAGCCATGGGGCGCACACGAGTTACTCGCTAGTTAAGAACGTAGCAATGCTAACATAGCGCTGAACGAAAAAAAAAAGATAAATAATTAAATAAATGTCCGGCGCAAAGCGCAAAAACTAAATACAAAGAAATACACAAACTTCATTTTCAAGAAAAGTACACATCCCACTATTAGTCCATGAAAATAAATGTTTGTACCAAATCTATCCAACAGAAATTATAAATGTTTCTCGAAAATTACAAGGAAAAATTAGTAAGGCCGTCGAGAAGTACAAATAATTAAACCTAGGAAGTAAAAAAACACATATGAAGTGTACGAAAAAATAATAAAATTGTATACCAAAATTATAAAATTCATCCATACGGAATAATAATAAAATCATCTCCAAAAAAACTATCCGATGGTAAGTACATACAAGGACGATGGAAAGTACAAGTGTTCACTCCCGGTAAGTACATATAGTACTGACGGGAATTACATGGGTTAAAAAAACTATTCGACATGAGCAGTACAACCACTTATTATAGGAAGCACAAATAACCCGATAAAATCCAAATGTACAAAAAAAATCTCGTAATCCATGAGGTAATTCAAAATACTAGACTATGAGAAGTACAACCATTCGACATTAATAGGACAACCACTTACTATAGAAAGTACAAGAAAACCGATAAAATCCAAATGTAGAAAAAACAAAATAATCCCATCATCCACGAGGAAGTTCATATATTTGATGACGAGAAGTACAACCATTCGACATGAGCAGTACATCAACTTAATATAGGAAGTACAAGAAAACGAGTAAAAAACCAAATGTAGAAAAAACAAAATATTCCCATCATCCGCGAGGAAGTACAAGCAATGATCACAATAAGTACAACCATTCGACACGAGCAGTACAACCACTATCTGCGTGGAAGTACAAGCGGTGATTTGGAGAAGTTCAATGGGAGACTATAGGAAGTACATGCAATACGAAAGCACAAAGTATCCAAAGAAGATCCCCCAAATAATTTCACATAGAAACGTTGGGAAGTCCAAAGATTAAGATTCGGGAGCAGAATCTCTTAAATAGAGCATAGGGACAATCTAAAATTATCATTCCAAAACACATATGTTTAGTTTTAGTAAAATACACTAATATCAAAACATTTCTGGGAAGTACAACCACGAAGGCCAAGAAGTACAAGGATATGTCGCTGGAAGTTCAGATGCACATGGTTGTGCTGAGAATTTTATGGGGCCGTGGACCTCAAATAGACACTATACAAGAAACTTATAGTTGTTTTTCCGAACACTTTCATGAAACAATGCCAAGAAGTACAACCATTCGACATAGGTAGTACACCCACTTAATGTTGGAAGTACAAGAAAACCGACAAAATCCACATGTAGAAAAAACAAAATAATACCACCACCCGCGAGGAAGTTCAAATACTTGAGTACGATAAGTACAACTTTCCTACATAAGCAGTACACCCACTTAATACAGGAAGTACACTAGTAGGAAAACCCTTATAGGCGGAGCTTAGTTCTGTGGCGCACCCCTAAGAATGCGCCACATAATTTTATTTTGTGGCGCACCAGGAACGGTGCGCCACAGAAATAGCTTAATTTTGTGGCGCACCATGGAACACTGCACCACAAAAACTTGGTGGGGCCCACACCCTGTCACGCCCAATCATTGGTTTTACTTTTTCTACGGCGCACTGCACTTGGTGCGCCACAGAAATAACGTATTCTGTGGCGCACTGGCCTCGGTGCGCCACAGAAATAACGTGTTCTGTGGCGCACTGGCCTCGGTGCGCCACAGAAATAACGTGTCCTATATCATGGCCGTACCCCTCCCTCGCCCGTATACCACTCTCTCCCCTCTCCCCTCTCCCCGCGCCGCCGCCTTCCATGGCGAGCGCTGCCGTCCGTCGCCTTCCTCCGCGAGGGCCGCATGCCGCCACGCTCCACCCATCCCCGCCACCAGCAGCACAAGCCGCTGCGGCGTGGAGGAGGAGGGGCCGGCGCGGCGTCAAGGTGGAGGAGCCGCCGCCGCGTCAAGGTGGAGGAGCCGCCGCGACCTCCACCCCTGCCGTCGTCGTCGGTGAGCTCCTCCACAACTGCCGTTGTCGTCGGTGAGCTCCCTCCCCTCCCCTCCCTGTTCCTCCCCCGCGCGAGCACAACGTGCTTGACTAAATGCTCGCTCGGTTGGCTGGCCAGGTCGGCGTGGTTGAGGTGGATGTCGGCGACGACGGTCACGTAGGAGTCGTGCTCTTGCTTGTGCTGCTAGGTTTATTGCTGTTGTTGCTCTGGATGCATTGCTGCTGTTGCTCTGGATGCATTGCCCCTAATCGTTTTGCTTCATATGGTGTTCATATGAACACCAGCTACTAGCAGTGACATGCTATATTGGCTCTATCTGCTCCAAAGGTTCCATTTGGAGCCTGGATTGCTAGTGGTTAGTATATTGTTATGCTGCTAATCCTTGTTGTTGCTTGTCTTAAGCAATAGAAATTGTCTATGCCTCTCTGTACTTGCTTACCATTAACTGGTGAGCTAGTGATGCTTATTGGAGTGTTCTATATCAGTGACACTTCTATGCTGCTACTACATATTGGTGTTGGTTATTGTCAACTTATATCACTTGCTATGCCTGTGTGGCTTACTGGATCATATGTACCTGTTGTTTGTGGAGGTTTACTGCCACTTGTTATTGATGAACCATGTGTTGGTAATGATTCAATTTAATTCAATGATGTTAATTTGATTTCCATCCTTTGTTGGAAATAAATCCATGTCTGAACCTGTACAAGGTAATGAAGACTTGCTCACTTGGTATTGCTTGCTAGTTGGACATTTGGTTGGTTTTGATGCTACTGGTTCATTTAAATGCATGAAATGCTACTATGGTATGCTACTGTGGTATCCTTGTGAAGAAAATGATGGATTCTTGTGAGCTTATGGTATGCTACTATGCTACTGTGGTATCCTTGTGAAGATTTACTTGATGGATTCTTGTGAGCTTATGGTATGCTACTATGCTTATAATGCTCTGATTAGTGGGGATGCTTACTGGATCATGTGCATATAGTTCATAAGAACAGATACTAAAATGTGTGATTTAAATGGAATGCTTATGATGGTATACTAAATTTCTATTTCTTGTTGGCTTTGATGAAAATAGAGATATCCACAGTAGGGGATCATGTAAATGAATGCCACTGTGGTATCCTTTGAAGAAAAAGGACTGTTTCTGATGGTTTTAAAAGGCTAGGTGGTGCTAGGTGATTCAGTTGGCTACCAAGACTTGTCTCATCTGGTTAGCTGGGATATGCTATGTGTTGTTGCTTGTTTAGGCATATCTATCACTTACTGGATTTACTGGTTCTTGATTGGCCTCTCTTTTGCCAGCATCACTTGGTCTATATACCAAGTGATGAATAATCCCTTTGGAGCATCTGCTCCATGCATGCTATGTGTGTTTGAGCATCTTGACTTATGTCACCATGGTTGCTGGTTTGTTGGTGTTTTTGTACTTGCCGATGATTAGATGGTTGGTCGATCACTCGTACACTCGGGGGTGGAGCAAGTGAGCCTGGTGTGATGGCACAAGTATCAATATTTTGTGCATCCTACCTGGCCTCGCTTACTCCATCCCTGGATGTTAATATTTGTTTCGACCAACAAAGTATGAGGCATTCCATTTAGTTCATACTAGCTACTTCTTAATTGCATTGACCTTTCTTCCATTTTAGTGCCAATGATTAAATTGTTTGGTGATTGCGCGTAGTTAACACGTCCGTTGGGAACCCCAAGAGGAAGGTATGATGCGCACAGCAGCAAGTTTTCCCTCAGTAAGAAACCAAGGTTATCGAACCAGTAGGAGCCAAGAAGCACGTTGAAGATTGATGGCGGGAGTGTAGTGCGGCGCAACACCAGGGATTCCGCCAACGTGGAACCTGCACAACACAATCACAGAACTTTGCCCCAACGTAATAAAGGTTGTCAATCTCACCGGCTTGCTGTAAACAAAGGATTAGATGTATAGTGTGGATGATGATGGTTGTTTGCGAAGAACAGTAAAGAACAATTGCAGCAGATTGTATTTCAGATGTAAAGAATAGGACCGGGGTCCACAGTTCACTAACGGTGTCTCTCCCATAAGATAGCAGATGTTGGGTAAACAAATTACAGTTGGGCAATTGACAAATAAAGAAGGCATAACAATGCACATACATATATCATGATGAGTACTATGAGATTTAATCAGGGCATTACGACAAAGTACATAGACCGCTATCCAGCATGCATCTATGCCTAAAAAGTCCACCTTCAGGTTATCATCCGAACCCCCTCCAGTATTAAGTTGTAAACAACAGACAATTGCATTAAGTATGGTGCGTAATGTAATCAACACAAATATCCTTAGACAAAGCATCGATGTTTTATCCCTAGTGGCAACAGCACATCCACAACCTTAGAACTTTCTGTCACTGTCCCAGATTTAATGGAGGCATGAACCCACTATCGAGCATAAATACTCCCTCTTGGAGTCACAAGTATCAACTTGGCCAGAGCCTCTACTAGCAACGGAGAGCATGCAAGAACATAAATAACATATATGATAGATTGATAATCAACTTGACATAGTATTCAATATTCATCGGATCCCAACAAACACAACATGAAGGATTACAAATAGATGATCTTGATCATGATAGGCAGCTCACAAGATCTAACATGATAGCACAATGGGGAGAAGACGACCATCTAGCTACTGCTATGGACCCATAGTCCAGGGGTGAACTACTCACACATCGATCCGGAGGCGATCATGGCGATGAAGAGACCTCCAGGAGATGATTCCCCTCTCCGGCAGGGTGCCGAAGGCGATCTCCTGAATCCCCCGAGATGGGATTGGCGGCGGCGGCGTCTCAGTAAGGTTTTCCATATCGTGGCTCTCGGTACTGGGGGTTTCGCGACGGAGGCTTTAAGTAGGCTAAAGGGCAGGTCAGGAAGGCACCACGGGGGCCCTACACAACAGGCCGGCGCGGCCAGGGCTTGGGCCGCGCCCCTGGTGTGTCGCCACCTCGTGGCCCCACTTCGTTTCCTCTTCGGACTTCTGGAAGCTTCGTGGAAAAATAGGACCCTGGGCGTTGATTTCGTCCAATTCCGAGAATATTTCCTTACTAGGATTTCTGAAACCAAAAACAGCAGAAAAAAAGAATGGCTCTTCGGCATCTCGTCAATAGGTTAGTGGAAAATGCATAAATATGACATATAATGTGTATAAAACATGTGAGTATCATCATAAAAGTAGCATGGAACATAAGAAATTATAGATACGTTTGGGACGTATCAAGCATCCCCAAGCTTAGTTCCTACTCGCCCTCGAGTAGGTAAACGATAACAAAGATAATTTCTGAAGTGACATGCTATCATAATCTTGATCATACTATTGTAAAGCATATGAGATGAATGCAGCGATTCGAAGCAATGATGAAGATAATGAGTAAACTAATGAATCATATAGCAAAGACTTTTCATGAATAATACTTTCAAGACAAGCATCAATAAGACTTGCATAAGAGTTACTCATAAAGCAATAAATTCAAAGTAAAGGCATTGAAGCAACATAAAGGAAGATAAAGTTTCAGCGGTTGCTTTCAACTTCAACATGTATATCTCATGGATAATTGTCAACACAAAGCAATATAACAAGTGCAATAGGTAAACATGTAAGAATCAATGCACACAGTTGACACAAGTGTTTGCTTCTAAGATAGAAAGAATAGGCAAACTGACTCAACAATAAAGTAAAAGATAGGCCCTTCGCAGAGGGAAGCATTGATTACTATATTTGTGCTAGAGCTTTTCATTTTGAAAACAAGAAACAATTTTGTCAACGGTAGTAATAAAGCATATGTGTTATGTATAAGATATCCTATAAGTTGCAAGCCTCATGCATAGTATACTAATAGTGCTCGCACCTTGTCCTAATTAGCTTGGATTAACACGGATTATCATTGCATAGCATATGTTTCAACCAAGTGTCACAAAGGGATACCTCTATGCCGCCTGTACAAAGGTCTAAGGAGAAAGCTCGCATTGGATTTCTCGCTTTTGATTATTCTCAACTTAGACATCCATACCGGGACAACATAGATAACAGATAATGGACTCCTCTTTTAATGCATAAGCATTCAACAACAGTTATTATTCTCATAAGAGATTGAGGATTAGCTGTCCACACTGAAACTTCCACCATGAATCATGGCTTTAGTTAGCGGCCCAATGTTCTTCTCTAACATTATGCATACTCAAACCATTTGATCATGAAAATCGCCCTTACTTCAGACAAGACGAACATGCATAGCAACTCACATGATATTCAACAAAGGTAAAAGAGTTGATGGCGTCCCCAGAAACATGGTTACCGCTCAACAAGCAACTTATTAAGAAATAAGACACATAAGTACATATTCTTCACCACGATAGTTTTTAAGGCTATTTGTCCCATGAGCTATATATTGCAAAGGTAAAGAATAGAAATTTTAAAGGTAGCACTCAAGTAATGTACTTTGGAATGGCGGAGAAATACCATGTGGTAGGTAGGTATGGTGGACACAAATGGCATAGTAGTTGGCTCAAGGATTTGGATGCACGAGAAGAATTCCTCTCAATACAAGGCTAGGCTAGCAAGGTTGTTTGAAGAAAACTCAAGTATAAAAGGTGCAGCAAAGCTCACATATGAACATATTGTAACTATTATAAGACTTTACATTGTCTCCTTGTTGTTCAAACACCTCAACCAGAAAATATCTAGACTCTAGAGATCAATCATGCAAACCAAATTTTAACAAGCTCTATGTAGTTATTCATTAATGAGTACAAGGTACATGATGCAAGAGCTTAAACATAATCTATATGAGCACAACAATTGCCAAGTATCACATTATTCAAGACATTAAACCATTTACCACATGCGGCATTTTCCGTTTCCAACCATATAACAATGAATGAAATAGTCCAACTTTCGCAATGAACATTAAAGATAAAGCTAAGAACATATGTGTTCATACGAAACAGCGGAGCGTGTCTCTCTCCCAAACAAAGAATGCTAGGATCCGATTTATTCAAACAAAAACAAAAATAAAAACAAACAGACGCTCCAAGTAAAGCACATAAGATGTGACGGAATAAAAATATAGTTTCACTAGAGGAACCTGATAAGTTGTCGATGAAGAAGGGATGCCTTGGGCATCCCCAAGCTTAGACGCTTGAGTCTTCTTAAAATATGCAGGGATGAACCACGGGGGCATCCCCAAGCTTTGACTTTTCACTCTTCTTGATCATATTGTATCATCCCCCTCTCTTGACCCTTGAAAACTTCCTCCACACCAAACTCGAAACAACTCATTAGAGGGTTAGTGCATAATAAAAATTCACATGTTCAGAGGTGACATAATCATTCTTAACACTTCTGGACATTGCACAAAGCTACTGGACATTAATGGAACAAAGAAATTCATCCAACATAGCAAAAGAGGCAACGCGAAATAAAAGGCAGAATCTGTCAAAACAGAACAGTTCGTAAAGACGAATTTTAAAGTGGCACCAGACTTGCTCAAATGAAAATTCCCAAATTGAATGAAAGTTGCGTGCATATCTGAGGATCACGCACGTAAATTGGCATATTTTTCTGAGCTATCTACAGAGAGGCAGGTCGAAATTCGTGACAGCAAGAAATCTGTTTCTGCGCAGCAATCCAAATCTAGTATTGGCTTTACTATCAAAGACTTTACTTGGCACAACAATGCAACAAAATAAAGATAAGGAGAGGTTGCTACAGTAGTAAACAACTTCCAAGACTCAAATATAAAATAAAGTGCAGAAGTAAAATAATGGGTTGTCTCCCATAAGCGCTTTTCTTTAACGCCTTTCAGCTAGGCGCAGAAAGTGTGTATCAAGTAACATCAAGAGACGAAGCATCAACATAGGTGTTAGTGCCGGAAAATGCATAAATATGACATATAATGTGTATAAAACATGTGAGTATCATCATAAATGTAGCATGGAACATAAGAAATTATAGATACGTTTGGGACGTATCATTTGGTCACTTGTACACTCTGGGGTGGGGCCAGTGAGCCTGGTGCGATGGCACAAATATCAATCTCTTGTGCATCCTACCTGGCCTCACTGACCCCATCCCGGAATGTTAATATTTCTTTCGACCAACAAAGTATGAGGCATATGATATCTAGTTGAGATACCACTTGGCTCTTTCTTCCATTTTAGTGCCGATGATTAGAATGTTTGGTCACCTATACGCCGCAATATACTTTGTAGACGGGCCCTTTCCCCGGCCGCCGTTCCGTGAACGAGTCTTTGACGAGACAACAACGCCGACCTGCCTCTCCGGCGCATCACCACTTTTCTTCTCTCGCCGTCCAGTACGTGAACGAGTCCTTAATGCAAAGACGGTGCCAGCCTCCCTAGCATCATGCCGACCCCTGTTGCCGCGCTTCAGTCGCGCCCTGCACTCTTCGCCTTTTGCCCGGTGAAAGACTTATCGTTGGAATAAGGAAGCCGATGACGGCCGATCGCAATTTAATCTTGCGACCGGCCGTCATCGGTTTCCTTATTCCAACGATCAGTCTATTGGTTCACCGGGCAAGAAGGCGAACAGTGCAGGGCGCGGGACACACGGCCTGAAGCGCGGCAACACGGCCCGGCATAATGCTGGGCAGGCCGGCACGGTCTTTGCATCAAGGACTCGTTCACTGGACGGCGAGGGACTGCCGTGGTTCTGCGCCGGAGAGGCAGATCGTTGTTGTGTCGTCAAGCACCCGTTCACGGAACGGCGGCCGGGGAAAGGGGGCCCTTCTAAGTATACTGTGGTGTATACTGCAACTATGGTTTTTGACCATATATTTGTGTTGACCAACAATGTATGAGGCACTTATTCCATTTTGTCATTCCATTTGCTTTGAGATTTTCAAAATGCCGATGATTAAAATGTTTGGTCACCGTACACTCGGGGGCGTAAGTGAGCCTGGTAAGATAGCACAAATATCAATCTCTTGTGCATCGGACTTGGTCTCACTTACGCCATCCCTGAATGTTAATATTTGTGTTGACCAACAATGTATGAGGCATTTATTCCATTTCTCTTGTGCATCGGACTTGTTGGTCTCACTTTCTTCCATTTTCATCATAGTAGGAACTGGATGAAGACCCCGATGCAAGCGAGCCTGGTGGGTAGAGATGAGGGAGCAAAGGAGGAACCGGATGAAGACTACTTTGTATCTCGAAATTGTGAATTTTGTATGAATTAAGAGTTGTATGCAAAACATTTGACACTTGCCACTATATATGTATCTCGATCGGGCTCTAAGTAATGTGATGATGATGTCTATGTTATATCTGTGCAATGTACATGATATTTATATTATATCTGAATGTTGCTGTATATAACCTGTATGAGAGTGCATTCGCTACCCGCATGGGTAGCTACACACCCATGCAGTATACCAATATGCAAGCCATATTAACTTGTTTTAGCTCGGTTTCCTAGTAGAACGTGGAATTCTAGTGTACAAAAGTGGTTTCCGAATTTTGATATGAATATTTTTTTATCAAAGTCAACTCACCAACGTATTTTGCATTGACTTTTTGAATATTGAGTTGACTTTGACAAAAAAAAGTTCAAATCAAAATTCGGAAACCACTTTTATACACTAGAATTCCACGTTCTACTAGGAAACCGAGCTAAAACAAGTTAATATGGCTTGCATATTGGTATACTGCATGGGTGTGTAGCTACCCATGCGGGTAGCAAGCTTCATCCCTAACCTGTATATTGCTGTCTATAAACTGCATGTGTATAGCAGGCAGACAAAATCGTGTATAATACAAGCAAATTTGTGGCGCACCGAAACCACCCTGTGGCGCTTTCGTGGCGCACCTAAGACACGTGCGCCACAGAAACCTTAATGGCGCATGGGCCGGTGCGCCACGTAACCTTATTTTTGTGGCGAATTTTCTGGCGCACCTACCATGCGCCACAGAATCCATTTTTGGTGCGCCACTGATGAGGCTTTTCGTACTAGTGGTACGAGAAACCAACAAAATCTAAATGTTGAAAAAAATAATAATACCACCGCCCACGAGTAAGTTCAAATACTTGTTTATGAGAAGTACAACCATGCGACATAAGCAGTACACCCACTTAATATAGAAAGTACAAGAAAACCGATAAAATCTAAATATAGAAAAAACCAAAATAATACCACAACCCCATGAGGAGGCTCAAATACTTAAATACAAGAAGTACAACCATTCGACATAAGCAGTACACGCACTTAGTATAGGAAGTATAAGAAAACTAGCAAAACCCAAATGTCGAAAAAACAAACTTATTACATCATCCGCGAGGAAATACAGGCAGTGATTTCAAGAAGTACAAGCATAATCTACATGAAGTACAAGCGGTAATTACAGTAACTACAAGGTGTCCAAAGAAAATACAGGAATTATAGTCATTTTACTGAACACTTTCATGAAACAGCACCGAGAAGTACAACCGCATTGCCTGATAAGTACAAGTTCATGTCGAGGGAAGTTCAATGCTCTGTTTTTACGGGGCGGAAATCTATTGTGCAAATCTCGTCGATTTGATCACCAACCACTTAAATCGTTGTCACCAAAAGATATATATGGTAGAGTATATGTCTAATTTCATTACCTACAACATTTTACAACAAATAAATTGATCTAATCCATCAAATTCAAATCATTATCTCGCAAAGTATACCGGAAACATGATTTCAAAACTTCTAAAATTACTTTTAAACCGTTCGGATTTGGCAAAAATGGTAGATACGAAAAAGATGTGCCATTTTGACACCTTTCCAACCGTATATCATTTGCATTGTTTAAATATACCGCATGGAAATCGCGGGGAAAATCATTCGGTGCCCGTCACATAAAACGGGCGGACAGTAATTCGAGTTATTCTCTTAAACTGTAAGGAATTAGAGAAAACAATTGGAATAAGAAAGTTGCGCCTAGTCCATAGCTTTCCAACGCCATATCATTTGCATCATTCCGACATACGGTTGAAACAAATCATCCAAATTACTGTCCGCTCGTTTTTTGAGTACGTCCGAATTTCGGTATTTTCAAAATTGTTCAAAAACTGTGAGGATTTTGAAAAAACTTAAAACATGAAAAAGTTGCGCAATTTCATTATCTTTCCAACGGTATATCATTTGCACAGTTTCGATAAGCGATTCGAAAATCGAACTAAAAGTTCGTTTTCTGGCCATATAGAAGCGTTTTCGTATTTTCAAAATTAAATTTAAACCGTGCAAAATCTGTGAAAAGTGTGAACATGAAAAAGTTGCGGTTTTTCATTATCTATCCAACGGTATATCATTTGCATAGTTCCGACAAATGGTTGAGAAACTCGAGGTATAATCAGTACCTCTGAAGAAAACGGGAAGTTCAGGTAAGTTCGACAGAAAGTTGAACCCTGTTATCCGGGAAGTACAACCTTGTGTCCAGGAAAGTACAAGTCGGTGCTCAGAATATTATTCTGCAACTGGTTGCAGAATAGTGCTGGTATATATATATATATATATATATATATATATAGGAAGCTCAACTGGGGCACCATGGTGCCCGGGCACCATACATCATGACCATACAATTACATCATGGGTGTTAGATTGCAATATAGGTGTATAAAGGAGAGGAAATCACTTTCCAAATATCAATAGGAGAGAGAATGCACTTTCCAATTATCAGAAACACAGACAAATCACTTCCTAGTTTGTTGTGCAGGTTTCCTTTTCTGATTCATGGTGCCCAGGCACCATGGTGCACCAGTTATATATGTGAATGGAACTCAATACAATTGATGGTACTAAGATTAATTGTGAAATATTGTTCACGTACACGAGTGTGGAGTATAGCTTGCTCCGCATCCCTGTGATAGGCCATCTCACGAATGAAGTCGCAGACGTATTGAAAGAAAATATCAAATAGATTCACGGATATAGCTATATATATAGTACTACTTACAGGGTAATCTTTAAATGTAAGCTCCGGTTTCCATTTACCCGGAACAGTATTGATGAACCGTTTCCAAGCCCTGCCCGGCAAAGAAAAAATGAGTAAATGAGTTATTGATTAGTTGATGATATCGTCGAATTAGAACAGATGAAGATGCCGATACGAAATTGATTGAAATTACCTCTGGAGCACGGCAGCCATGTTCGCCCATTCCGCATGTTCTTTACGTTTCGAGTCCATGACACTTATGACTCCTTTGTGAAGATCAATGATTAGGAAAATAAAGTGGAAGCTGCACAAGCATAGCTCAATGATTACGAGAATAAAGTGGAAGCTGCACAAGCATAATGTATGTTATAACACTCACTTGAAGTTGTAGGGAAAGAATATATCCTCTTTGTTTGCTTGCTTCACTAAAAACATTAGCATGTTGTCCTCTGTGTCCTTGGGGTACTGTCGAACCGTAACTTCATGAACTGTGTTTGGGTCAATGAACCCCATGTCGTGGAGCTTGCCTCTTTTGCATTCGAGCTTCTTCATTCTGCATAATTAATATATAGCGTACACAAAGAATATAGTGAGGATAATTGTTAGTGCAAATGAATGAGCTGAGCTACAGACTTAATTACATAAATAAATCACTTACAGGCAGTAGCAACTGATGACAGCTTTGTCGAGGGCGTCTTGATTGAATAACTGAAACAGTTCTTCTAACTCAAGGTTTATCTCCTCCCGCCCCCGGAAGTAATGCTCATCTCTAAGATGCACCGTGAGGTAGAGATCACCTCTTCGACAGGCTTTCAGGTACCATTCATGCAACCTTCGCATCTGAGTCCCTAGACGCGCGAGCTCGCCAGGTTTGACGAGATCATATCCGTATCTATACTTGTTTACGACTTGAGCCATTGGATAGTAATCTTCGTACTGAACATCTGCTCCCTGACCTCTAGCCTCCCGTTCGATCATCGATGCCGTCTCTGGATCATCATAGGACTGCACGACGAAGTGGGGTATGGACTGATTGTCCTGATGTCCAAGCTGGGCGACATTTTTCGCTTTGCTCGCTCTATAGGACTGTCCAAGAGAGCGGTGATATGTCTCCAACGTATCTATAATTTCTTATGTTCCATGCTAGTTTTATGACAATACCTACATGTTTTATTCATACTTTATATCGTTTTGATGCATTTTCCGGAACTAACCTATTAACAAGATGCCGAAGTGCCAGTCCTGTTTTCTGCTGTTTTTGGTTTCAGAAATCTTACACAGGAAATATTCTCGGAATTGGACGAAATTAATGCCCACGATCCTATATCTCACGGAAGCTTCCAGAGAGCAAGAGAGGGACCAGAGGGGAGCCCTGGGGGCCCCAACCCACATGGCGGCGCGGCCAAGGGGGGGGTGATAACCCACAAGTATAGGAGATCGCAACAGTCTTCGCGGGAAGTAAAACCCAATTTATTGATTCGACACAAGGGGAGAGAAAGAATACTTGTAAGCCTTAACAGCGGAGTTGTCAAATCAGCTGCACCTGGAAACAGACTTGCTCGCAAGAGTTTATCGAAGTAACAGTTTTATAGCGTAGCAGTGGAATAACAGCAGAGAGTAACAAAGACAGCAGTAGTGATTATAGTAAACATCAGGATTAAAATACTGTAGGCACGGATGGATGAACGGGCGTTGCATGGATGAGAGAAACTCATGTAACAATCAAGGCAGGGCATTTGCAGATAATAATAAAACGGTATCCAAGTACTAATCAATCAATAGGCATGTGTTCCATATTTAGTCGTACGTGCTCGCAATGAGAAACTTGCACAACATCTTTTGTCCTACCAGCCGGTGGCAGCCGGGCCTCTAGGGAATCTACTGGAAATTAAGGTACTCCTTTTAATAGAGCACCGGAGCAAAGCATTAACACTCCGTGAACACATGTGATCCTCATATCACCGCCTTCCCCTTCGGTTGTCCCAATTTTTGTCACTTTGGGGCCTCGGGTTCCGGACAACAATACGTGTATACAACTTGCAGGTAAGATCATAAAGCAATGAATATCATCATGAATTGATAACATGTTCAGATCTGAGATCATGGCACTCGGGCCCTAGTGACAAGCATTAAGCATAACAAGTTGCAACAATATCATAAAAGTACCAATTACGGACACTAGGCACTATGCCCTAACAATCTTATGCTATTACATGACCAATCTCATCCAATCCCTACCATCCCCTTCAGCCTACAGCGGGGGAATTACTCACACATGGATGGGGGAAACATGGCTGGTCGATGGAGAGGCGTTGGTGGTGATGATGGCGATGATCTCCTCCAATTCCCCGTCCCGGTGGAATGGAGTTTCTGGTCCCGAGACGGAGTTTCGCGATGGTGGCGGCGTATTGGATGTCTTCCGCGATTTCGTCTAACCCCCGTGCGTTTTTAGGTCAAGGCGTTAAGTAGTCCGAGGAGGGCGTCGGGGGCCAGCCGAGGCGGCCACACAGAGGGCGGCGCGCCCCCTCCCTGGGCCGCGCCGCCTAGTGTGTGGGGGCCTCGGGCCTCCACCTGGCTTGCCCTTCTGGCTCCGTAATTCTTGGGAAAATAAGACCTTTTGCATAAATTCCGAGGATTTTCCTGAAAGTTGGATTTCTACACAAAAACGAGATACCAGAGCAGTTCTGCTGAAAACAGCGTTAGTCCGTGTTAGTTGCATCCAAAATACACAAATTAGAGGCAAAACAATAGCAAAGGTGTTCGGGAAAGTAGATACGTTTTGGACGTATCAACTCCCCCAAGCTTAGCTTATTGCTTGTCCTCAAGCAATTCAGTTAACAACTGAGTGCGATAAAAGAACTTTCACGAACACATTTGTTCATATGATGTAAATATTCTCATGATATGGCAAGTACTTAAGCAATTCATAATAAGATACATGCAAATAAAATCATCTAATAGCTATGTCAATCATGGAAAAGGTACCAACAAATTAATAATGAGCATCATGAATCATGTCTATCAGCAGGATTGCAATGTTCATAGAATGATATGATAAAGTGGTATCTCGCTTGCCCGTATTTGTACAGCAAAACATAAATGCTTGGGCACCTTTGAAGTTCATGGGAAGACTGGAAGTAGAGATTATCAAAGATAAAAGCATCAAAGTTATACCACAGTTAATCACATTTTGGGACAAGCATATTATACTAAGAATGACAGTTGTGCTCTCAAGAAAGTGCTCAAAGAAAGGATGGAGACTCAATGTAAAAGTAAAAGATTGACCCTTCGCAGAGGGAAGCAGGGATTAACATGTGCTAGAGCTTTTCATTTGTAAAGTAAAAGTAAAATTATTTTGAGAGGTGTTTGTTGTTGTCAACGAATGATAGTGGGTACTCTAACTACCTCGTCAACCAGACTTTCAAGAGCGGCTCCCATGAAGGACGTTATCTCTACCAGCAAGGTAAATCATCCCTCTTCTCTTTTGTTTACACACGTACTTTAGTTTTATTATGGATGACACTCCCCCAACCTTTGCTTACACAAGCCATGGCTAACCGAATCCTCGGGTGCCTTCCATCAATCACATACCATGGAGGAGTGTCTATTTGCAATTTAAATTGCTTACTGATAAATCAGGGCAAAACATGTGAAGAGAATTATTAATGAAAGTGGATTAATTGGGGCTGGGAACCCCGTTGCCAGCTCTTTTTGCAAAATTATTGGATAAGCGGATGTGCCACTACTCCATTGTGAAAGTCTGTCAGGAGTAAATGACAAGATTGAAAGATAAACACCACATACTTCCTCATGAGCTATAAAACATCAACACAAATAGAGAAGCATTTTTTAGGTTTAAAGGTAGCACATGAAAATTTACTTGGAATGGTTTGAAATGCCATGCATAGGTATTTATGGTGGACACTCTGGAATAACTTGGTTTTCAGGGGTTTGGAAGCACGAGCAGCGTTCCCGCTCAGTACAAGTGAAGGCTAGCAATAGACTGGGAAGCGACAATCAAGAGAGCAATAACTGTCATAATCATGCTTGCGACAAAATAAATTAACGGAGGCATAAAAGTGATACAAGAACTCTGAGGTAAAGTAAATCATCGAGACTTAATTGACATTTGTTCAGTCATATGCATGCGTGAGCATGTTCCAAGTTGATTCAAGTGAATTATTCAGAGGAGGATACCACAATGTCATATCTATCTACGAATAAAACAATGCAAGCAAATATTTATGACATGCTACTCATATTAATAAATTGGAGCTAATCATGAGAGATCATGAACTATTAGACTTTCTTAAGTGACATATACCTCATATGAACCAATTAAGCATGCTCACATGGATGAGTATATGTACAAAAATGAAAACAAATAGAGTTCATACCAGCCTCTCACCACAATCGGATGGTCGTAGATCGTCATTATTGCCTTTTCACTTGTGTAGCTTGAATAATATGAAATGAAAACCACGCTCCAGCCACCGAAGACCATTGAACTCAAAATGAACTTTACAAAACCAAAGAAGAACAGCAAATATTTTTGGTGTTTTCGAATTGGAAACAAGAACAAAAGGAAACAAGCAAACAAAGCAAAATCTTTTTGGATTTTCTTATAGCAAACCAACGATAGCAAATAAAGCAAAATAAAAGCAAGAAACCAAAGTAAACAAATGGTGAAGAGAAACAACAGAAATATTTTTGGTCTTTTTGTGTTTTAGGAAAGAAACAAAGCAAGAATCAAGAGAATGAAAACTAAAAGAAACACAGAAAAGCAAGATGGCAGAAATCTGCCAAAACTTGACAGCAGTACAGTAATCGATTTTTACGAAAATCTTCCGCTGCTCAGCTCGAAAAGTGTTCAACTAATGAAAGTTAGATAACAACCTGGGGAACATGCACAAAAATTGGCAGCTCAAAATGATGTTCTGGCGCTGCGCACAGGATTTTTTTTAGTAACAGCCCAGAATCTGTTTTCAATCAGCACTTCCCCAAATATCATCTCCCTCTTATTAGAAAACCACTCTAAGAAACTAAACAAGTATGTACAAGTATCCAGCAACCATAATATGCAAAGAATGAGTGATGCCGGTATACCTCCCCCAAGCTTAGGCTTTTGGCCTAAGTGGAGATCAACCCCAGCGAGGGTCGGGTTCCACGCCGGTGGATCATACATGGCGTAGTCATAATAAGGTCCCGGTGCAGAAGAAAAGGGTGAAGGCTCCTCATGCCCAACTTGTTGATGCGAAGAACTTGCTGCATCGGATGACGAGTCGAGGCGTTCCTCGGCCTCCTCCGTGCCGTCTCTTGCATGATGGCCATCTCCCTCTATGTATGCATTCAGTTCACCTTCCGTGACTGACCAATCCTTCCTGGAATCAAAGTTAAACAGAACAGGTGCAGGCAATCCTACTAGTTTTTCAGTTTTCTTAGTTGTTCTCCAAGTTTTCTTGTAAAATGTTATCTTGTAAAACAGGTTACTCAAATTAGACAAATCAGAAACAAATTCATGCTTAATCATGGAGACTATGTCAAGTTTCTCTATGGAGAGCTGAATATCAAGATGGTGAGGTTCTACACCATGCAAAGCTAATAAACGAGAGGCGATGAGACCTCCACAAATTCCTCCCTTCTCACGGTTAGTAGCAAGTCTATAGGCTATCAAAGCACCCAAGTTGTAAGTCCTATCACCTTGTAATGCAGCAGCTAGAAAAGCTAAATCCTGGATAGATAACTTACTTGCATTCTTTCTAGCAAGAACGCACTTGGTGATGAAATAAGCAAAGTAGCGAATAGCTGGGAGTTGAATACTACTGATTTTACCACCATCCTCTGAGAAGCTTCTTCCATGACAAATCATCTTGTAGAGACTCAAGAGCTCCTGCGGCAGTCCCCTTATCTTCTCGCATGATCCCCATTGTGGCACTCTAATTGCTGCACAAAAATCATTAAATGGCAAGTTGACAGTTTTATTATAAATTTTGTATCGAACCATGGGGTTAGTTTGGGACCAATTGAATTCAAAATCCTGCACCACTGACATGGTTAGTTTTGCATATTGGTAAGGTTCACCAACAACAAAACTTTCCAACCCTGCATTGGAAATCAGATTTTGAACATCTTGCAAGATTCCTGCACTTCTCATAAAATCAACGCACGGGTAGTAAGAGGGGTATACTCCTTCTTCGCGGTGAACTCTCATAACCTGTTGCACCTCCAATTCTTGTTGGTTGAGTTGGTGCCTATTCCACTCCATTTTCTGAAATTTTTCAACAGACATTATAAAATTTGATTTGGTGACATACAATTGAGGGAAACTACTATAGGAACTTGCTAGAGTACTAATCATGCATTAAAACTAGTCTTTACCACTTACAACAAGCATGCAAGCTTACTAAACATGTTACCTACAGCAGCAAAATATTCAAGATATACTCAACCAAACAAAATTCTACTTGGATAATCGGAGGAGTCACATACCGGAGAGCAAATGTGCCAAATTTCAGACAGAAATCTGGGCTGAGCAAAGAGATCGAGAAATCTTGAGCTCTTGGGCAGAAACGCGAGTGAGAGAAAGTGAGTACGAGTTTTTTCGGGAGAGAGAAGAGAGTGGGAGGAAAAGATGAAGTGGTGGGGCAAGGAGGGGCCCACACACCAGGGTGGCGCGCCCCCCTTGCTGGCCGCGTCGGCCTGTGGGGTCTGGGGTGCCCCACTGGTCATCCCAGGTGTTCCCAGGTGCCTCTTCGAAAAATAAGACCAATGGTATAATTTTTGTGAATTTTTGAAAACTTTGAAAAATGCACATTTCTGGGTGTTAAATTTATTATTACTGGGCAGAAAAAGATTTTGAAATCTCTAATTAACTAAAGAACTTTGCAAAACAAAAGTGCTACAGCAAGTAAAACAAGTGGAGGAAGAAAGAGATGTTGTTTAGTTCCTCTATGCATATAAAATGAATTTGTTAACAAGGTTGATCAAGTCTTGCCACCAAATAAATTTTACATAGCATAAGAAGAAATAAACCTCAAATCAATCATGTTACCTTGAATTGTATTGATATGGATCCAATCACAAGAGTTTGATATTCTTCTTTAGGCTCATATATAGGACAATCAATGGTTCCCACTTTGATAGTTCTCACATTAGAAATTGTATTAACTCCACATGCTTTCTCAATCCTCTTGGGAAAATAAACGGTATGCTCCTTGTCATCAACATTGAAAGTAACTTTTCCTTTATTGCAATCAATAACAGCCCCTGCGGTGTTAAGAAAAGGTCTCCCAAGAATAATAGACATATTATCATCTTCAGGCATTTCCAACACAACAAAATCAGTTAATATTAAGCAATTATTAGTAACTTGAACAGGAACATCCTCACATATACCAACAGGAATAGCAGTAGATTTATCAGCCATTTGCAAAGATATATCAGTCGGTATCAACTTATCTAAATAAAGTCTCTTATAAAGAGAGAAAGGCATAACACTAACACCTGCTCCCAAATCACATAGAGCAGTTCTAACATAATTATTCTTAATAGAACAGGGAATAGTCGGTATACCTGGGTCACCAAGCTTCTTTGGAACCTTACCATTGAAAGAGTAATTAGCTAGCATAGTGGAAATCTCCTCATTAGGAATTTTCCTTTTGTTAGAGACAATATCTTTCATATACTTTGAATAAGGAGGCAATTTAATAGCATCAGTCAAAGGGATTTGCAGGAATAAAGGTTTCATCCAATCGCAAAATTTATTATAGTGTTCTTCTTCCTTTGATTTTAGTTTCTTAGCAGGAAAAGGCATTTGCTTTTGAACCCAAGGTTCTCTTTCATTACCATGTTTCTTAGTGATACGTCCAAAACGTATCTACTTTCCCGAACACTTTTGCTATTGTTTGACCTCTAATTTGTGTATTTTGGATGCAACTAACACGGACTAACGCTGTTTTCAGCAGAACTGCTCTGGTGTCTCGTTTTTGTGCAGAAATCCAACTTTCGGGAAAAACCTCGGAATTTATGCAGAAGGCCCTATTTTCCCAGGAAACTAACGGAGCCAGAAGGGCACTTGAAGTGGAGGCCCGAGGGCCCCACACCACCAGGCGGCGCGGCCCAGGGGGGGCCCGCGCGGCCAGGTGGTGTGGCCCCCTCGGCCGGCCTCCGACGCCCTCCTTCGGACTACTTATTCGCCTCGACCTAAAAACGCCTGGAGAGAAGTCGAAGTCGCCAGAAACCCTCCAGAACGCCGCCACATCGCGAAACTCCGTCGCGGGAGCCAGAAGTCTCCGTTCGGCACTCGCCGGGACGGGGAATTGGAGGAGATCATCACCGCCATCACCGCCAACGCCTCTACATCAACCAGCAATGTTTCCCCCATCCATGTGTGAGTAATCCCCGCTGTAGGCGAAGGGGATGGTAGGGATTGGATGAGATTGGTCATGTAATAGCATAAGATTGTTAGGGCATAGTGCCTAGTGTCCGTAGATGGTACTTTTATGATATTGTTGCAACTTGTTATGCTTAATGCTTGTCACTAGGGCCCGAGTGCCATGATCTCAGATCTGAACATGTTATTATTTCATCATGATATTCATTGTTTATGGTCTTACCTGCAAGTTGTATACACATGTCGTTGTCCGGAACCAATGGCCCCGAAGTGACAGAAATCGGGACAACCGGAGGGGATGGTAGTGATGTGAGGATCACATGTGTTCACGGAGTGTTAATGCTTTGCTCCGGTACTCTATTAAAAGGAGTACCTTAATATCCAGTAGTTTCCCTTGAGGCCCGGCTGCCACCGGCTGGTAGGACAAAAGATGTTGTGCAAGTTTCTCATTGCGAGCACGTACGACTATAATTGGAACACATGCCTATTGATTGATTAGTACTTAGACACCGTTTTATTATTATCTGCAAATGCCCTGCTATGATTGTTACATGAGTTTCTCTCATCCATGCAACGCCCGTCATCCGTCCCCGTGCCTACAGTATTTTAATCCTGCTGTTTACTATAATCACTACTGCTGTCTTTGTTACTCTGCTTTGTTATTTCACTACGCCTGCTATAAAACTGTTACTCGATAAACTCTTGCGAGCAAGTCTGTTTCCAGTGCAACTGAATTGACAACTCCGTTGTTAAGGCTTCCAAGTGTTCTTTGTCTCCCCTTGTGTCGAATCAATAAATTGGGTAATACTTCCCTCGAAGACTGTTGCGATCCCCTATACTTGTGGGTCATCAAGACTATTTTCTGGCGCCGTTGCCGGGGAGCATAGCTTTATTTGGAAGTTCACTTGGATTAATATTGTTCGCTGCAAATTCTCCATCATGGGTAAACCTCGCGATACTAAGATCGCCATATTACCATCCACTACAAGAAAAGGTACAATTCTGAGTACCTCCGCTACACTTGATTCACCATCTGTGATTGATAAACTTGTTTCACCGCCACATGCTTCGCATGCGGGTACATCTGCTGAATCTGAACACTCTCATAATATTGATAATGTTTCTGCTGTGCTTGATGATAGTGGTTCATTGGGATCTTTTCTAGATGCTACAATTGCTAGGTCTAGACAAATTGAAAATACTGAAACTCCTAATGCTACTACACCTGTTAGTTCACCTGAACTTGATTATTTTAGTGATGATCTTGAGGAAGATTATGTGGAGCTTGATGATGATTTTATTGAAAAATGCAATGCTACTACTGATGCAAGAAAAATTAAAAAGTTGCTTGCAGAACACACTGTTAGATATAAACTGTCTCCTGATCCTAAATTTGCCACATCTCCTATAAACATTAGGGATAAAGATTATGATTTTTCTCTTGATCTATCTCATATAGCTATTGTTGAGAAAACACCTTTTTGTGGTACTGAAAAAGAAAGTGCTGTTGAACACATGACTGAGTTATCCACTCTGAGTAGCTTGTTTTCTGATGATGTTAAGAAGCGTACTTACTTTGTTGCTAAAATCTTTCCATTCTCATTAAAGGATGATGCTAAAACTTGGTATAATAATTTGCCACCTAATTCTATTAAAAGTCCGAAAGAATTGCTTGAGGTTTTCTTCCGCAAATACTTTCCTGCTAGTGCTCAACATGCTGCTTTGCAGAGAGTTTATAATTTTGATCAGGGAGATGAGGAGAAATTGCCTGAGGCTTGGGCGAGATTTTGCTCTCTTATTAGAGCTTTGCCTGACCATGATTTAGAAAAGCATGATTTACTTGATATATTTTATAGTGGACTAACCATTGAGTCTAGGGCATACCTGGATAGTTGTGCTGGTTGTGTTTTCAGGAAAAGAACTCCAGACGACGCTGAAGAATTATTGGCTAAAATAGGCCGGAATTATGATGATTGGAATACGCCTGAACCAACTCCAACGCCAATAGTGAAGAAGAGGGGTTTAATTAAATTGAATGATGAAGATATGAGGGCAAAGAAGTCTCTCAAGGAGAAAGGTATTAAATCTGAAGATGTGAAGAACCTTCCTCCCATAGAAGATATATGTGAGATAATTCCCCCTTCATCCATGATTGAGGTAAATTCCCTTCAACGCTTTACTAGGGAAGATATTCCGTATTCGAAACCTCCTGCACAATGCTTAGATGAGTTTGATAATTATATTGTTAAGCAAGAAAATTTTAATATGAGAGTAGAGAATCATCTAATGGAAAATTCTCAAGCTATTAGTCAATTGCATGATATTGTGGAGAGAACCTCCAATGATGTTAAGATGCTTGTCAAACATTTTCAAATGATTCAGACTCAAATTGATCAACTCACTAAAGTGCAAAATGACTTGTTAGGGAATAATTCTAAAAAGAAACATGCTTATGAAGTAACAACTAGAGGCGGTGTCTCTACCCAGGATCCTCTATATCCTGAAGGGCATCCCAAAAGAATTGAACAAGATTCTCAACGCATTGAACCTAGTGCTCATTCTAAGAAGAAAAAGAAAAAGAAACATAAAAATGTTGTAGAATCCTCTGAACCTGTTAATGATCCTAATAGTATTTCTATTTCTGATGCTGAAACTGAAAGTGGTAATGAACATGATAATAGTGAAGATAATGATAAGAATGATACTCCTGATAAAGAAGAGGTTGAAGAAGAACCTGAAAAGCATGCTAAAAATAAAAAGTATACTAAAGAAGATTTTATTACTGAGAAACATGGTAATGAAAGAGAACCTTGGGTGCAAAAGCCAATGCCTTTTCCTGCTAAGAAACTAAAATCAAAGGAAGAAGAACACTATAATAAATTCTGCGATTGGATGAAACCTTTATTCTTGCAAATCCCTTTGACTGATGCTATTAAATTGCCTCCTTATTCAAAGTATATGAAAGATATTGTTACTAACAAAAGGAAAATCCCCAATGAGGAAATTTCCACTATGCTTGCTAATTACTCTTTCAATGGCAAAATTCCAAAGAAGTTGGGCGACCCAGGTATACCTACTATTCCTTGTTCTATTAAGAATAATTATGTCAAAACTGCTCTATGTGACTTGGGAGCCGGTGTTAGTGTTATGCCCTTTTCTCTTTATAAGAGACTTTACTTAGATAAGTTGATACCTACTGATATATCTTTGCAAATGGCTGATAAATCTACTGCTATTCCTGTTGGTATATGTGAGAATGTCCCTGTTCAAGTTACTACTAACTGCTTGATATTAACTGATTTTGTTGTATTGGAAATGCCTGAAGATGATAATATGTCTATTATTCTTGGGAGACCTTTTCTTAACACCGCAGGGGCTGTTATTGATTGCAACAAAGGAAAGGTTACTTTCAATGTTGATGATAGGGAACATACCGTTTATTTCCCCAAGAGGATTGAGAAAGCGTGTGGAGTTAATACTATTTCTCATGTGAGAACTATCAAAGTGGGATCCATCGATTGTCCTATATATGAGCCTAAAGAAGAATATCAAACTCTTGTTATTGGATCCATATCAATACAATTCAAGGTAACATGATTGATTTGAGGTTTATTTCTTCATATGCTATGTAAAATTTATTTGGTGGCAAGACTTGATCAACCTTGTTAACAAATACTTTTTATATGCATAGAGGAGGTAAACAACATATCTTTCTTTCTTTCTCCACTTGCTTTAGTTGCTGTAGCATTTTTAATTTGCAAAGTTTCTTAGTTGATTTGAGATTTCAAAAAATTTCCTGGCCAGTAATAATAAACTTAATACCCAGAAAATGTGCATTTTTCAAAGTTTTCAAAAATTCGCGAAAATTATACCGTTGGTCCTATTTTTCGACGAGGCACCTGGGAACACCAGAGGATGACCTGTGGGGCACCAGAGGGCGCACCACTGGCTGGCGCGGCCAAGGAGGTGGCGCGCCACCATGTGGTGTGGGCTCCCCTCTGCCCCACTTTGCCATCTCTTCCTCCCAGCACCTTCTCTCTCCCGAAAAAACTCGTACCAAGTTCATCTCTCTCGCGTTTTTGCTCCAGAGCTCCAGATTTCTCGATCTCTTTGCTCAGCCCAGATTTCTGTCTGAAATTTGGCACATTTGCTCTTCGGTATGTGACTCCTCCACCCATCCAAGTAGAATTTCGTTTGGTTGAGTATATCTTGAATATTTTGCTGCTGTAGGTAACATGTTTAGTGAGCTTGCATGCTTGTTCTAAGTGGTAGAAACTAGTTTTGATGCATGATTAGTACTCTAGCAAGTTTCTATGGTAGTTTCCCTCAATTATATGTCACCAAATCAAATTTTTATATTGGTTGTTGGAAATTTCAGAAAATGAAGAAGTTCAAATTTGGAGAGTTGTTCAAGAAGGGGACAACCAGCACCGGGAGGCCTTCTAGGGCCGCCACCCGGATTAGGCAATCATACAATGAAGACATCCTCGCGCCTAGCTTCGCGCCTGAAGAGGACAACGGTCCTCCTAATGCTTCTACTTTTCCATGCTATGATTTTCTAAGGAATGCAGGGATACTGGAGGATTTCTTGACCCTTGTCAACAGGGCAGGGTTAACTACCTATATGGGAGATGAAAGGGAGCAGTATTATATGCTCACAAAAATTTTCGTCGAGAGTTTCCAGTTTGACAATAAACAATATGAGCCAACGGTTGCATTCAGGATTTATGGTAATCCTGTTACTATGCAATTGAAGGATTTTTGTCTTGCTTTGGATATTGACCCTGCAGGTACAGCAAGTAGGATTGATGACAACCCTCGGGACTTGTTGGAGCTCTACCGAGGGATCACAAATGACGACTGTCGCACCATTCAGCGGGGCAAGATAAGGAACATTCAACTCCCCGCCATTAAATATTTTGCATACTACATTGCTACTAGCATTCTTGGTAGGGAGAACACTAGTAATATTTCTAGCTACCATCTTGCTTTCCTGAACATTGCACTTACTGGTCAAACATCTTATCACCTTGGTGCTCTTATTGCTCGTCGCCTGTCTACCAGGGGACCTATTTTTGGAGGAACTATTGCACTGCGTGTTTTAACATATCTAGATCTTCCTATTGATCCTAATGATGTGCCATTGGCCCCTAGGAGACTTGATATTGCTGCCATGAAGAGTCATCATTTTGTTACCACTGAGTCTACTTTGGATAATATGGCCTATAGAATGTTGTTTGCTGACGGGGATGAGAAAGAAATCCCTCTTCCCCAGCCAGGCTTGTTTGATATTGACAGGCAACCATGGTCGCGCACTAAGGAGGAGGTGGAAGAACATATGAAGATACAAGAGTTCCACCAGCAACATGACTCCGAGGACGTCGGGACCTCCTACGACCACACCGGCACATATCCGGGTGCTTCTTCTAGCACATACCCGGAATACGACCCATCTTCATATTACGGAGATACTACTTCATGGGATCGATGGGATTGAACTCCACTTAGGCCAAAAGCCTAAGCTTGGGGGGAGGTATACCGGCATCACTCATTCTTTGCATATTATGGTTGCTGGATACTTGCACATACTTGCTTTGTTCGTTTGAGTGGTTTTCTAATGAGAGGAAGATGATATTTGGGGAAGTGCTGCCTGAAAACAGATTCTGGAACGTTACCGTAAAAATTCTCAAAAATAGCCAGAGCGTCATTTTGAGCTGCAAATTTTTGTGCAGGTTCCCCAGGTTGTTATCTAACTTTCATTAGTTGAACACTTTTTGAACTGAGCAACGTAAGATTTTTGTAAAAATCGATTTCTGTACTGCTGTCAGGTTTTGGCAGATTTCTGCCATCTCGCTTTTCTGTGTTTCTTTTAGTTTGCTATTTCTTGTTTTTGCTTTGTTCTTTCCCAAAACACAAAAAGACCAAAAATATTTCTGTTGTTTCTCTTCACCATTTGTTTGCTTTGGTTTCTTGCATTTGTTTCGCTTTATTTGCTATTGCTAGTTTGCTATAAGAAAACCCAAAAAGATTTTGCTTTGTTTGCTTGTTTCCTCTTGTTCTTATTTGCAATTTGAAAACACCAAAAATATTTGCTGTTCTTCTTTGGTTTGTAAAGTTCTTTATGAGTTCAATGGTCTTCGGTGGCTGGAGCGTGGTTTTCATTTCATATTATCCAAGCTACACAAGTGAAAAGGGCAATAATGACGATCTACGACAATCTGATTGTGGTGAGAGGCTGGTATGAACTCTATTTGCTTTCATTTTTGTACATATACTCATCCATGTGAGCATGCTTAGTTGGTTCATGTGAGGTATATGTTATTTAAGAAAGTCTAGTGGTTCATGATCTCTCATGATTAGCTCCAATCTATTAATATGAGTAGCATGTCATGGATGTTTGCTTGCATTGTTTTATTCATAAGTAAGTATGGCATTGTGGTATCCTCCTCTGAATAATTCATTTATATTGACTTGGCACATGCTCACGCATGCATATGACTGAACAAGAGTCAATTAAGCCTCAATGATTTACATTGCTTCAGAGTTCTTGTATCACTTTTATGCCTCGGTTAATTTATTTTGCCGCAAGCATGATTATGACAGTTATTGCTCTCTTGATTTGTCGCTCCCTAGTCTTTTGCTAGCTTTCACTTGTACTGAGCGGGAACGCTGCTCGTGCTTCCAAACACATGAAAACCAAGTTATTCCAGAGTGTCCACCATAAATACCTATGCATGGCATTTCAAACCATTCCAAGTAAATTCTCATGCGCTACCTTTAAAACCTTCAAAATGCTTCTTAATTTGTGTTAATGTTTCATAGCTCATGAGGAAGTATGTGGTGTTTAGCTTTCAACCTTGTCATTTACTTTTGACGGACTCTCATATGGAATAGTGGCACATCCGCTTATCCAATAATTTTGCAAAAAGAGCTGGCAATGGGATTCCCAGTCCCGAATTAATTAAACTTAAATAGACACTCCTCCATGGTTTGTGATTGTTGGACGGCACCCGAAGGATTCGGTTAGCCATGGCTTGTGTAAGCAAAGGTTGGGGGAGTGTCATCATCATAATAAAATTAAAATAAAAAGGCACTCCTTCATGGTATGAGATTGTTGGCAGGCACCCGAGGATTCGGTTAGCCATGGTTTGTGCAAGAAAGGTTGGAAGGAGTGCCAAATAAATATGCAATAATTCATGGGAGCCGCTCTTGAAAGTCCGGTTGGCGAGGTAGTTAGTGTACCCATTACCATTCGTTGACAACAACAAACACCTCTCAAAATAATTTTACTCCTGATTTATAAAAATGAAAAGCTCTAGCGCATGTTAATCCCTGCTTCCCTCTGCGAAGGGTCAATCTTTTACTTTTATGTTGTGTCTCCATTATTTCTTTGAGTACTATCTTGAGAGCACAACTGTCATTCTTAGTATAATATGCTTGTCTCAAAATATGATTGATTGTGGTATAACTTTGATGCTTTTATCTTTGACAATCACTACTTCTAGTCTTTCTATGAACTCCAGAGGTGCCCGGGCATTTATGTTTTGCCAATCAAATACAGGCAAGCGAGATACCACTTTATCATACTCTCTTATGAACATTGCAATCCTGCTAATATACATGATTCATGATGCTTATTATTAATTGTTGGTACCTCTTCATGATTGATATAGCTGTTAGATGATCTTATTTGCATGTACCTTATTATGAACTGCTCAAGTATTAGCCATATCATGAGAATATATACATCATATGAGCAAATGTGTTCGTGAAAGTTCTTTTATCGCTCAGTTGTTAACTGAATTGCTTGAGGACAAGCAATAAGCTAAGCTTGGGGGAGTTGATACGTCCAAAACGTATCTACTTTCCCGAACACTTTTGCTATTGTTTGACCCCTAATTTGTGTATTTTGGATGCAACTAACACGGACTAACGCTGTTTCAGCAGAACTGCTCTCGTGTCTCGTTTTGTGCAGAAATCCAACTTTCGGGAAAAACCTCGGAATTTATGCAGAAGGCCCTATTTTCCCGAAACTAACGGAGCCAGAAGGGCACTTGAAGTGGAGGCCGAGGGCCCCACCCGCGGCGCGCCCGGGGGCCCGCGCGGCCAGGTGGTGTGGCCCCCTCGGCCGGCCTCCGACGCCCTCCTTCGGACTACTTATTCGCCTCTAAAAACGCGAGGAGAGAAGTCGAAGTCGCGAAACCCTCCGAACGCCGCCACATCGCGAAACTCCGCGGGAGCCGAAGTCTCGTTCGGCACTCCGCGGGACGGGAGGTGGAGGAGATCATCACCGCCATCACCGCCAACGCCTCTACATCAACCAGCAATGTTTCCCCATCCATGTGTGAGTAATTGTAGGCGAAGGGGATGGTAGGGATTGGATGAGATTGGTCATGTAATAGCATAAGATTGTTAGGGCATAGTGCCTAGTGTCCGTAGATGGTACTTTTATGATATTGTTGCAACTTGTTATGCTTAATGCTTGTCACTAGGGCCCGAGTGCCATGATCTCAGATCTGAACATGTTATTATTTCATCATGATATTCATTGTTTATGGTCTTACCTGCAAGTTGTATACACATGTCGCTGTCCGGAACCAATGGCCCCGAAGTGACAGAATCGGGACAACGGAGGGGATGGTAGTGATGTGAGGATCACATGTGTTCACGGAGTGTTAATGCTTTGCTCCGGTACTCTATTAAAAGGAGTACCTTAATATCCAGTAGTTTCCCTTGAGGCCCTGATGGCGTGTATTTCACACGTTCGTTGGGCAACCCCAAGAGGAAGGTATGATGCGCACAGCAGCAAGTTTTCCCTCAGAAAGAAACCAAGGTTTATCGAACCAGGAGGAGCCAAGAAGCACGTTGAAGGTTGATGGCGGCGAGATGTAGTGCGGCGCAACACTAGGGATTCCGGCGCCAACGTGGAACTGCACAACACAACCAAAGTACTTTGCCCCAACGAAGCAGTGAGGTTGTCAATCTCACCAGCTTGCTGTAACAAAGGATTAACCGTATTGTGTGGAAGATGATTGTTTGCGAGAAAACAGTAAAAACAAGTATTGCAGTAGATTGTATTTCAGTAAAGAGAATTGGACCGGGGTCCACAGTTCACTAGAGGTGTCTCTCCCATAAGACGAACAGCATGTTGGGTGAACAAATTACAGTTGGGCAATTGACAAATAAAGAGAGCATGACAATGCACATACATATCATGATGAGTATAGTGAGATTTAATTGGGCATTACGACAAAGTACATAGACCGCCATCCAATGCATCTATGCCTAAAAAGTCCACCTTCAGGTTATCATCCGAACCCCCTCCGGTATTAAGTTGCAAAGCAACAGACAATTGCATTAAGTATGGTGCGTAATGTAATCAACAACTACATCCTTAGACATAGCATCAATGTTTTATCCCTAGTGGCAACAGCACAACACAACCTTAGAACTTTCTGTCACTGTCCCAGGTGTCAATGCAGGCATGAACCCACTATCGAGCATAAGTACTCCCTCTTGGAGTTAAAAGCATCTACTTGGCCAGAGCATCTACTAGTAACGGAGAGCATGCAAGATCATAAATAGCACATAAGCATAACTTTGATAATCAACATAACAAGTATTCTCTATTCATCGGATCCCAACAAACGCAACATATAGAATTACAGATAGATGATCTTGATCATGATAGGCAGCTCACAAGATCCGACAATGATAGCACAATGGGGAGAAGACAACCATCTAGCTACTGCTATGGACCCATAGTCCAGGGGTAGACTACTCACTCATCACACCGGAGGCGACCATGGCGGCGTAGAGTCCTCGGGAGATGATTCCCCTCTCCGGCAGGGTGCCGGAGGTCTCCTGGATCCCCCGAGATGGGATCGGCGGTGGCGGCGTCTCTGGAAGGTTTTCCGTATCGTGGTTCTCGGTACTGGGGGTTTCGTCACGGAGGCTTTAAGTAGGCGAAAGGGCAAGTCGAGAGGCGGCACGGGGCCCGCACCATAGGCCGGCGCGGCCGGGGTGGGGCCGCGCCGCCCTAGGGTTTGGCCACCCCGTGGCCCCTCTTCGTCTTGTCTTCGGTCTTCTGGAAGCTTCGTGTAAAAATAGGCCTCTGGGCTTTTATTTCGTCCAATTCCGAGAATATTTCTTTACTAGGATTTCTGAAACCAAAAACAGCAAAACAGGAACGGCACTTCGGCATCTTGTTAATAGGTTAGTTCGAGAAAATGCACGAATATGACATAAAGTGTGCATAAAACATGTAGATAACATCAATAATGTGGCATGGAACACAAGAAATTATCGATACGTCGGAGACGTATCAGCATCCCCAAGCTTAGTTCTGCTCGTCCCGAGCAGGTAAAACGATAACACAGATAATTTCTGGAGTGACATGCCATCATAATCTTGATCATACTATTTGTAAAGCATATGTAGTGAATGCAGCGATCAAAACAATGTGTATGACATGAGTAAACAAGTGAATCATAAAGCAAAGACTTTTCATGAATAGCACTTCAAGACAAGCATCAATAAGTCTTGCATAAGAGTTAACTCATAAAGCAATAATTCAAAGTAAAGGTATTGAAGCAACACAAAAGAAGATTAAGTTTCAGCGGTTGCTTTCAACTTGTAACATGTATATCTCATGGATATTGTCAACATAGAGTAATATAATAAGTGCAATAAGCAAGTATGTAGGAATCAATGCACAGTTCACACAAGTGTTTGCTTCTTGAGGTGGATAGAAATAGGTGAACTGACTCAACATTGAAAGTAAAAGAATGGTCCTCATAGAGGAAAAGCATCGATTGCTATATTTGTGCTAGAGCTTTGATTTTGAAAACATGAAACAATTTTGTCAACGGTAGTAATAAAGCATATGCATCATGTAAATTATATCTTATAAGTTGCAAGCCTCATGCATAGTGTACCAATAGTGCCCGCACCTTGTCCTAATTAGCTTGGACTACCTGGATTATCACCGCAATACATATGCTTTAACCAAGTTTCACAAAGGGGTACCTCTATGCCGCCTGTACAAAGGTCTAAGGAGAAAGCTCGCATTTGGATTTCTCGCTTTTGATTATTCTCAACTTAGACATCCATACCGGGACAACATAGACAACAGATAATGGACTCCTCTTTTAATGCTTTAAGCATTCAACAACAATTAATTCTTTTCTCATTAGAGATTTGAGGATATTTGTCCAAAACTGAAACTTCCACCATGGATCATGGCTTTAGTTAGCGGCCCAATGTTCTTCTCTAACAATATGCATGCTCAAACCATTCAACTCAGTGTAGATCGCCCTTACTTCAGACAAGACGAACATGCATAGCAACTCACATGAAATTCAACAATGAGTTGATGGCGTTCCCCAGTAAACATGGTTATCGCACAACAAGCAACTTAATAAGAGATAAAGTGCATAATTACATATTCAATACCACAATAGTTTTTAAGCTATTTGTCCCATGAGCTATATATTGCAAAGGTGAATGATGGAATTTTAAAGGTAGCACTCAAGCAATTTACTTTGGAATGGCGGAAAATACCATGTAGTAGGTAGGTATGGTGGACACAAATGGCATAGTGGTTGGCTCAAGTATTTTGGATGCATGAGAAGTATTCCCTCTCGATACAAGGTTTAGGCTAGCAAGGTTATTTGAAACAAACACAAGGATGAACCGGTGCAGCAAAACTCACATAAAAGACATATTGAAAACATTATAACACTCTACACCGTCTTCCTTGTTGTTCAAACTCAATACTAGAAATTATCTAGACCTTTGAGAAACCAAATATGCAAACCAAATTTTAGCATGCTCTATGTATTTCTTCATTAATGGGTGCAAAGCATATGATGCAAGAGCTTAAACATGAGCACAACAATTGCCAAGTATCACATTACCCAAGACATTTTTAGCAATTACTACATGTATCATTTTCCAATTCCAACCATATAACAATTTAACGAAGAAGAAACTTCGCCATGAATACTATGAGTAGAAACCAAGGACATATTTGTCCATATGCTACAGCGGAGTGTGTATCTCTCCCATAAAGTGAATGCTAGGATCCATTTTATTCAAACAAAACAAAAACAAAAACAAACCGACGCTCCAAGAAAAAGCACATAAGATGTGGCAGAATAAAAATGTAGTTTCAGGGGAGGAACCTGATAATTTGTTGATGAAGAAGGGGATGCCTTGGGCATCCCCAAGCTTAGACGCTTGAGTCTTCTTGATATATGCAGGGGTGAACCACGGGTGCATCCCCAAGCTTAGAGCTTTCACTCTCCTTGATCATGTTGCATCATACTCCTCTCTTGACCCTTGAAAACTTCCTCCACACCAAACTCGAAACAACTCATTAGAGGGTTAGTGCACAATATAAATTGACATATTCAGAGGTGACACAATCATTCTTAACACTTCTGGACATTGCATAATGCTACTGGACATTAGTGGATCAAAGAAATTCATCCAACATAGCGAAAGAGGCAATGCGAAATAAAAGGCAGAATCTGTCAAAACAGAACAGTTCGTATTGACGAATTTTAAAATGGCACCAGACTTGCTCAAATGAAAATGCTCAAATTGAATTAAAGTTGCATACATATCTGAGGATCATGTACGTAAATTGGCATAATTTTCTGAGCTACCTACAGGGAGGTGGACCCAGATTCGTGACAGCAAGAAAATGGAACTGTGCAGTAATCCAAATCTAGTACTTACTTTTCTATCAACGGCGTAACTTGGCACAACAAAACACAAAACTAAGATAAGGAGAGGTTGCTACAGTAGTAAACAACTTCCAAGACAAAAATAAAAACAAAGTACTGTAGGTAAAAACATGGGTTGTCTCCCATAAGCGCTTTTCTTTAACGCCTTTCAGCTAGGCGCAGAAAGTGTGTATCAAGTATTATCGAAGGGTGGTACTTCTACAGCGGGGTGTGGGCTCTTCTCAACCAGGCATATTATATTAGATACATAAGTTTTAGCATCTCCCTTTTCATTAGTCTTAGGCGTGCTACTCTCATCAAACAAATTTTCAGGAACAAGCCAAGCATAATTATTTTCTAGTGCATCATTCATAGCTAGGAGCTTGCATGGTATTGGTGCTTTGATCTCCCCACCATCATCAATATTATTAGTGTATCTTATTCTATCCATATCCATCTTTTCAAGGAGACTAACAAAATTAGTAGGAGAACCAAGCATATTAAATTTAGCAAAGACCTTTCTAGCTTCTCTTGCTAGACCACCAAATTCTCTAAGAAGGGTTTCTAAAACAAAATCTTTCTTTTCCCCTTCTTCCATATCGCCAAGTGTGAAGAACATGTGTTGGATTATAGGATTAAGATTAACAAATTTAGTTTCCAACAGGCGAACTAAATGCGCAGCAGCAATTTCATAAGTAGGCGCAAGATCTACCAAGTGTCTATCTTCAAAATTTTCAATAGTACTAACATGATTGAAAAATTCTTCTATATTATTTCTCCCAACTATAGACCCTTGTCCTACCGGTATGTTCTTTGTGGTAAAATTAAAAGGAAACATGATGAGTAAAGTAAATGCAAGTAAACTAATTTTTTTGTGTTTTTCGATATAGCAAACAAGATAGCAAACAAAGTAAAACTAGCAACTAATTTTTTTGTATTTTGATATAATGCAGCAAACAAAGTAGTAAATAAAACTAAGCAAGACAAAAACAAAGTAAAGAGATTGAGAAGTGGAGACTCCCCTTGCAGCGTGTCTTGATCTCCCGGCAACGGGGCCAGAAAAAGAGCTTGATGGCGTGTATTTCACACGTTCGTTGGGCAACCCCAAGAGGAAGGTATGATGCGCACAGCAGCAAGTTTTCCCTCAGAAAGAAACCAAGGTTTATCGAACGCCAAGAAGCACGTTGAAGGTTGATGGCGGCGAGATGTAGTGCGCGCAACACCAGGGATTCCGGCGCCAACGTGGAACTGCACACAACCAAAGTACTTTGCCCCAACGAAACAGTGAGGTTGTCAATCTCACCGGCTTGCTGTAACAAAGGATTAACCGTATTGTGTGGAAGATGATTGTTTGCAGAGAAAACAGTAAAACAAGTATTGCAGTAGATTGTATTTCAGAAAGAATTGGACCGGGGTCCACAGTTCACTAGAGGTGTCTCTCCCATAAGACGAACAGCATGTTGGGTGAACAAATTACGGTTGGGCAATTGACAAATAAAGAGAGCATGACAATGCACATACATATCATGATGAGTATAGTGAGATTTAATTGGGCATTACGACAAAGTACATAGACCGCCATCCAACTGCATCTATGCCTAAAAAGTCCACCTTCAGGTTATCATCCGAACCCCCTCCAGTATTAAGTTGCAAAGCAACAGACAATTGCATTAAGTATGGTGCGTAATGTAATCAACAACTACATCCTTAGACATAGCATCAATGTTTTATCCCTAGTGGCAACAGCACAACACAACCTTAGAACTTTCTGTCACTGTCCCAGGTGTCAATGCAGGCATGAACCCACTATCGAGCATAAGTACTCCCTCTTGGAGTTAAAAGCATCTACTTGGCCAGAGCATCTACTAGTAACGGAGAGCATGCAAGATCATAAATAGCACATAAGCATAACTTTGATAATCAACATAACAAGTATTCTCTATTCATCGGATCCCAACAAACGCAACATATAGAATTACAGATAGATGATCTTGATCATGATAGGCAGCTCACAAGATCCGACAATGATAGCACAATGGGGAGAAGACAACCATCTAGCTACTGCTATGGACCCATAGTCCAGGGGTAGACTACTCACTCATCACACCGGAGGCGACCATGGCGGCGTAGAGTCCTCCGGGAGATGATTCCCCTCTCCGGCAGGGTGCCGGACGATCCTGGATCCCCGAGATGGGATCGGCGGTGGCGGCGTCTGGAAGGTTTTCCGTATCGTGGTTCTCGGCATGGGGTTTCGTCACGGAGGCTTTAAGTAGGCGAAAGGGCAAGTCGAGAGGCGGCACGGGGGCCCGCACCATAGGCCGGCGCGGCCAGGGGTGGGGCCGCGCCGCCTAGGGTTTGGCCACCCCGTGGCCCCTCTTCGTCTTGTCTTCGGTCTCTGGAAGCTTCGTGTAAAAATAGGCCTCTGGGCTTTTATTTCGTCCAATTCCGAGAATATTTCTTTACTAGGATTTCTGAAACCAAAAACAGCAGACAACGCTTCGGCATCTTGTTAATAGGTTAGTTCCAGAAAATGCACGAATATGACATAAAGTGTGCATAAAACATGTAGATAACATCAATAATGTGGCATGGAACACAAGAAATTATCGATACGTCGGAGACGTATCAGGCCCGGCTGCCACCGGCTGGTAGGACAAAAGATGTTGTGCAAGTTTCTCATTGCGAGCACGTACGACTATAATTGGAACACATGCCTATTGATTGATTAGTACTTAGACACCGTTTTATTATTATCTGCAAATGCCCTGCTATGATTGTTACATGAGTTTCTCTCATCCATGCAACGCCCGTCATCCGTCCCCGTGCCTACAGTATTTTAATCCTGCTGTTTACTATAATCACTACTCTGTCTTTGTTACTCTCTGCTGTTATTTCACTACTCTTTGCTATAAAACTGTTACTCTGATAAACTCTTGCGAGCAAGTCTGTTTCCAGGTGCAACTGAATTGACAACTCCGTTGTTAAGGCTTCCAAGTGTTCTTTGTCTCCCCTTGTGTCGAATCAATAAATTGGGTAATACTTCCCTCGAAGACTGTTGCGATCCCCTATACTTGTGGGTCATCACTTAGCAATAAAATCTTCTTTAGTATACTTTTTATTTTTAGCATGCTTTTCAGGTTCATCTTCAACTGATACGTCTCCGACGTATCGATAATTTCTTGTGTTCCATGCCACATTATTGATGTTATCTACATGTTTTATGCACACTTTATGTCATATTCGTGCATTTTCTGGAACTAACCTATTAACAAGATGCCGAAGTGCCAGTTGCTGTTTCTGCTGTTTTTGGTTTCAGAAATCCTAGTAAGGAAATATTCTCGGAATTGGACGAAATCAACGCCCAGGGGCCTATTTTTCCACGAAGCTTCCAGAAGTCCGAAGACGAAACGAAGTGGGGCCACAGGGGAGCCAAACCCTAGGGCGGCGCCCCCCTTGGCCGCGCCGCCCTGTTCTGGGCCCCTGTGCCCCTCTCGACTTGCCCTTTCGCCTACTTAAAGCCTCCGTGACGAAACCCCCGCGAGAACCACGATACGGAAAACCTTCCAGAGACGCCGCCACCGCCGATCCCATCTCGGGGGATCCAGGAGATCGCCTCCGGCACCCTGCCGGAGAGGGGAATCATCTCCCGGAGGACTCTACGCCGCCATGGTCGCCTCCGGTGTGATGAGTGAGTAGTCTATCCCTGGACTATGGGTCCATAGCAGTAGCTAGATGGTTGTCTTCTCCCCATTGTGCTATCATTGTCGGATCTTGTGAGCTGCCTATCATGATCAAGATCATCTATCTGTAATTCTATATGTTGCGTTTGTTGGGATCCGATGAATAGAGAATACTTGTTATGTTGATTATCAAAGTTATGCTTATGTGCTATTTATGATCTTGCATGCTCTCCGTTACTAGTAGATGCTGGCCAAGTAGATGCTTTTAACTCCAAGAGGGAGTACTTATGCTCGATAGTGGGTTCATGCATTGACACTGGGACAGTGACAGAAAGTTCTAAGGTTGTGTTGTGCTGTTGCCACTAGGGATAAAACATTGATGCTATGTCTAAGGATGTAGTTGTTGATTACATTACGCACCATACTTAATTAATTGTCTGTTGCTTTGCAACTTAATACTGGAGGGGTTCGGATGATAACCTGAAGGTGGACTTTTTAGGCATAGATGCAGTTGGATGGCGGTCTATGTACTTTGTCGTAATGCCCAATTAAATCTCACTATACTCATCATGATATGTATGTGCATTGTCATGCTCTCTTTATTTGTCAATTGCCCAACTGTAATTTGTTCACCCAACATGCTGTTCGTCTTATGGGAGAGACACCTCTAGTGAACTGTGGACCCCGGTCCAATTCTCTTTACTGAAATACAATCTACTGCAATACTTGTTTTTACTGTTTTCTCTGCAAACAATCATCTTCCACACAATACGGTTAATCCTTTGTTACAGCAAGCCGGTGAGATTGACAACCTCACTGTTTCGTTGGGGCAAAGTACTTTGGTTGTGTTGTGCAGGTTCCACGTTGGCGCCGGAATCCCTGGTGTTGCGCCGCACTACATCTCGCCGCCATCAACCTTCAACGTGCTTCTTGGCTCCTCCTGGTTCGATAAACCTTGGTTTCTTTCTGAGGAAAACTTGCTGCTGTGCGCATCATACCTTCCTCTTGGGGTTGCCCAACGAACGTGTGAAATACACGCCATCAAGCTCTTTTTCTGGCGCCGTTGCCGGGAGATCAAGACACGCTGCAAGGGGAGTCTCCACTTCTCAATCTCTTTACTTTGTTTTTGTCTTGCTTAGTTTTATTTACTACTTTGTTTGCTGCATTATATCAAAATACAAAAAAATTAGTTGCTAGTTTTACTTTGTTTGCTATCTTGTTTGCTATATCGAAAAACACAAAAAAATTAGTTTACTTGCATTTACTTTACTCATCATGTTTCCTTTTAATTTTACCACAAAGAACATACCGGTAGGACAAGGGTCTATAGTTGGGAGAAATAATATAGAAGAATTTTTCAATCATGTTAGTACTATTGAAAATTTTGAAGATAGACACTTGGTAGATCTTGCGCCTACTTATGAAATTGCTGCTGCGCATTTAGTTCGCCTGTTGGAAACTAAATTTGTTAATCTTAATCCTATAATCCAACACATGTTCTTCACACTTGGCGATATGGAAGAAGGGGAAAAGAAAGATTTTGTTTTAGAAACCCTTCTTAGAGAATTTGGTGGTCTAGCAAGAGAAGCTAGAAAGGTCTTTGCTAAATTTAATATGCTTGGTTCTCCTACTAATTTTGTTAGTCTCCTTGAAAAGATGGATATGGATAGAATAAGATACACTAATAATATTGATGATGGTGGGGAGATCAAAGCACCAATACCATGCAAGCTCCTAGCTATGAATGATGCACTAGAAAATAATTATGCTTGGCTTGTTCCTGAAAATTTGTTTGATGAGAGTAGCACGCCTAAGACTAATGAAAAGGTAGATGCTAAAACTTATGTATCTAATATAATATGCCTGGTTGAGAAGAGCCCACACCCCGCTGTAGAAGTACCACCCTTCGATAATACTTGATACACACTTTCTGCGCCTAGCTGAAAGGCGTTAAAGAAAAGCGCTTATGGGAGACAACCCATGTTTTTACCTACAGTACTTTGTTTTTATTTTGTGTCTTGGAAGTTGTTTACTACTGTAGCAACCTCTCCTTATCTTAGTTTTGTGTTTTGTTGTGCCAAGTTAAGCCGTTGATAGAAAAGTAAGTACTAGATTTGGATTACTGCACAGTTCCAGATTTCTTTGCTGTCACGAATCTGGGTCCACCTCCCTGTAGGTAACTCAGAAAATTATGCCAATTTACGTGCATGATCCTCAGATATGTACGCAACTTTCATTCAATTTGAGCATTTTCATTTGAGCAAGTCTGGTGCCATTTTAAAATTCGTCAATACGAACTGTTCTGTTTTGACAGATTCTGCCTTTTATTTCGCATTGCCTCTTTCGCTATGTTGGATGAATTTCTTTGATCCACTAATGTCCAGTAGCATTATGCAATGTCCAGAAGTGTTAAGAATGATTGTGTCACCTCTGAATATGTCAATTTATATTGTGCACTAACCCTCTAATGAGTTGTTTCGAGTTTGGTGTGGAGGAAGTTTTCAAGGGTCAAGAGAGGAGTATGATGCAACATGATCAAGGAGAGTGAAAGCTCTAAGCTTGGGGATGCACCCGGTGGTTCACCCCTGCATATATCAAGAAGACTCAAGCGTCTAAGCTTGGGGATGCCCAAGGCATCCCCTTCTTCATCAACAAATTATCAGGTTCCTCCCCTGAAACTACATTTTTATTCGGCCACATCTTATGTGCTTTTTCTTGGAGCGTCGGTTTGTTTTTGTTTTTGTTTTGTTTGAATAAAATGGATCCTAGCATTCACTTTATGGGAGAGATACACACTCCGCTGTAGCATATGGACAAATATGTCCTTGGTTTCTACTCATAGTATTCATGGCGAAGTTTCTTCTTCGTTAAATTGTTATATGGTTGGAATTGGAAAATGATACATGTAGTAATTGCTATAAACGTCTTGGGTAATGTGATACTTGGCAATTGTTGTGCTCATGTTTAAGCTCTTGCATCATATGCTTTGCACCCATTAATGAAGAAATACATAGAGCATGCTAAAATTTGGTTTGCATATTTGGTTTCTCTAAGGTCTAGATAATTTCTAGTATTGAGTTTGAACAACAAGGAAGACGGTGTAGAGTGTTATAATGTTTTCAATATGTCTTTTATGTGAGTTTTGCTGCACCGGTTCATCCTTGTGTTTGTTTCAAATAACCTTGCTAGCCTAAACCTTGTATCGAGAGGGAATACTTCTCATGCATCCAAAATACTTGAGCCAACCACTATGCCATTTGTGTCCACCATACCTACCTATACTACATGGTATTTTCCGCCATTCCAAAGTAAATTGCTTGATTGCTACCTTTAAAAATTCCATCATTCACCTTTGCAATATATAGCTCATGGGACAAATAGCTTAAAAACTATTGTGGTATTGAATATGTAATTATGCACTTTATCTCTTATTAAGTTGCTTGTTGTGCGATAACCATGTTTCTGGGGAACGCCATCAACTCATTGTTGAATTTCATGTGAGTTGCTATGCATGTTCGTCTTGTCTGAAGTAAGGGCGATCTACACTGAGTTGAATGGTTTGAGCATGCATATTGTTAGAGAAGAACATTGGGCCGCTAACTAAAGCCATGATCCATGGTGGAAGTTTCAGTTTTGGACAAATATCCTCAAATCTCTAATGAGAAAAGAATTAATTGTTGTTGAATGCTTAAAGCATTAAAAGAGGAGTCCATTATCTGTTGTCTATGTTGTCCCGGTATGGATGTCTAAGTTGAGAATAATCAAAAGCGAGAAATCCAAATGCGAGCTTTCTCCTTAGACTTTTGTACAGGCGGCATAGAGGTACCCCTTTGTGAAACTTGGTTAAAGCATATGTATTGCGGTGATAATCCAGGTAGTCCAAGCTAATTAGGACAAGGTGCGGGCACTATTGGTACACTATGCATGAGGCTTGCAACTTATAAGATATAATTTACATGATGCATATGCTTTATTACTACCGTTGACAAAATTGTTTCATGTTTTCAAAATCAAAGCTCTAGCACAAATATAGCAATCGATGCTTTTCCTCTATGAGGACCATTCTTTTACTTTCAATGTTGAGTCAGTTCACCTATTTCTATCCACCTCAAGAAGCAAACACTTGTGTGAACTGTGCATTGATTCCTACATACTTGCTTATTGCACTTATTATATTACTCTATGTTGACAATATCCATGAGATATACATGTTACAAGTTGAAAGCAACCGCTGAAACTTAATCTTCTTTTGTGTTGCTTCAATACCTTTACTTTGAATTATTGCTTTATGAGTTAACTCTTATGCAAGACTTATTGATGCTTGTCTTGAAGTGCTATTCATGAAAAGTCTTTGCTTTATGATTCACTTGTTTACTCATGTCATACACATTGTTTTGATCGCTCATTACATATGTACAAATAGTATGATCAAGATTATGATGGCATGTCACTCCATAAATTATCGTTTTACCTGCTCGGGACGAGCAAACTTTGATGCTGTACGTCTCCGTCGATAATTTCTTGTGTTCCATGCCACATTATTGATGTTATCTACATGTTTTATGCACACTTTATGTCATATATTTTCGGAAACCTATTAACAAGATGCCGAAGTGCCGATTTTTTCTGCTGTTTTTGGTTTCAGAAATCCTAGTAAGGAAATATTCTCGGAATTGGACGAAATCAACGCCCGGGGCCTATTTTTCCACGAAGCTTCGAAGTCCGAAGACGAAGCGAAGTGGGGCCACGGGGAGCCAAACCCTAGGGCGGCGCGGCCCCCCCGCGCCGCCTGTCATCTGGGGCCCCTGTGCCCCCTCTCGACTTGCCCTTTCGCCTACTTAAAGCCTCCGTGACGAAACCCCGATGCGAGAACCACGATACGGAAAACCTTCGAGACGCCGCCACCGCCGATCCCATCTCGGGGGATCCAGGAGATCGCCTCCGGCACCCTGCCGGAGGGGAATCATCTCCCGGAGGACTCTACGCCGCCATGGTCGCCTCCGGTGTGATGAGTGAGTAGTCTATCCCTGGACTATGGGTCCATAGCGGCTAGATGGTTGTCTTCTCCCCATTGTGCTATCATTGTCGGATCTTGTGAGCTGCCTATCATGATCAAGATCATCTATCGTAATTCTATATGTTGCGTTTGTTGGGATCCGATGAATAGAGAATACTTGTTATGTTGATTATCAAAGTTATGCTTATGTGCTATTTATGATCTTGCATGCTCTCCGTTACTAGTAGATGCTGGCCAAGTAGATGCTTTTAACTCCAAGAGGGAGTACTTATGCTCGATAGTGGGTTCATGCCTGCACTGGGACAGGACAGAAAGTTCTAAGGTTGTGTTGTGCTGTTGCCACTAGGGATAAAACATTGATGCTATGTCTAAGGATGTAGTTGTTGATTACATTACGCACCATACTTAATGCAATTGTCTTTGCTTTGCAACTTAATTGGAGGGGGTTCGGATGATAACCTGAAGGTGGACTTTTTAGGCATAGATGCAGTTGGATGGCGGTCTATGTACTTTGTCGTAATGCCCAATTAAATCTCACTATACTCATCATGATATGTATGTGCATTGTCATGCTCTCTTTATTTGTCAATTGCCCAACTGTAATTTGTTCACCCAACATGCTGTTCGTCTTATGGGAGAGACACCTCTAGTGAAGTGGACCCCGGTCCAATTCTCTTTACTGAAATACAATCTCTGCAATACTTGTTTTTACTGTTTTCTCTGCAAACAATCATCTTCCACACAATACGGTTAATCCTTTGTTACAAGCGGTGAGATTGACAACCTCACTGTTTCGTTGGGGCAAAGTACTTTGGTTGTGTTGTGCGGGTTCCACGTTGGCGCGGAATCCCTGGTGTTGCGCCGCACTACATCTCGCCATCAACCTTCAACGTGCTTCTTGGCTCCTCCTGGTTCGATAAACCTTGGTTTCTTTCTGAGGGAAAACTTGCTGCTGTGCGCATCATACCTTCCTCTTGGGGTTGCCCAACGAACGTGTGAAATACACGCCATCATCAACCTCTTCTTTATCAGAAGCATCATTCTTATCATTATCTTTATCATGTTCATTACCACTTTCAGTTTCAGCATCAGAAATAGAAATACTATTAGGATCATTAACAGGCTCAGAGGATTCTACAACAGTTTTATGTTTCTTTTTCTTTTTCTTAGATGGAGTACTAGTTTTGGTTCGTTGAGAATCTTGTTCAACTCTTTTGGGATGCCCTTCAGGACATAGAGGATCCTGGGTAGAAGCACCGCCTCTAGTTGTTACTTCATAAGCATGTTTTTCTTTAGAATTATTTTTTAACATGTCATTTTGCACTTTAGTGAGTTGATCAATTTGTGTTTGAACCATATGAAAATGTTTAACAAGTATCTTAACATCATTGGAGGTTCTCTCCACAATACCATGCAATTCACTAATAGCTCGAGAATTTTCCATTAAATGATTCTCTACTCTCATATTGAAATTATTTTGCTTAACTATATAATTATCAAACTCATCTAAGCATTGAGCAGGAGGTTTTGAGTACGGAATATGTTCTCTAGTAAAGCGTTCAAGAGAGTGTACCTCAATCGTGGATGAAGGGGGAGTTATCTTGCATAAATCTTCTATGGGAGGTAAATTCTTCACGTCTTCAGATTTAATACCTTTCTCTTTAAGAGATTTCTTGGCTTCCCTCATATCTTCATCATTTAATTTAATCATACCCCTCTTCTTCAATATTGGTGTCGGGGTTGGTTCAGGTGTAGACCAATCATCATGATTCCGGCCTATTCTCGCCAATAATTCTTCAGCGTCGTCTGGAGTTCTTTTCCTGAAAACACAACCAGCACAACTATCCAGGTATGCCCTAGACTCAATGGTTAGTCCACTATAAAATATATCAAGTAAATCATGCTTTTCCAGATCATGTCCAGGCCGAGCTCTGATAAGAGAGCAAAATCTTGCCCAAGCCTCAGGCAATTTCTCTCCATCTTCCAGGTCAAAATTATAAATTCTCTGCAAAGCAATATGTTGAGCACTAGCAGGAAAGTATTTCCGAAAGAAAACTTCAAGCAACTCTTTTGGACTATCAATGGAATTAGGTGGCAAACTATTATACCAAGTTTTAGCATCATCCTTTAATGAGAAAGGAAAAAATTTAGCAACGAAATAAGTACGCTTCTTAACATCATCAGAAAACAAGTTACTTAGAGTAGACAGCTCAATCATGTGTTCTACAGCACTTTCCTTTTCAGTACCACAAAAAGGTGTTTTCTCCACAATAGATATATGAGATAAATCAAGAGAAAAATAATAATCCTTATCCTTAATGTTTATAGGAGATGTGGCAAATTTAGGATCAGGAGACAGTTTATATCTAACAGTATGTTGTGCAAGCAACTTTTTAATTTTTCTTGCATCAGTAGTAGCATTGCATTTATCAATAAAATCATCATCAAGTTCTACATAATCTTCATCAAGATCATCACTAGAGTATTCAACAGACTCAGGTGAATTAACAGGTGTAGCAGCATTTTCATTAGGAGTTTCAGTATTTTCAATTTGTCTAGACCTAGCAATTGTAGCATCTAGAAAAGATCCTAATGAACCATCATTATCAAGCACAACAGAAGCATCATCAAAATTATGAGAGGAATTTTCAGATCTAGCAGAAGTACCAGCATGTGAAGCATGTGGTGGTGAAACAAGTTTATCAATCACAGATGGTGAATCAAGAGCAGCAGAGGTACTCAGAGTTGTACATTTTCTTGTAGTGGATGGAAATATGGCGACTTTAGTATCGCGAGGTTTACCCATGATGGAGAATTTGCAGCGAACAATATCAATCCAAGTGAACTTGCAAATAAAGCTATGCTCCCCGGCAATGGCGCCAGAAAATAGTCTTGATAACCCACAAGTATAGGGGATCGCAACAGTCTTCGCGGGAAGTAAAACCCAATTTATTGATTCGACACAAGGGAGACAAAGAATACTTGTAAGCCTTAACGGAGTTGTCAATTCAGCTGCACCTGGAAACAGACTTGCTCGCAAGAGTTTTATAACAGTTTTATAGCAGTAAGTAGTGGAATAACGACGAGTAACAAAGACAGCAGTAGTGATTATAGTAAACAGCAGGATTAAAATACTGTAGGCACAGGGATGGATGAACGGGCGTTGCATGGATGAGAGAAACTCATGTAACAATCAAGGCAGGGCATTTGCAGATAATAATAAAATGGTATCCAAGTACTAATCAATCAATAGGCATGTGTTCCATATTTAGTCGTACGTGCTCGCAATGAGAAACTTGCACAACATCTTTTGTCCTACCAGCCGGTGGCAGCCGGGCCTCTAGGGAATCTGGAAATTAAGGTACTCCTTTTAATAGAGCACCGGAGCAAAGCATTAACACTCCGTGAACACATGTGATCCTCATATCACCGCCTTCCCCTTCGGTTGTCCCAATTTCTGTCACTTTGGGGCCTCGGGTTCCGGACAACAATACGTGTATACAACTTGCAGGTAAGATCATAAAGCAATGAATATCATCATGAATTGATAAAATGTTCAGATCTGAGATCATGGCACTCGGGCCCTAGTGACAAGCATTAAGCATAACAAGTTGCAACAATATCATAAAAGTACCAATTACGGACACTAGGCACTATGCCCTAACAATCTTATGCTATTACATGACCAATCTCATCCAATCCCTACCATCCCCTTTCAGCCTACAGCGGGGGAATTACTCACACATGGATGGGGGAAACATGGCTGGTCGATGGAGAGGCGTTGGTGGTGATGATGGCAATGATCTCCTCCAATTCCCCGTCCCGCGGAGTGCCGAACGGAGTTTCTGGTCCCGAGACGGAGTTTCACGATGGTGGCGGCGTCTGGATGTCTTCTGGCGATTTCGTCTAACCCCCGTGCGTTTTTAGGTCAAAGGCGTTAAGTAGTCCGAGGAGGGCGTCGGGGCCAGCCCGGCGGCCACACGGTAGGGCGGCGCGCCCCTCCGGGCCGCGCCGGCCTAGTGTGTGGGGGCCTCGGGCCTCCACCTGGCTTGCCCTTCTGGCTCCGTAATTCTTCTGGGAAAATAAGACCTTTTGCATAAATTCCGAGGATTTTCCTGAAAATTGGATTTCTGCACAAAAACGAGACACCAGAGCAGTTCTGCTGAAAACAGCGTTAGTCCGTGTTAGTTGCATCCAAAATACACAAATTAGAGGCAAAACAATAGCAAAAGTGTTCGGGAAAGTAGATACGTTTTGGACGTATCAGGGGGCGCGCCAGCCTATGGGGGGGCCACCCCCTGGCTCCTCCGAGGCTGCCCTTCCGCCTATATATTCTCTCCGCCTCGAAAACCCTAAAAACATAAGCCACGATACGAGAAAAGTTCCAGAGCCGCCGCCATCGCGAAGCCAAGATTTGGGGGACAGAAGTCTCTGTTCCGCACGCCGCCGGGACGGGAAGTGCCCCCGGAAGGCATCTCCATCGACACCACCGCCATCTTCATCGCCGCTGTCTCCTATGATGAGGAGGGAGTAGTTCTCCCCTGAGGCTAAGGGCTCTACCGGTAGCTATGTGGTTAATCTCTCTCTCATGTACCTCAATACAATGATCTCATGAGCTGCCTTACATGATTGAGATCCATATGATGAGCTTTGTATCACTATTAATCTATGTGCTACTCTAGTGATGTTATTAAAGTAGTCTATTCCTCCTTCATGATGTAAAGGTGACAGTGTGTGCATCATGTAGTACTTGGCGTAGGTTATGATTGTAATCTCTTGTAGATTATGGAGTTAACTATTACTATGATAGTATTGATGTGATCTATTCCCCCTTTCATAGCTTAAAGGTGACAGTGTGTATGCTATGTTAGTACTCGGTCTAAATTGCAACGGTCTATTATGCACTCTAAAGGTTACTTAAATATGAATTCCGAATGTTGTGGAGCTTGTTTACTCCGGCTTGAGGGAGCTCTTGTAGCCCTACACAATGAATGGTGTTTGTTATCCAACAAGAGAGTGTGAATGTAGCACAAGTGAGGAGAAGTTATTTATTTATTATGTGATCAATGTTGAGAGTGTCCACTAGTGAAAGTAGGATCCCTAGGCCTTGTTTCCAAATATCGAATCACCGTTTATTTACTGTTCTACTGCATGTTTACTTGCTGCCATATTTATTTCAGATTGTTATTACCACTCATATTCATCCATATCACTTGCATCTTACTATCTCTTCGCCGAACTAGTGCACCTATACATCTAACAAGTGTATTAGGTGTGTTGGGGACACAAGAGACTTCTTGTATCGTAATTGCAGGGTTGCTTGAGAGGGATATCTTTGACCTCTACCTCCCTGAGTTCGATAAACCTTGGGTGATTCACTTAAGGGAAACTTGCTGCTGTTCTACAAATCTCTGCTCTTGGAGGCCCAACACTGTCTACAGGAATAGAAGCGTGCGTAGACATCAAGCTATTTTCTGGCGCCGTTGCCGGGGAGGTAAGGTAAAAGGTATTCACATCCTCCGACTACTAAGCTATTTCCTAGCACTGTTGCCGGTGTGTGAGTGCTCAAAGCTATTTCCTTTAGATCCTGCAATTGCATCTTTTTGTTTCTTGTTTTTATTTTCACTAGTTAGGCTTAATGGAAAACAACAAAAATATTAGAGATCTTTATAGTATCTATCTTGAGTTAGGACATGAGGTGTTTGAAGAGAAAATTAAAAAACCTATGGAACTTTATATGCATGATAATGCCAATGTTATTACTATGAATGCTTTGAACACCATTGTTGCTAATGCTATGGAAGAATTTAAGCTTGGGGAAGCTGGTTGTGATATTTTTAGTCCCCCAAGTTTTGAGGAGAAAATTTTCTTTGATGATACTTTGCCTCCCATTTATGATGATTATAATGATAGTGGTATTTTGGTGCCACCTACTATGGAGGATAAAGTTTATTATGATTATACCATGCCTGCAATTTATGATAATTACAATGATGGTTGTGATAGTTTTACTCCCACTATTACTAATAAAATTGATTATGCTTATGTGGAGAGTAATGATACTTTTATGCATGTGAATAAGAATGCTTTATGTGATAGTTACATTGTTGAATTTGTTCATGATGCCACTGAAAGTTATTATGAGAGAGGGAAACATGGTTATATGCATCTTAATAATATTAAGTTTCCCCTCTTTATGTTGAGAATCTTGAAATTGTGCTTGTGTTGCCTTCCTATGCTTGTCACTTTGCTCCTCATGAATTTATTTGTGTACAAGATTCCTATGCATAGGAAGTGGGTTAGGCTTAAATTTGTTTCATACTTGCTTTTCGATGCTCTCTTTGCTTCAACTCTCATCCTTATGAGTGCATCATTAAAATTGCCGAGCCCATCTTAATGGCTATAAAGAAAGCACTTCTTGGGAGATAACCCATGTTTTTATTTTTCTACTGTTTTGTTGAGTCTTGGAAGTTGTTATTACTGTAGCAACCTCTCCTTATCTTTATTTTATTGCATTGTTGTGCCAAGTAAAGTCTTTGATAGTAAGGTTGATACTAGATTTGGATTGCTGCGCAGAAACAGATTTCTTACTGTCACGAATTTGAATAGGCCTCTCTGTAGGTAACTCAGAAAAATCTGCCAATTTACGTGTATGATCCTCAGATATGTACGCAACTTTCATTCAATTTGAGCATTTTCATCTGAGCAAGTTAAGTGCCCCTGAAAAATTCGTCTTTACGGACTGTTCTGTTTTGACAGATTCTGCCTTTTATTTCGCATTGCCTGTTTTGCTATGTTTGATGGATTTCTTTGTTCCATTAATTTTCAGTAGCTTTGTGCAATGTCCAGAAGTGTTAAGAATGATTGTGTCACCTCTGAACATGTGAATTTTTGATTATGCACTAACCCTCTAATGAGTTTGTTTTGAGTTTGGTGTGGAGGAAGTTTTCAAGGGTCAAGAGAGGAGGATGATAAGATATGATCGAGAAGAGTGAAAAGTCTAAGCTTGGGGATGCCCCCGTGGTTCATCCCTGCATATTTCAAGAATACTCAAGCATCTAAGCTTGGGGATGCCCAAGGCATCCCCTTCTTCATCGACAACTTATCAGGTCACCTCTAGTGAAACTATATTTTTATTCCGTCACATCTTATGTGCTTTACTTGGAGCGTCTGTGTTTTATTTTCGTTTTGTTATTTTCATTCTCTGAATAAATTCATGCTTGTGTGGGAGAGAGACACGCTCCGCTCGTTCATATGAACACTGGTGTTCTTAGCTTTACTTTTAATGTTCATGGCAAAGGTTGAAAACTGCTTCGTTTATTGCTATTTGGTTGGAAACAAAAAATGCTTCATCTGGTAATTGGTATATTGTCTTGAATAATTCGATACTTGGCAATTGTTGTGCTCAAATAGATCATGTTTAAGCTCTTGCATCATGTACTTTGCACCTATTAATGAAGAACTACCATAGAGCTTGTTGAAATTTGGTTTGCATGATTGGTCTCTCTAAAGTCTAGATATTTTCTGGTGAGGTGTTTGAACAACAAGGAAGACAGTGTAGAGTCTTATAATGCTTGCAATATGTTCTTATGTAAGTTTTGCTGTACCGGTTCATACTTGTGTTTGCTTCAAACAACCTTGCTAGCCAAAGCCTTGTATTGAGAGGGAATACTTCTCGTGCATCCAAATCCTTGAGCCAAAAACTATGCCATTTGTGTCCACCATACCTACCTACTACATGGTATTTCTCTGCCATTCCAAAGTAAATTGCTTGAGTGCTACCTTTAAAATTTCATTCCTTGTCTTTGCAATATATAGCTCATGGGAAAATAGCCTTAAAAACTATTGTGGTGATGAATATGTCGCTTATGTATCTTATTTCTTATAAGTTGCTTGTTGAGCGGTAACCATGTTTCTGGGGACGCCATCAACTATTACACCTTTGTTGAATATCATGTGAGTTGCTATGCATGTTCGTCTTGTCTGAAGTAAGGGTGATTTATCATGATCAAATGGTTTGAGTATGCATATTGTTAGAGAAGAGCATTGGGCCGCTAACTAAAGCCATGAATCATGGTGGAAGTTTCAGTTTGGACATTAATCCTCAATCTCTTATGAGTATACTATATGTTGTTGAATGCTTATGCATTAAAGAGGAGTCCATTATCTGTTGTCTATGTTGTCCCGGTATGGATGTCCTAAGTTGAGATTTATCAAAAACGAGAAATCAAATGCGATCTATCTTCTTGGACCTTTGTACATGCGACATAGAGGTACCCCTTTGTGACACTTGGTTGAAACATATGTTATGCTATGATAATCCATGTAAATCCAAGCTAATTAGGACAAGGTGCGAGCACTATTGGTATTCTATGCATGAGGCTTGCAACTTATAGGATATCTTATGCATAACACATATGAATTATTACTACCGTTGACAAAATTGTTTCTATGTTTTCAAAATGAAAAGCTCTAGCACAAAAATAGTAATCCATGCTTCCCTCTGCGAAGGGCCATTCTTTTACTTTATGTTGAGTTAGTCTACCTACTTCTTCTATCTTAGAAGCAAACACTTGTGTCAACTGTGTGCATTGATTCTTACATTTTTACCTATTGCACTTGTTATATTGCTTTATGTTGACAACTATCCATGAGATATACATGTTACAAGTTGAAAGCAAATGCTGAAACTTAATCATCCTTTGTGTTGCTTCAAAACTTTCTACTAAGAATTTATTGCTTTATGAGTTAACTCCTATGCAAGACTTATTGATGCTTGTCTTGAAAGTACTATTCATGAAAAGTCTTTGCTATATGATCAGTTGTTTAGTCATTATCTTTACCATTGCTTTGAATCACTTCATTCATCTCATATGCTTTACAATAGTATTGATCAAGATCATGTTGGTAGCATGTCACTTAAGAAATTATCCTTGTTATCGTTTACCTACTCGAGGGCGAGTAGGAACTAAGCTTGGGGACGCTTGATACGTCTCCAACGTATCTATAATTTCTTATGTTCCATGCTAGTTTTATGACAATACCTACATGTTTTATTCATACTTTATATCGTTTTGATGCATTTTCCGGAACTAACCTATTAACAAGATGCCGAAGTGCTAGTTCCTGTTTTCTGCTGTTTTGGTTTCAGAAATCTTACACAGGAAATATTCTCGGAATTGGACGAAATTAATGCCCACGATCTTATATCTCACGGAAGCTTCCAGAGAGCCAGAGAGGGACCAGAGGGGAGCCCTGGGGGCCCCACCCCACATGGCGGCGCGGCCAAGGGGGGGGCGCCAGCCTATGGGGGGGGCCACCCCTGGCTCCTCCGAGGCTGCCCTTCCGCCTATATATTCTCTCCGCCTTGATACGTCCATTTTGCATCACTATTTTATATCATAATTTACTGTTATGCATTGATATCTTTTCATATTTAGAGATGATACTTATGTTATTTCATCTATTTTGCATGTTTCATGATTATTGGAGAATCGCGCACCGGAGTCAGGATTCTGCTGGAAAAAGCACCGTCAGAATGCAATATTTCGGAAGATCAGCAATTGACGGGAATTATACTGAAAATCATATTTTTCCAGAAGACAGAGGTAGCCAAAGGAGGAGCCGAGGAGGGCCGCCATGGGCCCCCCATAGGCCGGCGCGGGCCCTGCCCTGGCCACGCCGCCTTGTGGGGAGGGGGCCCACAGCCCCCTTTGGCCTCCTCTCCTTCGCGTACTTCTTCGTCCCGAAAACCTAAGCTCCAGAGGATAGTCGCGAAGAGTCACCGCCTCTGCGGGGCGGAAAACACGAGAGAGAAAGAGCTCTCCGGCTGAAATCTGCGGGGAAATTCCCTCCCGGAGGAAATCGACGCCATCGTCATCGTCATCGAGCTGGACATCATTGGGATCATCATCACCATCATCTCCATCATCATCACCGCCATCTCCACCTCTGCACCTCGTCACCGCTGTAACAATTAGGGTTGGATCTTGATTGTTTGATAGGGGAAACTCTCCCGGTATTGATTTCTACTTGTTATTGATGCTATTGAGTGAAACCATTGAACCAAGGTTTATATTCAGATTGTTATTCATCATCATATCACCTCTGATCATGTTCCATATGATGTCTCGTGAGTAGTTCGTTTAGTTCTTGAGGACATGGGTGAAGTCTAAATGTTAGTAGTGAATTATGTTGGTTAGTATTCAATGTTATGATATTTAAGTTGTGGTGTTATTCTTCTAGTGGTGTCATGTGAACGTCGACTACATGATACTTCACCATTTATGGGCCTAGGGGAATACATCTTGTATTCGTTTGCTAATTGCGGGGTTGCCGGAGTGACAGAAACCTAAACCCACGTTGGTATATCGATGCAGGAGGGATAGCAGGATCTCAGAGTTTAAGGCTGTGGTTAGATTTATCTTAATTACTTTCTTGTATTTGCGGATGCTTGCAAGGGGTATAATCACAAGTATGTATTAGTCCTAGGAAGGGCGGTGCATTAGCATAGGTTCACCCACACAACACTTATCAAAACAATGAAGATTAATCAGCTATATGAAGCGAAAGCACTAGACTAAATTCCCGTGTGTCCTCAAGAACGTTTGGTCATTATAAGTAAACAAACCGGCTTGTCCTTTGTGCTAAAAAGGATTGGGCCACTCGCTGCAATTATTTCTCTCGCATTTTACTTACTTGTACTTTATTCATCTGCTATATCAAAACCCCCTGAATACTTGTCTGTGAGCATTTACAGTGAATCCTTTATCGAAACTGCTTGTCAACACCTTCTTCTCCTCGTTGGGTTCGACACTCTTATTTATCGAAAATACTACGATACATCCCCTATACTTGTGGGTCATCAAGACTATTTTCTGGCGCCGTTGCCGGGGAGTGAAGCGCTATTGGTAAGTGGAATTGGTAAGGGAAACCTTTACTGTACGTGATGTTTTATTTCTGCCTGCTGCTATAATTCATTATGGAGGGGTCTTCTCTTGAATTCCTCTTTGGAAAATCTACTACTACTGCAAAGGTAGTGGATGAGGCGCCAGGTGAGAAAGAGGTTCCATACAAAATACCTATGAAAATTATTGAACGTGTTGTGGATAACCGCTATGAAGGGGATGGAACTGTCCATCCTGGTGATCATTTACTGTTTTTACATGAATTATGCGGGTTATTCAAATGTGCAGGTATTGCTATGGATGAAGTTAGGAAGAAACTATTCTCTATATCGTTGTCTGGTAAAGCAGCGCACTGGTATAAATTGCTGAAGAATAGGGATTCTCTTGATTGGGAGGACATTGTGCCTTTTTTTATTCTAAATTCTATCCTCCAAGTGAAATTCACAAAGATCGGAACCGCATATATAATTTCTGGCCTCATGATGGAGAGAGTATTGCCCAAGCATGGGGAGATTGAAGTCTTTAATGCTCAAATGCCCCATTCATGAGCTTCCTGGTAATATTATTATTGATAATTTCTATGCAAGACTGTCTTTTCAAGATAAGACTTTGCTGGATACTTCTTGTTCTGGATCATTTACACGCAACAAAGAAGAGTTTAAAAGGGACCTTCTTGATCGGATCCAGCAGAATACTGAAGGATGGGAGAAAGACAAAGATAGAGAGTCAGGTATAAACTATGATTATAAATGCATTGAAGTTTTTATGGATACTGATAAATTTCGTAATATGAGTGCTACTTATGGTCTTGATTCTCAAGTCGTTGCAAATTTCTATAAAGCTTTTGCCTCTCACTTTGAATTGCCTAGGAAGAATTTTGATAAGTATCATGAACCGTATAAAGATAAAACTGATCCATCTATAAATAAATGTGCTATAATTGAAACTGTTGATCATATTCTTCCTGAAGCTTATATTGAAAAAACTCCTTTCCCTGCTAAAATGAAGTACTCTGTTATAACTAGTGCGGTTAATACAAGTGCAAAGAAACCTATAGAACCTGAAGAACAAATAAAGGTTGAACCTGCTATTGCAATAGTTAAAGATCTTGTGACTGAAAACGTAGAAGATGGTCATATTATTTTCTGTGAAGATGCTTCTAATATTGTTTCGCATCCTAATAAGTCTAGGAAAGCCAGTGTTCCTATGCTCTCTATTAGAATTGGTGATCATTGTTATTATGGTTTATGTGACATTGGTGCAAGTATTAGCGCCATTCCTTATGAGCTTTATACGGAGATCATGCATGAAATTGGTTCTTGTGAACTTGAAGATATTGATGTGGTTATTCGGCTAGCTAATAGAGAAACTATCTCTCCTATTGGTATTGTTCGAGATGTGGAAGTTCTATGTGGTAAGATTAAATATCCTGCTGACTTTTTGGTACTTGGTTCTGCTGCTAGTAAGTCTTGTCCTATTATTTTTGGTAGACCTTTCCTAAATACTGATGGAGCTGTTATAGATTGCAAGAAGGAAAAATTATGACTAAATTTGCTGGTGAATCTTATGAGTTTAATATCTCTAAATTTGCCAAAACTCCTTATAAAGCTGATTTGCCTAATAATGATTTTAGAGTTGAACAGTGTGCGTCTATTGCTCTTGCTCCTAATAATCCCTTGCAGCAACATTTGGAGGATAGTGAGAGTGAAGTCTTTAGGGAAGAAAGAAATGAGCTTGATGAAATTTTCCTTCGTCAACCTATTCTTAAACATGACTTGCCGGTTGAAGATTTAGGTACAACACCACCACCAAAGGAAGATCATGTTTTTGATTTAAAACCATTGCCTGATAATCTTAAGTATGCTCATATTGATGATAAGAAAATATATCCTGTTATTATTAGTTCTAAGCTTTCAGATATTGAGGAAGAAAGGTTATTGGAAATATTGAAGAACACCGAGGAGCTATTGGCTACACTCTTGATGACTTGAAGGGGATTTCTCCCTCTATTTGCCAACATGCTATCAATATGGAAGATGATGCAAAGCCTGTTGGTGAACATCAGCGTCGTTTAATTCTGAAGATGAAGGATGTGGTAAGGAATGAGGTATTAAAACTTCTTGAAGCTGGTATTATATATCCTATTGCTGATAGTAGATGGGTTAGTCCTGTGCATTGTGTTCCTAAGAAAGGAGGAATGACTGTTGTGCCTAATGATAATGATGAGCTCATCCCTCAAAGAGTAGTTGTAGGGTATAGAATGTGCATTGATTATCGAAAAGTTAATAAAGTTACTAAGAAAGATCATTACCCTTTGCCCTTTATTGATCAAATGTTAGAAAGGTTGTCTAAAAATACTCATTTTTGCTTTCTTGATGGTTATTCTAGGTTTTCACAAATTGCTGTTAAAACTAAAGATCAAGAGAAAACCACTTTCACTTGTCCCTATGGAACTTATGCTTATAGGAGTATGCCTTTTGGTTTATGTAATGCTCCTGCTACTTTTCAAAGATGCATGTCTGCTATTTTTCATGGCTTTTGTGAGAATATTGTAGAGGTATTCATGGATGATTTTTCTGTCTATGGGAATTCTTTTGATAATTGCTTGCGAAACCTTGATAAAGTATTGCAGAGATGAGAAGAAACTAACCTTGTTCTTAATTGGGAGAAATGCCACTTTATGGTTAATGAAGGAATTGTATTGGGACATAAAATTTCCGAGAGAGGTATTGAAGTTGACAGAGCTAAAGTTGAAGCAATTGAGAAGATGCCCTATCCGAGGGATGTTAAAGGTATTCGTAGTGTTCTTGGTCATGCTGGGTTTTATAGGAGATTTATTAAAGATTTCTCTAAGATTTCAAAGCCTCTTACTAATCTTCTTCAAAAAGATGTACCTTTTGTTTTTGATGATGATTGTAAGGAAGCTTTTGAAACTCTAAAGAAAGCCTTAACAACTGCTCCTGTAGTTGAACCTCCTGATTGGAATTTACCCTTTGAAATTATGTGTGATGCTAGTGATTTTGCTCTAGGCGCTGTTCTTGGACAGCGAGTAGATAAGAAATTGAATGTTATTCATTACGCTAGCAAAACTCTTGATGCTGCTCAAAGAAATTATGCTACAACTGAAAAAGAATTATTAGCTGTAGTTTTTGCTTGTGACAAGTTTAGATCCTATATTGTTGATTCAAAAGTTACGATTCATACTGATCATGCTGCAATTAGATACCTTATGGAAAAGAAAGATGCTAAGCCAAGGCTTATTAAATGGGTGCTTCTTTTGCAAGAATTTGATTTACACATTATAGATAGGAAAGGTGCTGATAATCCTGTTGCTGATAATTTGTCTAGATTGGAAAATATTGCTTATGATCCTGTTCCTGTTAATGATAGTTTTCCAAATGAACAATTGGCTGTAATAAAGGTGAGCTCGCGAGATAGTCCTTGGTACGCTGATTATGCTAACTTTATTGTATCCAAGTACTTGCCTCCAACCTTTTCAGCTCAGCAAAGGAGGAAATTCTTTTATGACTTGAGGCATTATTTTTGGGATGACCCACACTTATATAAAGGAGTGGATGGTATTCTGCGAAGATGTGTTCCCGAATATGAACAACAAGAGATATTGAGTAAGTGTCATGGTAGTGTTTATGGAGGACATCACGCCGGAGATAGAACCGCGCAAAAGGTTCTACAATCAGGTTTTTATTGGCCAACTCTCTTCAAAGATGCAAGAAAGTTTATTTTATCTTATGATGAATGTCAAAGGGTTGGTAATATCTCCAGACGCAATGAAATGCCTATGAATTATACTCTTGTTATTGAACCATTCGATTGTTGGGGATTTGACTTTATGGGTCCTTTCCCTTCTTCAGAAGGTAACACTCATATACTTGTCGCTGTTGATTATGTTACTAAATGGGTGGAAGCCATACCTACAAAAAGTGTTGATGGTGAGACCTCTTTAAGAATACTTTTAGATATTATTTTTCCTAGATTTGGAGTTCCTAGATATATTATGACTGATGGAGGTTCTCATTTTATTCATGGGGGTTTTAGAAAAACTCTTGCTAAATATGGTATTAATCATAGAATTGCTTCCGCTTATCATCCTCAAACTAGTGGGCAAGTAGAATTATCAAATAGAGAGATTAAATCCATCTTGCAAAAGACTGTTAATAAATCCAGAAAGAACTGGGCTATTAAATTGAAGGAAGCACTATGGGCTTATAGAACTGCTTATAAAAATCCCATGGGTATGTCACCTTATAAAATGGTTTATGGGAAAGCTTGTCATTTACCTTTAGAACTAGAGCACAAAGCTTATTGGGCTGTAAGAGAACTAAATAAAGATCCTAAACTTGCCGGTAAGAAGAGATTGCTACAATTGAGTTCTCTCGATGAATGGAGAAGTGAAGCATATGAAAATGCTAAACTCTTTAAAGAGAAAGTTAAGAAATGGCATGATAGAAGAATTATCAAAAGAGAATTTAATGTTGGAGATAAAGTCCTATTGTATCGGTCTTGTCTCAGATTTTTTGCAGGGAAATTACTCTCAAAATGGGAAGGACCATATGTCATTGTGGAGGTGTATCGTTCAGGAGCAATTAAAATTAGTTCTCTGCAAGGCAATGCCACACAAGTGGTGAATGGAGAAAGACTCAAGCATTATATCTCTGGTGATTCTTATAATGAAGATGTTGATGTTATTCAAGTGGTAACTCCGGAAGCCTTCATCAAAGGCCAAGTTGACAGTCCTGCAGAGTTCGACATTGAATAGGTAACAGTTCTGGTAAGAAAAAGTCCGCGTTTAACTTTACGAACAATGTTTTTACAACTTTTGGAAAATATGAAAAATTACGAGATCGAAACGGAGTGGAGGAGATGCACGAGGGCGTGCCCCCATAGGCCGGCGCGGGCCCCAGCCTTGCCGCGCCGCCCTATGAGGAGGGCCCCTCGTTGCCCCACTCCGACTCTGGTTCGACCTGGTACTTTCCTTCTGTCATGAAATTTTTTGCTATATAATCCCCCGGACCCCTAGAGGTCCGTATATCGTTTTCTCGTCGTGTCTTGTTTCGAGCTGTTTTCTGTCAGGACCTGTTTTTTGATCTAGAAGCACCATGGTCTCTAACAACAAGGGCAAGGAGCTTCCGGAGGAAGATATTCAAGATCCCGAGTTGAAAGAAGAATTCAAGGAGGATGAAGAAGAAGTTGAGGAAGTTCCGCGAGTACACCCGCGTGCCACCGTCGCAAGCATCGGAGTGGTGTCAAATCCGTTCAACACCAAGAAAAGCGCACGGATAAGCACCGGAGGAGGAGTCCCACGTCACTACCTAGCTCCAAGGACATCTCCTCCAGGCACTTACCACCCCTTCCACATTCTCATTCATAATAGTCAAACTGAAAGGGTTCCCAAGGCAGTATTGCCTAGCAACTGGGATATAGATCGTTCTAACACTGCAGGAAAGGGGAAGCCTGAAGCTGAAGAGTGGGGAAATAACTCTAAGAGTTGGGACTCGCCGTCGGATATACTTCTTAACCGCGTCGAGCACAATTCGGAGATGATTCGCAACCTCATGTACAAAATTGATGAGCTAAAGGAGCTTGTTGAGAAGCTTATCAAGAATCCATCTACACCGCCGAAGGAGTAATTCATCATCGGTATTGGCACCCCCTGGGTTTGTTCCAAGCTTGGGGGGGTGCCGCAGTATCGCATCATCACTATCTTTTACCTTTTACTATCAAGTAGTGTCATATCATGAGTAGGGAAGTTATCATATAAGATGTGTTGCGGTATGGAAGTATCTCTCTTTAGTTGGTTATCTATGTATCCCTTGGTGTGAGTTATCGTTATGGAATATTAATGAGAAGTCTTATCATTTACATATTGCACATCTTATTTTAGTTTGCAATCTCTATTATATGATTGATCTTGTTGTTAGTATTGGTATCACTTTGGGAGCATTGAGTAAATCTATTTGGTTTTGGCAAACTTAGCATTGGTCAATAGCAACAACACTTTAAGTTTAAGTAGAAAAGAGGAAATACATGTAGATATGTTATTACCTTTCTTGTTAGTTCCTAGCTTAGTATTCTGAAGTTAAAACTGTTTGTGCTCACAAGGAAGATGCATGATTATTTCTATCACATGTATATTTGTTTGTTTCCCTCAACTCTTATGCTTGCTAATTAACCTTGCTAGCCAAAGACCTGTACTGAAAGGGAATGCTTCTCGTGCATCCAAACCCTTAAACCAAACCTATGCCATCAGTGTCCACCATAATTACCTACTATGTGGTACTTCTCTGCCATTCCAAGTAAATACTTCATGTGCTACCTTTAAACAATTCAAAAGTTATTACCTCTTATTTGTGTCAATGTTTTATAGCTCATGAGGAAGTGTGTGGTGTTTTATCTTTCAATCTTGTTGGGCAGCTTTCACTAATGGACTAGTGACTTCATCCACTTATCCTATAATTTTGCAAAAAGAGTTGGCAACGGGGTTCCCAGCCCCAATTAATCAACTTTCATTAATAATTCTCTTCACATGTTTTGCCCTGATTCATCAGTAAGCAACTTAATTTTGCAATAGACACTCCTCCATGGTATGTGAAATGTTGGAAGGCACCCGAGGATTCGGTTAGCCATGGCTAGAGAAAGCAAAGGTTGGGAGGAGTGTCATCCTTAAATAAACTAAAGTACATGTGTAAACAAAAGAGAAGGGGGATGATCTACCTTGCTGGTAGAGATAACGTCCTTCATGGGAGCCGCTCTTTGGAGGTCTGTTTGGCAAGGGGGTTAGAATACCCACTACCATTCGTTGACAACAACAAACACCTCTCAAAACTTTACTGTTATGCTCTCTATATGATTTCAAAACTTAAAAAGCTCTAGCACATGATTTAATCCCTGCTTCCCTCTGCGAAGGGCCCTTCTTTTACTTTCATGTTGAGTCAGTAAACCTATTTCCTTCCATCTTAAGCAAGCAATTGAGTTGTTGTGATCAAACCATTTATACTGTGATCTACTTAATCATGCCTTTTATTCTTCCTTGTTTAGTACAAGTTTTATCTGAATGAATATAGCTTTGAAGGTTATCAATGATTATGAGGAGTTTATTATGATTAAATATGCAAGTTTTGTTATAAGATTTAATATAAGAGCGCTGCTCGATAGATAAGTATAATCTGTTAATTGTTCTCTGACCAAGAACGAAGTTTGCCATCACCAATTATGATTTCCTATGCACCTTTATTTGTGATTTCCTTTTACTTATTTCAAATTGAATCATATGAGGAAGTTGTTTACTAGAATGTCTTGTGTGAATTAATATGATGCTTCTTTTCCGTATTTTATGTATCGACTCTTCACTCCATAAACATGTGGTCTTGTTTACTGAGCTCAGTTTCGCTTGGGGACAAGCGAAGTCTAAGCTTCGGGGGAGTTGATACGTCCATTTTGCATCACTATTTTATATCATAATTTACTGTTATTCATTGATATCTTTTCATATTTAGAGATGATACTTATGTTATTTCATCTATTTTGCATGTTTCATGATTATTGGAGAATCGCGCACCGGAGTCAGGATTCTGCTGGAAAAAGCACCGTCAGAATGCAATATTTCGGAAGATCAGCAATTGACGGGAATTATACTGAAAATCATATTTTTCCAGAAGATGGAGGTAGCCAAAAGGAGGAGCCGAGGAGGGCCGCCATGGGCCCCCCATAGGCCGGCGCGGGCCCTGCCCGCGCCTTGTGGGGAGGGGGCCCACAGCCCCCTCGGCCTCCTCTCCTTCGCGTACTTTTTCGTCCCGAAAACCTAAGCTCCAGAGGATAGTCGCGAAGAGTCACAGCCGCCTCTGCGGGCGGAAAACACCAGAGAGAAAAGAGCTCTCCGGTAGGCTGAAATCTGCCGGGAAATTCCCTCCCGGAGGGGAAATCGACGCCATCGTCATCGTCATCGAGCTGGACATCATTGGGATCATCATCACCATCATCTCCATCATCATCACCATCATCTCCACCGCTGCACCTCGTCACCGCTGTAACAATTAGGGTTGGATCTTGATTGTTTGATAGGGGAAACTCTCCCGGTATTGATTTCTACTTGTTATTGATGCTATTGAGTGAAACCATTGAACCAAGGTTTATGTTCAGATTGTTATTCATCATCATATCACCTCTGATCATGTTCCATATGATGTCTCGTGAGTAGTTCGTTTAGTTCTTGAGGACATGGGTGAAGTCTAAATGTTAGTAGTGAATTATGTTGGTTAGTATTCAATGTTATGATATTTAAGTTGTGGTGTTATTCTTCTAGTGGTGTCATGTGAACATCGACTACATGATACTTCACCATTTATGGGCCTAGGGGAATACATCTTGTATTCGTTTGCTAATTGCGCGGAGTGACAGAAACCTAAACCCCCGTTGGTATATCGATGCAGGAGGGATAGCAGGATCTCAGAGTTTAAGGCTGTGGTTAGATTTATCTTAATTACTTTCTTGTATTTGCGGATGCTTGCAAGGGGTATAATCACAAGTATGTATTAGTCCTAGGAAGGCGGTGCATTAGCATAGGTTCACCCACACAACACTTATCAAAACAATGAAGATTAATCAGCTATATGAAGCGAAAGCACTAGACTAAATTCCCGTGTGTCCTCAAGAACGTTTGGTCATTATAAGTAAACAAACCGGCTTGTCCTTTGTGCTAAAAAGGATTGGGCCACTCGCTGCAATTATTTCTCTCGCATTTTACTTACTTGTACTTTATTCATCTGCTATATCAAAACCCCCAGAATACTTGTCTGTGAGCATTTATAGTGAATCCTTTATCGAAACTGCTTGTCAACACCTTCTGCTCCTCGTTGGGTTCGACACTCTTATTTATCGAAAATACTACGATACATCCCCTATACTTGTGGGTCATCACGCCTCGAAAACCCTAAAAACATAAGCCACGATACGAGAAAAGTTCCAGAGCCGCCGCCATCGCGAAGCCAAGATTCGGGAAGTCTCTCCGGCACGCCGGGACGGGGAAGTGCCCCGGAAGGCATCTCCATCGACACCACCGCCATCTTCATCGCTGCTGTCTCCTATGATGAGGAGGGAGTAGTTCTCCCCTGAGGCTAAGGGCTCTACCGGTAGCTATGTGGTTAATCTCTCTCTCATGTACCTCAATACAATGATCTCATGAGCTGCCTTACATGATTGAGATCCATATGATGAGCTTTGTATCACTATTAATCTATGTGCTACTCTAGTGATGTTATTAAAGTAGTATATTCCTCCTTCATGATGTAAAGGTGACAGTGTGTGCATCATGTAGTACTTGGCGTAGGTTATGATTGTAATCTCTTGTAGATTATGGAGTTAACTATTACTATGATAGTATTGATGTGATCTATTCCCCTTTCATAGCTTAAAGGTGACAGTGTGTATGCTATGTTAGTACTCGGTCTAAATTGCAACGGTCTATTATGCACTCTAGAGGTTACTTAAATATGAATTCCGAATGTTGTGGAGCTTGTTTACTCCGGCTTGAGGGAGCTCTTGTAGCCCTACACAATGAATGGTGTTTGTTATCCAACAAGAGAGTGTGAATGTAGCACAAGTGAGGAGAAGTTATTTATTTATTATGTGATCAATGTTGAGAGTGTCCACTAGTGAAAGTAGGATCCCTAGGCCTTGTTTCCAAATATCGAATCACCGTTATTTACTGTTCTACTGCATGTTTACTTGCTGCCATATTTATTTCAGATTGTTATTACCACTAATATTCATCCATATCACTTGCATCTTACTATCTCTTCGCCGAACTAGTGCACCTATACATCTGACAAGTGTATTAGGTGTGTTGGGGACACAAGAGACTTCTTGTATCGTAATTGCAGGGTTGCTTGAGAGGGATATCTTTGACCTCTACCTCCCTGAGTTCGATAAACCTTGGGTGATTCACTTAAGGGAAACTTGCTGCTGTTCTACAAACCTCTGCTCATGAAGACCCAACACTGTCTACAGGAATAGAAGCGTGCGTAGACATCAAGCGGTCATAATCACTTCTCGGCTTAGCTCTCTTTATTCTCGTCTCGGCAAAGTGCTTCATTGTATGCGGTGGAATAAACATCTTCTTCGGTGCAAGAAACGCCTTTTGCTCATCAGTCTGCTCATGTGGTAACAACTCTGGAGTCTGTGCCCTCATCGGAGTTGATGATCTCTTCGGAGCTGTAGGAGGTGCCGCGGTTAGCTTCCTCTTTTGCTTAGGTGGAGGCGGCGGAGTCTCCTGACGAGGAGGAGGAGGCGGCGGAGTATTGTCACGCGGAGGAGACGACGAAGCCTGAGGAGACTGCTCATGCACAGCGGAATCATCATCGCGCAGAGGAGAATCATCACGCGGAGGATACTGTGTAGGTGGCGGAGGAGACTATCACCATCCTCTTCCTGTTCTTCATTCTCTTCCATCATAACCCCTCTTTCTCCGTGCTTGGTCCAACAATAGTAACTGGGCATGAAACCGTTCCGCAGAAGGTGGCCGTGAATGGTACTCGAGTGAGCGTAATTTACGATATTCTTGCAGTCAACACATGGACAATACATGAAGCCACCATGTTTGTTTGCCTCAGCCACGGCCATAAAATTACTCAGCCCCGAAGTGAACTCGTCAAAGCGTCGGTCAATGTACATCCATTGCTGATTCATCTGCATGATATAATTAAGCTTATCAAAAACCATTACAGAACATCACGATGTATATATATATATATATATATATACACATGCATTTTATCATTTACAGATGAAAGGATAAAGTTGTTAACCTCGATGGAGAAGAAAAAAGCAAGTTAAGTGTGGCTTGATTTGTGTGAACTCAAGTGGCAAAACCTCTTAAGCATTTCATCGAACACCTCCTGTGCATGTGAAGAGAGCAAAAGCAATACACCCCTCTTGTGATAAGAAAGTGAAAAAATGGCTAAGTGTGGCTCACACTTGGGCAGGGGCAAAGTTATATAGGCAGATGGGGACTTTGTCCCGGTTTGTAATACAAACCGGGTCCAAAGGGTGGGCCTATGGTCCCGGTTTGTAATACCAACCGGGACTAAAGGGTTCCGAGGCCTGACACGGCCTGCCGTGCCCTGCCGCCGCCCCTTTAGTCCCGGTCTGTAATACAAACCGGGACCATAGGCCGCTAACGGACAGGGGCCAGCGGGTGGGGTTGCCCAGCGCGAAACGAACCGGGACCAATGCCCCCCATTGGTCCCGGTTTGGTTCAGAACGGGGATATTTGCTCCCAGGGGCTTGGAACGAAAGGCCTCTTCTCGACTAGTGAGTTGATGTTAGTATTACCGACCCTTACGAATAGCTTGATGAACGCCCAGCTGTGCTTAACCTGCTATGGCAACAACTTCTTTCTGTGCAACATAAGATGAAAACTTTCGTTGAAAAGAAAATAATCTTTCGTGAATTTGAAATGGATGATCGGGTATTTCTGAAACTCCAACCCTATATTAATATTCCACTTTTATTCGTTTCAGTCAGAAGCTAGATTTTAAGTATTACGGTCCAGATCGTGTGCTTGCTCGTGTTGGAAAGGTGGCCTATCAGTTGGAACTGTTAGAAATGTGATCCATGTTTCACAACTTAAGAAGGCCATGGATGCGCAAGTCCAGATGACGTGGGCATCCCTTATTGGGTACCCACTATTACCATACCCTTCTCATGATACAACAAGCAGTCGAAGCCCAAGAACTTAGCGTACAAGTGTACAACACAAGTACAAGCTCATACAGGGATAGTCGAACATGTAACCGACCCGGAGTCCCGAGACTTAGCCTCATATATAAGGATTAGGAGGGATCGACGTGGAGGACGATTCCACAATACACGATCCAGAGCATACCATAGCCATCACGGCAACCTTGTAACCCTAATCATCATCAATCAAGACAAGATCATACAAATAACACAGGGGATTTTTCCTCTAGGGGCCTGAAGCTGGGTAAATTGTGACCCGTCTGTTGTGTTGCTTGCACGCCGACGAATCCACCAGCACATCATGTTCCCTAAAGCCCAAGTCCATAACCTATAGTCATTACCGTGATACCCCCACGACGCCAGGTATTGTTGATCCTCGTGTGTAGGTACACTTCAAAATGATGTAACATCGCACGCGTCTTAAGGGATCTACCATGGTGTCTCAAGTGTTGGCTCATTGGACTGGTATGTCTGAGACAGGCGCCACCTGGGAAGACTCTAAAGCTCTACGTCAACATTTCCTTGCAGCTCTAGTTTAAGAACAAGGTTTGTCTCGGGATGGGGGATTGTTAGCGACCCAACGCCAGGCCCAAGTATAGGACAAAGCCCAAGAAGGAGAAGCTGCAAGGCTCGACGGTTCCTGCCCCGTTTGCGCGACTAAGAGCATCTCCACTCGTCTCCCCACAGAGCCCCCCACGGCCACTTTTTTTTCATCCGGACGGCGAAAAACGGTCCAGTCAGGCCCCCGGTTCCTCGTTTTGGTCCGGATTTGAACCTATTTTCGTCCGGACTCCCCATGCCATCCTCGGTTTCCCGGGGTCTCCCGGGGACTCCGGATGAAGCTAAACCAACCGCCCACGCCCACGTGTCTCCTCTTTCGTCCGGATTCCCCGAGCCATCCTCTTTTTCCCCGAGAAACGCCGCTTGGGGAGCACACGACTGGGAAACTACTCCTCCCCATGCCAAATCTTCCTCCAATTCGGACGAAAATTTCGCCGGATTTGGACGTGGGGAGCGCCAACGAGTGGGGATGCTGTAAGATCTGCCACCGTAGATCTCGGCTATATGTATGATTACATGGTGTGGAGAAGAGGTTGGCTTGTTGGTACCGGCCGTAGATTCTGAATGCACGAATGCTTAGCTATAATCGCAGCTGTAATTTCGAGTTCGAACCAAAACCAGATAGAATTGGTGACCTAGACGACTGTGGTTAACAGTTTCCTCATTCAAAAAACCCTTAAATATGTATATCAAATGGATGCAAGGATGATGCATATGGGAGGTTAAACAAGGAACGTCCCAGGTTCTGCCCTTGGATCATTCGGTTCTGATAATGAAGACACCGGGCCTTTATTCGTTGCGAAAAGTAGAAAGATTGCTGGACTGGAATAAAGTAAACCAGCCGAAGGTCTTTTAATACAGTAAAAGTTTTGAAATTTGCTCTTTAGTTGTAAAGTTGTACTACGGACACCTTGCCACACCTTGCTTCCTCTTCACAGAATATATAATTTATCAAAGAAAATCTTGTGGCTTCATCTTCACAACATAAATAGTAAGATCTGATCTGTAGTTGTCGTAGATCTGTAGTTTTTCCAGATCATCGATCATTGCCTTCCTCTACACAAGAAACCTGGCAGTGGTGCTTTAATCTTAAAGCCATTAGCAAGCAGGTCCCTCTTACCTATCTGTCCCAGATTCCTAACCAAAGTGCATTGTTCCACTTGTCTATCTCTTAGCACATGATCTATCTGAACTATATAAACACGTACATACATGGGAACTAGTGCGTGTGGTATAGCTAGTCCATAGTTATCAAGAATATAATTGTAGAAATAGGCAAATGTCTGGTGCATGCCAGTTACCAATGGACTCGGGAAGCAATGAGGCACAACTACCGGTGCAGCAGCACCCCGAGCTGCTGAGACTGGTCATAGTGCATAGTATCATATACTAGTATCATGCATATGATACTTGTCTATGATACTATCTCTATAGTGGGTGGTATTATAGAGTAGTATCATAAACCCAAATTTATTGTTTTGTAGAATCTCATGTAAATCTACGTACCAGATTTATTTTCCATTTACTTTTCTCGTAACATGCGCTATGATACAGTATCCACCTATGTTACTCTAATCCTATCTCTCCTCCTTAATTAGATGCCACATCATTATTTTTGTGGGCCTAAAATGCATGATACTACCTATGATACTACCACTATGACCAGCCTAATGGCCGCTCGAGAGGGCAATGCGGCACGATTAATTCATCTCCTGGGAAACGGGCGCGCGACCGAGCCGGGGCCTGCGGCCATTAGGGGGCACTGACACCGCCATGGACGAGTCAGCACGTCCTACGGACGCAGTCGGCGTGGACGTCGCCATGGACGTGGAGCTGAAAAAAAATCCTCCATGTTATTGCCTCCAATGGAGACAGCCCCAACTTCCTGGAGAGCGCGAGGGTCGTCTACGGCATGGCCAACCACCTTCTGGACGCATGCAACGCCAAGGGCGACACGCCCTTCCATTGCGCGGCGAGGACTGGGATGGTGGAAATGGTCTCGGAGCTCATCAGTCTGGTGAGAACGGAGGGTGGTGGGGAAAGAGTGAAGGCGGTGCTTGGAAAGCTGAACAAGCAAGGGGAGACGGCCCTTCACGAGGCCCTCCGCTTACGCTACAAGGAGACAGTCGTGGCCATGGTCAGCAGGTTAATGGCGGCGGATGCCGAACTGGCTCAGGTTCCACTTGCAGATGGCACCTCGCCGCTGTACCTGGCCGTCTTGTTGGGGCATGATGATATTGCTGAACGGCTGCATCAACATGACGAGGGGCTCTGTTATTCTGGACCAAATGGACAAAACGCTTTGCATGCCGCTGTTCTCCGGAGCACCAGTAAGTAGTACATTACATCCTTACCCAATATTGCAAACTTCTTATGTTCTCATTTCGAATTATAATGTTAGCATTTTCTAGAGACGCCTCACAGTTCTCCCATATCGAATTATTAGTCTTGCGACGGATACCAAGGTCGCCAATTTGACTTGTATAATAAAAATTATATAACATAAAAGTTATAACATCTAAGTATTTAGTGATTTTTTTTTCTGATATCTTCCTTATATTCAGTTAGTCGAGTTTACATAGGAAGAAATTATTGGAAATAATCTAAACAAGGCAAGTTTCGGATAATTTCCTTATAATCTGACGTATTATCATAGTTGGGTTTGAGTCGGAAACATGTGCAGTTTCCATCGTAGCTAGCTACTACGTGGAGTACTAGTTGAGTCCTTGAATGGTAAAAGTGCTAGTTTGGTTAGCTGTACATATTCAAGTATAAGTAGATTAGTCGTACTAGTCATCAACCCGTGCGACATGCACGGGCTAGTGATTTTAAAATATACATCTAAAATCCAAGATAATGTTGTGGTGATGACCAATATATGTGCAAGTACAAATTGGAGTTATGGTTCTAAGCGTTCGCCAGAAAATACCATCCCTAGTACGATAATGAGGTAAATTACTCGTAGGACATACAAATATGTTTTAGTCATGCAGAAATGCTAAGGTATGCAGAAACCGTCAACACTCACATAGCTACGGTATATGAACACCGAAACTCACATGTATATGCTCCTTCCGATACCACGGTGCCTTTGCTTGAAATTCCTATCTCCCAAAATGACTGCACAATAATTTCGCGAGGACTGCGGTAATTATTGATTCTTTCACGTGGCTTGGTGATGCGATCTCAAAAGATCAAAAATAGTAATCTCTAGATCAATATGTGAAGGCAAATAAATAAATAAGTGCACATGCATTAGTCATAGGCATAAGTACATGGTCAAGACCAATAATCTAGTGAACATGGAAGATCTAGGTGCATTTGCCGGCCGTAGAACCGAGTTACCATCCACTCTTCTCTGCCTCTCATCTTCATCCCGAAGTTTGTCTTGATCTAAAGCTGGCACTCCGGATGGCACCCTCCAATCAAAAGTCCATCATGCACGATGCATGCACGTGCTACCGTACATCATTTATGCTAATTTCTCCGATCATTTGTACTATTGTTCTATGTTTTTATCTTACAAATCATTTTATAATAAATTATTTGCCCGATCTTCTGTAAACTGCGGTGCATGACAGACGCAAAAGCATAGGGATATGTTAGGGATAAATTAATTCCTTTGTAATGGCTATTACGGAGCGTGCATGCTTGTATTTAGTATTTTTAGAAGAGAAATACTCACATAAAAATGGTAAATGAAAACAGTATCTTGGTACCTGCAAATGGGTTGCGTGAAGGTCTAAAGCTCTAGAACACGAATCATAAGAAATGAGTAGAAGAGCAAGAAGATACATGCCACGTTACCTTGTTCGTTAGCTCAACATGTTTAGCAATGAAACGGTTGATCTTTATAAGAACATCTTTTTTTTTCGCGGGCACGCGAAAAGCGTGCCATATCTTTATAGAAGAGAGCAACAACAATTACAAGAAGCCAGAGGGGGATGCGAACGCTTAGCCAACCCATTTATAAGAACATCACTCTGAAGACTCTCTGATTACTACTGACAGCTGCAATATATATCAGGATATGCAAAAACTTATATCTCACATCAGGCTAAGGATGGTAAAAATATCTAAATTTGAAAATCAATGCGTCAATCATCTGAATAAATTAGTAAAGGGTCTTCTTTAGGATATATATCTCACATCAGGCTAAGGACGGTAAAAACATCTAAATTTGAAAATCACTGCGTAAAGGGTCTTCATTAGGATAATCCTCTAAGGGCAACAACTTGGTATACATCACTTCATAAAGATGAAACACCAACTATCGTGTGGTGCTGAAGGAATCAACACTGACTCCCTAAGCTGGCATGCTATAAGATTTTTTTTTACTAATATTCAGATCTTTACGATGGAAAAAAAATCCAGACAAACGGCCTAAGTATGGAAGAAACAACAACAATTCACATTTGCAAAAATAATTAGAAGTGAACTCAAAAAATTAATCAAACAAATCTGGAGTCCAGGATTCTTACATGCCCTGTAAAATTGTTTGCTCAAGTTAACTTATTTTATTTGAACAGAATTAACTGAAGAATAATATATGGGGGTACTAATACTAACAATATTTTATTCTTCCTCCACCCCAAATATGGATCAGCAGCGGATATCAGGTTAGTAAAAACCTTTTCAAAACTTGGACGTATCGCGATATCATCTTTGTGAGGAAGGGAGTATAATACATGTTGTCATATTGAATTTTTGTAATGGTTGCTGATATACTTTTTTTTTCTGAATGTACAAATAAGTGTAACCTGGGTATATAAAGTCAATATAGAGTGGAGGGGTAACATTGGGGAGGTCAAGTAGCAAAATTAACTGAAGAAAGCAGTCAGTTTAAGGACCCTGCATGTTGGTGTATGCACCTGCTGTCAAACTCTACGACTAAAATACATCAATGTAGAAAAAACCTTTGGAGCTATGCATCAATTAAGTCCGACTTACACTAATTTCCTACGTTCATTAAAATCAAGTAGTATCATCCAAGTAGTAATACATGGAATAATAAGCTATATAGAGAGATGACCAATCCTCATACCGGATGGGCCAGATGGAGATGCGTCGGAGTTGGAGCAGCACGGTCATCCCGCATCGCAGTGATCGGCCGCCACCTTTAATCTGTCTAGATCTTAGCCATCGCCTCTGTGTCTGTAGTTTCTTCCATGCAAACAAATCTGATCGTCCTAGATTAAACCATGGGCGCATGCAGTTTGGCAGCCAGTGAAGTAATTAATTAACTATGGTGTAGCAGCTCGATCAAGGATCACACATAGATTGGAAAACAAAAGTGAATTGGTTACCTAGGACGGCTTCTTGATGCTACTCCTGGAGCCGAGTAATCAGCCGTCCGGTCCTGCCGCAGATGCAAGCCACGACGCGAATTGCGAACGCTACAACCGCTGACGCGTCAGACCTGCAAGCCCCATCGTCTATATTAGAATACAAAATTGTAGGCAGATCCGGAATTTGCATGAGTCCTGGATCCAAAACACCTAGACGGATCGTAGTGAAGGTTGGGATTGGCGATGTTTGCCCAGATCGCAGGGAGGTTGTGATTTGCTTGTACTTTTCCTTTTTACACGGGGATGGGGCCGAGGAAACATGCGAATATGAGGAAGGATGTGCGTAGAATCATCGGATGGCTATAGATAGACAGTTTAATGATCGGATGGTCAAATTTTACTAACCTCTAGAATTAACGTGGTGACTCTATGGGAGTCTTCAATTAGTAAATCTTTACTATTAAATGGGAGTTGGTCGTTTGACACTCAACGCACTTTGGTGGTCGTCATTAAAACAATCCGGACCATCCAATTTAATCTGAAGGTCTCAGCTTTGCTCCATCTGATTGACATCAAGCCAGCGCTTACATGCATCAATCACGCTCACGGGATTATGGCATGAAAATATATTTTGCTATCGTTTCTTCTGGTGCAATCAATCACGATGTTGTTATCTAAGGAAGTCATCCCGCATTTCCTTTTATCTCCGATTAGATCCGATCCATGTCATCCCATCTGCTCCGTAATCAAGGCCTAAGCATTTTTTTTTCTCTCGCTACCCTGGCGGCGCCCATCCCGTCTTGCCTCTCTCGATACCATCACACGGAACGCCGCCAACGCCACCATGGTCGGGAAGACCGGGAGATCAGGTACAACCGTACAACTCGCCGACGCTGATCTGGCCACCTGTACTGCCCTGACGTCGAGATCCTCCTCCGCCTCTGCACTGCCCTACCGTCCGTCCACATCGGACACATCAAGGTATTGGCCGTTCTGATTTTTTTTCTTTGAACGCTTGTACTGAATGCTCGTATGCATAGTTGTATGCATGGATTTATTTTCTGATAGGTGAATGCTTGTACTGGGTGCTCGACACAGCAGTGCGCCGTTAGAATAATGGAACTGATTTGGTGATTCCATCGTTCAGTTGACATCAAAAGCGCAGTTTTGATACATGATCGTCTGGCTTCTTGAGATGTACTGCTTTGAAGATGCAAAATCGCCTCCCAAGTCTCAACTCACCACTTATAATCTTGAAGTAGTGAATCAGATGGATAAATATGGAACGATTTTTTATACAGCCTCCATCCCGAATTAGATGTCACAGAATTGTCTATATTCACACGTATTTATACACTCACAAATCTGCGATAAGTAATTCGAGACAGAGGGAGTAAAAAGAATCGTGGTTTAACCTTCATCAATTAAATACTGAAGAGCCAACACTTCTTTTCACGTGGATGTTGTTCTAAAGATATGTAAACTTCATAATGGTGTCCACAGTTTCGAGCTCTCATGTGGTCTCACCCTCTATGCTGGGATCACTGAAGGTCGTGCCTGGAGCAGCAGTGAGGCAGATGCCAAGGACACAAATGAGTGCGGAAGGACACATAAGGTGTGGGGGTGTGCAATTTGTGCTTGTTAAGAATTTTTACCTTCTAAAGGTAAAATTATCCCCAATCATGTGTTGTTGAATCTACCATATTTCATATTTTAGTACTCATTTAGATTTTTATTCATAAAGTATCGGTAAAAGTATGCAAAACTATGGAATAGAAATTTATGTTGACTTAAATAAAATTACCACATTGAGTCCCTATATTACAGCTTGCTAAACTAATGGTTATTTTTGTTTAGTGCATTTTACATTAGTGAGTCATAAGCTTACACAATTTCAGCATTCATCTTGCATTGGAAAAGGTGAGTATGTACTCCTTTAGATTTCTTTTCCGTTTCCGAACCAAAACCATTGATTTTCTTTAGATTTCCTCCATCGGCTGCTGAAGTAACGAATTTGTTGTGGTACTTCTGCAAATTCACTATAGCACCACCTCCCATTCTCCATCGATGCTCTCAGGGACAAGGTGATTATGGTGACTGCGGAGGTGGATGATGAATACAGCTACACGCAAGCAACATATTTGTTGTGGTACTTCTGCAAATTCAGTGTAGCGCCGACTCCCATTCTCCATCGATGATCTCAGGGACAAGGTGGTTATGGTGACTGCGGAGGTGGATGATGAATACAGCTACATGTAAGAGAGCACCACTAGCGGCATTGCAAATACACTGCAACGCCGAATCATGATCATTGACACATGACTCATTTTTGAGGTCCGAGGATATAGTTGTGTCCTTTCCTTTTGTGCTTACTAATTTTCTTTTCATTTTTTCAATTTGGATTTCCCTTTTTTTCTAGGTTATACATAGGTCCTCGAAGATGCTTATTACATTTAAACATTATGTGCTGTATTGTTCTCTCGAATATAAACCTGTCACATTTTTAGATCATGGCTTAATCTGTTGGACACTTGAATGTTGTACCTTTTCTACTCATGATTTCATTTTTCAGTTTTGTTTCATAATGTTTTCATTAAAAAAATCTGGTAGTAAGTAGCCATATGTTTGTTATCTACATATAAGCACTACATGTGGTGAGTCCCTGACACAGATCAACGCCTACAAGTTTCAAGTTCCTAAAGAGGAGCGAAAATTGTTTCTTCGAAAAGCTTATTCTATGAGACACGAATTTATTTGACTGTAATAATAGTTTGTTAAAACGTAATCCCTGTAGTTTTGCAATAGACGAAGAACTAGGTTATTCATGTCTTGTACCATTGTATACTTCTAAATTTCTTGTTTTGGTGTTTAAGTTTATATTGTTAGAGACTTGCCACTATCCAAGCTACATCCATCCCCTGCCAGTGTTGTCACATGCCCTCTTTGCACTCCCATATCCTCACACCACTCATCGGCTGTCGCAACATGCCTGAGTGTTGTCGCCCTCCCCGGTAATTTTGTTCACAATCCATTTCCTTACAGTCAACTTCTATTTTACTAATTTAATCCAAATTCATTCGTACATCTGAATATCAAATGGAGAAATCGATCAGTCGTTCTGAACATGTGTATTCAACATACCTGATTATCTTGCAGTAATTGTCCTTCCTTATTTCTTTTGCCTCTTTTAGCTTAAACTTACACTGTGCTACTGGCCAGTCAATAAATTTCTTTGTTTTTCTGTTACAATGAGAAAATGGTTAATATGTGATTCTAGATGGAACCCTTAAAGCAATTGGTAAGAGCATCTCCACTCGTTTGCCCTCCCCACGCCGAAATCCGGGGAAATTTACGTCCGGATTGGACGTAAATTTGGCGTGGGGAGGAGTAGTTTCCCAGCCGCGATCTCAGGCCAAGACGGCGATTTAAATTTGAAAAACGGAAACTTGACAAACTACGGCATAAAACGGTCGAATTTAGACTAAATTTAATGATATTTACTATATAGAGGGCGAAGTTCGTACATAGAGACCGAATTCGACTATATTTCGAATTCGGCTAGGGGATACAACTGTAAATATGAAAACACGGCGCTCTACATGCCGAAATGGCGGTAGAACACCGTGTAGTCGCCATCGTCGTCGGAGCTGTCGTCGTCGAACTGTGGCGGCGGCGCCGCCTGGCTGCTGCCTTGGCCGGCGTCACCGGCCGCTGGTGCGAGGCGGGGACGGCGATGGCTTGTACAGCTCGTCGTCGGAGGCTTCGAGGTCGATGACGGGGACGATGGCGCCGGATGGAGGAGTCGCAGGCCGCCGGAAGCGAGCGGCGTCCTGGAGGTACCTCGCCTGCCGCTCCGCTTCCTCCTTCTCCCACTGCTCCCTCGACCAGGCGCAGGCCTGGTCGAGCGGCATGGCGTTGTCGGCGGGTACGAGGTCCTGGAGGGACCTCGCGATGACGGCTTCGAGGATGGCGGCGTCCTCGGCGCTTTCTTCCTCCTCGACCTTCACCTTCGCCGGTTTGCGCTTCCGCTCGCCGGAGGTGTCGTAGTCGCGCTTGGGGCGGCGCCATCCTTGTGCCGTCGATGTTTCGCGGATGACGATGCCGCCGCCGCCGAGCGTGCGGTGGCTCGCCGGGGAAGACGGCTCCTTTTTCACCGGCGCCAAGGATGGCGCCGACCTGGAGATCGACCTCGCCGCCGAACCGGACGACGAGGAACTGGCAGCCATACACCGTGGCTGCCAGCTGTTTCCCCGTTGGCGGCTGTTCGATGGAGGGGGCATCGTGAGCCTCGGCGAGTTGCCGCCCTCGATGTGCTCGAGGACGTTGTGGAGCGTCCTATCCGGCGCGCTCCACCAACGCCGGCGACCCGCGGCGTTGTTGCGCGCAGGCGGAGGTGGCGGGCCGTCGTAGGACGCCAGTTCGCGCTCCCACCGCCGGAGAAAGAACGAATTCCACCGAGTGTAGTTCTCGGGGTGGTGGCGCGGGTCGGCGCGTTCTTCCTCCGTCATCCCCATCCGCGCCTCCTCGATGGCGACGTCGAGGGCGTGGCCCTGGGGTGGCGGCGGGATTGGCACGCCACCAGCGCTTAGCCGCCACCCGCCGCCGGGGGGCATCGTGTCCGGCGGGCAGGGGTATCCCGCTTGGTGGAGGAGGTGCCCCTCCCACGTGTGGAGAGATCGGCGGGGGAACCCGTTGTTGGATGCGCCGTCGTCGTCGTAGAACGCCATCGTTGGAGGTGGAGGTGGAGGGTGAGTGGAGGGAGAATGGAGGAAGAGTGGAGCAGGGGCGTCGCGAGCGGAGTGGAGGCCGCGGCGGCAGACTTTTTGAAGACGATGCGATGAGGACGACGATCGGTGTCTCTCGCCGACAAGCTGGGGCCACCAGACGCGCGGGAAGTTTCCTCGCCGTTTCGCGCTTTTGTTTCGTCCGGAGTCCCGAGAGCTCCCCGGGGTGCCGGGGATGGCGTGGGATCGCCGGATGAATTTAGGCCCAAATCCGGACGAAATCGAGGAACCGGGGGAGCGACTGGGCCGAATTTCGCCGTCCGGATGGAAAAAACGTCGTTCGGGGGCCTCGTCGGGGAGACGAGTGGAGATGCTCTAAGAACCATTCTTCAGCACTAGACATCTGAGTTCCTATCCATGTTGATATCCTTCATATCCAATTCTTGTCATGATGAGCGTGTAGAGATAATAATTTACATCCTTCTCTTTTTGTAGTCAATACCAATAGAAACGTAGGAGGCAATGTACATGACGAGTTTTGCGTGTGTTCTATTTTTAACGTGAAGGTTGGTTATTTAAACCGTTGCAACTTGGCATGTTTTGATGATTTTTCGAGTTTAATAGGAATCATAGGTGGACTATTTAGCATATTTGCATTTATCCTATCTTTGGTTATTTGTATAGCTTTGAAATGTATGCCTAAGGGGTAGTATATTCTCCGTTATTAGATTAGATGTTAAGAGGACACTAACACTGATCTGGATGATAAGTTGATGCTTTTTAGTTAGGGTAGGATGTGTATGTTATTGCAAGTGTCGGGCATTTTGATGCTTTCTTATTATTCCCATACATGTCTTCCTGTGATGTGGTGGAGCCTTTCGCGATCGCAACTCAGATCGTGACGGCGCAATGTTGTGAAGCAGATGTGCCAGAGAAGTTGTGCACCAGCTTTTTACTACAACTCATGCATGTATGCCGGCCAATTGCTACACCTCATTTATGTAAGCTAGCAAAAGTTCTCGAGAAAATGTTTAGAAAGCTGAATTCATAATGCATCAAAGCGTCCAATCATATTTTGACCCCAAGAAGACTAACAATGCAAAGTTCCTGAAGATTGGATCAAAAGCACCCATGATGGATCGAATGACGGGTATCATATGATTGGATTGGAATTAGGAAGATGCACACCAGGTTTGTTTTTACCTTCTCATTTAATGAAATAAGGCTATGTTGTTTTCCTCAAAAAATAAATTCAATTTTATTAAATAAGTCAGTATGTAAAACAAGTCAGTTTTTATGTTTATTTGATAATAGAATTTCAGATTGTCTAGAGATATGTGATCTTGTGAAGTTATAGCACATCATAGGTGGGAAAGATATAAAATAAAATTGGATATGATAATTTTGTACTCATCATAACGTCTTCACTCGTATTGTAGTGATCACTTTGTGTGTGCGTTAATGGATATGAATCCATGATTTATTTGCTGAAGTCTGGCTAAGTACTCTCGTTCTTTTGTTTCTAGCATGCACCAAGTAATCATACCATTCCTTATTCTCAACCAAAAAAATGTTTTTCTTATCATTTCCTTGCTATGTTCTTTAAAAAACCCAATATGTCGTTACTGCTAAGTAATCTTAATGATGAAGTTTACTATCTGTCTTCATAGTTGCAGGAGTATGAAAAGGCAAAAAGATGAAATGAGTGGGAAATCAAACAATTATTTTCCATTCGCCGGTACCCAACAGCTCAACTAATTCTTTTGTGCAGACAAACACCAACGAGTGAAGAGTGCAGAACATAGTCCCGTAGGGTGAGCTAGAACAAGATCCGATGGCTATGACCCAACACTAGAAAGTGCCCTGATCCTCATCGACGAGTGATATAAGTAACCTGCCCCGCTATATAGATTACTAGAACAAGTCGGCTTATATACATAATTAGTACTAGAAAGGTAAAAGGAAACTTACACGACATCTATTACAACGTTCACATGAATGTAATTTTATTGGCAACTGGTATCCAGAACACACAACAAGCTTAGCTTTGTATTTTGAGTCAATCAACAATTAGAACGAGATGGCTTTGACCATGAACTCTCTGTGTGGTAATACGTGTTCGTATTTTTTTACCAATGTGGTACTATTACTCTCACCACTAGACATATTTTATTTATCAGAAACGCAAAAACAAATTAGGAAGATAATATGAAAAATAGGAATCCACAAAAATCAAGAACTTATGCATTTGCTCAGTATGGATAACCTCCGTCTAACTATCGATGGAAAAGAGTTATACAATTTTTTCCTTATTTTTTACTTATACCATTTTTTTTTACTTCAGAGAACCATCAACGTTTAAATAGAATCAAGAGCTTGACCTGTACGAGTAACCTAAATTGCGCGATCTTCCCCTCGGTTCGATAGCATTATTTTTGAAATGTTGAATAAAAAAAGTGACTTCATTTGTACGTTGAAATGTTGAATAAAAAAGTGACTTCATTTGTATATCTCGCCGTGAATTTTCATGTGCATCATGGTTACATGTTCAATAAAACATGAGGATCCGTAGCAACGCACGGACACTCAACTAGTATATATAAGATATAAGATAGGTTAAGGCTTGCATGCCACGAAGTGTGTTCGAGTTCGGCTAGGACTTGTTTGCTCCTGTCCGTGTCCGTACTGAAAGGTTATGGTCCTATTTGTATGCGTACAATGTCTAGGGTATTGTAACGCAACGCAAGAGTTGGGACTTTTATTTTAATGTATTTTTTTTTGGATGTATGCATCTGTAATGTTGCTACGGTAATACATTGTTTGAGAGGCTAGATGCAATATGTATATTCACGATACTAATATATGCTCTTTATCCAAAATAGGGGTGGAATCGAGCCGAGCCGAGACGGCTCGAGGCTCGGCTCGACCAAGCTTGCAGATTTTCGAGCCAAGCCTGGCTCGGCTTGCTGCATATATAATCCTAAAATGAAGGCTCGGGCTCGGCTCGTTATTGGCTCGAGCTCGGCTCGGAAGGCTTGCGAGCCTTGCCACCACGACAGATTCATTTAAGGCTGTTGCTCGATTCCCCTTGTTTCTATCTTAATCTCGCTGACTCCCTGTTCCAAATCCCATCTGCCCTGCTCAGGTGTCCGCAGCCGCCTGCCACAGTTCGCCGCCGCCGCCCTGTCGCAGTTCATCAGCGCCGTCGTGCCCATCGCCGCCATGCCGCAGTTCATCGCCGATGTCGTGCTCGCCGCCGCCCTGCCGTAGTTCGTCGCCGCCATCGTGCCGCAGGTCGCCGTCGCTGTCGTGCTAGCAGGCGGTGCATGTCGCTAGCTATCAGGTCGTTGCTCCTAAAACGTTGTTGTGCCTCTTCTGCTAGCTAGCAAATTGTTGATGCGAGAGTTAGAGAGATTCGCACCTGTCCTCTCCGTGGTCTAATCCGCCTCTGTTCAGTAGCCTGGTTATTATACTTGCTTTGACAATATGGCATCAATGAGAAAAAGAGCTCAACAGTCCATCGAGTTAGAATAACACTGGATAACACATCAAATATCCTTGTATTACATCAAATATTACACTGCTTTGCACCAAGACGAGACATTGCTTTGCAGCAAAGCCTTGTTTGATTAAGGCATTGAGCTACGACTCATGTCCTATGCTTGGCTTGTTACACAATGTTATGGATGTGGATTGTTATTTATGAAATGTTATATATTTCACAAAGGTTATGTCTATTTTTTTTATTACATCGAGCCTTCGAGCCGGCTTGCGAGCTTCATCGAGCGGGCTTGTCGAGCCTCGAGCCTTGATCAGAAGATTTAGGCTTGGCTTGTTCGACCATCGAGCCGAGTCGAGCCCGAGCCAAGCCTCGAGCCTTGAGCTTTATGTCCACCCCTAATCGAAAAGGACCAAGCGTGGACTAATAATCTGATATTGAAGAACAATGATTTTTTTTATATTTTCTAAGCTCATAAAATATAGGACCAGGGCCGGCCCTAGGGGGCGGGCGGGGCGACTGCCCCGGGCCCGTGAAAACAAGGGGCCCCAAATTCCCGGATAGTTAAGGTATATGTAGGAGCAACAGAGGTCATGTGGCGGCACCATTCGAGCATGTCATTTTTTAGATCGTGTAGTTCCGAAGAAGATGGAGAGCGAAAGGTTATTCTTCCTACTGGTCCGCTCTTTTTCTTTGCTTATACCTACTGGGCTTTATTTGCTTGGTCAGCTTGGGCCTTTTCCCCCTTTAACTAGCTATGAGGGGATTAAGTGGATAGGCCAGGTAATTAATTCTCAGTAGTCGGTATAGAATATGACGCAATGGGATCTCTTCCCATCGTTTTTAGTGTAAAAAATAATTTAAATATTTATCGGTAATATTTCATATGTACATATATAAATTACTATTTGAGATTTTTAGGGCCCTAAGTTATAGTTTCGCCCTAGGCCCCGAAAATCTTAGGACCGGCCCTGTATAGGACAAGCCATAACCGATAGACAGTAGGTCAGCCCAACCTCCATAAGCCCAGCCCACGGGCCATAGCTGCACTACCCATGTTGCTAGGGCTAACCTACATGCCCATGTTTCTCTACGTATGGCCATTCTCTGCTAGCCGCTACTCCACGACTGATTGCACTACCTCCATCTTCCACCCCCTCTAGCACAAGCCATGTCTATTAGTTACCGAGCTCCATCAACTTTCTTTCGCCACAAGTCTTTCATGGAGAAAAGCACCGCTAATCTAGCAAATATGGAGTCCGGAAAAAACAATTGTTAAGCCACCTAATATGGAGTCCACGAAAAAGAAAAGGAGGGAATCATCACTGGTTTGCACATAGTTGATGCCAAAAAATTAACTTTTGGCTTCCTATTATTTACAAGATATGTATATGAGAAACATCTCATTAATTATCATTTCTAAGTGATACCTCATGTCTTAAGCTAACATGTTTCCATTATACTATTTTGGTTTCGCTGCATTTGTAACTTCCCTTCAAAACTAGAAAGAAGCTTCTAGCCAGATTTGGAATCTATTAGTTGGGTTTCATGTAGTTTAGCAAATTGAGATGTCAGTGAAATAGTTACCTGATTATACATCATGAAAAACTTACTTATGTATGTCTCTCGTAAATTTTTAAGTTAACCCTATGGATGATGATTCAATAGGCCATATATATGGGCAATAGACAAAGCTCTATCCCTCACGTGTCTTTTTTTTCGAAATGGGGTTATACCCCGACTTCTGCATCATGATGATGCACACGGTCTTTTATTAAAATTAAATTCGAATGAAGTATAGATTACATCCCAAGTATCATCAATGATTGATACAAAAATCAACCATTGCTATGAAAAAGACATAAAAAGAGAACTCAAGAACCAAGCCTCCTAGTATGCCGCCAACCAGCCTGGCACAAGATATCCTGAGCAACTATCAGGAGCCGTGTGCACCCAGTAGCCATAGCATCCCGCTGTCCCTCCGGCGAAAGGAGAGACCAAAGCTGGACCCAATGCTCCACCATATGAATAACCTGCAAAAAGTGAAAAGAATTTTTCATGTTAAAGATAATATCATTTCTGACCCTCCATATAGACCAACATAAAGCGGAAACCCCAATACGGATAAAAGTCTTAGATTGTCTATCTACTCCATTCAACCAATTACCAAACATATTAGTAATATTTGATGGAGGCGGAAGATCATAAGTGAAATTAACTGTACGCCAAAGCAGTTTAGCTAAAGGACACTCCACAAAAAGATATTGAATAGTCTCCTGTTCTCCGCAAAAGACACATTTCGTACACCCATTCCAGTGTCGCTTGGCTAAATTATCTTTGGTTAATAAAACCTTATTACTCAGGAACCACATAAAAATCTTTATCTTAAGAGGAACCTTAACCTTCCAGAGATATTTTCGTAAAAAAGGAGTATGATCATTCATAAAATCTTCATACGTAGACTTAACCGTAAAGAGTCCTGTGGATGTCAAATCCCAGACAAAACGATCATTATGTTCATTCAAATTTATCCTTATCAATTTACGACATAAGTTAACCCATGAAGACCACTTATTACCCCTCAACACTCTACGAAAAGTAATATTGAGTGGGGTTTGAGCTAGTACATGGGCAACTGTTACATTTTTGTGATGAACTATATTATATAGTGATGGATACTGGTGTGCTAAAGGAGTTTTTCCTAACCATGTATCTTCCCAGAAGCGGGTATTGCATCCATTACCCACTTTGAAAAAACCCCTAGAGAAGAACTCCCCCTTAACCTCCATCAACCCCTTCCAAAAGGGAGAATCAGTGGGTTTAACCTGCACACCAGATAATGTATTGTGTCTTAGGTATTTATTTTGTATTAATTCTTGCCATACCCCTTCTTCATTTAGTAGTTTAAAGAGCCATTTACTCAGTAAGCATTTATTTTTAATATCAAGAACCTCAATACCGAGCCCACCTTGGTCCTTGGGTCGGCACACAATATTCTATTTAGTAAGTCTATATTTTCTTTTATTATCATCCGACTGCCAGAAGAACCTAGATCTATAGAAGTCCAGATGTTTCCTTACCCCAACGGGTATTTGTAGGAAGGACAACATAAACATAGGTAAACTAGATAACACTGAATTGATAAGGACTAACCTATCACCATAGGATAGTAATTTCCCTTTCCAACATCCCAACTTGCTTTCAAATCGGGTCTCTACTGGATACCAATCAGAATTTCTTAGTTTTCTGTAATGAATGGGAATACCCAAGTATCTAAAAGGGAGTGAGCCAGCATCACATCCAAAGATCTGCCTGTACTGATCCTCGTCCTCCTTGGCTTTTCCAAAACAAAAAATCTCGCTCTTATGGAAATTAATCTTAAGTCCTGATAACTCCTCAAATAGGCATAATATTAATTTCATATTAATCGCTTTCTGGAGGTCGTGCTCTAAAAAAAGAATTGTATCATCGGCATATTGTAATATGGAGAGACCACCCTCAACAAGATGGGGGACCAGCCCTCCCACTTGACTATCCTCTTTTGCTCTCTGAATTAAGATAGCCAGCATATCTACTACAATATTAAAAAGTAATGGAGACAAAGGGTCCCCTTGCCGTAATCCTTTCTTTGTTTGGAAATAATGACCAACATCATCATTAACCTTAACACCTACACTTCCACCTTGAACAAATTGTTGAACTAATTGGCCCCATTCAGGAGCAAAACCCTTCATCCTCAAGGTCTGTTGCAAAAAAGGCCATTTCACTTTATCATAGGCTTTGAGGATTTTTACGGTACCCTGGTACTCCAAAACGATTCGGGGAGTACCAGATGTATCTGACCGTCCGTGGTATAGGACTAGCTTAAATTATATAATTATGGAAGTGGTAAATGAGAAATTAGCATCAATTTTCAGTTTAGCCCAAAAAGAAAAGAAACGGTCGCGTGCGTCCTGCTGTGGCCTGACTCGCGTGTCGCCGCCCCCGCCGCCTGGCGCCGCTCCGTCCCCGTCTCGCTGCCCCGGCCCCCGCCGCCTGGCGCCACCTGCCCCCGTCCCGCCGGCTCGCCCCCCGCCGCCCGCCCGCCCCGCCCGCCGCCCCGCCCGCCCCCGTCCGCCGACCCCCGCCGCCATCTCGCTTCGGACGCCTGGCACCGCCGCCGCCTCTCGCGGCCGACACCTGGCACCGCCGACGCCTCACCTGGCGCCGTCGCCGCCTCTCGCGACGCCGCAGCCTCGCGTCGGCCCTTGCCCCCACTGAATCGCTGCACCGTCTCCAGGCCCTGGTTAGTTGTTGTTATCCTTTGTGAAGTAAAATCTTTACATTAGGTAGTAGACATAGTACATTCTTTGCCCAGATTTTAATTGTTGAACATATACCCTGTTTGTTTGAAGTGGTGAGAAATCTAAGAAAATAGAAACAGATTGGATTGTCTCTGATATCATGTCTCTTGTTAGAAATTATATAACATTTCTCATTCGAATCGTAGCCAATCAGTTGATGATTACTGATGTTATAATTTATGTATACTGATGTTAAATTGGGCAGACATGACATGAAAATGTTGTAAGTATGATGTTTCATAATGGCAGGTGTGTATGATGGATGCTAATGACGATACAGAGGCAAGAGAAGAATATATGATGATGGTCAATCAGATATTTGATAGCGAAGAACAAGGTTACGAGCACTACAACCGATATGCGAAAGAGAAAGGGTTCAGTGTCAGATTGGATGAGAAAGAGTATGTGGCTGGGACCCAAGAAGTTAAAGGAAGACGTTTTGTCTGTTCTAGAGAAGGGTACCGTTTGCAGAAGTACTTTGAAGCAACTGAGCAAAAGAGGGAGCCTCGAGCGCTGACTCGTTGTGGATGTAAAGCTATGCTTGAGATTCACCGTTTAGCTGGTACGGATCAGTGGTTTGTCAAGAATTTTGTTGATGATCATACTCATCCACTAGCTGACCCAGAACATGTTGTTTTTATGCGGTCTCATCGTCGGATGACCGACGCCCAAAAAGCTGATGCGGTTGAATTTGGAATAGGTGGCCTTCGTACGTGCGAAATATATGACGTGATGGTGACTCAGAGCGGTGGTTTTGACAAGTTGGGATTTGTTTCCAGAGACATGTACAATTTCTTCGCCAGGTACAAGAAGAAAAGAATTTTAGGCATGGATGCTGAATTTGTGTTGAACCACATGAAAGCGCAGGTCGAACGAGATGCTGAGTTTTTCTTCAAACACACTACGGATGACGACGGACATCTTAGAAATTTATTCTGGGCAGATACACAATCTCAAATAGATTATGATGCATTTGGTGATGTGGTTGTTTTTGACAGCACATATCGGGTGAACCGGTACAATCTACCTTTTGTTCCATTTATCGGTTTGAATCATCATCGAAGTACAGTTGTTTTTGGGGTTGGTATTATTTCAGATGAGACTGTGGGGTCATATGAGTGGCTACTTCATACCTTCCTGGAGGCGATGAGCTATAAACACCCAATATCTGTGATCACTGATGGAGACTCCGCTATGAGGAAAGCAATTAAGAAAGTTTTGACGACGACAGACCATCGGCTATGCAGCTGGCATATTGAGCAGAACATGATACGTCACCTGCGTAATCCCATGCTTGATGACTTCAGAAAACTCGTGTACGTGCGAATGGGGAGTTATGAATTTGAGAGATGTTGGGCTGAGTTTAAGGAGAAATATAATACGAAGAAACAGAAAGCATGGATGACCAGAATGTACAAACTTAGGAAGAAGTGGGCAGGGGCTTATACTAAGGGAAGGTATTTCTTGGGCATGCAAAGCAACCAGCGTAGTGAGAGTCTGAACTCTAGGCTCCATACTCATCTAGACCGGAAAATGACGGTTGTTGATATGGTTGAGCATAGTGAGCACTTTATGTCACGCACTCGAAGGAACGAGGCTGAGCTGGACGCGAAGTGTTCACAATCAGTTCCTTTTACTAGAATAAATGCTCACCCTTTAGAGAAGAGTGCTTCACGTATTTATACACCACAGATGTTCAAGAGGGTAAGAGATTGTATATGGCGATCATGTGCATGGGAGATTGAAGAGCAGACAGAAGTAGATGGATTTGTCCGGTATTTAGTATCCTTAAAAGATGGAGAAGAAGGGGGGAGAAGATGTACGCTCTTTGTAGATTGTTCTTTCGATGGTTCTTCGGTACAAGGTGTCATTTGTGGTTGCCGCAAGATGGAGTGCGAAGCAATTCCATGTGCACACATATTTGCTGTTCTGGATCATCTAGATGTAGAAACCATTCCTAGATGCTGTGTTAGTAAGAGGTGGACAATGGAAGCCAAGGCTGCATTTGTGTCGGTGAGAAATGCCAATACGCATGTGTGGTCAGCAGAGATGAGTCGTTACCGGGATCTTCGAAACAAGGCTAATGCTACACTATTCAAAGCTGCAAAGAGCACAGAGCGTTCACAGCAGGTTATGGATTTGCTACAAAATATTCTGGATGAGCCCGTTGAGAATGCAGCGAACACCGAGGAGACATCATTTGGCCCTATACCGGCCCACTATTCTGCTTCTACACGTGCCACTGGGGAGAGAGTACTTGATCCAAAAGTAATTGTTCCGAAAGGTGCTCCATCTAAGAAGAGAATGAAGCCAGTTCATGAGAAAGTATGGGAGTCCAGAAAGCGCAACAGGAGAGCTAGGAAATGCAGTGAATGTGGCAGTCTGAACCATGACATTCGGAAATGTCCTGATCTCGGGTAATTGTTAATTAAATTTTATGTTATTGTACAACTATTTGGTTTTAATTCAGGTAGTGGAATCTTATGTCACATTCGCCATCTTATATATATTCATTGTTCATTACAGGAGAGATTGATCTAGAAGACTATAAGAGAGGTTCTGTCCATTTACACATACATACGTGAAATGTCTATCTGCGGTTCTGTTTGGGTGCACATGACTGAGAATTCGAGGCGGAAGCAAAGAATAGTACGGAGACATGAAGTTTGGTTTCAGTTTCTATTTCATGTATTCGCCGATACCTGAAGTTTTGTTTTGTTGTCGTATATGTACTGGGCCGTTAAATTTGGTTACATTTTGTAGCATCCTACAAGGAATTGATTTGTTTTGTAGACAGTACGGGTGGTGTGGTACTGCGACTAGTTCAAAATATTGAGTGCAATTGACCTTGTTGGTCTGTTGGTATTGAAACAAGCGATTTGAGATGAATTCTTTGTACATCAATTACTTGCAGAACGATAGCCGGGCCACCGTACGTCCGGCCGGATGATCGAAGGATTAGTAGATACAGATGCCGGCCCCTGGATGATCGATGTATTTGTTGTTTGTTACCGTGTTTGTTGCCAAAAGAATAGGAAGAAGGAGATAAGACGTCCAGATATAACAAAGAGAGGACATGGTAGAAAATCTCGGATAGTTATTGCGACAAATTAGGTACCTAAAAATATGGGTTGTTACTATTATTCCTATAAGATGGTAGCAAATCACGGGGGAAGATTACAATGTACATTAGGAGGGCGCACCTGGGTCGTCCGAATATGTGACAACCAAATATGTCAACCGTATAGATTTAACTTATTAATTCTATATTTTTTATGTACATATGACCGAGAGTGGTGTCGGTGTGTACATATGACCGAGAGTGGTGTCGGTGTCTACATATGACCGAGAGTGGCGTCGGTGTCTACATATGACCGAGAGTGATGTCGTCGGTCATCCAGATGACCGAGAGTGCTGTCGTCGTTCATCCAGATGACCGAGAGTGGCGTCGGTGTGTACATATGACCGAGAGTGGTGTCGGTGTGTACGGATGACCGAGAGTGGTGTCGGTGTCTACATATGATCGAGAGTGGTGTCGGTGTCTATATGACCGAGAGTGGTGTCGGTGTGTACATATGATCGAGAGTGGTGTCGGTGTCTACATATGATCGAGAGTGGTGTCGGTGTCTACATATGATCGAGAGTGGTGTCCGTGTGTACGGATGACCGAGAGTGGTGTCGGTGTGTACGGATGACCGAGAGTGGTGTCGGTGTCTACATATGATCGAGAGTGGTGTCGGTGTCTACATATAATCGAGAGTGGTGTCCGTGTGTACGGATGACCGAGAGTGGTGTCGGTGTGTACGGATGACCGAGAGTGGTGTCGGTGTCTACATATGATCGAGAGTGGTGTCGGTGTCTACATATGATCGAGAGTGGTGTCGGTGTCTACATATGACCGAGAGTGGTGTCGGTGTGTACGGATGACCGAGAGTGGTGTCGGTGTCTACATATGACCGAGAGTGGCGTCGGTGTGTACGGATGACCGAGAGTGGTGTCGGTGTCTACATATGATCGAGAGTGGTGTCGGTGTCTACATATAATCGAGAGTGGTGTCCGTGTGTACGGATGACCGAGAGTGGTGTCGGTGTGTACGGATGACCGAGAGTGGTGTCGGTGTCTACATATGACCGAGAGTGGTGTCGGTGTCTACATATGATCGAGAGTGGTGTCGGTGTCTACATATGATCGAGAGTGGTGTCCGTGTGTACGGATGACCGAGAGTGGTGTCGGTGTGTACGGATGACCGAGAGTGGTGTCGGTGTCTACATATGATCGAGAGTGGTGTCGGTGTCTACATATGATCGAGAGTGGTGTCCGTGTGTACGGATGACCGAGAGTGGTGTCGGTGTGTACGGATGACCGAGAGTGGTGTCGGTGTCTACATATGACCGAGAGTGGTGTCGGTGTCTACATATGATCGAGAGTGGTGTCGGTGTCTACATATGATCGAGAGTGGCATCGGTGTCTACATATGATCGAGAGTGGCATCGGTGTCTACATATGATCGAGAGTGGTGTCGGTGTCTACATATGACCGAGAGTGGCGTCGGTGTCTACATATGATCGAGAGTGGCATCGGTGTCTACATATGATCGAGAGTGGTATCGGTGTCTACATATGATCGAGAGTGGTGTCGGTGTCTACACATGATCGAGAGTGGTGTCGGTGTCTACATATGATCGAGAGTGGTGTCGGTGTCTACATATGACCGAGAGTGGTGTCGGTGTCTACATATGACCGAGAGTGATGTCGTCGTTCATCCATATGACCGAGAGTGCTGTCGTCGTTCATCCAGATGACCGAGAGTGGCGTCGGTGTGTACATATGACCGAGAGTGCTGTCGTCGTTCATCCAGATGACCGAGAGTGGCGTCGGTGTGTACATATGACCGAGAGTGGCGTCGGTGTCTACATATGATCGAGAGTGGTGTCGGTGTCTACATATGACCGAGAGTGGTGTCGGTGTGTACATATGACCGAGAGTGCCTTATATGTGGGTCCATATGACAGAGTCTTGGTTGTGGGTCCATATGGCAGAGTCATGGTTGTGTGCATACGTACGTATGACTGTTAATGAATTGTCTTACGTAACAAGAAGATTTAAAAGTACGTATGTCAGTTAATGAATTATCTTACGTAACAAGAAGATCTAAAAGTACGTGACAACAACTTTAGGGCTCCAGACGTCAGTATATAAACATGACATTCGCCATCTGCTCGTCATTTCCCGATCTTCAACAAAACAGCCTCCTCGTCAACTCTAGCCGCCGCAACAAAACAGCCTCCTCGTCATCTGCCGATCTTCAAGATGATTAATCCGCCAGAGCCGAACTACTACCCTCCACCAAAAAATCCAATCTCCCCTGAAGCAGCAAACAAGACACAGCCGCAATCTACCCCTGCAGTGACGAAATCATCGACGCATGTGGAGCCATCGCCGCAATCAACACCTGCTGGGAAGAATTCATCCGTGCAATCAACCATAACAAACAAGGTTAGTAGATATGAGAACATATGTGATCCAGAATTATAAGATCTGTACTAAATAGAAATATATACAACCTTGGTTTTATTTTGAGATTTATAAACAACATGATCTTCAACTTCGTATGTTTGCTGGCGTGCCTTCTATCAGGATCAATCTTCTAAATCTATCAAGAGCAAATCGAAAATTGCTCAGGTTTCTTCACCATCGAAGGCTTCCGGTGATAAAAGCATTGATCCAGTGAAAAGCAAAAAGGAGACACGACAAGATAGGGTACATATCTTCGATTCCAGAATTACCTAACAATATCGAACCATACTCAGCCTGCTAATGACTCCATTAATAATATACAGGAAACACAGGTCTGCTGTCAAACAGCATTGTACGAGTTAATTTATGTAATCTTGACAGCGGAACAGAGGGAGGCAATTGCAAAAACCCCTCTTGCAGGATTGTTAAGTCTAGGAAACGTTCGAATTCGTCGCAAGTTCTGCAAGAAAGTAGCTGATACTTACGACACAGAGTGGCATGGATTCGTCTTCAATGGTAGAATTCTGCATATTCACTTGGAAGATGTCGCCAATATACTGGGCCTGCCATGGGAAGGAGGGGAACCCAATTTAGAAGATATTAATCCAAAAGATGATACTGAAAGAGCCAGGGCTAGGAAAAAGGAAGAACTGTACCAACTATACAAAGATGGAGCTGGGTCAGCAATTACTTACGCTGGCTTGGTGAGACAGATAAAACAGGAAAAAGGTTCAACAGATGAACACTTCATAAGAAGGTTCACGTTGTGCGCTATATGTCGCCTGCTATGCCCTACCTCCAAATACACAGTCAGTGCAAAATACCTTTGGCTAATGGTGGAGTTGGAAGATATGGACAAGGTGAATTGGTCGAGACTAACACTGGATTTTCTTATGGATGGTATAAAAGAGTACCGGACCAGAGGAAGAGTAAACCTATATGGTAACCTACCTCTGCTACAGGTAATTGTAAAATAACACATCTTTTTATTTATTTGTAAAATAACACATCTTTTCATTTATTTGTGTGGCAAATTATAGAAGACCAGATTTTCTTATGCTCGTACTTAATAGTATTTGTTTGTTTGTGTCACAGGTTTGGTACTGGGAGAAGTTCTATGTGACCTTACCTAAGCACGGTGTAGATATAGATTATTCTCGCCGTGAGAAGCCGTTGATTCAGTTTTGGGATGAGCCGAAGGTCGTAAAGAGACAAACAGTCAAATTTGGAGAAGGGGATGTATGTACAGTTTTGTTCAAAGTCATTTACAGTTTCTTTACTGCCAGGAAATAACAAATTTTTTTCTGTATGTGAACAGATTATCGACCACCTGATGAGCGAAGTAGAATATGTAATGCACAGACCAACCCGTGCTAGACCTGAAGTATGCACAGATTAACACATCTTTTTATGTCCACTGCATTGCAAAAAATGTTTCTCACTATGGTGATATTTCTTTGCAGGATAAAACAACAACCAATCAGATACTACTTCGGTTACAAATTATGGATAACAACTTAACAAAGAAAGCACACAATGACGAGTTCGTCTTTTTCAGGCCTTTAAAAGATGGTCTGACAGACACTCAAGTTGTGATGAAAGAAATATTAAAAAACCAACGGCGTATAATGATGGCTTTGGAGGTAAAATCCTATTACACATTATTGCACCTTACTACATTGCCTACTACATGAGCCGTCAGGCATCACATATTCTCCATGCAGGATAACGGGTTCATTTTGCAAGAAAATTCAGATGAAGAAGTTAAGGTATAGTTAAGGTTAAATTTTGCTTACTTCAAACTTATGCAACATTTACAAACTGATTCTTTCCTGGTGCAGAAGTCCAACTGCAGGGTGGGAGACAAGTGCACATGGCACAAGGGACCTAACGCAGCAAATCTCGATGACGACACGGATGCATCTACTGATGATGATATCAACTCTACCGACGAAGGAGAGAACACAATCGCAAAGAGACTAAGAGGACCTTCGAGCAGGAAGCCAAAATCAGCTTACAATAAAGAAGATGCATCCTTTGTGTATTATGAACACGACAAGCAGCAACGTCAAAAGAAGAAGGACACAGACGGTAATTTGTATCGGATCTACTTAAAACTGTTTTCAAGAAAACTGCACTATGTTACAACTATTTGTGCTTGTACGAAATGCAGAAAGTAGGGACAAAACAATTGCATGGGTAAACAGCAAAAGAGATTGCACAAAATTGATCCACCTAGATGATGTCACTCTAAACAAAAAGGATCTACAATGCCTAACAGCTGATCTTCCAGATGGTCCGGCAAGATATGTGGATTGCTTGGTAAATGCTTCATTTTAAAATTTCTTCATCTCGATTTATACTATAATATAAGAATCTCATCTATAATTTTGTTTAATTCAATGCTAGATACTTGATGCGGCCATCCATCTTCACCGCTCTTTTAAAGGAATATTGGAAACAAGGGATGGCAAACGCGTCCTCGTTGAGTTCACACATGTTGCTCGCAAATATGCAAGCGACATATCAAACAAATATATACAGAGGGGGTATCTGAAATGGAGAAATTGCGTTGGGTGACTAAAGTACTTCCATATCTTAAGCATGACATGGTACGTAACTAAAATTCATACGTACTCAAATACCAATTATTTTGTCCTAAATCTTACATCTATGGCAATGCAGATTTTCTTAGCCTTGAACCGTGGACTACACTGGTACGTAGCAGTAATAATTCCAGAGGAAAGAGATATCCAGATTCTCAACTCAATTCCATCTATGGAACCAGGCGATGAACTCCAACAAACGGTCAGATTACACTCTATCATCTGGATAATAATTGTTTTTTGTTATATTAATTATTGACTCGAACATACACTTTCAGCTAGAAGGTATAGCTGCGTATTTAAGGATGGCAGAAGAAACTCTCAAAGAAGTTTCTAAATCACACAAGTGGCCAGACTACGATGTGCACCTTTGGAATAGAACTACTATTAAGAATCTGCCAAAGCAGAAAGATCAGTACGTACATTCGTCACCACATTGTGATCTAGTTTAATAACCTGAACAAATGCAGTCCTGATGAACTTTTCCTAATTCTTGCAGAAGCTCCTGTGGTCTGTTTGTGCTCTTGTTCATACAGTACTGGACAGGGAAAAAACTTTCCAAAAAATTTACACAGGTTTGCAATAATTAGTATATTCACTTACAAATTTTGTCCATGATTTCATTTTAACTTGCACCATTCATTCGTATGCAGAAAGATGTAGACATTTATAGGAAGCAACTACCATGCGACATGCTCTACAGCGGGAAGAACAAGATCGACGTAAGAAAGATGTCAAAAAAACCAGACGCAGACGCAGTGCCTGCTCGACGATCGTCTCGCAGAAAAAGAAAGAGGACAGAAGATGTTCCTGGGACTTTGAGTGGTGAAGATTAGCAAACCAGTTTGCTACAAACATTTGTCCTCATAGGCCATACAAATTAGTTCGTGATTAAATTTTATGCAATAAGCTTAGCTATGTAACACTCCAGTTGAATTGTTTTACGGCATTAAGTTCAAGATGTGGTTTAAGAGTGAGCTTTTATTTGCATCTCTTTTAAGTATCTATGCACTATGTTCAGATTGCCCATTTATCATGGTCAAGGGATTGCATAGCTAACATAACATATGCTACGCATACCCATAATAAACCTTCAAACTTACTCCGTTGCTCCTATAAAATGTTGAATGATTAAAACCACAAACTCAGTGGTCACCATTTGCAATGCTGCTCATTATTTCTTCACAGTACTTTATGTCCCACTTTAATCCGGGATGTATATCACATGCTACGAGTGGTCCCCTTGGTACATTTTTTGAAATCAATTTGAAATAGGTTAAGACCATTTAAGAAATGGCGCAAAATCAAATATTTGCAAATCCAAACGCGATAGAATAGTATTCATCACATCTTTATCTTGATTCATCAGTGCATACTTATATATGCACGTGATCATTAGTTGTAAAGAAGGCAGCAAGTGATAATCTATTGGTAATTCAAAGTTGCACCCAGGTAAACTGTAATATGATGGATGCTAGGAAATCAAGTGTTCTGTGTGTTTGATTTTGTTCATGTTAGGGAATAGCAAATAACCTGCATTGATCTCGTTCATTGCTCACTTGACATGCTCATCTGGATCAATGTCAACGATGAGTGTCTGCACGATCTCAAAGCCATATGCTGACATAGCCTTCTCAAGCTCATCCTCCACAGCCTTTGCAATGTCATTCTTCTGCTCAAAAGCATCATCCAGGAGGAGCTTTGGAACACTTGCATTGATCACTGCACATATCAATCAAACCCAGCAAATTAGTCCATACATGATAACATGAAGGATGAGATACAAATAGCTGAGTTGTAAAGCTGCATCGGTGATGATATGAATATTAACAGGAACTGCTGGAGACTAGCAAGTTGCAACTGAAACAGGATATAGAAATCTTCACTTGTTTAAGAATTCTTACCATCAAAAACATAAGCCTAGATCTGGGACCTTGTGTTGGTCAGTTTGTAGAATGCATCACTTTCTTTGCTCACATTGGATTGGGAAGCACGTTCGGCGCCAGGTCCAAGGAGCCGGCGTCACGTCCAGGGAGCCGGCGCTACGTCCGCTCGTACCTTTGCTCCACTTCGCCGCCCACATACCCGAGGGTTGGACGCCACGGCCGCGCCGTCCGTAGCTTCGTCGGAGGCCTGGATGCCATGACCGGGCGGGGCGTCGCCCGGGAATTCCATGGTGACACGCCCACGGGTCGGCGCACCTGGAGGCAGCACGCTTCCCCTGGGCAGCTCGACGAAGGAGAGCTCCGGCCGGCCGGTCGCTGAACGGATCGACGGAGATCGCTCCCCAGGTCGGGTCGACCCACCAGAGGCGACCGCGGAACGCGAGCACCTCGTAGTCGCGCGGAAGGGAGTCGACACGGCGAGACCGCCACGGTCTCCCACTTGCCCTTCTCCGAGAGGAACCGGAGCATTAGGTCCCCCTCCGGCAGCTCGGCGACGGCGACCCTGTCAGGCGGCCCGTGCCGGCGGTCGGCCTGGGTGACGAGGCCCATGTGGACGTCGAAGAGCGGGCCCGCGTCGCCGTTGAGCCTGGCCACACGGGGCGGGAGGCGGGACATCTGATTGGTGACGGGGTTGAGGACGAAGCGCCTGACGTTGGGGACGTGCTCGGGGTCGAAGCCGTCGGGGGATACACGCGGCGGCGCGCCGCTCAATGGGGGCCGGGGCCGGGGCCGCGGAAACGTCGGAGTAGACGGCGCGAGGCGAGGCGACGCGGCGACGGGCGGCGGCGCAGTGGGCAGCGGGGATTCGGAATCGACGAACCGGCGACGCAGTGGGGGGCACGAGGGCGAAAACGACCGACGCGCCGACGTACTGGGGACGGTGCGGAATCGGCGACGCCAGCCCCACGCGACGACCGCGCGATGCCTCACCATCCGCCCATCGATGCCTCACCATCCGCCCATCGGCGGCTGCTCCGTTCGCCCCGACGCCGCCAGTAAAATCGCCTAGGGTTCGCCCCACGGGCCAGGACTGGTTCACACCAACTGAATACAAAATATGCAAAAACACCCTCACACAAACAAAGATACATGTCAATACCCCTACCATGACGAACCTACTATTAAAATTATGTTTTGACCCTCGAGCGGAGGTACTCCCAGAGTTTTCCCTCAAAAATTGACTAGTACTCTAGGCCCTGGTGGTGGAGTACGGGCGGGCGTTAGCCGCCCGATCGGCAGAATTGGATGGCCTCAGTTTATTTGGGGGTACTGTAAAAGTCCTCGCTTTGAGGATTTTTCAAAATCAATTTTAAACAGTACCCCATCCATCTTTTTGGTATGTAACTCATGTATTGTTTCATGAAGGATTACTTTAAATTTTTTACGAAGGCTGGCACAAATCGCATCTCAGGGATTGCCCCAAGAGTGATAAAACCAACCCAATCAGCCTTTATGCCGGGGAGGAATATCCCCCTTACTAAATTGAAGGAATAACGCCATCAAGTCGTCTTTTATTACTTCCCAAATTTTTTGATAGAACTCAGCCGGAAAACCATCCGGGCATGGGGCTTTATTGAGTTCCATCTGTGAGATTGCCTCAAACACCTCCTCTTCGGTGAAAGGAGCTGTTAGAATCTCATTTTCCGCCTGTGAAATTTGCGGTATATCATGTATTTCATTCTCCACTAAGAAAATATGACTAGGTGTCGGTGTCCCAAATAATTTCTTATAAAATTCAGTGATATAAACCTTCAAATTATGTTCCCCAACAATGGTTCCCTCATCTTGTTCTAATTGGAAAATTTTCTTTTTGCGGTGTTTGCCATTTGCTATTAAATGAAAGTATTTTGTGTTATTGCCCCCTTCCTGGACGTGTTTCACTTTTGCTCTTTGAGCCCATTTAGACTCTTCTTCTCTCCTTAATTTACTTAAGCTTTCATTTGCTTTTTTAAGCTCCTCTCTTTCATTCAAACTCAAAGGAACCGATTCTGCTTTTAAATCTAAATGATCAATCATATTTAATAATCTCTCCTTTTCCTTTTTATACCTCCCACTTTGATTCTTTGCCCATCCCTTTAGAAATCTTCTTATGTGTCTAAGTTTATTTAACCAATTCTCCATAGGATCCGGCCCTATTAAAACCGACTTCCACTCCTTTACTATCAAATCAAAAAAAATCTTCTTGACGCAACCAAAAGAGTTCAAAAGAGAATTTTGACTTATTGCCCAGATGTGCTTTCACACCTGAATCAATGAGTATCGGAGTATGTATATTCTTATGTACATTTAGGGATGACAAATAATCTACTGGAATGGAACAAGAACCTCAGCAAACAAGGAGACAAAACCAAGGGGCGTACGCCCATTCATTTTGCGTCATTGCGTGGTGAAGTTACGGTCATGTCATTGCTAAACGCTGACAAATCTCTAGTATACCAGTCTGACAACGATGGATGGTTCCCCGTACACATGGCAGTTACTGCAAGGCAGTTCTGCGTGGTCCTTGATTTCCTCATGAAGCATCCCGATTGTGCCCAGCTACGAGACGCCAGAGGCAGGACATTCTTCCATATAGCGGTCCAACAAGGCTCCGCGGTTCCAGTCTTTTTGGTTTTGGCACTTTCGTGAGAAAAGCCAAGGTTTGCATCAATGATAAATATGCAGGATACTGATGGCAACACCGGGCTACACCATGCTGTCCTGGCCGGGTCGTTGCACACTTTTTTATTTATGTTGTGGGACAAGGATGTTATGTTGAATTTATCAAATTGTGAGGGGAGAACTGCGCTTGATCTTTCACATAGCAACATACCCACGGGTTACTTTTGGACTGGTATGTAATGTGCCCTTGTTTTCTAGGAGAGATATATAGATATGCATATGGTTATATTCAAATGTCTTATATTGCAGGATCCGAGTTGTAGCTTACACTCTCTGCCGATGATAGATGGTGCTCGATATGGTGCTTACAGTGGAAACCATGACCCTACAGTACTAAATGAGGAGAAGGAAGCAAAGAAGATCATGGACTCCACACCAACCATTGGCATTGTATGAGCGCTACTCGTGACTGTTACATTCATAGCATCTTTCACCGTACCCGGTGGGTACCGCATCGATGACGACCCTGAGTCGAGCAACCACACCACTGGCACTCCGGTGCTCGCCACCACATACTCTTTGTAGTCCTTCATCGTCGCCAACAACCTGGCACTGCTCTACTCCTCCATTGCCACCATGAGCCTCATGTACGCCGGGATCACCATGGTCGACATCGGTAGAGAATCTCACATTCTTTTTAAGTAGTAGAGAATCTAGAAGAAATAGAGAGACAATTAGGGGACTCCATGGTTAGGCGGGCGCGTTGGGCTCCAGCGTTGCATGTGGGAAATTGATCTCATCATTAGGCTAATTTTAGTCGTTAGACTAATGAGATGAATGGTTATGATTACGGGGGTACGACTTATCATTGACATATCATTGGACTAATCTGGAGCATTAGATGGTGGCAATCGTGTGGCTGATGTTATTTGTATCTGCCACCTCTGGGTTTTTTTTTATATTAGTCTCGATAGGTAAGAGCATATGACAACCTTTTTTTTTCGAGGTGAACGGGGGGAAACTTCCCACCGCTTGTTATATTACCCGAAAACGGCCAAGGAGCCTGTCCAAAGACATAATAGAGGATACATGGGGGGAGAGAGAAAAAACTTAGCCCTCAAGGCACGAGAGTACATACGATCGCAGCATATCTAGGCACGCCCTGTGAGCGGTACGGAACCGCCACCTCCAAAGGGCAAGGTCATCGCAGACCCTCCGGAGAGTCGAGTCCGCCGAGTGAGCGACCCCGTGAGGAGAAGGGGGGAGAAAGGTGGCCGCCTTAGAGGCAGGGAGAGACACTAGCTTTGTCTCCTGAAGACCAACGACATGGGGCTTAGCATCGAGCAAATTGGCACGCACGTGATCACATTTAACAGTATCACCAAGCCCTCTAACATTCCAAGAGCTGACGCAGAAACTAATGGAGCCTATCAAAGATTAGGAGAAGGATCACCGAGGCAGGAAAACAAAAAAAGAATGGTTACATGCTACAAGACACTATGACTTAAGGCCAAAAGCAAAAAAAGAAAAAGGGGCGGAACTGGGGGGGAGGGAGACGCAGCTCCAAACAGACGGAGCAGGGAAGACTACAGCAGACACGGCAGCGACCATCACTACGGTAGCGGCCATCGACATCAGGGGGAGGCCACCAACGTCGAGCCGCGCGGGGGGACGGCATCCTCATGTGGACGAGGAGGGCACCTCCGCGTCGTCATCAACGGCGTCGGGGTTGACGCCGCACGTCGCGGCAAGCTCCTTCAGGTGCAGGAGGGGGATCGGGCCGGGGTCAGAACTGCCGCCCTGCAGCCTCCGCCGCCGCACGGAGACGTGGCGAGCCACCAGAGTAGTCAAAACGGGACGCCTTCACCGCCTTTGCTTTGGAGAGCATGGAGAGGAACTGCGGCGCCTCCTTGGACGCCAGCCAAGAGCTGCGGCGAGCTTTGAAGGCGGAGTCGACCGCCCTTTTGCGGCGAACCCGCTGCTTGTGCGCGGCATCCTCGTGCTCGCACTCGGAGGCCACCAGCCCGGCCGGCATGTCCGGGGCGGGGACGAGCGAGGACACGGGCGGCACAAGGACGGCGTGGTCACCACGCTCCTCCTCGGCGTGCGGCACGGGCGGCACAAGGACGGCGTGGTCACCACGCTCCTCCTCGGCGTGGTCCGGCACAAGCGGAGTGGCGGGGATGGTGAGAGTATCATACCACTGCAGACGAAGAACAAGAGGGCTAAGACAGGAGCTCGAGCATGAAGGAAAGAGGAGGTTTTGGGGCGCGGTGAGAACCTGGTCAGCGTCTAACCCGGTCTCCGGGAACTGCAGGGCCAGGCGCCGAGCGAGGATCTTGTCCCAGAGCATCGTGGGCGGGGCCGCTGGCGTGGCGAGGGAGGGAGAGGCAGGGGCCACCGGGAGCCCGTCGATGTCGTCCAGGGCTGCCGCACGCTCAAGGCTTGACTGGCGGCGCGCCACAATTCTGCCCCATAGGTTGAGGACGGAGGAGGCAGGGGCAGCACGCACCGGGGCGACGGGGATGCGCCACGCATGGACTCCTCGTCGATGTCGCTCATGCGCGGGCAGCACCGGCCACCGCTGGCGGCAGGGGGTGGCTCAACGCTGCTGTCGTAGTGCACACAGGCATGGTGCATGCCATCCTCCGCGCACTGCCAGGTCCCAACGAGGCTGAGGCGAACGATCGCCGAGCTGTCGCCGAAGGCGTCGCAGACGATCAAGGGGTTGGGAATGTCTGAGGCGTGCTCCAGCTTGACCACGAGTCTCACCGCCAAGAAGTCAAGCTCCTCGAGGCAGAGGGGATCGATACAGCAGACGCTCCCAACGGAGCGGAAGGCTGTCCTGGTCCCACTCTCACTCCAGTGCTCCAGCGGGAAGCCGGTGGCGGAGACGTGCGCGAAGCTGGTGAACCGCCAGGCAAACCGATTGCACCCCTCCTCCGGGCGCTCTAGTTTGACCTGGTGACCATCGATGGAGAGGGGGAAGTGGCGCATGGTTTCCTCACGCTCCTCCTAGGAGCTGGAAACGACCAAGAGGGAGCCAAAGTCGCTCGCTGCCAACCCGACATGTGGGGTGCCGCCAAGCTCGTCCAATGCACGGCGGAGCAAGACCCCCGGCGCCGCCGACGCGGGCTCAACCAGGGCGTAGGCGAAGCGGCGGCTACGCTCAACACCGTCGGAGGGTGGCATGAAGACGTTGACGTAGTCCTTGCGCGCGGGTGGCGCAGGCGCCGACGCGGCAAGACGGATGGGAGCAAAAGTGGGCGGCCCACGGTGACCGACCGGCACCACCGCACCAGACAGCAGCGCCGACGCCGAGAGGCCCCCCTGCCGATGCGCCCGAGGACGAAGCAGGGGTGGGCGGGGCCTGCCCACGAGGGTAGGGCGTGTACAGCCTTGTCAGGAAGCCACGGCGGAGTCCCTGTGGGCACCGGGCAGCAGAGGCGCTAACATAGGCATCCCCAATGGGCCTGCCGAAGATGGTACCCGGGGTTTATTGAAGGCCCACAACTCGAAGAATAAGAAGAATCGGAAGCCCAAGTTGATATTAAGGAAAGTTAGAAGTTGTATTAGAAGATGATGTTTGTAATCTCACGGGATGAGTTGGAAACCTTCCCGGACTTTGTAACTTGTACAATATGAATCCCTCGGCTCCACCTCCTATATAAGGGGGGGTCGAGGGACAAAGAGATCATCAAATCATTGTCTCCCAAACCATAGTTTTCATAATCGTCGAGTACTTTTCGGCTGAAACCTTCGAGATCTACTTGTCCTCTACTTCCAACTAAACCCTAGTCTACAACCTGTAGGCATTGATAAGTTAATCCCTTGTCAGGCGCAGCTCCCGCCGGCTGCGGGGTTGAGGGAGAGGCGGAGCTAGGGCGGCGCAACCTGGGGGACCGCGGAGGATCAAAGAGGGCAGCAAGGGAAGGGGTTGACCGGGAGTAAGTTAGGGGAGACAACTCACATCCTTTAGCCCGGTGGCTGAAGCGCCCGCACGACTTGCACAGGAGCGGATCCCGGTAGCCTCCAACACCGTGCTCGGGCGAGAGGCAGCGGAAGCAGAGGGCGCACCCTTTGACGGGGGAGAAGACGAGCCAATGAGGTGTAGGTGGGGAGATGCGAGAAGGAGTGGAGAGGAGGGCCTCCAAATAGGTCCGACGCGGGGTAGCAGCGACCTCCATGGACCGATCTGTGGGCGGGGGCTCCAGCGAGCCCGCATCGGAATCGCCAATCTCGATCTGCGAGGAGGCAGAAAACGAGGCCCCTCTCTGAGCCGAGCGGAGGACGGGGGAAAAAGGGGGCGGCCAGGACAAGACATCACGGGCGCGCGAGTCAACCATGGGTGTGCCCTCTCCGTCGTCGCCCAGCTCGGACGGATTCGCGTATCGCAGGGAACTACAGCGTAGGGTCGGGGTGGGGGAGAGAGGGAGGTAGGGGATGTGCTCGGTGGGAAAAGGTTGGGCAGACGAGTGGAGCGGGGGACAGGGGGTTTCTATTTCAGACACGCTGACCGGTCGTGGGTCGTGGGGGCCCACCTGGTCCACCACCACGGCGGACCGAGCAACAGCCTCGCTGGCAGTGCATGCAGGCCCACCCCAGCTGCATGCAACGGGTTGCACGTCCACTTCCGGCGGGGAGAAGGGAACCAAGGCCCAGCAGAGCGGCCATGCCGGGAGCCGGGCCACCGCCGCCGCCGCACCGGCGGAACGATGCAGGCGGAAGGAGGAGCGACCAAGCCTCACCACCTTGTGAGCCAGGATGAAATCCCGCACCGTGGGCGTGGAGGCAAAGGAAGAGAAGATCGAGCCGCCATGGCTGCGGACGGAGAAGGAGTCCGGGAAAGCGGGGAAAGAGAAATTGAGAGCGTTTGCAACGCAATGCACGTTAAACCTGAGGGATAGGCTCTCCAGCGTAATCCAGAAACAAGCAACCTCGCAACTACCACCGACCCGAGATGCAACCATGGTGTGGAAAGTCGAAAGCATCAAGTCCAAGAACGTCGCACCTGGTTTTGGACGCGCGGAGAAGGGCGCTGCACGGCGCTCCTCGCCGGACTTGCTGTTAGAATCCGTATTGGCACCGGAGCTGGGAGGGACGGGGTCGGCGGCAGGAGCACCGGCCGCAGGAGCCCCCATCTTTGAGGGGACAGTGGAGGCGCCGCGCGGCCATCCGGGCAAGGACAAGAGCAGGGCTTGGGTGGGTGGGAGGAGGAGGCTTTGGGGGACAGAGCCTAGGGCTGGGAGGGAGGTGGCGGCTCCCGTCGACGAGAGGTCGAGCGCCGGCGACGCGTTGTCGCCTGCGCGGGCGTGGGAGCTCATGTCCGCTCAATCTCCGCTCATTCTTCGTCGGCGGAGAAGGATCATATATGACAACCTTTGTTCAAGGTGATCGTTGAATCTCCTTTTACGATGGGAGGGGTCCTTGTATTTTCTTCTTTGCTACACCGTTAAGTCATAAGCTGTTAATTTCGTATGTGCTTTACGCTGGTTAAAAAAATGAAGTGAATAACACAAAGAGAAAGAAATGGAACAAATATCTTATGATTTAACAGTCATAGAAACTCTGATGATCCAGTGGTTGCAAAACGAAGGGAGGGCATGTCATCTGATGTGTAAACTGGTAGAGAGTTAGTTTTATGTACTAGGATTCCTTTATATTTTCTTTAGTATTCCATTTTTTCCAATGTTAAGGAAATCGCTTATCGGTGTCAACTCGGTCGGATGGCGATTAGTGATTAATAGGCAAATCATCCGATTAATCGGGCGATAAATGAGTTAATCGGGTGATAAATTAGTTTATTGGCTAATCGGTGACCATCAAGTAGCGATTAATTAGCCGATTAATCGTTGTATCGGGCGATTTTTTGAACAGTGATTTTTTCTACTTGTACTTGCGTATATATTGGCACGAGCCATCGCCACCAAAATCTTCACGCTGCTGTGGTGGCTGCCAAGCCACACGAGGGAAGGCCGCACCACCGCTGTCGGGCGCGTGGGCTTCGCTAAGCGGCGGCGGGAGACGGGCGGTGCGGATGGAGGGGAACGGCCGGAGGCGATCTGATCTATGGTTCCCCTCCCCTATAGATGACACGGGGTCGCATCTGACAATTCTCCTCGAGAAGAATGTTGCTTGGAATAGAATAAAGTACACGACAGTCTTTAAAAAATTAAAATATGCTCTTTAGTTTTGCAGCTATACGACAGAATCGTTAAAGAGACCGAGACCTTACAAGTTTCCTTCCTGTTCACAAAATAACTTCTTAAAGAAAAAGTTGTGGCTTTCTCTTCACAAAATAACTGGTAAGGTCCGTACATCTATTGGAATGGATTCCCATGCAACATCACACCGCTAAATGATTAAAGAATGACCCTACCATGTCTTTTCCAGATCATGGATCAGAAGCTTAGTATATGTCTTCCTCGGCACAAAAAGCTTGGCAGGGTTGCCTTGATCTTATATATAAGCACATATATAAACTGGATAACAACTGTGTGTGCGAAGCCTATAGGTATCGTGAATATATAATACTACACGCACATACATGGCTGGTGCATGCCAGTTGCCAATGGAGTCGGAGAACAAAACCCAGGGTTCCCAATCGCGCAATGGAGCAAAACTAATGCTGGTGCGGCAGCACCCCGAGCTGCTGATGGCCGCTCGGGAGGGCAATCCGGCACGACTAACTCATCTTCTGGGAAACGGCCACACGAGCCAGCCGGTGCCTGCTGGCCCCGGAGTCGTCGTCAACATTGGGGACGACATGTTGGCGCGCCCTGCAGACGCAGTCGGCATGCACGTCGCCATGGACCTGGAGATGAACAAAATCCTCCATGTGGTCGCATCCTCTGGAGACAGCCCCGGCTTCTTGGAGAGCGCGAGGATCGTCTACGGCAAGGCCAACCACCTGCTGGACGCCCACAACGCCAAGGGAGACACGCCCTTCCATTGCGCGGCAAGGGCTGGGTTGGTGGAGATGGTCTCGCAGCTCATCAGCCTGGCGAGAGCTGAGGGCGGTGGCGGCAGGGTGAAGGCGGTGCTCTGTAAGCAGAACAAGCAAGGCGAGACGTCACTTCACGAGGCCCTCCGCTTGGCCGACAAGGAGAGGGTCGAGACCATGGTCAGCAGGCTAATGGCGGAGGATGCCCAGCTGGCCCGGGTTGCATCTGCAGACGGCGCATCGCCGCTGTACCTGGCCGTCTTGTTGGGGCATGATGATATTGCTGAACGGCTGCATCAACAGGACGAGGGGCTCTCCTATTCTGGACCAAATGGACAGAACGCTTTGCATGCCGCTGTCCTGAGGAGCACCAGTGAGTTGCATTACTTCCTTAATTATTGGATATTGCAAGCTTCTTCAGTTCTCACGATGTTAGCATTTCTTAGAGATGCCTCACATGGTTTTTTTGTTTTGTTTTGAATCAAGGCCTCATGTGGTTTTTGCTGTGCTGGAAGAAAATAAAATAAAAGATTAAATTCTCTTAGCTAAGATACTGATCTATTTTCTTTATTTACCTTATTATGCCTTCTCCTAATCACATGTTCTCTAGATAACTTTAAGACACTTTGCTACTAGACCAGACATGTATCTAAGTGACATGTTTCACATGTTTTATTTCTATTTCTAAGTGACACCTCACGTTTTAAGCTAACAGGTCTCGATTGGGTTGTTGTGGTTCCGATGCATTTGGTAACCTTTCTTTGCAATTGGAAAGAAGCTGCTAACAAAAATGGAAACTTTTAGTCGATATTTGATACACACACGTATATGCTTAATCGCATACTTACCACTAAGATGTCGACGAAATAACCAACCGATTATACATCATATGAAAATCTATATTTATTTATTTTCTCGATCTAAATTTTAGTTAACCCTATGGATGATGATCCAACAGCAGATGATTTATTATCAATTGCGGGAGCCAATATCCCTCATGTGTCAATTCTTACTGTACATGTAGGGATGACAAATAATCTACTGCAATGGAACAAGGACCTCTGTAAGGAAGGGGACAAAACCAAGGGAAGTACGCCCCTCCATTTTGCAGCATCATGTGGGTTTCGGGAAAGGGTCACGTCACTACTTGACGCTGACAAATCAATAGCATACCAGTTTGAGAAGGATGGATCATTCCCCATACACGTGGCAGTTATTGGAAGGCAGGCCAGCGTGGTTACTGATTTGCTCAGAAAGTGTCCCGATTGTGCCCAGCTACGAGACGCGAAAGGCAAGACGTTCCTCCACATCGCCGCTCAACTGGGCTACTTGGAGGTATTTGATCATGTTTCCCCACTTTTACGAGGAAACCCGAACTTTGCATCAATCATAAATATTGGCTTCTTTTACAGTACCTTTTACCACTGCTAGGGAGGGGAGAGGTATGATTTCATCAACGGTCACGATTAGCTGATTTAGATTAGGTCCATTAGCCCATCAATAGGTAGATAATCGGAAAAAAAAGTTAAACAAGTAGTACAGTAGTATTCAGCGAGGCCCAACAATTGGCCAAGCACACGACACCATACGTCACAATCGCCGCCGCCAACATCGACAGGCCGACAGCCCCTCGTCGAGCGACCGCCGCCACCATCGATACCCCGGCCTCTTGCATCGAGGGCGCCTCCTGGCGTCTTCATCGACTCCCCGTCGTCCTGCATCGAGGGCGACCGCCGCCGCCATTGACTCCCCGTCGTCCTGCATCGAGGGCAACCACCGCCGCCGCCATTGACTCGCCGTCGTCCTGCATCGAGGGCGACCACCGCTGCCTCCATCGACTCCCTGTCGTCCTGTATCGAGGGAGACCTCCGCTGCCGCCGGATCGGCCTGGTCCTGCATCGCCGGCGCCATGTCGATGCCACCGCCACATCGAGGGAGGCCGAGTCTAGGTAGCATATTACTCTATTCCATGTTGATCTGAAGTAAATAATCCATACTCCCTGCTCTAATCGGCCAGCCCAATGAATATGATTCTACTTTGTTTTCTGATTTTTGTGGTTTTCATTTGCTGGAGTAAAGAAGAGCGCCTATGACCATATTCTGAAGTTTCTTCGTTAGCTGCTAATATAATCTGGCTATCATCCATCTTTAAAATTGACGTGGGCTATCATCCATTCTTCATCCTGAAATTTTCTCCTTTGTTGATGTGAAGAACTAACCATTTTCTCGTTTGGTGATGTGAAGAACAAACCAGAATAGCAAGTGCGTTTAGAAAACTTGCAGAGGAGGAATATTTTATGATTTTCCACACTTTTCTTTGAAGTTGATTCGTTTTCATCACATAATTTGATTATTATTATTATGTAAGACCTTATTTCTTGTTAATACTTGGTAATACCATAAGCTAGCATCTAGTTTTTTTTTGGTAGCGTTAAGTATTTTCTTGTTAAACTCAAGACGCTATTTTACTGGTCCTTTGTGTTCAAGTTAACTAACTAACTGATATTGCATACGAATGAACATTCTAGGCAATATGATTAGGTGACACTTTCAGGTTTTAGGTTGTCAATTTCGAACATCCATGCTGATACTTGATTGTAAACATCATGACTTCCGATGTTAACATGACACAATTACAGAGAGCATATGTCAAGGTTCGAGGATCAGACTTTCCATATAGTATGTGTTGACAGTCATTAGATCAAGCAGAGTAGAGAACATGAACAAATAAAGGTAACATAAGAAGTTTAGCAGAACATGGATATGCCATGTTTCAAAACGGAGGAATCAACTTCCCCCTTGGCAAATTTAGTGCGGCTAACATTAAGGGTTGCTGCAACAACCCCGAAATAGCTTCCTGGAAACAATTTAAGAGCAAATAGGTGAGGAAAAAATCAGCTCAAATTGTCTAGTGATCATACTAATGTACATATGAAAATGGTTTGAGCTACCTGTTCCTGAGTACAATCTTATCCATTGCTTGCATTTGTTCTGTCATTTGGGTGTGACAATTATCAGGTAAATGGAGTGCATGAATGCTCCAATTTCCCTTTTAGAGAAAAGACCTCAGAGATATATTTCTATTGTAGATTTGCACCATCTTATCAGAATGGAACACAAAGTTGTTTTTTGTTACACCTTTTTACCTGTCATAGCCTCCTTGCGGTTTACTGATAGATCATATGTTCCTCATTTGGGTGTGACTTGGATTTGCACATTGTCAGATCGGTTGGTTATGTCTAAATAGCATCTGAGTTGTCTAAATAAATCTGAACGTAATGTCGTGTGCTTAAAATTTGAAGAGTTTCCTTGAAAAGAAATTGTTTTATGTTCTGAAATACTTTATATTTTGTAAGTACCGTACTCACTAATTGAAGATCAGGTCAGGGAGGATAACGGGGCAAGAGTCACATTTGAACATGTACAGTTTATTTGAAGGACTATCCCCTTCAACCAAGGGGCATGTGATGCATTGTGCTTGTATGCTATTTAAATTTCGAGGCATCTTGTGTAGCCATATCCGTTATGTGCCTGCTTATCTCCAGATGTGGTCCAGGTACTTAATTTGAGGAGTTCAAATTATACAGTATATATACTAATGTATATGGCACTAAGCATTGTTACTTCTTCCTGGAACTCCAAACATATATACCAACTACACAAATTTATATCATGTCCTACATTGATATTCTCCAGGTGCTACACTTATACTTTCAATTATTGGTTGTTGGGAAGTTTTTGTCTATGGCTAACCAAGTGCTTCAAATTTTGAAAGGAAACCAAGATGCGGATCTGCTAGCGATAACCTGAATGAATGAAAGAGATACAATCTGGGGTACTTCTAAATGGGTTGGAGAATCTGTCCCATATCCTTGAATGCCACAGATTGTTCTGTCAACTTAATTGTGTCATATTCTTCGTCTTTGGAGAGAAAAAACTGAAATAGTGTTGTCAATCTTTGTGTGACAAAGCTAATCAATTGTAATTCTCGTTGAATACTTTTCTGATTTGATCTTTATAAAATTGTGACTTCACATTCTACTGAATTCTCATGGAACAGAACAATATTTGTATATAAACAGGCATGTTGAGCCAATTTTGCTTATATACCTCATCTCATCTCTCACCGGCCTGTCTGTATGCGGATCAAACTAATCAAAAGTCTAAACGTACAAAGGACGATACATGTAACGAGCACCTAATTTAGATCGGAAAAAAATTACTCCCTTCGTTCACTTATGTAAGGCTGGGAAGAAAATTTTCGACAACCCAAAAGAGCAGTAATGGACAATTATACCCCTTCGAATCAATTAGTTCGACCTAGGTTCGATCGACCAGCGCGTCGCTGCTTAGATCTCCACACCCAGAACCTCGTCGGCCAGGATCTGCTACTCATCGCTGCCCAACTTCTCCTCCGTCAATGATCGACTGCTACAAGATCTGGGGCTGGACCAATCTATTGGGCTGGTCTCGTCTATTGGGCCGGGCCCGTCTCCATTTTTTCTTTCTTAGGTGCGAAAATTTGGAGAGGTATGTACATACCACTCCAGTTTTAGACCGTGGTATGAATTGATTTGGACCATTGGATGGACAGAAATTAACGGCCATAATTCATTTAGGGGTACCACAAAAGAACCCTAAATATTCAGGATGATGATGGCAACACTGGGCTGCACCTTGCTGTCCTGGCCGGGACGTTGAAGCCATTTTATCGTATTTTGTCAGATAAGGATGTTATGTTAAATTTATCAAATTCTGAGGGGAAAACTGCACTTGACCTGGCACAGAGCAAGATACCCACAGGTGTTCAATTTGGACTGGTAGGTTCACTCATTTTAGTCCGTATTTGATCCAATTAATATATCTAAAAGTTCTTAGATTAGTTAACATGCGAATAAGTTAGTTTTGTCTTCTCTCTTGCAGTCTCCTAGAGGCGGAATACACTCTCTACTGACGATAGCTGGTGCTCGACATGGTGCTCACAGTGGAAACCATAACCCTGAACTAGACGAGGAGAAGGAGGCAAAGAAGATCATGGACTCCACACCAACCATTGGCATTGTATCAGCTCTACTGGTGACGGTAACATTCGCAGCAGCTTTCACCGTACCCGGTGGGTACCGCGGCGACGACGGCACTCCGGTGCTTGCCGCCTCTCACTCTTTCCAGGCCTTCATCATCGCCAACAACCTAGCACTCCTCTGCTCCTCCATGGCCACCATCGGCCTCATGTACGCCGGGATCACCACGGTCGAGATTGACATCCGCACGCGGATGAATGCTTTCATCCTCTCCATCCTCTTACTCAACAGCTCGGCCCGGAGCCTGGCTGCCGCGTTTGCCTTTGGCATGTACGCGGCGCTGGCCCCGGTCGCCCACGCAGCTGCGGTTGTGACGTGGATCCTCATGGCCGTCTCATTCGTTGACACGGCTTGGTTCGTGACTGCCTTCTTGACGCCGCAGCTGGTACTTCTCAATAGGCTGGGAGTTGGTGCGTGCAAGGCGCGGTTCGTGCCTGCGGTCCTACTCTCAATCTTCGGCGAACTCTGGCCGTATGCAGTAATCGCAGGTTTCTTAGTGTATTCCAAGATCCACCGAATCCACTGAGCCTCGCTTAAGTATCTTTTCCGTAATGAATAATGGAACACAATTGTAATACTGCATTTCGTTGTCACTTGAGTTGTAAGGACAGCGTCTGAAATATCCTTTTTTTTTTCTTTTCTTCTGTAAGTCCTATCATGTACAACTAGCGCGTACGCGCTGTTGATATTTTATTTGGTGAGTTGTTTGATTTTTTTTCTATTCGAATTTTGAATATATGAATTTGGGAAGAGTAGTTGAGCCTAGATAGGGATACAGGGTCAGAGCCGTTCCTTTACCTGCTTCTTTGCCTAGTATCAAAAATACTCAACGTCTACGCCGACATCCTAGAAATGATCATCCTAGAAATTTTGAATATATGAATTTCGGAAATGTCATGATGATTGATCGATTTTCTCGAGTCATGTATTCGTTTTGAGAAAATAGTCTGTAGGGAGCACCCAACGTCTACTCCGATATCCTAGAAATATGATCATCTTCTGGAGCCTATGAATATGATAATAGGTTAACCTATGCATGCTCATCTTTGTTTAGATATAGATTTTAAAAATTATGGAACGTGCTAAGATTTGAAATTGATGTAGTGTTATTTTTACGGAACATGGACAAAGTATAATCTTATCTATCTAGGATTATGTGATTCTCCTGTTCTGAAACTGTTGGGTTTTCTAAATCTATCTTTTTTAACTCAGTGATGACCCATAACAATCTCCAAATGATACCAAATCTCAATCTTCCTCTGTTTTCAAAATCTATCTATGATCATGCATGCTCCTATGTATGTGTTGTTCAATAGTGAACTCGGTTCCTTTGCACATTTGTAATTCTTTATTTATTTCTAACTTGCCCTTCCCCTTCCCCTTTAAATGAACTTCTGCTCAAATTGACTGATTTGCTCGTGCAGACTTTGGTATCGAGGCTGCCCGCCTGACTGCAGGGACAAGCTTAACGGGGGAATACAAGAGGCTGGAGAGAAGATGACGGTTGGAGCGGCTAGCTGGGCTTTATGCCTCCAGCTATGGGATGGCAACGTTTTGTAAGTGATTGGTTGATGTTATACTTTGTTAGACTTGTAATTATGTTGTAACTCTTGTAAACATTGTAATTGTACCCGATGAGGTTACCCTCATATATATGTTGCCGTGGCCGATCCCAAGAGGCGTCGAAGCCCACAACACCCAAATAGTGTTTGGATGGTTCTGCGCGGTCGTTCCCGAGATAACGGAGATCCTGCATTGGATGGTTCTGGGTCGGGGGTGGAGTCTTCATCTTCCGTTTCCTGCCCATCCAGCGGTGCCACGGTTGCGAGAACCTGCATAGGCTGGGCGGATTCTGCGTCAGATTGCTCACCAGCTCCAAGTTCCTCTAGCTTGCGGTTGAACTCTTCCGTATCCATGGATGAAGCATCGTCAGAATTTGGGCTTAGGTTGCCGAGGATTGATTCCTTAGGGTTTTCGGCACCCTCTTGCCCCGGAGCGTCGCTTTCTCCGACAGCCTCCTGCTGATCCGGGGCGACAGCGTTTTCGCGCCTCATCCCGCGGGGACAGCTCCGACTTCTTGAGGGGCGGCTCCGGCGGTATGGGCTATGAAGTGCACGAGTGACACCTTTGCTTCTCTAACACCTGGGAGACCCGGGCGGATCCGCATTGGTCTTCCACCGTTATTTCCTCGGGACGGATTGGGTGGGTTTTGATTTTTCAGATCTAAGGCGGAATCTTCCTTAGGAAGTTCCGCGACTCGATCGGATCTTCGCGATCGCGTCTGCTCATGGTCGCGTCGGCGTTTTAAGTGCGTTCCCGTCGGAATCGACGGTCTCGCCAATGAAGATGTGGATGCCGCCTATCGGGACGATGGAGACCTTGATGGGGTCGGTCTTAGCCGGAATCCAGCACTCGTCCGGAGGGACGATCGGAAAATTTCGGCACACACGCCCCACCGCGATCGTGTCATCGTAGCTTCCCATGGCGGAACCCTCCCGGTTCCGGCCTCCGACGCCGCTGGGCCCACGGTGGGCGCCAACGTCGTTGCCTAATAGACGGTGCCTCGGAGGAGGGATCCTCACGAGGGGAGAAGAAGTAGGGGCCATAGGGCGGAGTGCACACGGGACGGTGGTACGCGATTTACCCCCTTCGAACACGCACGATGACGGGGCCTACTGCTTGTCCGGAATTATCCGGGCGCTTTCGCGTTGTTACAATGAGTTGTGGTTGTGCCTCTAGGGCCCCGGATCCGGCTTATAAAGACGCACAGATCTAGGGTTTACATGGAGAGTCCTAGCCGGAATACAAGTTGCCTAACTATGGTACAATGTCCTGCCGTGTACGTCAAGGATCCGCCTTCCTCCAAATACGTGCTGGATCCGGATACTTCATGGGCTGTCACGGATCCGGCCTCCTTCGTAGGTCGGTTGAGATCCGGCTTCTCGTTCTGGGCCGGACTTCATCCTTCGGATCTACAGCAACTGGGCCGCCCGATGGGCCACATGCCTCACCACCAACTATGGGCCACCCGGGCTTGCCGGATCTAGGCCATGCCGTTGATATACCCATAAAGTATACCCACAACAAAGCCGTTGCCGTTAACTCAGTTTGAGGGTTGTCGCCGCAATCTTAATCTCCTGAATTCTTCAGAGCACGGTTAAGATTGAGGGAGGGTGTTAGACTTGTAATTATGTTGTAACTCTTGTAAACATTGTAATTGTACCCGATGAGGTACCCCTCATATATATGTTGCCATAGCCGACCCCAAGAGGCGTCGAAGCCCACAACACCCAAATATTGTTTGTCTTACATACTTGTAGCGGTGGTAGCAGCTGGGTGTTTACTGTCTCATCTTGAAGCTTATCGTCTGTCCTTTGGTTGTGCGTGTGTTGGGTGACTCATTGGTATGTGACATCTTTTGGTTTCAGTCGGTTAGGCCATCTCCCACGGGCAACATCTTAGGGAAGCTTCCCAACCCTAGCTCCCATTCCCCAAACCCTAGCTCGAGGCCATGGAGAAGGGTGGTGGCTAGTTCCGCCTGGCCGCAATGACCACGAGGATAGCGTTCTCGCTTAGGCGGCGGCGCCGCCGCCTCTTCTGCACGGCCGCGCAGAGGCCACTCTTCCGCGCGGCAGCGCCGAGGCCACCCTGTCCGCCTCCCAACACGTGGTGGTTGAGACCGCCCGCCAGCTCGCGGAGGCCGACGAGGCTCTGCCCTGGCCCGACGTCCACCTGCCACACGGGAGGCACCTCAACTAGGCGCGGGTGCCGGTGCCGGCAATTCCCGCGCGCAGGCCTGATCGCCGACAAGAGATCCAGCGACGGCGCAGCCGGAGGAGTGGCCCGACACCGTCTTCCCCACGATGTGCCCTAGCCACCCCGTCTGGTCGCAGTACCTCGGGACGGCCACCAACTACGTCGAGCTGCTCCCGTTGGCGCCGGAGGCTTAGTACCAGGCCGGGACTATGGGGCCCATCGAGGACCCGCCGGAGGACGAAGACGACCTCAACTACGAGCCAATGGAGGTTGTGCTCACGGAGGAGGAGGCCATCCAGCGCGCCATGGTCGTCTCCGAGGCGGAAGAGTGCGTCAAGTGGATTGGCCTCAAGGAGGCCATCCAGCGCTCGTAGCAGGAGGCTGCGCAGGCGCCGCCACCGCCAGCAGCTGAGCAGCTGCCACCTCCTCCTCCGTTGGCCAATGTCTGGCCGCCGCTGCAGGTCTTCATCGACCTCGGTGAGAAGGACTAGAAACCACCGGCGAGGAGGATCAGAAGCTCCCTGCCATATTATCTCGCGATCCCTATTCTCCGCTCAACGCGGGAGCGAGTGGTGGCTCCGCTCAGAGCGGGACAGAGTTGGGCCGGCCCATTAGCGACAGAGTTGGTTTTCCTTCATTTTTTCTTCAGTTTTATCATTTTCTACTGGTTTTTATTTGGTTCTGCTGGTTTTCTCCCTCCAGTTTTTGGTTTTTGCCGATTTGGTTTTTTCTGAACTTTCCAAAATTTAACTTTTTCGAATTTGAACTTTTTTAAGTTAGAATATTTTTAGATTTGATTTTTTTAATTTGAACAACTTTTAAGTTTAAACAATTTTTAAGATTAAACAAAATTTGAAATTTGTTCAGATTTGTTATTTGTTCAGATTTTTTAATTGTTCTGATTTAAAAAATGTTCGAATTCGAAATTTCTTCAAATTTGAAATTTGTTCAACTTTAAAATTTGTTCAAATCTGAAATTTGTTCTATTTTGAAATTCTTTGTTTTCAAATTGTTCCGTTTCAATTTTGTTCGTTTTTGAATTTTGTTCCGTTTAGAATTTTGTTCGGATTTTGAAATTTAAACTAAAAGGAAGAAAAGAATGAAAAAATAGAACAAACTACTGACACGACGAAATAAAGCAAACAAAGCTGAGCTGACACGATGAAATAAAGCAAACAAAGCTAAAACGGAGAATGGTGGCGAGAATGACGGATAATGACGTGCTTCCAGCCTTTTTCACGAATCAGCAACACGCAAAATAAATTAACGATACGACCTCTGTGCAAATGCTTAAATGGGCCGACCCATTTATGCCTATCGTTCGTACTAGAGATACGCGGAGCTGATCCTATGCTCCGCTTAAAGCGTTCAATAGGCCCACCCATATTATCTGTATATTTTTCCTTTTTAGTTGAAAAAATGCGTCCTTTTTGGGCCCCTAATTAATGTAAATTATGTTTTCATTTCTTCTGGCCCACTTTCTTTTTGTGGTTTACATCCGTTAGCGCCGCTCGCTGCCGCAAATGGACCGAGGCCTCAATCGTGTCCGCGGGTCACCGCATACGTACCAAAACATACCGATTTCGTGTTCGAAATGCGGTGGCCCGTTGAAGATGACCTGTCTTGGCGATGGATGGAGAGGATCCTACCAGCTTGGGCCTGGTCCCACTACGGGATACGGCAATGCAGGGCTCGGGATTATTGGTTGACTGCTATGTCTTCAGACCTGGAATTGTGATTGCATTTACTTCCTGTACTTCACTAGCTGGTGTTTGTTGTCTAATTTTGAAACTTGTGGATCCTTCCTTTGTGTTGGGGTTCAGTCTCTTAGACTTGATGCACAAATGTGTTGATTGTGCTATCCCGTTCTTGATGTGTACAGTATATGCAATTATGGACATTGATTAAGTGAAATGTATGTGTAGATATGCTCATCTCTATAGAAACTATTTGTGGTCTCGCAGCTCGCTCACCTTGGCTTGTAATAATACTTTGACTGGATTTTGATTTACGGGTTTTGAATGATGGGTCGACTGGGATTTTTAGTGTAATTATTTATCCGAGTGACTTGCCATGTGTAATCTAATATTGGCAGCTTGGCACATCTCGTAATTGAATGCATATGCATGGAGTCGCTGCTAATTTCATCTAGCTAGCCGGTATCGAGGAAGATAGCGCACTAATGTGCGTTGTCAATCATTATAATGACTTTTTATAGGGTGTGTGTGTGGTCAAAACAATTCCTAGCTGATAGAAATATTTTATGTAAAATTTACCATCGATGTAATTTTATTCAAAACCATTCACTGATCCATTGTGATGTTAATAGAGAATGTGTTTCCTGTGTATTTTGCTTCAATCCATCGATCCATCATAGAAGTAGTTTTGATAATAATAGGGAAAATGTCTACCACCATCGTTGGAGAAAACAAAGGCGGGAAATTGGTCGTTTTGCTCGCTGGTTCCCTTGACATAGGAGAGATCCACTTGTTCCAGAGTCATCGGTTAATAGGGAGAGAAATTGGCAGGATAGATGGTGAACTTGCGGTGTTAGAATGACACCCACTTTTGTTGTGGTGGTAGGATGACACCATGGTAGTGTAGGATGAACTTGTGATCCACTTTTAGAATGATCATCCATGTCCTTGTTAGTTTATCATTTGCCCTCAACACTTGTGTAGTTCTATTGCTCTGTTATGAATTGTTTCATTTTTTTTTAAATGGGGAGCGAAGCCCCGGCCTCTGCAACGAAACGATGCACACAGCCATATGAATTGCTTCATGGTTGTGATCGATTACATGTTCTTCTTATGCCGTGCTAGTGGTATGTGGTGGTCCGCGGACATGTTTGAGGAATCTACAACTTATGGAGGGTCTATCAAGACCAGGTCAATGACTACTCCAACAACAGCTACCTAGGGTATGAAACATTAGAGGAGGCACAGCAAGAGTACGTCAACTTCCTGGAAGAGGAGTTCCTAGAAGATCATGCCATCGATGAGGCAGTGCCATTAGCACAGCTACCGCCGGAGGAAGTACATGCTCTACAAGGAGCACCACCGATGGTACATCCCAGTCGGGTCAAAGATCACATCATCGCCTTCCTCATCGTGGTGATCTCACCATATTTGAATTGTGGTACGGATATGGAACTGTGATTTGAGCAACCAAACAACTGATTCATATTTTTCTGCGTGGAACTTGGGCTGGAAACAGGCAACCAAACGATGGGGCATGGCTTCCTTCTCCGATGCACAAAAGGCCACTCGGGATACCAAACGACCTGTGTTTCATGCCCCATGGCATGTTCGCAACGCGCAGGGAGGCTCATCTCGCTGGCGCAGTGGTGCAGGAATCCCATGCAGGCTACCAAACTCGCCCTAGCTACATGCGGGTGTATTAGGTCCTAGTATTCTGGTAGTAGCCAAGGGAATTGGTACAATGTACAGTAGCAAGTTCACCATCACCTGAGGGGTTGGTACAATGTACAGTAGTAGGTATGCATAGCTTTGCTACTGACAAATATTTTGTTTATGTAGGTTCAGTTATACGAGATCCAGGGTCAATAACATCAGAGTACTCATCGTAGACCCACATATGGTTCCACGACAGTCAATTGATTCAGACACGGTCGTGGTCGAGAACTACATTACCCATGTGATGGATCTGGCTTTTAAATATAACAAGTTAATCATGTGGGCCTATAATAAAAGGTAAAATATAGCTACTTATATATGCATCTTTTTTTTACACATTTGCTCGGATTTATCCAACTAACTAGTTTAAATTTTAGCTTTCACCGGATCTTCTTATTTGTATCTCACTATTGGATGGCCAAGTCTATTATTTCGATTCTTACCTTAGCAATCCGGCCAGAGATTTTACGGATGCAAATAAACTTATTGATAAGTGATTGTTCTTTCATCCGCATAATATAAATTGATGTCGTCCGTATTATTCTAAGGATTTTATGTCATTTATATTGTTTAGATCATTTATCGCATTTCGCTCGCGGGGACAAAATGCAGAGAAAATCAGTTACACATCACTAGAGCATAACATGTTTGTCCCAGTTAGTTTTGCTAGCACTTATACTAGTCAGTGATTTATTTATTGGATAATATATGAAGTATAGAATTTCTATGTTCTATGTCTCAGTGCCACGAGCAGCCAGAAGGATCCATGTTATGTGGCTTCTATGTTGCCTACCATATGAATTTCATAATGGGCAAAATGCTGGGAAATAGGCCATTTAAATTGGTATGCAAACATCTTCTATTTTCTTTTTACTATAATTTTTTTCTTATTTTGTACCTCATTTGATCATTCGTATTTATTACCTCGCAGCCTAAGTTGGATGTGGGGGAGCTGACGGATCTGACGCTAGCAAAGCTCCGCGGGCAGATGACCTCGTTTCTGTTACAAAAAGTGATTTCTCCTAGTGGAATGTTCCACAATGGTTCATATTGAGATGTGTTGCAAATATATGAACTAATCGATGTCATATATATATATAGTCAGAAACTTTATCTTTGTTCTTTCAAAACATTGATTGTGATTTCAAAACTGTAAATTGGTATGCATGTCGGTTGTATATATGAATGTGTTATATCGAGTAAAGAGTTATATATCTAGTGATATTCTCATACACTGCCACGTCAGCTGGAATAAGCTTGCGTGCGCTAAAAAAAATGAAAACGGACAACAATAATGGCAGCGTGCAACTATTGTTCATACCCCTATAACATAATGGTAGTGCGCAGGAAAACACGCGAGAAGTAGGGCGAGCTATTAGATGTGTGCCGTGCGATGCTGCCATTATGACTAATGGTAGCAGGTAGCTGCCGGCACGCGACTAAAGTCCTGGCAAGTTACCAGTCGTGGGCCGCCACCCGCGGCTGATAGTTCAATTTGGCACGCGACAGGTAGGCTTTTCCCTACTAGTGATTCAAAGTTCTGAAACTTGAATTTATATGCAAGTGACAGTTAACACTGTGTCTGAATTTATACGGAGTGCAAACTTGAATTTTCCTTGGCAGTTATTTACTTTCATAAGGTTGCAAACTACAACCAGGCAAGGTAACATGAAATCCTACTCCAGAAAAATACCCTTCAGCACTCCAGAAGCAATAAACAGCACCACCAGGTTTCAGAAGCAAGCAATCAGCATCTAATCATACAACACAACAACCTCAAGATTCAGAAAATATTGTGCTGCATGTCTTTTTCAGAGTATCTTTGCTAATGCCTTTAACTGGATGTATTTTCATATTAACCAGGGAACATTCAAATCAGTTACTTCGGGATGGATATTAGAGTACCAACCAAAAGACATTGCAGCGGGTTGCAGATTCCACTATGGCCAGGGACGGCTCTGGCGGGGGAGGTGGCAGCGATCGCCCTTGCGTCTGTGCTTTCATTTCGAGAAGGAGGCCGCGGAAAAAGGTTGCGGGGTGCATGACGGATTGACGGCTCCAGGGTGGGAGGAGAAGCTTGCCCTCCGGCGCAAACCTTCTTGAGGCGGACGCATGGTCACAGGAGGCACTCGGAAACCGGTGGGGAGAGGTGACCTCGAGGTCGCCAGCAGGAGAAGTTTGCAGGCGCGGCCACCAGTGCGGGAGGAGTTTGCCCGGCGGCGCTGCCCTCCTTGAGGCGGAACCATGCGCGGCGCGAACTGCCTGGCGGCGTGACCTCCGGCGGAACCATGGCGAGAGGCGATCTCCAGGGAGGCTGGCGGCGGCGCGAGCTCTACGAAGGCCGGCGGCGACAATCAAGCTCGATGGAGGCCGGCGGCGCTTGGCGAGCTTGACAGAGGTCGGCGAATCGCGGGAGGCCGCCGGCCTGCCAGCGCGAGAGCTCGATCGGGAGTCGATTATTTCGACTTTGAAAACGGGAGGACCAAAATGTAAAAGAAGGGTTCAACTATGTGTCCGACACGTAAATCTAGTCGAAGGAAGTACATCAAATGGAGCCAAACATAATGCAGATGGGAGGTTAAACAAGGAACGTCCCGGGTTCTGCCCTTGCATCATTGCAACGAAGCCACCAGGCCTTTATTTGTTACGAAAAGGAAGAAAGGCAAAAGATTGCTGGACTGGAAATAAAGTAGCCGACGGTCTTTTAATACAGTAAAAGTTATGTATTCTAGTACTCTTTAGATGTACAGTTGCACTACCGACACCTTAGCACCTTGCTTCCTCTTCACAAAATAATTTTTAAAAGGAAAAACTTGTGGCTTCATCTTCACAACATAAATAGTAGGGATCCCTAAATAGTAAGATCTGATCTGTAGTTCTCGATCATTGCCCTCCTCTGCACAAGAAACCTGGCAGTGGTGCTTTCATCTTTAAGCCACTAGCACGCAGGTCCCTCATACCAATCTGTCCGAGATTCCTAACCAAAGTGATTATTAAAATTCCGGATGTCGACCTTTTAGAACATGGTCGATCCTAACTATGGTCTCATGGATCTTAACTATTAAATTGAATTCCCTCCTGACACTTAACCCCTCCCGTGGTCTGTTTTCTTGCGCGGCAGCGCTCGCGCCATGCGCGAAATCAATTTTCTTTTTTTGTCACGTAGTGTTTAATTACGTTCACATGCAGATGTGTGTTCACACTAACAGCTCATGTTCCCACTTGCAAGTTGCATATAGCCAAGAGCGTTCACACTGCATGCATAAAATATCTCATTAGTTTGCATTTAATGAGCCAACTTTTCAGCACGAGGCAGGCTCTCACAAGTTGTTGCATGCATGCACACTGTATCTTACTCTTTTTTCAGCACGAGGCAGGCTCTTAATTCTCTTTATTTGCAATTCCCTTTTGACAATTCTTTTTTTTTTTGCAATTCCATGTTTGTTGTTATTTCGTACGGTAATTCATCTTTTTTGAATTAATTTTTATAATCCCCTTTTTCGGGCTAGTGGTTTTTAGGGGGGAATAACGGGTGGGGGATTCACTTGCAACTTAAATAAACTACCACTTGCTACTCAAATTAAATTTACTTGTTAGGATTGCTAAGTATTTAAATTTACCGTTCATAAATAACGGGGCACCGGGTTGATAAATTTGTAAACAAAAAAAAGTCCCTAAAATATTCTAATTAAAATTAACTTTTTAGGGTTGATAGTTATTTATATTGACCATTGATAAATAGCAGATTACTGAGTTGATAACTTGTAACCTAAAAAAGAGTCGCTAAAATATTTTCTAAATGAATTACTTTTAGGGTTAGCAGTTATTTATTTTTACTGTTGATAAATAATGGGGCACCGGATTGATAGCTTGTAAACTAAATAAATTGCTAAAGTAACGTAATGAAATACTTTTTAGGGTTGATAGTTATTTATATTTACCATTGATAAATAACTGGACGCCGGGTTGATAGTTATTTTCTTTTTACTGTTGATAAATAACGGGGCACTGAGTTAATAACATGTAAACAAAAAAAGAGTCGCCAAAATATTCTAAATTAAATTAACTTTTTAGGGTTGATAGTTATTTATATTACCATCGATAAATTACGGGTCACCGGGTTGATAGCTTGTAGTATAAAAAAGATTCGTTAAAATATGCTAAATGAAATTAGAATATTTTACCGTTGATAAACAGGCTTTTAAGAGTTGGTAGTTATTTATATTTACCGTTGATAAATAACGAGACACCGGGTTGATAGCTCGTAAACTAAAAAATAGTCGCTAAAATATTCGAAAGGAAATTATCTTTTTAGGTTGGTAAGTTTCAAAATTTACGGTTGATAAATGACGTATATCAGGGTTGATAACTTTTAGCCCGAAAAAAAGTGGTCGAAACATATTAACATGGGTGCTAGTTTTGAAGATCTCGTCGAGACGAGTTCATTAATAAAGACGTATCTTAAATTGAAGTTGTCATTTAGGAGATAAAATATTTTAGATTTTAGAATTAAGAAAGATTCTCGGTGACATCATTCTTTTTGTCTTTGTATCAAATGCATGCAACATTTTTTCATAAATAGCAAATTTCGTCAAACAACTGCTTGAAAAAGAAATATCGGCTTATGACATGTGAGCTAAAAAAATCCGTTAAAATGTTTCAAATAAAATAACTTTGGGGTTGATAATTTTATACATTTACCGTTGATCACTCAAGTATGAAGGGTTGATTATTCAAATAGAGAGGGTTGATAACTTTTAGCCCGAAAAAAAAGTCGTCGAAGCATATTAACATGTGTGCTAGTTTTGAAGATCTCGTCGAGACCGACTCATAGGTGAAAACAGATCTTAAATCGGAGTTGTCGTTTGTGAGATAAAATATTTTGAATTTTTGAATTCGGAAAGATTCTCGCTCACGTCATCGGATTTGTTCACTTCTACATGCATGCAAAACTTTCATGAAATAGCATGCACTACAGTACAAAACGTGCGTAAAATGGAAAACAATTATGTCCAAAACTGACCGCTCAATTTGCTTTGGGCACTTGACCGCTAGGTAAATTGAAACCGGTCTGGTCGCCGATGTTTTTTGCAATTTCGCCCCTGACCAATTAGACAAACAACCTGCAGTCCTGCTAGTATTTCTCCCTCTCCGTCGTTCCCCCTGGCGGCGGTGCTCCGCTGGGCTCGACCAGCGGGAAGACGATGTTGGGGGCTCACTAGTAGGGAAAGCCTCATCAGTGGCGCACGAAAACTTGATTCTGTGGCGCATTGGTGGTGCGCCACAGAAACGTAGCCACAAAAATAGGGTTTCTGTGGCGCACCGAGCCGTGCGCCACAGAATTAAGGTTTTCTGTGGCGCACACGGGCCATCTGCGCCACAGAAATAGGTGCGCCACTAAATTCTATTTTGGTGCGCCACAGAACAATGTACATGTATACTCGATTTTGTGCACCCTAGTGTATTATACAGGTTTTATACAGGTTTTGTACACAGTATACAGATATAATATAGACAGATAGACAGATATAATATGGACACATATAACGTTCATAGCAACATTATACATCATCATCACAGTACTTAGAGCCCGATCGAGATACATATATAGTGGCAAGTGTCAAATGTTTTGCATACAACTCTTAATTCATACAAAATTCACAATTTCGAGATACAAAGTAGTCTTCATCCGGTTCCTCCTTTGCTCCCTCCTCTCTACCCACCAGGCTCGCTTGCATCGGGGTCTTCATCCGGTTCCTCCTTTGCTCCCTCCTCTCTACCCACCAGGCTCGCTTGCATCGGGGTCTTCATCCGGTTCCTACTATGATTAAAATGGAAGAAAGTGAGACCAACAAGTCCGATGCACAAGAGAAATGGAATAAATGCTTCATACATTGTTGGTCAACACAAATATTAACATTCAGGGATGGCGTAAGTGAGACCAAGTCCGATGCACAAGAGATTGATATTTGTGCTATCTTACCAGGCTCACTTACGCCACCCCCAAGTGTACGGTGACCAAACATTTTAATCATCGGCATTTTGAAAATACCAAAGCAAATGAAATAACAAAATGGAATAAGTGCCTCATACATTGTTGGTCAACACAAATACTATGGTCAAAAACCATATAGTAAAGCATATACATGTGAATATATACTTTGCAGATTCTTTCTCGGCCGTCGTTCCGTGAACGGGTCCTTGACGAGACAACAACGCCGACTGCCCTCCGCGCAGAACCACGGAGTCCCAGCCCGCCTCCCTTTTCGCTCCATGGCCGGACACGATTGGACCCACCGGGGAATAATGATAATCGCCATCACCACGCGATCACGGGAGCATAGCAGTTTGAAGGCTTCACGGACGGCGAGAGAAGAAAAGTGGCATCTGCTGCAAACTCTGTGGAGTCTGAATATAGTGGTGATGGCGATTATGATTATTCCCCCGGGAGTCCAATCGTGGTCCGGCCATGGAGAAAAGCGCGAGCGCATGAGACACGGCCACAAGGGAGACGGCTGGGACTGGCGTGGTTCTGCGCCGAAGAGACATGTCGGCGTTGTTGTCTCGTCAAGGACTCGTTCACGGAACGGCGGCCGGGGAAAGGGGGGCCCGTCTATAAAGTATATTGCGGCGTATAGGTGACCAAACATTCTAATCATCGGCACTAAAATGGAAGAAAGAGCCAAGTGGTATCTCAACTAGATATCATATGCCTCATACTTTGTTGGTTGAAAGAAATATTAACATTCAGGGATGGGGTCAGCGAGGCCCGGTAGGATGCACAAGAGATTGATATTTGTGCCATCGCATGCTGGCCCCACCCCAGAGTGTACAAGTGACCAAACAATGTAATCATCACTAAAATGGAAGAAAGGCCAATGCAATTAAGAAGTAGCTAGTATGAACTAAATGGAATGCCTCATACTTTGTTGGTCGAAACAAATATTAACATCCAGGGATGGAGTAAGTGAGGCCAGGTAGGATGCACAAGATATCTATATTTGTGCCATCACACCAGGCTCACTTGCTCCACCCCGAGTGTACGAGTGATCGACCAACCATCTAATCATCGGAAGTAAAAAACACCAAACCAGCAACCATGGTGACATAAGTCAAGATGCTCAAACACACATATGCATGGAGCAGATGCTCCAAAGGGATTATTCATCACTTGGTATATAGACCAAGTGATGCGGCAAAAGAGAGGCCAATCAAGAACCAGTAAATCCAGTAAGTGATAGATATGCCTAAACAAGAAACAACACATAGCATATCCCAGCTAACCAGATGAGACAAGTCTTGGTAGCCAACTTAATCACCTAGCACCACCTAGCCTTTTAAAACCATCGGAAACAGTCCATTTTCTTCAAAGGATACCACAGTGGCATTCATTTACATGATCCCCTACTGTGGATATCTCTATTTTCATCAAAGCCAACAAGAAATAGAAATTTATCATTACTCAGTTGATCTCAAAACAAAGATGGGGTACCATAAGGTATTACTCATCACTTCCTGAGCTAGTCAATCCAGTAGAGATGGATATGCATAAGTAAGCAAGAACACATAGCCTATCCAAGTTAACTAGATAAAACCAACCTTGACAGCCAACTTAATCACCTAGCACCACCTAGCCTTTTAAAACCATCAGAAACAGTCCATTTTCTTCAAAGGATACCACAGTGGCATTCATTTACATGATCCCCTACTGTGGATATCTCTATTTTCATCAAAGCCAACAAGAAATAGAAATTTATCATTACTCAGTTGAGTTCAAAACAAAGCTGGGGTACCATAAGGTATTACTCATCACTTGGTAGTAACCAAGTGATGCTGGCAAGAGAGAGGCCAAGCCTGAGCTAGTCAATCCAGTAGAGATGGATATTGATACGTCTCAAACGTATCTATAATTTCTTATGTTCCATGCTACTTTATTGATGATACTCACATGTTTTATACACATTATATGTCATTATTATGCATTTTCCGGCACTAACCTATTGACGAGATGCCGAAGAGCCGGTTGTTGTTTTCTGTTTTTGGTTTCAGAAATCCTAGTAAGGAAATATTCTCGGAATTGGACGAAATCAACGCCCAGGGGCCTATTTTTCCACGAAGCTTCCAGAAGACCGAGGGAGATACGAACCGCGCCGGCCTACTGTGTGGGCCCCTCGTGACGCCCCTTGACCTGCCCTTCCGCCTACATATAGTCTTCGTCGCCCCCCGCACGAGAGCCACGATACGGAAAACCCAGAGACGCAGCCGCCGCCAATCCCATCTCGGGGGATTCAGAGATCGCCTCCGGCCTGCCGGAGAGGGGAATCATCTCCCGGAGGTCTCTTCATCGCCATGATCGCCTCCGGATAGATGTGTGAGTAGTCCACCCTGGACTATGGGTCCATAGCAGTAGCTAGATGGTCGTCTTCTCCTCATTGTGCTATCATGTTAGATCTTGTGAGCTGCCTATCATGATCAAGATCATCTATTTGTAATGCTACATGTTGTGTTTGTTGGGATCCGATGAATATTGAATACTATGTCAAGTTGATTATCAATCTATCATATATGTTGTTTATGTTCTTGCATGCTCTCCGTTGCTAGTAGAGGCTCTGGCCAAGTTGATACTTGTGACTCCAAGAGGGAGTATTTATGCTCGATAGTGGGTTCATGCCTCCATTAAATCGGGGAGTGATAGAAAGTTCTAAGGTTGTGGATGTGCTTTTGCCACTAGGGATAAAACATCGATGTTTTGTCTAAGGATATTTGTGTTGATTACATTACGCACCATACTTAATGCAATTGTCTGTTGTTTACAACTTAATACCGGAAGGGGTTCGGATGATAACTGAAAGTGGACTTTATAGATGCATGTGGATAGCGGTCTATGTACTTTGTCGTAATGCCCGATTAAATCTCATAGTACTCATCATGATATATGTATGTGCATTGTTATGCCTTCTTTATTTGTCAATTGCTGAACTGTAATTTGTTCACCCAACATCTGTTTATCTTATGGGAGAGACACCACTAGTGAACTGTGGACCCCGGTCCTATTCTTTACATCTGAAATACAATCTACCGTAATTGTTCTTTCTTGTTCAATCATCATCATCCACACAATACATCTAATCCTTTGTTTATAGCAAGCCGGTGAGATTGACAACCTCACTGTTACGTTGGGGCAAAGTACTGTGATTGTGTTGTGCAGGTTCCACGTTGGCGCCGGAATCCTGGTGTTGCGCCGCACTACACTCCGCCACCAACAACCTTCAACGTGCTTCTTGGCTCCTACTGGTTCGATAAACCTTGGTTTCTTTCTGAGGGAAAACTTACTGTTGTGCATATCACACCTTCCTCTTGGGGTTCCCAACGGACGTGTGTCTCACGCGCATCAAGATGTTTTGGCGCGTTGCGGGAGATCAAGACACGCTCGCAAGGGAGTCTCCACTTCCAATCTCTTTACTTTGTATTTTTTTGTCTTGCTTTATTTTATTTACTACTTTGTTTGCTGCACTAAAACAAAATACAAAAAAATTAGTTGCTAGCTTTACTTTATTTATTGTCTTGTTCTCTATATCAAAAACACAAAAAAATTAGTTACTCGCATTTACTTTATCTAGTTTGCTTTATTTACTATTGCTAAAATGAATACTCCTGAAAACACTAAGTTGTGTGACTTCACAAACACTAATAATAATGATTTCTTATGCACACCTATTGCTCCACCTGCTACTACAGCAGAATTTTGAAATTAAACCTGCTTTACTGAACCTTGTCATGAGAGAGCAATTTTCTGTGTTAGTTCGATGATGTTGCTGCCCATCTTAATAATTTTGTTGAACTTTGTGAAATGCAAAAGTATAAGGATGTAGATGGTGATATTATAAAATTGAAATTGTTTCCTTTCTCCTTAAGAGGAAGAGCTAAAGATTGGTTGCTATCTTTGCCTAAGAATAGTATTGATTCATGGACTAAATGTAAAGATGCTTTTATTGGTAGATATTATCCTCCTGCTAAAATTATATCTTTGAGAAGTAGCATAATGAATTTTAAGCAATTAGATAATGAACATGTTGCTCAAGCATGGGAGAGAATGAAATCTTTGGTAAAGAATTGCCCAACCCATGGACTGACTACTTGGATGATCATCCAAACCTTCTATGCAGGATTGAATTTTTCTTCGCGGAACCTATTGGATTCAGCTGCTGGAGGAACCTTTATGTCCATCACTTTGGGGGCGGCGACAAAGCTTCTTGATGATATGATGATAAATTACTCTGAATGGCACACGGAAAGAGCTCCACAAGGTAAGAAGGTAAATTCTGTTGAAGAAACCTCCTCCTTGAGTGATAAGATTGATGCTATTATGTCTATGCTTGTGAATGGTAGATCTAATGTTGATCCTAATAATGTTCCTTTAGCTTCATTGGTTGCCCAAGAAGAACATGTTGATGTGAACTTCATTAAAAATAATAATTTCAACAACAATGCTTATAGGAATTATGGTAACAACTATAGGCCATATCCTGCTGCTAATGGTAATGGTTATGGTAATTCTTATGGGAATTCTTACAACAATAATAGGAATGTACCCCCTGGTCTTGAAGCCATGCTTAAAGAATTTATTAGTACACAAACTGCTTTTAACAAATCTGTAGAGGAAAAGCTTGATAAAATTGATATTCTTGCTTCTAAGGTTGATAAACTTGCTTCTGATGTTGATCTTTTAAAATTGAAAGTTATGCCTAATAAGGATATTGATAATAAGATTGTTACTACAGCAAATGCCATCCAAGTTAGAATTAATGAGAATATAAGATTGATGGCTGAATTGCATGCTAGGTGGGAAAGAGAAGAAAATGAAAAACTTGCTAAAGAGAATAATGTAGCTAAAGTTTGGACTATTACCACCACTAGTAATGATAATGATTCACATGTTGCTAAACCCCCTACTATCAATAGTAAAATAATTGGTGTTGGCAATGTTTCTACTCCTAGTGCAAAGCGTGCAAAATTGCCTGAAACTGCTAAAACTGCTTTCGCTTGTGATAAAACTGCTGAAATTTTTTCCAACATTGGGGACAATGATCCCATTGCTGTAGGTCATAATGATTTAGACTTTGATGATTGTCACATCTCTGAAGTTATAAAGTTCTTACAAAAACTTGCTAAAAGTCCCAATGCTAGTGCTATAAATTTGGCCTTTACAAAACATATTACAAATGCTCTCATAAAAGCTAGAGAAGAGAAACTAAAACTTGAAACTTCTATTCCTAGGAAGTTAGAAGATGGTTGGGAGCCCATCATTAAGATGAGGGTCAATGATTTTGATTGTAATGCTTTATGTGATCTTGGTGCAAGTATTTCTGTTATGCCTAAAAAATATATGATATGCTTGACTTGCCACCATTGAAAAATTGTTATTTGGATGTTAATCTTGCTGATAATGCTATAAAGAAACCTTTGGGGAGGATTGATAATGTTCGTATTATGGTTAACAATAACCTTGTCCCCGTTGATTTTGTTGTCTTGGATATTGAATGCAATGCATCTTGTCCCATTATATTGGGAAAATCTTTTCTTCGAACTGTTGGTGCTACCATTGATATGAAGGAAGGTAATATTAAATATCAATTTCCTCTCAAGAAAGGTATGGAACACTTCCCTAGAAAGAGAATGAAGTTACCTTATGATTCTATTATTAGAACAAATTATGATGTCAATGCTTCATCTCTTGATAACACTTGATTCACACTTTAGCTGAAAGGCGTTAAAGAAAAGCGCTTATGGGAGACAACCCATTATTTTACTTCTGCACTTTTGTTTTATATTTGAGTCTTGGAAGTTGTTACTACTGTAGCAACCTCTCCTTATATTTATTTTATTGCATTGTTGTGCCAAGTAAAGTCTTTGATAGTAAAGTCAATACTAGATTTGGATTACTGCGCAGAAACAGATTTCTTGCTGTCACGAATTTGGTATGGTTCTCTGTAGGTAACTCAGAAAAATCTGCCAATTTACGTGCGTGATCCTCAGATATGTACGCAACTTTCATTCAATTTGGGCATTTTCATCTGAGCAAGTCTGGTGCCTCTAAAAATTCGTCTTTACGGACTGTTCTGTTTTGACAGATTCTGCCTTTTATTTCGCATTGCCTGTTTTGCTATGTTTGATGGATTTCTTTGTTCCATTAACTTTCAGCAGCTTTGTGCAATGTCCAGAAGTGTTAAGAATGAGTATGTCACCTCTGAATATATGAATTATGCACTGACCTTCTAATGAGTTTGTTTTGAGTTTGGTGTGGAGGAAGTTAAGAGAGGAGGATGATACAATATGATCAAGAAGAGTGAAGAGTTTAAGCTTGGGGATACCCCGTGGTTCATCCCTGCATATTTTAAGAAGACCCAAGCGTCTAAGCTTGGGGATGCCCAAGGCATCCCTTCTTCATCGACAACTTATCAGGTCACCTCTAGTGAAACTATATTTTTATTCCGTCACATCTTATGTGCTTTGCTTGGAGCGTCTGTTTGTTTTTGTTTTTGTTTTGTTTGAATAAGATCGGATCCTAGCATTCTTTGTTTGGGAGAGAGACACGCTCCGCTGTTTCGTATGAACACATATGTTCTTAGCTTTATCTTTAATGTTCATTGCGAAAGTTGGACTATTTCATTCATTGCTATATGGTTGGAAACGGAAAATGCCGCATGTGGTAAATGGTATAATGTCTTGAATAATGTGATACTTGGCAATTGTTGTGCTCATATAGATCATGTTTAAGCTCTTGCATCATGTACCTTGTACCTATTAATGAATAACTACATAGAGCTTGTTAAAATTTGGTTTGCATGACGATTGATCTCTAGAGTCTAGATATTTTCTAGTTAAGGTGTTTGAACAACAAGGAGACAATGTAAAGTCTTATAATAGTTACAATATGTTCATATGTGAGCTTTCTTGCACCTTTTATACTTGAGTTTGCTTCAAACAACCTTGCTAGCCTAGCCTTGTATTGAGAGGAATTCTTCTCGTGCATCCAAATCCTTGAGCCAAATACTATGCCATTTGTGTCCACCATACCTACCTACCACATGGTATTTCCCCGCCATTCCCAAGTACATTACTTGAGTGCTACCTTTAAATTTCTATTCTTTGCCTTTACAATATATAGCTCATGGGACAAATAGCCTTAAAAACTATTGTGGTGAAGAATATGTACTTATGTGTCTTATTTCTTAATAAGTTGCTTGTTGAGGTAACCATGTTTCGGGGACGCCATCAACTTTTACCTTTGTTGAATATCATGTGAGTTGCTATGCATGTTCGTCTTGTCTGAAGTAAGGGCGATTTTCATGATTAAATGGTTTGAGTATGCATACCGAAGAACATTGGGCCGCTAACTAAAGCCATGAATCATGGTGGAAGTTTCAGTTTGGACACAAAACCTCAATCTCTTACGAGAATATTAACTGTTGTTGAATGCTTATGCATTAAAGAGGAGTCCATTATCTGTTGTCTATGTTGTCCCGGTATGGATGTCTAAGTTGAGAATAATCAAAAGCGAGAAATCCAATGCGAGCTTTCTCCTTAGACCTTTGTACAGGTGGCATAGAGGTACCCCTTTGTGACACTTGGTTGAAACATATGCTATGCAATGATAATCCGTGTTAATCCAAGCTAATTAGGACAAGGTGCGAGCACTATTAGTATACTATGCATGAGGCTTGCAACTTATAGGATATCTTATACATAACACATATGCTTTATTACTACCATTGACAAAATTGTTTCTTGTTTTCAAAATGAAAAGCTCTAGCACAAATATAGTAATCCATGCTTCCCTCTGCGAAGGGCCTATCTTTTACGTTATTGAGTCAGTTTACCTATTCTTTCTATCTTAGAAGCAAACACTTGTATCAACTGTGTGCATTGATTCTTACATGTTTACCTATTGCACTTGTTATATTACTTTGTGTTGACAATTATCCATGAGATATACATGTTGAAGTTGAAAGCAACCGCTGAAACTTATATCTTCCTTTGTGTTGCTTCAATGCCTTTACTTTGAATTTATTGCTTTATGAGTAACTCTTATGCAAGTCTTATTGATGCTTGTCTTGAAAGTATTATTCATGAAAAGCCTTTGCTATATGATTCATTTGTTTACTCATTATCTTCATCATTGCTTCGAATCGCTGCATTCATCTCATATGCTTACAATAGTATGATCAAGATTATGATAGCATGTCACTTCAGAAATTATCTTTGTTATCGTTTACCTACTCGAGGCGAGTAGGAACTAAGCTTGGGGATGCTTGATACGTCTCAAACGTATCTATAATTTCTTATGTTCCATGCTACTTTATTGATGATACTCACATGTTTTATACACATTATATGTCATTATTGTGCATTTTCCGGCACTAACCTATTGACGAGATGCCGAAGAGCCAGTTGCTGTTTCTGCTGTTTTTGGTTTCAGAAATCCTAGTAAGGAAATATTCTCGAATTGGACGAAATCAACGCCCATGGGCCTATTTTTCCACGAAGCTTCCAGAAGACCGAGGGAGATACGAAGTGGGGCCACGAGGTGGCGACACACTAGGCGGCGCGGCCCAAGCCCTGGCCGCGCCGGCCTACTGTGTGGGCCCCTCGTGATGCCCCTTGACCTGCCCTTCCACCTACATATAGTCTTCGTCGCGAAACCCACAGTACCGAGAGCCACGATACGGAAAACCTTCCAGAGACGCACGCCGCCAATCCCATCTCGGGGGATTCAGGAGATCGCCTCCGGCACCCTGCCGGAGAGGGGAATCATCTCCCGGAGGTCTCTTCATCGCCATGATCGCCTCCGGATCGATGTGTGAGTAGTCCACCCCTGGACTATGGGTCCATAGCAGTAGCTAGATGGTCGTCTTCCTCATTGTGCTATCATGTTAGATCTTGTGAGCTGCCTATCATGATCAAGATCATCTATTTGTAATGCTACATGTTGTGTTTGTTGGGATCCGATGAATATTGAATACTATGTCAAGTTGATTATCAATCTATCATATATGTTGTTTATGTTCTTGCATGCTCTCCGTTGCTAGTAGAGGCTCTGGCCAAGTTGCTTGTGACTCCAAGAGGGAGTATTTATGCTCGATAGTGGGTTCATGCCTCCATTAACTCTGGGACAGTGAAAGTTCTAAGGTTGTGGATGTGCTGTTGCCACTAGGGATAAAACATCGATGCTTTGTCTAAGGATATTTGTGTTGATTACATTACGCACCATACTTAATGCAATTGTCTGTTGTTTACAACTTAATACCGGAAGGGGTTCGGATGATAACCTGAAAGTGGACTTTTTAGGCATAGATGCATGTGGATAGCGGTCTATGTACTTTGTCGTAATGCCCTGATTAAATCTCATAGTACTCATCATGATATATGTATGTGCATTGTTATGCCTTCTTTATTTGTCAATTACCCAACTGTAATTTGTTCACCCAACATCTTTTATCTTATGGGAGAGATACCACTAGTGAACTGGACCCCGGTCCTATTCTTTACATCTGAAATACAATCTACTGCATTGTTCTTACTGTTCTTTGCAAACAATCATCATCATCCACACAATACATCTAATCCTTTGTTTACAACAAGTCGGTGAGATTGACAACCTCACTGTTACGTTGGGGAAAAGTACTGTGATTGTGTTGTGCAGGTTCCACGTTGGCGCTGAATCCCTGGTGTTGCGCCGCACTATACTCCGCCACCAACAACCTTCAACGTGCTTCTTGGCTCCTACTGGTTCGATAAACCTTGGTTTCTTTCTGAGGGAAAACTTACTGCTGTGCACATCACACCTTCCTCTTGGAGTTCCCAACGGACGTGTGTCTCACGCGCATTAGATATGCATAAGTAAGCAAGAACACATAGCCTATCCAACTTAACCAGATAAAACCAACCTTGACAGCCAACTTAATAACCTAGCATCACCTAGTCTTTTAAACCATCAGAAACATCCCATTTTCTTCAAAGGATACCACAGTGGCATTCATTTACATGATTCCCTAATGTGAATATCTCTATTTTCACCAATTATCCAACTATGAGATGCAACCAGTGGCAGTAGCAAGAGCTAATGAGGTCACAACACAGCACAGCACAAGCAATCACACCAGTGAACCACTACTGAGTTGAGTTCAAAACAAAGCTAGGGTACCCAACTCTAGTTGGCTTCCATCCAAGCTTCAATAACACATCATAAGCAACAAAGACAGATAAAGCTAATAATAATGAGCCAAAGCAAGCACAGATAAGAATAAACAGCACAACAAGCTGGAGCTTCATGCTGCAAGGGTTACAACAACAACACAACAACATCATTTCGTCGAGCACAGCAACAGCATTTCGTCGAGCACCTTGTGCTCGCACGGGAGAGGAATTAAGAGGGAGGGGAGGGGAGGGGAGGGGAGAGAGATCACCGACGACAGGGGTGGAGGAGGAGGTTGACGATGACGGCAGGGGTGGAGGAGGAGGAGGACGTGGCGGCTCCTCCACCTTCACGTGATGCCGACCCCTCCTCGCGGCGGCCCCTCCTCGCAGCGGCAGCTTGTGCTGCAGGTGGCGGGGATGGGAGGAGCGTGGCGGCATGCGGCCCTCGCGGAGGAAGGCGACGGCGACGACCATGGCGGCGCGCGGCGGTTCGGATCGGAGGGGGAGAGGGGAGAGGCGCGCGGAGGTGAACGTACGGGCGTGGGGAGGGTACGGGGATGATATAACTTCCCCTATTTCTGTGGCGCACCAACACAAGTGCGCCACAGAATCAACTACTGTGGCGCACGAGCCGTGCGCCACACGCTTATTTCGTGGCGCAACAAGCCTTGTGCGCCGCAGTAAATACCTAGCCTAATAATTGGTGGTGGCAGGATGTGGGCCGCACATACTTGTGGCGCACGGTTCAGCGTGCGCCACAAAATAAGCTATTTTTGTGGCGCACACTTCCTCGTGCGCCACAAAAAATCTTTCTGTGACGCATTTTTGTTGCGCCACAGAACTAAGCTCCACCTATAAGCATTTTCCTACTAGTGGCTGTCTGGAGAGACTGCAGTACGGAGTTAAACATAGATGCAAAATTGAGTGACATTTTTTTTGGTTGCTTCACATGAGTTTCATTGAACTCCCTCACGAGCAAGTTGTTGGTGCCTAGGGAGCAGAAAGAACAAAAAGATCTGGATGTGAGGAATTTTGCTTGCTAGAACAATTCCTATATATTGTAGTGCTCCTATGTTGTACTGCTTTTAGAATTTCCAATTTAGCGTTGAAGCAATGCATGCAGATATTGACATTTCAATTGTGCAAACGATAGCAGAGAAGCGGTGAGGCGACTGGGCGAGGAACAATGGAGATGGACATAGTGCCGGTGACAGTACTGGGGAGGTTTCGCCGATAGTGAAGCCAGTCCCTCGCGTCGCCCGCGGCGGGCGACTCGGGGGAAGCAAAGCTCGCGCCGCCGCCGGTCCCCCGGCCTCCTCCGTCCTTCCGCCGCTGCTGCTGGCCTCGCCGCGGTGGCGGCGGCCCCCGCTGCCAAAGGTGGTTGGGGAGATCCCGCGGTGGACGCGAGGACTGCCCGGCGTCCCGGCTTCGTCTTCTCCGGCGCGTGCGGCGGCTTGACGGCGAGGGGGTGCGGCGGGCGGTGGGATGCGGTGGCAGGCGGAGCTGGTGTGGTGGTGCTTGCGGCGGCGCGCCCGGCGGCTGCTGGCGGCGGCTCCGGCCAGGGCCCGATCTGGGCCCAGATGGGCTTGGCGGGCCGCGGCGTGCGCGGCAGTGGTGCCTCCGGGCGGCTGGGCATGGTGGCGCTGCAGCACTGCCTACCCGCGCGCAGTTTGCTGGCATCTCGTGGTCGCCGGGGCAGCGGCCCCGGGCATGGTGGCGGCGGTCTTCTTCCTCTCTGGAGGTGGTTTGGAGTTGGCCGGCCGGTGTGTGGCCGGCTGTGGTGGATCTCGGGATCCCGCACCGTGCCCTCGTGTTGAGGTGGAGGAAGTGGGCGGCGCTGGTCTTCAGCCCCGAGCGCTGTGGCAGCTACCCGGGTTCGCTCTGGTCGCTACGGCGGCTATCTCGCGGGCGGCGGTGATGATTCGGACAGCGACTCTTTCGTTGCAGCGTCGAGGAGCCTAGGTGTGGCGACGCTACGGTTGCTGGGCTCGTCTGCCTACTTCCGACGGCTTCGGCGACAACGTCGCGATCTCTTCGCGTCGGTTGTTGGCTTAGCTTCGAGGGTGCCCGTCGATCCCGGGCTTGACGTGGTGCCCGGATGCCGGGGCGGCGGCCCCGGTTTGGTGGTTCTTCATCGTGCCGAGCTAGGAGGTGGCTCTGGCGTGAGGCGGTTCTCGGCCCCAGCGCCTAGTTCTGCTTGTGGCCGCAGAAGTCAGGCGCGTGGGGCTGGCGTTGCTGTGTGCGGGTTGGGATGGTGGTTCGGCCGGTCCTCATTGGCGGGTGCGAGGTTTGCGACTCCCTGCCGGGCGAAAGCCTTGCCCTGGCTACTGCCGGGTCCAATGACGGCGACGCCCTTGGGTGCCGTGTCCTTCTTGGAGGCGTCATTGTGGCAGTGTTTCTTGCTCCTCCACTCGGGTTTCTCCGGGGGAAACTCCAGATCCAGTTTGGATCGGGCGAGGGTGACGCTCTTGCGTCACTTTCCTGTTGGGGCCTCGCTTTGGATGTACCGCCGGTCGGAGGGACAAGTGGAGCGCTTTGGTGGTTGGTGTCGGCGAGCTTCTCGTCGTCGGCTGGGCGGTGCGCAGCCCTGGGGCTGGCGTGGAGGCCGGAGCGGCGGCTCCGGGGTATCGCCTCCGCTGTGTTGCGTCGAGGTGTCAGGGTGTCGGCTTTGGTCTCTTGGGTGACTTGGTCGTCGACCCGCGTGGGGGCGCGGCCTTGGGGCCGGCGTGGATGTCGGAGCGGCGGCTCCGGGCTTTTGCCTCCAACCTCGCGTTGAGGTGTTGGGTGTCGACCTTGGTCGTTCGGGCGGCTTGGTCGTCGACTCGTTTGTGGGCGCGACCTCGGGGTCGGCGTGTTGTGTTGGTTGTTGTATCAGGTTTTCGGACGGTTTCCTTATAAACTGTTCAACTTCTTTTTCGACTTAATCAATGAAAAAGCCATTGGCTAGGTTCAAAAAAAAGACAGTACTGGGGAGGTGAACTGCAGGATAGTGGGCATGCACGACTCGAGGAGACAATCTGCCGCATCCGATAGCTGCTGATCTTATTCTCTCCACTCTTTTAAACAAGGAATTGTGTCCTCTAGATATTAGTACAATCTGTATTGACACCATGTGTTTGATAAAACGCTCAGCTGCCAGGCCATTGAGGGGGCACCCTGATTCCTTGATGCAAGTTGGTTCATAAAAATTTCATGCGATTTGTTGTTGATCAATTAATTGCATTATGTATGGTCCTTCTATTATAACTAGCATGTGCCCTGGATGGACCTGGGTGGTTTATTACTTTAATTTTAGTTGCGATTCTAAATTACAGTGTAACCGTGTGTTGAATATATTCATCTTTAACTAGCACCGTGTAGCACCTGTTACTAATTACGTATCCTCAAATTTATTTAGATTGTGTTTTGACGCTCATGTGATGAATTTTAATAACATAAATGAAAATATGAAGTACACTGATGGTTTGGTTGCCGCCAGTTCCAAATTGTTGCCTATCTGCTGGACTGAAGTAATTACTTACCTTAGTGGGACAAAAAAAGGGTCTATTCAAGCTTTAGATGGTAATCGGCAATTTCAAGAGCTCGGTGGAATAGCTTGAATAAAAGTAGTTCCCCGGATTGTGTGTGTGTGTGTGGGCGCGCACGCTTGATGTCATTCTAGCTGCTATATTTTTGACCTGGAGGCGAGGAAATATTATCACATAGAGCAGTAATGTTTTGATTGACATCTCTAAGTTTGTTTTTCCGTGATAACATCATACGCATTTAAATAGAGGACTTTTACTGTACCCCCAAATTAACATGGACCATCCAATTAATCTGACCGATCGGGCGGCTCATCAGCCCTCGTACTCCCCAACCAGGCAAGGAGTACCAACTCCAAATCGCTCGGAAAAACCGTGGAGTACCTCCACCGAAGGGGCAGATAGTTATTTGTCATATTATATGCTCCTGGTTAGGGGTATTTCTATGTTTTGTTGTTTGTGCAAGGTTTTTTTTGCGTCAGCTATACCTCGATTCCTTTAGTGGACGAGCCCTAGAAGAGCTCTTCCTGGCGCCGCCGGGGGAAATGGAGGAGCCGACCGGTGAGGGGGATGAGGCGTGGAGCGGCCATGGCGTCCAGCCTCGTCATGGATGCGCCTATGAGGAGCCGTCCTGGGAGGGGGACGAGGCGCGGCGCGGCTATGGCGTCCAGCCCGTGCAGGAGGAGCCGTCCGGGGATTGGCACGAGGCGCCGCGCGGCCATGGCGTCCAGGTCCCTGACGGATGCGCGCCAATGATGGTCGGCTCCCTGCAGCGGCGAGATCGGGGAAAGGTAGGAGCGGCCGTGGCGGCCTGGTCGGCGGCAGTGGTGGTTCCACGCTGCGTCGGCGAGATGGGTGAAAGGGAGGAGCGGCCGTGGCAGCCAGGTGGTCGGCTCCCTCCACGCCCACGGAACTCGCACACTCCATGTGAGGAACAATCTTGAGTTTTCAAGTTATCAACTTCCCTCAGAACAATGGAATGGATACATACAACACTTTGAATTGCTTAATCTGTGCTTCCAATTATTTTAACATGGGCACAATCTTGAGTTTGGAAGTTATCAACCACCCTCCGAACAATGGAAGTGACCAATAGTAGTTATTTATCTGTTTTGAGAAAAAATGTCTAAGAGCTCACTGTCTATACTTCATCATGTAGTACAGAATAATTGGGACATTCATAAATGGCCATAATTAGTACCCTTTTTGTACTTTTACCTAAAAAAAATCTACCAATGAAACAACTGGTAACATATCATAATTGACTTCAGATGTGGAGTAATCAGTTCTTCATGTGAAGAATTGTCTGGCCAGCCTGCAGATTAGTAAGACTCGAACTCCCAGCAAAATGCTCTTCTGGACTTTTTTTCTTTTTCTACGAGAAGATCTTCGAGCTGGAACCGCATCTATTCTTGTTGACATCTTTCGTACTTAGATCTTATTCTTCACTGTAGAGCATGTCACATGGTAGTTGCTACCATTTTTTTCCTTGCTCAATAATTATCCGTGGTTTGCTACCATCTTTTTCCTTGCTCTGGCTGTCTTATCTCCCTATTGTAGCCCATCTTGTGAAAAACACGGTAGCAAAGGAATCCTTCGATCATCCAGACGCTGGCATCTCTTTTCACACGTATGGGAGCCTGGCTGTCCTCTTGGTTTTTTGCATGTAAATGATCTATCTTTTCCTCCCTCTAGACTTCTCCCCCATGAAAAATCTTCCGATTGCCCAACATTGGTACTACTTCCTTAGATCCGTGCAATATGTGGTTTTATATATCTTATAATTTAGATCGTACATGGTTCTCTTTTATGTTCTGAGGATGCTGTGGAATATGTCAACCATGAGATCCACCCTGCATTTCACTCTTCCTGCATCACTTAATTACTTTTCACACGTATGGTTTGATATTTCTTTTGTATTCATATACAATATTTTGCATTATTCATCTTCTATTGCATTGCACTTAATTACTTTTCTCTGGTCTGATGTGAGCAGGGCTGTAGTTTGTCAATCCGGGAGAACCTTCTCAACAAGTATGCTAAACAAATGGTTAACTACTGCACTATGGCTTCAAACAGTAGTCTGCATGATGCATTGGATTCATCAGTGCACCTTGTACCTTGTGAACCAGAATGAACAACAAATTTTACAATTTGAGAACAAACTTGACAATGTATGTTCACAATTGTATGATCATAAGGAGAAGCACGAAGCACATGACAAGAGAGTCGAAGACGACAAATACAAATCTTTGAAATACTGTACACTTTTCTGGTTAATGCTGATATTGTATGTACCTAGAATAATGATTCCCACTGTAATCATTAACTATGGTGTAATCTGGAATTCCAGTATAGAGGTAAATTCAGTTTCGCAAGTGATACTTGCACGTAGTCTACTGTCTATGCTATTGTCCAATATATATAATGCCAAAACCAAAAGGAATGCATGCACCAAATTTAGCGGGACACATGCATACAACAAATATTAAGGTTACAGAATGCGTATTGACACAATATTCATTTCGTGCTACACACAAGCTGAAGGTTCAACAATTTCAAACTGAAAAATGTGTCACGCAGGATGAAGCTTCAATTTTGAAACTAACTCACTACTAGTACAATAAATAAACAGGCAGCATATAGATCATCTTTCTCGGACAAAGCCATCTACGTCTGCTCTTCAATCTCCCATGCACATGATCTCCATATACAGTCTCTTACCCTCTTGAACATCTTTGGTGTATAAATACGAGCAACACTCTTCTCCAAAGGGTGAGCATTTATTCTAGTGAAAGGGACTGACTGCGAACGCTTCGCATCCAGTTCGGCCTCGTTCCTTCAAGCACGTGACATGAAGTGCTCACTGTGCTCAACCATATCAACAACCACCACTTTCCGGTCTAGATGAGTATGGAGCTTAGACTTCAGGCTCTCACTACGCTGGTCGCTTTGCATGCCCAAGAAATACCTGCACCTAGTATTCTTTTTGTGACATTGTCACTACCATCCATCATCCAAACCTGCCATTATCAAACCATCATACTTAGTACATCTGCATGTCATGTATGCCCAAATTATAATAAAGCACATCAACTATCCATGAGTAAATGGCATAGACTTTCTGTCCCAGAATATTATTTTTTTTTGTTCAAAACTAGATATGATACCAGAGACACTCAAGAATAATTTCTGGCATAACAAAAAACTGAACTCATATATTAGAAAATCATCATGAAACAACAACTATTTCTATTAGCTCCAAATAGAATCAGAAACTTAATATAATTTCTAACATCAGTTTGCCTTTTTCAGCACACAATTACTTCAAAAATATAAACCAAGTACAACCAAAGCCTGCTTGTATGTCAAAATATGAAATTGTACTACATTTAGTTCTGCACACAGGTATTCACCATGCTGCCAAAGAAAGCACTTGCTCCTTTGTTTGAGTTTTTTCAAATTGACCACCACTTGGAACACACAGGCTATACAGTCATCAATTAAATAATTTTACGTCAGAAATTTGAGTACTACTGCAAGCACTAGCTCTTTAGATTGACCACGTACCAATTGGAAGACACAGGCTATACGTTTATCAATTAAAATCTGGGGAAAAAAGTACTACTGTATGGCTATGGCTACTACTAGTGTAATTTTACTTCAGAAATTTGAGTAGTACTGCTAGTAACCAGCCCAAGTACTAACCAGCTGACGTCGCGACGGCAATGAAGAGCGTGATACAGAACATGACGAAGGCGGAGACGACAAATCGGGTCGGCTGCGCGTTGGGGAAGAACGGGCCTTCCAACAGGACGCCGGCGGGCCAGAGGAGGCGGCGCAGGGCGGCCAAGAAGGGCAGAACCAGGCGGCGGCGCAGCGACGGGAATCAAGATGCGCAGCGAAGATCAGGATCGATCGGGTCGACCAGGACATCGGAGGCGGCGGCGCGATGCGGCCAACAAGGCCAGAAGCAGGGGCGGCGCGGTTGGAGTAATCGGGTGCGCTCTGACTCTATCGAGAATCACGATGGAGGGTTAAAGTGCAAATAAGTGAAAACTAGTGCAAATTGCCCATTTGGCACTCTCAAAACACTTAATTATACACTACCCTGCATCACGGACGGTTAGATCGGTCTGGTACTCCACCGCATATTTTTGGAGTACCAGGGTATCGTAAAAAACCTCTTTAAATATTAGATGTGTAAAAAATAACGGTACACCTTAATTACCTAGGTTGTCCTTATAACTACTTGGAGGGGTTTCATTTCTAGCACAAACACTTGAAGCCGTTTATACTAACCTCCTCGAACGGTGCTTTTGCTCTAACATTGAACATCATAATAATGTTCATCTGGTACCGTAATTTCCCCATTCTGCTAAAACGTTCACTGTTTAAAAGATATTTGACGGCTCGTAGCAACGCACGAGCATTCAGCTAGTTACCAAGCAAAAATATCATTGTAGAAATACGCACATGTCATGCATGCATGTTGCCAATGGGCTCGGGGCGCAATGATGCACAACGGCCAGTGCACATGTCGTGGTGAATAGACAGATGCCATAGGATGGCTTAGATTGGGGCCGAATGGACGCTAGAGGATTCGGGTGAGGGTTTGCGATTAGATGGGAAGAACTTCCGGATGCTTTCCTCAAGAACACAACCAAAGGTCGGTAAACAAGAAGAGAGACAAGAGGAAGAACTCTTTACTAGATCGCTAGCTTCATTGATCTCAACATGGTTACAAGTTCTATTCACTGATCTCTCTGTGGTCTCGCTCTCTGGATCGCGCCCGTATAGAGGGCTGCCCCCTCTCCTTATATAGGGGAGAGGGTGGCTTACAAGGCAAGAAACCCTAATGGCATCTTTGACTGGACAAACTACTTTACAAAGCTACTTTACAAAGCTACTTTAATCATAGATGACGGCGGGGTCTTCTTTAAACATGGAGCGTCCTCCCATTTCTTTCAGTCATTACCTCTCTCTTTGGCGCCAGGGCTCGATTAAAGTCATTTTGCTTAGCTCATCCTTGTCTTCTTGCTCAAGAGAATCTTTGACTCCAAATTCCCGCGATGTGCCCTCCTTCCTGTATCTTCTTACTGGTTCTGCATACCCCTTTGGGGATACCGGCTTAGCTTCACTTGTCCTAAGTTCCTACCTTGCTTCCGGTAAGAACATTAAACGGTATCTTGATGGCTCAAACCATCCGGTTTGGCATGCCTTGCATACCGGGGGTTATCCCTGACTATTAGTCCCCGAGCCGGCATTGGCCTGAGGATTCTATCCCACGTACTATGCTGTTTCCGAAGCTTTTTAGATACCGGTTTAATCCCTTAGGCTTAAGCTTGGTTCCGGCACCTTCTTCATTTTCCTCTCTTCACAAGGCACGTTCCGGCACCTTTTTTCTCCGGTACTAGTCATTAACTTTCTCCTCGGCGAAGTCGAGAATATTTGGGCCCCGCGCCCGTCATGACATGCGCATCGTGGATCGGCCGCGCCGTTGTCGCCTGTCACTCGCTTCGACCCCGCGCGCCCATTTAATGCACCACCGCGGATCCCACTAGCCGTTGCTCCCGTGTGCGCCTCCGTGTGGCCTCCCCTTCTTTTCGCGTGTACCTCTTTGCCACGTGGGGCCCGTGGCGCGAACCGTCGCGGCCGCGAGGCGAACCGCCGCGGCCCACGGTTTTCAGCCCATCCTCTCTCTCCTTTATAAGCACAACCGCCCCTTCTTCTTCTTCTTCGCATTCCTCATCCTTCGCGCACAGTGCTCCTTGCTTCGTCGCTCTCCGTCCGCCGTCGCTTGCTCCGCGCCTCCGCGCGAATCACGCGTCCGCCGGACTCCGCTGCGCGGGAATTTCTAGCAAGAACCCACCGCGCCCGCCGTATTCTCGGGCCTTCGCGAAGCCCGCCTTCGCTCGTCTGGGCGGAAGGCTGCGACCGTGTGTCCGCTTCCACCATCGGCGAACACCTCCTGGGGCCGATCGCGCCGCCGAGGTTGGTACCAATCTTGCTTTGCTCGCTATTTGCTTGCTTTTCAGATCTTGGTTCTTATTTTCTTATTTCCTTTTTCTTTGGTTTTCTTCTTACTCGTAGATCTTCACGCGGGTCCAAGTGGATTTCTGTTTTTTCGCCTTCCCATCCAATGTCCGACGAGGAATCTTCCTCCGCGTCTTCTTTCTTCCCTTTCGTTAGACACCGGGACCAATCTTCCGATGAATCCACCGCTCCGTATCCGATGGAGACCGATTCGGCAACCACAGGATCCCAGAGCTACTCAAGAATCCGTGCCATCTAGAATCCGGTAGCTTTAGCCAAGCTTCCGGTGAGCCAAGAAGCGAGTAGCTCGGCCGAGCCTTCTAGCAAACTCTAGCCACCCTTCCTCGGCGCAGCCTTCCCCAATCACCCGCGGAGCCTGGATGGGCAATGTCACTGAGTATGAGATCGATTGGTTGTACCGGTCCCAGTCCGGAAGGAGTCACTTGCCGGATTCCCGATGACGAAATAGTACCGGAAACCCCGAGCCCGACGAATATGTTGTTTTTCTTGCTCACTTTGAGCGTGGCTTCGGCCTTCCTGCCTCCCCTTTTTTCCGGGAGTTTCTAGATTTCTATAAACTCCAACCTCACCACCTTCCTGGCAACGCCATCTTTTACCTTTCTTGCTATGCCACCTTCATGGAGGCCTATATCGGCATTCGTCCCACCCGTGAGACTTTTGCCCGCTTCTTTGCCCTTCGGATTAACTCCGTTCAGGGCTTAGATATCCCCAAACCTAAACCTCCCGTGCAATGCGGGTCTTGCATAATCGGCTCCCGGCAAGGGAGCCCCTTTTTTAAGTTTTCCGCCTCGAATCTTGCCGGTTGTGGCAAGGACTTTCTTTTACGTGAAGAACAACGGCGCCGCGGATCTTATTGATCTGCCTCCTTTTGATCCGGTGCCGCCCACAAGGGCCAACTGGGGCTACAATCCGAAGGAGTCTCATAACGAGACTAACCGGATTATATGCTTCATGAAGCAGCGGATGAAGGACACCAACATCTCGTCGACGATATCGTCTCGCACTGCCGCCGGGTGCTTCCTCTGCAGCGCCGTGTGCATAGGATGAGCGAGATGTATGGCTCCCGGCGATCCTACCAAGATCACGGGTATGCCATCCCCTTAGCAAGAAAGACGTTGTCCTCAAGGCTAAGCAGATTTGCCAAATCGCTTATGCCGTTTAACCGGAATGGGGCCTCCTTCCCTTCAACAGCACTACTAACCCTCCGACCCAAGAAGTAAGGGATTATGCAATTAGGGTTGTCTTTTGCCGAAGTTTCTGCTCTTGTTAACCCTCTTTTTTCATGTTTCGTGCCAAGGACCGTCTCCCTCATTGAAGCAGTAGGGCGGGGCGAGGAGCTTGCCTAAGCGCGCCTCACCTCTTCGACCTGCACTCTACATCTTTTGGATTTGAAGATGGCAAGACTCCGGCCGCGCGTCTTGGCCGGTTCCTCGCCAAAGCCAACCGCCGATGATCCCGACCATGCTTGAGGTATTTTCTTTTCCTATTTCTTTTTACTTTTCCATTATTGCCTTTCGCGAATTGCTTCTTAGCCACATTGACTTCATAGATCCATGAGCGCGTGCCGCCCCCGCGCGCCGAGGCGGGCTCTGAGTTTGTGAAGGCAAACTCATGGCCCAGGGCCAAAAGAACAAACAACCGGCATCTGATGCCGTGGCAGCCAAAGCCCCTCCAAGCGCTTCCGGACCGAGCCCCTGGGGGAGAAGGGGCATGCGCCGCTACGGGCGCAAGGCGATGCCGACTTCCGGGTAAGTCATTCATTTTCCGGCTTGCCTCTTTTTTGCCAAGTTCTTTTTCCGGTTGCTTTTTTTCCAACTATCTTTCTTTCTTTTCTCAGCCCTGCTCAAGCTTGGCTCAAGGCCATCGGGCTCGAAGGTTCCGCAAGGACTTCAACCCCTCCTCCTCGCTCAAGCCCAGCACCATCTGGTGCCGGCAACACCTCTGCCTCCCTTTCGGGGGGCACAACAAATTTGGGGCGTGCGGCCCCTTCATCATCAGATCACCGCACGGAGGAGGATCCTTCCTTCCCCCCAGAGAATCAGGATACCGGCGCCAGCAACATCGGCGCCGGAGAAGAAGAAGCTGCCGGGCGGGCGGAGCCTCCGGCTCCTCCCGTCCTTGAAAAAATGACAACTTCCGCGCCGGAATCTTCCGCGCCGGAAAGTTCCAAACCGGGTGATGCGCCTAGCGCTCCCCCTTCTCCACGAACCATCCTCATGCCGCCGCCAGGTGCTCCTCGCGCCAAGCCTTCCGGGGCCGCTCCTACCGCGCCGCCGCCCAAGACCTCCAAGCTTATCAAGGGGAAGGCGACGGCCTCCAGCGCCCCTTCTGCCGGCCAGCAGCCTCTGGTGCTGCATGTCTCCAAGGCCGCCAGGGATACCGCCACGAAGGCCACCGGTCTTCTTGGTCGTATTACTGAGTTTCAACGCCAAGGCCGGGACCTGGGGCATCTCCTGCCCTACGCCCAGAAGTGGAACGCCGCGGACATGACTCCGGCGACCGACGGCTTGGGCAAGGACAGGCTGCCGGCACCTGATCCAGTTGGGGACCGGTCGTCCGAGGAGCACTTCATGCGGCTCCGCAGCGCCGTGAAAGAGCTCGACAGCGCGTGGTATGATGCCACGAACAACTTGATGGTACGTTTTTCTAACTTTTCTCAATTGCCACCGGTTTCCTTGCTTCCGGATTTGTTCTATCTTTTCTTTAGTTTCATGCCGGTTTCTCTCTTGTCTATCTTCCCAGTCCCCGAGTTTTGTGGTGAGAGCGCAGCTTTTAGCGCAAAACTTAACTTAAAAACTTAGCACAAAACCGGCATTGCATATTCCCCGAGTTTCGGGTTAAGAACTTTGTTCTTAGCGCAAAACTTAACTTAAAACTTAGCGCAAAACCGGCACGACCCCGAGTTTCGGGTTAAGAACCTTGTTCTTAGCGCAAACTTAACTTAAAAACTTAGCGCTAAACCGGCACTGCGCCATTCCCCGAGTTTCGGGTTAAGAACTTTGTTCTTAGCGCAAAATTTTAACTTTAAAAACTTAGCGCAAAACCGGCACTGCCATTCCCCGAGTTTCGGGTTAAGAACCTTGTTCTTAGCGCAAAACTTAGCTTAAATACTTAGCGCAAAACCGGCACTGCCAGTCCCCGAGTTTCGGGTTAAGAACTTTGTTTAGTGCAAAACTTAACTTAAAAACTTAGCGCAAAACCGGCACTGCACCCCGAGTTTCGGGTTAAGAACTTTGTTCTTAGCGCAAAACTTAACTTAAAAACTTAGCGCAAAACCGGCACTGCCAGTCCCCGAGTTTCGGGTTAAGAACTTTGTTCTTAGCGCAAAACTTAACTAACCTCTTTTTCTTTGAACAGCTCACGGCTGACGCTCGGAAGGCCCTCTTTGAGGAGCTCTTATGGGAGCATCGGGAGCTCACTGAGGCACACGATAAGTGCCAAGGTAAGTTCTTGTTCTACCGGCATCTTTCTTACCAGAATCTTTTTTCCTCCTAACATTCGCAATTTCTGCTTAACAGTGATCCCGGAAGCTTCCATTGACGCTCTCAAGGAGCAGCTCGCCACCGCTCAACGTATAACTTTTCCCCTTTCTCCTGTTAACTTGATTTTCTTCTCATGTTTACTAGCATAATCTTGTTAACATCTTCTTTTCCGGGTTGCAGTGGAGAAGGACCAGCTCATCCGGCAGCATAAGGAGGAGCTGAGCGCCTACAAGACCAGCCACCAGGAGCTCAAGTCCCAGCTCATTCAGCTGGGGCTTGACCATGCCAAGGCCCTCAAAGCCGCTGAAGCTGATGCAGCGGCCAAGATGGACGAGGCTCTGGAGGACGCCGGCAATTCCATCGTGGTGTTGCGAGCTGAGCTGGAGGAGCTGGCCAAGGCCCGGAAAGGTGCCGAGGAGAAAGCCGCGCGGCTGGAGGAGGAGCACAAGGAGTGCAACCAGCTGATCCTGCAAACTGATGCACTTGCCTACCGTGAGTCCTTTTCTTTTATATATTTTGACTACTGCATACGAGCCTTTTTTCCTCCAACCCTATTTTCTTTTCGTTATCTTTCCTTCCTGTCTCTTTTTCTTCCGGATTCTTTTCTTTCCGGTCTCTTTTTCTCCCGGATTCTTTTCCTTAGCCTTTTTCTTTCTTTGCACAGGCCTCTTTCCGGACTCTCAGACGTACGCTGTCAAGAAGGTTGACGCGCACCGCAGTGCCCAGGGCCCAGCAAATCTTGCCGTGCCATGGACGCCCAATGACCATCTGGTCGCGCTTAACGCGCGGGTGTCTCACATGCGCGCCATAGACCGCAATCTGTCTGATATTCCTGATGTAGCTACCCAGCTCTTCAGGACCCTTTGGCCTGGCGAGGAGGTGCCGGATACTTTCTCCCTTATCAGTGATCGTCTCAAGGGCGCCGGCAGGAGGATCCGCGAGTGGCGCAAGTTTCGCTGCCCGCGCCGAGCAGATTCTGCCTCCGCGCTGTTTGTTCCTGGTACCCCGGAGCCCGACTGGATGCCCTCACCGGAGTGCGCGCGGGGCTGAAACCGATTTGGACCCGGTCCTCACCGCGAAGCGGCAGGATCGTGCGTACCGTATCGCGGAGTACGCCGAAATGCGCACCTTCATCCCTCCCCGACGTCAAAGATTATCTTGATGAGGAGGAGGATGGTCGAGAGGAGCCTAGATGAGTTGCATCGTTGTACGCCTCCTCCGGAAGCCCCTCGCCGCTCGATTACTGCCTTACAATTTACCTGCCGTGCTCGTTTTGCCCCTGCGTGGCTTAAAACAATGTTTTGTTAAATTCTGCCCGGTATGCCGGGGTTTATGATGTAAAACTTTAAGTCTGCTTGTGTGGTTGCCGTACAACATTTTATGCCGGTGTTATGTAATGGTAGCTAATTATCTGAGTTTGCCTTAGCATTTTGCGTTTTGTCTCTGCTATCCCGCACCGCAAAGATTTCCAATTGTTTCGCATCCAATTCGATGCACACTTGGTTCTTTTGCCTTGGCTCTGCTTGCCTTCTTTGGGCGTTCTTTGGCGTATGAGCACAAGGTTCTTCACCAAACAAGCATTTTCTTGAACTTAGAAATAACTTCGAAATTTTGCAAAATCGGTTTAACCGGTTAAGCAAATTTTCCGGATTGTTCTTTCCTGCTCTCCCTTTTCGCGGTTCATGTGCTTATCCCCTACCGGTTTATCTTGCTTGCCATGAAGCCGGTTTGCAGAAAAGCAGCAGAGTCGAAGACTCCTGTGAGGGTTTAGCACACTACTAAACCGGAAAGAAAAACATTCAATAAGCAACCGGTGAACTGAAAAAATAGACAAGTTACATACAATCTTATTGGGGTAGTCCCCGAGATTCATTCAATGTTCCGGCATCTTTTATTCATAGCATATAAGGTACAAAAAGGAACTTCTTACACCACAACTTCAAGAGTAGAAAGGACGCAACAAAGCTACGTTCCATGGGCGTTTGCTCTCCTCTCCGGACCTGTCCGCCTTTCCTTTCTTCCACTCCTGTGCATCGATCAAGTAGTACGCATCATTGTGAAGCACCTTGCTTACAATGAAGGGACCTTCCCATGGTGGCAAGAGCTTATGCCGGCCTTCGGTGCGCTGCACCAGGCGAAGCACAAGATCTCCTTCCCGGAAAACTCTCGGGTTAACCTTCCGGTCATGATAGCGTCTGAGGTTTTGGCTGGTAAATGGCTGTTCTTGCCAAAGCCAGCTCTCTTGCTTCTTCTAGCAAGTCCACATCATTTTCTCTGGCCTCTTTGACCTCTTGCTCAGTAAAGAGCTGTACTCTTGGTGAATCATGAATGATATCTGTTGGTATAACTGCTTCTGCTCCATAAACCATAAAAAACGGGGTGTATCCGGTAGACCGGTTTGGAGTTGTTCTTATACTCCACAGCACTGATGGTATCTCATCAAGCCAACATCCCGGTGATTTTTCCACTGCGTCAATGAGTCTGGGTTTGATACCGGAGAGTACCAAAGCATTCATTCTTTCCACTTGGCCGTTGCCTTGTGGGTGTGCCACCGAGCACAAATCCAACCGGATGTTCTTGTCCTCACAAAACCTTTTGAACTCACCTTGAGCAAAGTTGGTTCCATTGTCAGTGATGATACTGTGCGGGTATCCATACCGCAAAATGACATCTTTTAAGAACTTCACCGTTGTGTGCCCATCACATTTTGCGACAGGTTTCACTTCTACCCACTTGGTGAATTTATCCACCATAACCAAGATGTGGGTCATGCTGCTTCTTGCAGTCTTGAATGGGCCAACCATGTCAAGGCACCAAACGGCGAATGGCCATGTTAATGGTATTGTCTTTAAACCGGACGCTGGGGTATGATTCTGCTTGGCGTACCTCTGGCATCCGTTGCATTTTCTTACCAAATCCTCAGCGTTCTCCAAAGCAGTGGGCCAGTAAAACCCATGCCGGAATACTTTTGCTACCAGCGCCTTGGATGACGCATGATGCCCACATTCTCCTTGGTGAATTTCTCAAGCATTTCTTTCCCTTCTTCCGGTCCACACATCTTTGAAGGACACCGGTAACGCTTCTCTTGTACACTTCACCATTGATGAACGATATGCCTTGGACCTTCTTTGGATTCTCCTTGCGTCACCCGGCAAGGTGCCGTTGATCAAGAATTCCTTAATAGGTTTAACCAAAGCGGAGTCTCCCGAACCAGGAATACCGACGCTTCATGTCCATGCTGGTCTACCGCATTGTTTCTTCCGGCACCGGCGCGCAGCGGTCGATCTCACCGAACAGTCCCCAAGTTTACCGGAACAGTCCCCGGGTTTCCTTCGTCGATATCCATTGGTACAATGTGTGACTCCGGTACGAAATTGATTCCGACTCCGGACTTGGCTTGATTGATGGTACTTAGGTGTGCCAAGGCTACCGGGAGGAATTTCTTGTCGGGATGAGCCTATCTTGGAAAAGCATCCGCAGCTTCATTTTCCGCCTACTGTACATGGTGAAATTCACAGCCTTCGAAGAAGCCGGCAATCTTTTGCACGTGAAACCGGTACGAGGCCATGTTGGCATCTTTGCGTCCCAATCTCCGGAACACTGCTGCACCACAAGATCCGAATCTCCATAGCAAATGATCCGGTGTGCACCGATTTCTTTGTGATTTAAGCCCATGGATCAAGGCCTCATATTCAGCGACATTGTTTGATGCCCCGAAATGCACTTGTAAAACATACCGGAGATGATCTCCCTTTGGTGAGGTTAGCACCACACCGGCACCTAGACCCTCCTTGAGCTTGGATCCATCAAAGTGCATCTTCCAGTATTCTAGTTTTGATCCGGAGGCTTGTATTGCATTTCCGCCCAATCGACCAAAAAATCAGCTAAAGCTTGCGATTTGATAGCGTCTCTTCTTTCGTACACCGGAACATACGGTGATATATGTATTGCCCATTTAGCAATCCTGCCGCTAGCGTCCTTGTTGCACATGATATCGGAGATGGGTGCTTCACTCACCACCTTCATAGGATGTTCCTCGAAGTAGTGCTTGAGCTTGGTGGCGGCCATAAACACGCCATAGGTCATTTTTTGGAAGTGAGGGTAGTTTTGTTTTGAGAGGGAGAGCACCTCGCTCAGGTAGTATACCGGCCTCTGGACGGTTTTTCCTTCCTCTTCTCTTTCAACTACAACCACTACGCTCACAACCCGGTTTGTTGCCGCTATGTATAATAGCATAGGCTCTCTTTCTAGAGGCGAAGCCAGTATAGGTGCCGTGGCTAGCATTGTTTTTAGCTCCTTAAACGCTGCGTCCGCCTGAGGGGTCCAGACGAACGTGTCAGATTTTTTCATGAGAGCATAGAGTGGTAGAGCTTTTTCTCCCAACCTGCTTATGAACCGGCTTAGCGATGCCAAGCTACCGGTAAACTTTTGCACATCTTTTAGCTCTCGCGGAATAGTCATTCTTTCTATCGCCCGGATCTTTACCGGGTTAACTTCAATGCCCCGGCTTGATACAAGAAAGCCAAGCAGCTTGCCGGCAGGGACACCGAAGGTGCATTTTGCCGGATTGAGTTTCATCCGGAATCTTCTTAGGTTGTCAAATGTTTGCCGGATGTCATCGATTAAGGTGTTCTTTACCTTGGTTTTTATCACGATGTCATCCACATAGACTTGCACATTTTTTCCGATTTGGTCAAACAAGCATTTTTGCATACAGCGCTGGTACGTTGCACCAGCGTTGCGCAAACCGAAAGGCATAGTAACATAGCAATAAGCCCCGTATGGTAATGAACGCAGTTTTTATTTGATCTTCCTTTTTCAAGGGAATCTGGTGGAAACCGGAGTACGCATCCAGGAAAGACAACAACTCACACCCAGCAGTTGAATCAATCACTTGATCGATTCGCGGTAAGGGAAAAGGATCTCTCGGGCAAGCCTTGTTGAGGTTCGTGTAGTCGATACACATGCGCCACACCTTTGGAGCTTTTGCTTCCAGGTTCTCATCTTTTTTCTTTTCAACCATCACCGGATTAGCCAGCCACTCTGTGTGCGTGACCTCCACGATGAAACCTATGAACCGTAGTTTTGTCACTTTTCCTATGATTTTCCTTCTATCTTCAGGAACCGGCGCAAGGGTTGTCGCACCGGCTTAGCATCTTTCCGGACGTTTAGAGAGTGCTCAGCCAGCTCTTCCTCGGAACACCTACCAAGTCATCAGCTGACCAGGCGAAGATATTCCGATTCTCACGGAGGAAGCCGACGAGCGCGCTTTCCTATACTTGATCGAGTCCGGCACCGATACGAACGGTGCGCTCTGGGTAAGCCGGATCCAGTACGATGTCCTTTGTTTCGTTTGTTGGCTTGAACGTGGGTGAGTCCAGGTTTCCGCTCATTGCCGCTAAGCTCAACTTTGATGACTGAGCTAAGGCAACCGCGGTTTGTATCCTCTTTTTCTCCTCCGCGATCACCAGCGACTCCGCTAGATTTGATCCGGCAGACGCTGTTTCCAGTGAGACTTTGTAGTTTCCCACCACAGTCAATGGTCCACGAGGTGCCGGCATCTTCATCTTGAGGTAAGCCGTATGAGTTGAGGCCATGAAGGCCGCCAGTGCCGGTCTTCCCAGCAATGCATGGTATGGACTATCTAAGTCCACCACCTCAAACTCAAGGTTTTCAACCCGGCAATTGTCACGTCCTCCAAACGACACATCCACCCGGACTTTTCCAACCGGTGCGCAGGACAAACCCGGAACGATTCCATGGAACGTCGTGTGCGTTGGCTGAAGCATGTTTTCTGTTATGCCCAGTGTATGCATGGTGTGCTTGTACATTATGTTTATGCTGCTCCCATTGTCTATTAGCACCTTGCTGAACTTGACGCGAGTCGTGGGCCCCTTCATGATTGGGTCCACCACGAGAGCGTAGCCACCCGGGTTCGGCATGATTTTAGGATGATCCCGGTATGACCATGAGAGTTCCTGCTCTGACCACGGCATGTATTTTGGCACTGCCGGCATCACCGCGTTCACCTCCATGGAACGACGGCGCAGGCTTTGCTTGTCTGTCGGCTCGGTTGCGAACACGACACAGCACACATCAGGGTCCTTATAAACATTCCGGCAAGGGTGTCGGTGGAGGTGGTTGGCCGTAGCCTTCTCCCACCCGATTGACTTGCTGATATTGCTGCTGCTTTGCCGAGGGTGTACCGTAAGGCGTTTGCCTGGCAAGCGGTGGTGGTGGTGGTAGCCGCGCCGACGCTGCATGTCCGGTGGTGGCATCATTGCATTGCCTCCTTGCCCTTGGGCGCGCCCTTTTGCATCAAGTACTTGGTCCAGGTACAATCTTTTGTCAAGTGGTTCGATGGGTGAGCCGGATTCGGCGTGTGCCACCGGCAGGTTGATCCATGGCAGCCTTCCATGGTGTACTTCGCGGGTTCTTGCCGTTCTTTTCTGGCCCCGGGTTTCTTTTCGACCCACTGTTTCTTAGGACCAGCCCATGGCTGCGATCCGGTTCTGCCTCTGGCTGCCGCCGGCATCGAGTTTCGCACAGCAGCAACTTGCTGCGAGCCATACCTTCGATCCGGGAAATCTTCCCTTCTTTTGTTGTTCCGGTTCCCGGTACTGCTGTTGAGGCGGGTTTGATTGTTCCGGCTCAGCTTGTATCGCCGGCTGCATTGGGTCTCCCAACGCGTAGTTATCCGCCACACGCATCATCTCCGCCAACGTTGTTGGCATGTTCCTCTGCAGCCTTTGCCACAAAGGCGAACCTCGCCGGCATCCTTGGCTAAACCAAGCGATGGCCTGTGCCTCTATCACCCCTTCACAAGAGTTTCTGGTGGAGTTCCACCGGGTCAGGTAATCCCGATCTGTTTCTTGCGGGCGCTGCACGCACAAAGCGAGTTGCTGAGGCCTGTTTGGCCTTCTGTAGGTGCTGCTGAAGTTACTCACAAAAGCTTCCTCAAAATCCAACCAGCCATTTATGCTTCCTTCCGCCAAGTTGTTCAGCCAGATTCTTGCCGGTCCTACTAGGAACGTAGGCACAATTCTCACGGCCCAACGCCAGTTTCCTCCTCCAGCTATGACTCCTCCGCCACCAGCAACGTATACCGCGGTCACGTAGTCCGCGAGCCAGTCTTCCGGCTTAGTGGTGCCATCGTATGTTTTGGTGTCACGGGGCAACTGAAAGTTGCGAACTGGAGGTGGTTCTTTCATGATCCTTGGGCCAAAGCACTTTGGACCCGGAGGACCCTCTGCCTCAATCATCTCTGACAGATATACTCTATCCAGACGGTGCCTCGCATCCCGTTCCGGCAAGTTTCTTTCTCCCAACCGCTCTCCCAAAGGTTTCCGGTAAGCGGTGAGTCTTGTTGAATCAGCTTCATCGTAATGTTCTGGTACCGCGGCCCTGCCTGCCGGTACCTTGGTGGAGGCATTTCCTCATCATCATACTGCCCTTGCAGCCGGATAATTTTGCCCGGTTTCATGTCTACCGGCATGATTGTTTCCGGCATAGCCTTCTTGGCGTAGCCTCGCCTGCCCTTGGCTTTTTCTACCGCATCGTGTTGCCCGGCTTGTTGTTTACCGGCAAGGACCGGATCGTACACATCATCTGTCGTGCGTTCACTTCTTTCTCTTCTTCTTCCGGATGGGGGGACGAGGCCTGCCCATGGGACTTGCTCCGGCATTCTTTGTTGAACGCACGGATTTCGAGGCTATTGCCTTGTTCAGCTTAGCCAGCCGTTCTGCTGCTCTACAGTATCTAGCAGCTCTCTGACACGTTCTTGTTGCTTTGCCAGAGCCTCTCCGGTAAGCGAGTCACACAGATCTACAGCAGCCTTAGCAGCTTTTATGGTTTTATCCGGGCTACTGTACTTAGGTTTCTCTACAATGCTAGCAGATGCAGAGGTACTCTTGCCGGTAAGAACTTCCTTACGCAGATCCGATCTAGATTCCGAGCTTTAAGCCGGTTTTCCGCATCCTAGCAGCATGAGCGCTAACAGAAGCAAAGCCATGGGCAGCGTTATACTCACGTAGTTAGGTTCAGCTCGCGCTGCACCCTGACGACGTCTTTGCCGCTCTCGAGTATCTTTGGCGCTGCGCCTCCAGCTCCGCTGAGCCGCTGCGGGTCGATGTTCGCGCGATGGGGGTTGCCGCACGTTCATCGCCGCTGGAGAGGTGTTGCCGTGGTGCGGAAGACGCTCCCGGCGCGCCGATGTCGCGCTCCAGCGGTGGCTTGGCCGCACGGGTCGCAGCCGCACGACCAGCAACTTCGTCCGCAGCCTCCTTGCCCGCGCCGGCCACGCCAGCCATCATCACCTCGACGCCGGCGGCGCGCCGCACGAGCCACCTTGGCGGGTCCGGTGCCACCAGCACGGCGAGAGGCGCCGCACGGACGGTGGCGAAGCGAGACGCGGTGGCTGCCGAACTCGATGATGCGGCCGTTCTTGGGAAGATGCCGCCGTTGGCGAAGCAGCCCGCGTTGTCGTTGATGAAGTCGATGGAGTAGAAACTCTGGACGAGCGCAGACACCGTCCGTTCTCGCCGGCGAACTCGAGGATGCCCGCCCGAATATGTATCCCAGCATGCGCCCTTCATGCCCCACGGTGGGCGCCAACCGTCGTTGGTGAACAGACAGATGCCATAGGATGGCTTAGATTGGGGTCGAATGGACGCTAGAGGATTCGGGGGAGGGTTTGCGATTAGATGGGAAGAACTTCCGGATGCTTTCCTCAAGAACACAACCAAAGGTCGGTAAACAAGAAGAGAGACAAGAGGAAGAACTCTTTACTAGATCGCTAGCTTCATTGATCTCAACATGGTTACAAGTTCTATTCACTGATCTCTCTGTGGTCTCTCTCTGGATCGCGCCCGTATAGAGGGCTGCCCTCTCCTTATATAGGGGAGAGGGTGGCTTACAAGGCAAGAAACCCTAATGGCATCTTTGACTGGACAAACTACTTTACAAAGCTACTTTAATCAAAGCTACTTTAATCATAGATGACGCCGGAGTCCTCTTTTCAGCGTCACCTCTCTCTTTGGCGCCAGGGCTCTGATTAAAGTCATTTTGCTTAGCTCATCCTTGTCTTCTTGCTCTGAAGAGAATCTTTGACCAGTCCTGCCGACAGGCCCTCCCTTCCGGTATCTTCTTACCGGGCTCCGGCATACCCCTTTGGGGATACTGGCTTAGCTTCACTTGTCCTAAGTTCCTACCTTGCTTCCGGTAAGAACATTAAACCGGTATCTTGATGGCTCAAACCATCCGGTTTGGCATGCCTTTGGCATACCCGGGTTATCCCCCAACATTTGAGTTTTTTCAAATTGACCACCACTTGGAACACACAGGCTATACAGTCATCAATTAAAATCTGGGCAAAGAAACTACTACTGTATGGCAACTACTACTGTAATTTTACGTCAGAAATTTGAGTACTACTGCAAGCACTAGCTCTTTAGATTGACCACCAATTGGAAGACACAGGCTATACGTTTATCAATTAAAATCTGGGGAAAAAAGTACTACTGTATGGCTATGGCTACTACTAGTGTAATTTTACTTCAGAAATTTGAGTAGTACTGCTAGTAACCAGCCCAAGTACTAACCAGCTGACGTCGCGACGGCAATGAAGAGCGTGATACAGAACATGACGAAGGCGGAGACGACAAATCGGGTCGGCTGCGCGTTGGGGAAGAACGGGCCTTCCAACAGGACGCCGGCGGGCCAGAGGAGGCGGTGCAGGGCGGCCAAGAAGGGCAGAACCAGGCGGCGGCGCAGCGACGTGAATCAAGATGCGCAGCGAAGATCAGGATCGATCGGGTCGACCAGGACATCGGAGGCGGCGGCGCGAAGCGGCCAACAAGGCCAGAAGCAGGGGCGGCGCGGTTGGAGTAATCGGGTGCGCTCTGACTCTATCGAGAATCACGATGGAGGGTTAAAGTGCAAATAAGTGAAAACTAGTGCAAATTGCCCATTTGGCACTCTCAAAACACTTAATTATACACTACCCTGCATCACGGACGGTTAGAGCATGTCTAGTAGAACCCTTAAAACTGTAAAAGTTTTCTAGGATTTACAGGCCGAGATTTGCAAGTTTTGGACACATTTACAGGTTGAAAAACAGGGGCAAAGAATAGAACCCCTAAACCCAACCCGTGTAACAGAATATTCCGTTTTAGGGGTTTGAGGGTTTAGGGGTTCTATTCTTTGCCTCAACCCCAACCTCTAAACCTGTCACATATTCATCACAATATGACACAAAAACACAATGAATCATTGATACGTCTCCGACGTATCGATAATTTCTTGTGTTCCATGCCACATTATTGATGTTATCTACATGTTTTATGCACACTTTATATCATATTCGTGCATTTCTCGGAACTAACCTATTAACAAGATGCCGAAGTGCCGTTGTGTTTTCGCTGTTTTTGGTTTCAGAAATCCTAGTAAAGAAATATTCTCGGAATTGGACGAAATAAAAGCCCAGAGGCCTATTTTCTCACGAAGCTTCCAAGACCGAAGACGAGACGAAGAGGGGCCACGAGGGGGCCACACCCTAGGGCGGCGTGGCCCCCTTGGCCGCGCGGCCCGTGGTGTGGGGCCCTCGTGCCGCCTCTTGACCTACCCTTCCGCCTACTTAAAGCCTCCGTGACGAAACCCCCGGTGCGAGAGCCACGATACGGAAAACCTTCCGAGACGCCGCCACCGCCGATCCCATCTCGGGGATCCAGGAGATCGCCTCGGCACCCTGCCGAGAGGGGAATCATCTCCCGGAGGACTCTACGCCGCCATGGTCGCCTCCGGTGTGATGAGTGAGTAGTTCCCCGGACTATGGGTCCATAGCAGTAGCTAGATGGTTGTCTTCTCCCCATTGTGCTATCATTGTCGGATCTTGTGAGTGCCTATCATGATCAAGATCATCTATATGTAATTCTATATGTTGCGTTTGTTGGGATCCGATGAATAGAGAATACTTGTTATGTTGATTATCAAAGTTATGCTTATGTGTTGTTTATGATCTTGCATGCTCTCCGTTATTAGTAGATGCTCTGGCCAAGTAGATGCTTTTAACTCCAAGAGGGAGTACTTATGCTCGATAGTGGGTTCATGCCTGCATTGACACCTGGGACAGTGACAGAAAGTTCTAAGGTTGTGTTGTGCTGTTGCCACTAGGGATAAAACATTGATGCTATGTCTAAGGATGTAGTTGTTGATTACATTACGCACCATACTTAATGCAATTGTCTGTTGTTTGCAACTTAATACTGGAGGGGTTCGGATAACCCTGAAGGTGGACTTTTTAGGCATAGATGCAGTTGGATGGCGGTCTATGTACTTTGTCGTAATGCCCAATTAAATCTCACTATATTCATCATGATATGTATGTGCATTGTCATGCTCTCTTTATTTGTCAATTGCCCAACTGTAATTTGTTCACCCAACATGCTGTTCGCCTTATGGGAGAGACACCTCTAGTGAACCGTGGACCCCATCCAATTTCTTTATGAAATACAATCTCGCAATACTTGTTTTTACCGTTTTCTCTGCAAACAATCATCTTCCACACAATACGGTTAATCCTTTGTTACAGCAAGCGGTGAGATTGACAACCTCACTGTTTCGTTGGGGCAAAGTACTTTGGTTGTGTTGTGCAGTTCCACGTTGGCGCCGGAATCCCCGTGTTGCGCCGCACTACATCTCGCCGCCATCAACCTTCAACGTGCTTCTTGGCTCCTCCCGGTTCGATAAACCTTGGTTTCTTTCTGAGGAAAACTTGCTGCTGTGCGCATCATACCTTCCTCTTGGGGTTGCCCAACGAACGTGTGAAATACACGCCATCAAGCTCTTTTTCTGGCGCCGTTGCCGGGGAGATCAAGACACGCTGCAAGGGGAGTCTCCACTTCTCAATCTCTTTACTTTGTTTTTGTCTTGCTTTATTTTATTTACTACTTTGTTTGCTGCACTAAATCAAAATACAAAAAAATTAGTTGCTAGTTTTACTTTATTTGCTATCTTGTTTGCTATATCGAAAACACAAAAAATTAGTTTACTTGCATTTACTTTATCTAGTTTACTTTATTGTCTTGCACTCTATAATTAAAAATACAAAAAATTTTAGTTACTTTTGTTGCCATGTCTAGCTCTGAACCTGTTACTTCTTCGCCTGAAGAATTAGTCTTCACTTTTAAACAAGGGGATGAGGAGAGTTTTAAGGATGCTTGGTCTAGAATTTTTACTTCTTATCGTAAAACTGAACCTCAAATGACTCTAAGTTTGCTCCTTAGTAATTTTTATTTTGGTCTTATGGTTCGCTATAGATATGCTCTGGATACTTTAGTGGAGGAGATTTCCTTCATTGCAATGGGGATCAAGCTTTTAATGCCATAAAGAAGTTGGTTGCATCATATGATTCAGCTAATAACTTTGATTCAGTCCTCGCTAGCATATATAGTAGATTAAATACTCTGGAGATAAGTACATCTCGCTTGAATGATAACTATTGCCACGTTCGTAATCGTCTTGAACAAGTTTTAGTGAACTCTAAACTCTCATTGTGGGATCCTGCTGTTAAAATTGTTATCGGTGATCGAACCCTCCATGCCTACTGTGATATTATGTATGAATTTTGCCTTATGCCTGAAATTATTTATAAATCTTTGAAACTTTGGGGAGTTGAGGAAGGAGGAGAAAAGATAACTCTCATTGATAACTCTACTATAATCCCTAAAGGAATAGCCGCAGGTGTGCATACAACTATTTGTGGAAGAACAATATCTATTGATTATCTTGTTGTTGAAACAGGAAAACTCACACTCGGAAGATCCCTGCTGAAACTATTGGGAGCAGTCATTGATGTTGGAGAAGGCACTTTGAAATTCACCTCTATACCGGGAGAAACTCGTATATTTCCTAAACCTAAGGGAAAGAAAAACAATAAGAAAGGTAAGGGTAAAGCCCAAGGTAATGTTGATGCTCCACCCTTGATAATACTTGATACACACTTTCTGCGCCTAGCTGAAAGGCGTTAAAGAAAAGCGCTTATGGGAGACAACCCATGTTTTTACCTACAGTACTTTGTTTTTATTTTGTGTCTTGGAAGTTGTTTACTACTGTAGCAACCTCTCCTTATCTTAGTTTTGAGTTTTGTTGTGCCAAGTTAAGCCGTTGATAGAAAAGTAAGTACTAGATTTGGATTACTGCGCAGTTCCAGATTTCTTTGCTGTCACGAATCTGGGTCCACCTCCCTGTAGGTAACTCAGAAAATTATTCCAATTTACGTGCATGATCCTCAGATATGTATGCAACTTTCATTCAATTTGAGCATTTTCATTTGAGCAAGTCTGGTGCCATTTTAAAATTCGTCAATACGAACTGTTCTGTTTTGACAGATTCTGCCTTTTATTTCGCATTGCCTCTTTTGCTATGTTGGATGAATTTCTTTGATCCACTAATGTCCAGTAGCATTATGCAATGTCCAGAAGTGTTAAGAATGATTGTGTCACCTCTGAATATGTCAATTTATATTGTGCACTAACCCTCTAATGAGTTGTTTCGAGTTTGGTGTGGAGGAAGTTTTCAAGGGTCAAGAGAGGAGTATGATGCAACATGATCAAGGAGAGTGAAAGCTCTAAGCTTGGGGATGCACCCCGTGGTTCACCCCTGCATATATCAAGAAGACTCAAGCGTTTAAGCTTGGGGATGCCAAGGCATCCCCTTCTTCATCAACAAATTATCATCCTCCCCTGAAACTACATTTTTATTCGGCCACATCTTATGTGCTTTTTCTTGGAGCGTCGGTTTGTTTTTGTTTTTGTTTTGTTTGAATAAAATGGATCCTAGCATTCACTTTATGGGAGAGATACACACTCCGCTGTAGCATATGGACAAATATGTCCTTGGTTTCTACTCATAGTATTCATGGCGAAGTTTCTCCTTCGTTAATTTGTTATATGGTTGGAATTGGAAAATGATACATGTAGTAATTGCTAAAAATGTCTTGGGTAATGTGATACTTGGCAATTGTTGTGCTCATGTTTAAGCTCTTGCATCATATGCTTTGCACCCATTAATGAAGAAATACATAGAGCATGCTAAAATTTGGTTTGCATATTTGGTTTCTCTAAGGTCTAGATAATTTCTAGTATTGAGTTTGAACAACAAGGAAGACGGTGTAGAGTCTTATAATGTTTTCAATATGTCTTTTATGTGAGTTTTGCTGCACCGGTTCATCCTTGTGTTTGTTTCAAATAACCTTGCTAGCCTAAACCTTGTATCGAGAGGGAATACTTCTCATGCATCCAAAATACTTGAGCCAACCACTATGCCATTTGTGTCCACCATACCTACCTATACTACATGGTATTTTCCGCCATTCCAAAGTAAATTGCTTGAGTGCTACCTTTAAAAATTCCATCATTCACCTTTGCAATATATAGCTCATGGGACAAATAGCTTAAAAACTATTGTGGTATTGAATATGTAATTATGCACTTTATCTCTTATTAAGTTGCTTGTTGTGCGATAACCATGTTTACTGGGGAACGCCATCAACTCATTGTTGAATTTCATGTGAGTTGCTATGCATGTTCGTCTTGTCTGAAGTAAGGGCGATCTACACTGAGTTGAATGGTTTGAGCATGCATATTGTGAGAGAAGAACATTGGGCCGCTAACTAAAGCCATGATCCATGGTGGAAGTTTCAGTTTTGGACAAACATCCTCAAATCTCTAATGAGAAAAGAATTAATTGTTGTTGAATGCTTAAGCATTAAAAGAGGAGTCCATTATCTGTTGTCTATGTTGTCCCGGTATGGATGTCTAAGTTGAGAATAATCAAAAGCGAGAAATCCAAATGCGAGCTTTCTCCTTAGACCTTTGTACAAGCGGCATAGAGGTACCCCTTTGTGAAACTTGGTTAAAGCATATGTATTGCGGTGATAATCCGTAGTCCAAGCTAATTAGGACAAGGTGCGAGCACTATTAGTACACTATGCATGAGGCTTGCAACTTATAAGATATAATTTACATGATGCATATGCTTTATTACTACCGTTGACAAAATTGTTTCATGTTTTCAAAATCAAAGCTCTAGCACAAATATAGCAATCGATGCTTTTCCTCTATGAGGACCATTCTTTTACTTTCAATGTTGAGTCAGTTCACCTATTTCTATCCACCTCAAGAAGCAAACACTTGTGTGAACTGTGCATTGATTCCTACATACTTGCTTATTGCACTTATTATATTACTCTATGTTGACAATATCCATGAGATATACATGTTACAAGTTGAAAGCAACCGCTGAAACTTAATCTTCTTTGTGTTGCTTCAATACCTTTACTTTGAATTATTGCTTTATGAGTTAACTTATGCAAGACTTATTGATGCTTGTCTTGAAGTGCTATTCATGAAAAGTCTTTGCTATATGATTCACTTGTTTACTCATGTCATATACATATTGTTTTGATCGCTGCATTCACTACATATGCTTTACAAATAGTATGATCAAGATTATGATGGCATGTCACTCCAGAAATTATCTTTGTTATCGCCTCGTCGGACGAGCAGAACTAAGCTTGGGGATGCTGATACGTCTCCGACGTATCGATAATTTCTTGTGTTCCATGCCACATTATTGATGTTATCTACATGTTTTATGCACACTTTATGTCATATTCGTGCATTTTCTGGAACTAACCTATTAACAAGATGCCGAAGTGCCAGTTGTTTTTGTTTTGGTTTCAGAAATCCTAGTAAAGAAATATTCTCGGAATTGGACGAAATAAAGCCCCGAGGCCTATTTTCTCACGAAGCTTCCAAGACCGAAGACGAGACGAAGAGGGGCCACGAGGGGGCCACACCCTAGGGCGGCGCGGCCCCCCTTGGCCGCGCGCCCCGTGGTGTGGGGCCTCGTGCCGCCTGACCTACCCTTCCGCCTACTTAAAGCCTCCGTGACGAAACCCCCGCACGAGAGCCACGATACGGAAAACCTTCCGAGACGCCGCCACCGCCGATCCCATCTCGGGGGATCCAGATCGCCTCCGGCACCTGCGGAGAGGGGAATCATCTCTGAGGACTCTACGCCGCCATGGTCGTCCTGTGATGAGTGAGTAGTCTACCCTGGACTATGGGTCCATAGCGCAGCTAGATGGTTGTCTTCTCCCATTGTGCTATCATTGTCGGATCTTGTGAGCTGCCTATCATGATCAAGATCATCTATATGTAATTCTATATGTTGCGTTTGTTGGGATCCGATGAATAGAGAATACTTGTTATGTTGATTATCAAAGTTATGCTTATGTGTTGTTTATGATCTTGCATGCTCTCCGTTATTAGTAGATGCTCTGGCCAAGTAGATGCTTTTAACTCCAAGAGGAGTACTTATGCTCGATAGTGGGTTCATGCCGCATTGACACTCGGGGACAAGGACAAAAGTTCTAAGGTCTGTGCTGCCACTAGGGATAAAACATTGATGCTATGTCTAAGGATGTAGTTGTTGATTACATTACGCACCATACTTAATGCAATTGTCTGTTGTTTGCAACTTAATACTGGAGGGGGTTCGGATGATAACCTGAAGGTGGACTTTTTAGGCATAGATGCAGTTGGATGGCGGTCTATGTACTTTGTCGTAATGCCCAATTAAATCTCACTATATTCATCATGATATGTATGTGCATTGTCATGCTCTCTTTATTTGTCAATTGCCCAACCGTAATTTGTTCACCCAACATGCTGTTCGTCTTATGGGAGAGACACCTCTAGTGAACTGTGGACCCCGGTCCAATTCTCTTTACTGAAATACAATCTACCGCAATACTTGTTTTTACTGTTTTCTCTGCAAACAATCATCTTCCACACAATACGTTAATCCTTTGTTACAGAAGCCGGTGAGATTGACAACCTCACTGCTTCGTTGGGGCAAAGTACTTTTTGTGTTGTTCCACGTTGGCGCCGAATCCCTGGTGTTGCGCCGCACTACATCTCGCCGCCATCAACCTTCAACGTGCTTCTTGGCTCCTCTGGTTCGATAAACCTTGGTTTCTTTCTGAGGGAAAACTTGCTGCTGTGCGCATCATACCTTCCTCTTGGGGTTGCCCAACGAACGTGTGAAATACACGCCATCAATCATCAAACATACTACAAAAGTAATAATCATGGATGCATGGTTTAGTAGTTTTTACATCACATAATCATCATCTTGCCCATCTCATTGGCACCATCACCAAAAAATTACACGTCGGTGCCATATGCTAGGCCACTCCACCACCATCAAACCCCACCATCATGCGAGTTGTCGACACCGCCATCGCTCATGGTAGTGTCAACTACAAAGGTAGAGGAGGACCCTCGGAACATCCTCTTCCTCTCGGCGATGTCCTCCTTGTACTCCTTCCACCATTGCAATTGCTCTTCATCCATGTCTTTCTTGCACATCATCATCTTCATCTTGCGGACGGGGGGGCGAGCAACGGCGGTGAACGCCTCCTCTTGTATCTCTGTGATGTCTTCATCATCATCATCCTCCTCCTCCTCATCTCCTCCCTCCGCATCCTCTCCTCCCTCCAAATCATCATCCCTATAGGGATCAAGCGGTGGAGCGTTGATGTCCACCTCCACCTCATTGAGCATGTCCATGAAGGACACGGCGGCCGGGGCGGGCGGCACGGCGGCGGCCGGGGTGGCCATCGGCGTCGAACACCTCCGGGGCGGGCGGCACGGCGGCGGCCACTGGCTGCTTCGCCGGGGCCCTCCTCTTGGCCACGGCCTTCCTCGGCGCCGGGGAGGAAGCCGCCTTGGCCTTGGCAGCACGAGGACCACCGGAGGGCACCTTCGTCCGTGCCCGGGGAGGTGCGGGTGGTGCGGCCGGTGCGGGGGCGGGGGCGGGAGCGACGGCCGGTGCGGGGGCGACGGCCGGCACGAGGTGATGCCCCGCACGCCGCCGCTTCGCGCCGACGTGGGTCGCAGCGACCACGGCGGCGACGTGCGGGTGGGCTGGCCGGGCGGGGGCGGGAGCGACGGGCGGCGGGGCGGGCGGCGGGGCGGGGCCGCCACGGCGCGGCCACGGGCGGCACGGGCGGGGCGGGGGAGGCGTCCATGGCGGCGGCGGCCGGGCGCGGCGGCGGACGGGCGGCGGTGGCGGGTGGGTGGGATTGGGAAATTTCCCTCCCGCCCGAAACGAAATGGAAATGCAGTTTAGAGGGTCAACCCCTCTCCAACCCGGTTTTGTACAGGCCAAGAATAGATTCCCAGGTCGGACCTGGGAAATTTTTTACAGTTTTACAGTTTTAGGGCTCTAGTCTTTGCGATTTTTTCGTCAAAAACTGTAAAAAGCGGTTATTTTACAGATTTAGGGGTTTAGGGGCTCTACTAGACATGCTCTTAGATCGGTCTGGTACTCCACCGCATATTTTTGGAGTACCAGGGTATCGTAAAAAACCTCTTTAAATATTAGATGTGTAAAAAATAACGGTACACCTTAATTACCTAGGTTGTCCTTATAACTACTTGGAGGGGTTTCATTTCTAGCACAAACACTTGAAGCCGTTTATACTAACCTCCTCGAACGGTGCTTTTGCTCTAACATTGAACATCATAATAATGTTCATCTGGTACCGTAATTTCCCATTCTGCTAAAACGTTCACTGTTTAAAAGATATTTGACGGCTCGTAGCAACGCACGAGCATTCAGCTAGTTACCAAGCAAAAATATCATTGTAGAAATACGCACATGTCATGCATGCATGTTGCCAATGGGCTCGGGGCGCAATGATGCACAACGGCCAGTGCAGCAGCACCCCCAGCTGCTGATGGCCGGCTCGGAAGGGCAATGCGGCACGATTAACTCATCTCCTGGGAAACGGGCGCGCACGAGCTGGGGCCTGCGGGCTCCGGAGCCGTCATCAACATCGGGGACGCCGCCGCCATGGACGAGTCAGCGCGTCCTATATTGTGTTCACTGGAGACAGCCCCGACTTCCTAGAGAACGCGAGGGTCGTTTACGGCAAGGCCAACCACTCATGGACGCATGCAATGCCAACGGTGATATGCACTTCCATTGCGCGGCGAGGACTGGGATGGTGGAAATGGTCTCGGAGCTCATCAGTCTGGCGAAAACGGAGGGTGGTGGGGAAAGAGTGAAGGCGGTGCTTGGAAAGCTGAACAAGCAAGGGGAGACGGCCCTTCACGAGGCCCTCCGCTTACCCTACAAGGAGACAGTCGTGGCCATGGTCAGCAGGTTAATGGCGGCGGATGCCGAACTGGCTTAGGTTCCACTTGCAGATGGCACCTCGCCGCTGTACCTGGCCGTCTTGTTGGGGCATGATGATATTGCTGAACGGCTGCATCAACATGACCAGGGGCTCTCTTATTCTGGACCAAATGGACAAAACGCTTTGCATGCCGCTGTTCTCCGGAGCACCAGTAAGTAGTACATTACATCCTTACCCAATATTGCAAACTTCTTATGTTCTCATTTTGAATTATAATGTTAGCATTTTTCTAGAGACGCCTCACAGTTCTCCCATATCGAATTATTAGTCTTGCGATGGATACCAAGGTCGCCAATTTGACTTGTATAATAAAAATTATATAACATAAAAGTTATAACATCTAAATATCTAGTGATTTTTTTTTCTGATATCGTCCTTATATTCAGTTAGTCGAGTTTACATAGGAAGAAATTATTGGAAATAATCTAAACAAGGCAAGTTTGGGATAATTTCCTTATAATCTGACGTATTATCATAGTTGGGTTTGAGTCGGAAACATGTGCAGTTTCCATCGTAGCTAGCTACTACGTGGAGTACTAGTTGAGTCCTTGAATGGTAAAAGTGCTAGTTTGGTTAGCTGTACATATCCAAGTATAAGTAGATTACTAGCAAAAGTGTCCGTGCGTTGCACCGGGACGTATGAGTTCTATATAGACATGTATCACAAAAGAGAGAGAAAATAATATTAGTCCACACCATGGAAACCCAGTGCCTCGTTGAGGACCCCGATCCAATATATCTTTTTTTCCGTGCTTCCTCCTTCGGGTGAGCTGTGAGGACACTGTAGTAACCCCTGGACATATATTATCGCTTCCATTTAATTAGGCAACCGACAATTCTTAGTGGCCAACCAAATTAGCTCACACCCACACATAGTAACCAACCAAATTAGCAAATTAATTTCCGACTTGGCATCGCTTGTTGAGTTTCCGACTTGACTTGCTGATACTCAAGCAACTTCTAGACGTATATAAACTGCTGGGGCTCCGTATAAGGGAGCAGTGTGGGACTAAACAGACTAAACGTGCCAGATCTTAATTAGCGATCATGAGGCTATCACAAATTCACAATCGAGTATACTACGGCCCATCAGAGGTACGGCCGAACCAGCCAAAGGCCCAGGCTAGCCATGTACGCACCCCAATATCCTCTTCCATCGTTGACCACACACTCCCCAGCCATTCACACACTCTACTCCCGTGAACTGTCGTTCCTTGGCACCTTGGTAGCTTCCTCTCTTCCTTTCTCTCTGTCCCTGATGGATTTTGACTTTTGAGCAGCCTGTTTGAATCTGCAATTTAATTTCTTTGGGCCAAACAATTTATAGCTAATCTCCATGCCCCAGAGCAGCATCTACACCGGGTGGGGAGAGGCTTGAATCGAACTCAGTTGTTTCACAATCCACGACTTCGCGGACCTCCCCGCTAGCCGTTCTGTGCGGGTCCTGCATCGCCGTTGACGAGCGCGAACAGAGCATGGACGCGGCGCTCCGGCGCGAGCTGCAGTCTGCAGGCCCTGCTCATCGCGCGGCCGGGTGCCTTCTCGGTCCCGCAAGTCTTCATCTTCCACCCTCTCTGTCTACCTTCCCTGACGTGTTGGCCGTCCCCATCCCCTACAATCCAGCTCGCCCCCAACTCTCCCTCCTACCTTCCCTGCAGACGCTCGACGGTGCCGCCCGCAGCCTGGAGCTGCCCTGCGTCGACTGAGGTGGCGGATACTCTGGGGCGCAGCAACAACGCTGTGTTAGGAAGCCGGATGCAGAGCGCCGCGTCCGGCCTGGAGCTGCCCTGCGTCGACCGCGGGGCGCTGGCGGCGGCTGCCTGGCCGGAGGAGCGCTGGCGGTCAGTGAGGGCCCGGTCGGCGGCGGGAGGCGCGCAGAAGGTTTGCTCGTGGCGGTCCTGGCCGGAGGCTGGCCGACGGCGGGAGGCGCTTGAGCAGGTTTCTTGCAAGTGTCCTGCTGCAGGTCCAGCATCTCGCGATAGAACTTGTCGGCATCGGCATCCAAGAAGGCTGTTCGCGATGGGAAAAAAATATAGAGCGAACAGGTACCTAATGGCATTGTGCGTATTATGCAGTTTGGTGGGAGGGCAAAACGGTCCAACGAAAAGTTGGACGAAAAATCTGGCAGAAACCTTAGCTCCTTTATTATTAGGTATAGATATAGTCGTATAGGTTAAGGCTTGCATGCCACGAAGTGTGTTCGAGTTCGGCTAGGACTTGTTTGCTCCTGTCCGTACTGAAAGGTTATGGTCCTATTTGTATGCGTACAATGTCTAGGGTATTGTAACGCAACGCAAGAGTTGGGACTTTTATTTTATTGTAATTTTTTTTGGATGTGTGCATATGTAATGCTGCTACGGTCATACATTGTTTGAGAGGCTAGATGCAATCTGTATATTCACGATACTAATATATGCTCTTTATCGAAAAGGACCAAGCGTGGACTAATAATTTGATATTGAAGAAGAATGATTTTTTTTATATTTTCTAAGCTTGTAAAATATAGGACCAGGGCCGGCCCTAGGGGTGGACGGGGCGACTGCCCCAGGCCCGTGAAACCAAGGGGCCCCAAATTCCCGGATAGTTAAGGTATATGTAGGAGCAGCAGAGGTCATGTGGCGGCACCATTCGAGCATGCCATTTTTTAGATCGTGTAGTTCCGAAGAAGATGGAGAGCGAAAGGTTATTCATCCTACTGGGCCGCTCTTTAACTTTGCTTATACGTACTGGGCTTTATTTGCTTGGTTAGCTTGGGCCTTTCCCCCCTTTAACTAGCTATATGAGGGGATTAAGTGGATAGGCCAGGTCAGGTAATTAATTCTCAGTAGTCGGTATAGAAGATGACGCAATGGGATCTCTTCCCATTGTTTTTAGTGTAAAAAATAATTTAAATATTTATTGGTAATATTTCATATGTACATATATAAATTACTATTTGAGATTTTTAGGGCCCTAAGTTATAGTTTCGCCCTAGGCCCCGAAAATCTCAGGACCAGCCCTGTATAGGACAAGCCATAACCGACAGACAGTAGGTCAGCCCAACCTCCATAAGCCAAGCCCACGGGCCATAGCTGCACTACCCATGTTGCTAGGGCTAACCTACATGCCCATGTTTCTCTACGTATGGTCATTCTCTGCTAACCGCTACTCCACGACTGATTGCACTACCTCCATCTTCCACCCCCTCTAGCACAAGCCATGTCTATTAGTTACCGAGCTCCATCAACTTCCTTTCGCCACAAGTCTTTCGTGGAGAAAAGCACCGCTAAGCTAGCAAATGTGGAGTCCGGAAAAAACAATTGTTAAGCCACCTAATATGGAGTCCACGAAAAAGAAAAGGAGGGAATCATCACTGGTTTGCACATAGTTGATGCCAAAAATTAACTTTTGGCTTCCTATTATTTACAAGATATGTATATGAGAAACATCTCATTAATTATCATTTCTAAGTGATACCTCATGTCTTATGCTAACATGTTTCCATTATACTATTTTGGTTTCGCTGCATTTGTAACTTCCCTTCAAAACTAGAAAGAAGCTTCTAGCCAGATTTGGAATCTATTAGTTGGGTTTCATGTAGTTTAGCTAATTGAGATGTTAGTGAAATAGTTACCTGATTATACATCATGAAAATCTTACTTATGTATGTCTCTCGCAAATTTATAAGTTAACCCTATGGATGATGATTCAATAGGCCATATATATGGGCAACAGACAAAGCTCTATCCCTCACGTGTCTATTCTTATGTACATTTAGGGATGACAAATAATCTACTGGAATGGAACAAGAACCTCAGCAAACAAGGAGACAAAACCAAGGGGCGTACGCCCATTCATTTTGCGTCATTGCGTGGTGAAGTTACGGTCATGTCATTGCTAAACGCTGTCAAATCTCTAGTATACCAGTCTGACAACGATGGATCATTCCCCATACACATGGCAGTTACTACAAGGCAGTTGTATGTGGTCCTTGGTTTGCTTAAGAAGTGCCCTGATTGTGCCCAGCTACGAGACGCTAGAGGCAGGACATTCTTCCATATAGCTGCCCAACAAGGCTCCACGGTGCTAGTCTTTTTGGTTTTGTCACTTTTACGAGAGAAACCAAGGTTTGCATCAATCATAAATATGCAGGATAATGATGGCAACACTGGGCTACACCTTGCTGTCCTAGCCGGGTCGTTGCATACTTTTCTATTTATGTTGTGTGATAAGGATGTTATGTTGAATTTATCAAATTCCGAGAGGAAAACTGCGCTTGATCTTGCACAGAGCAACATACCCACGGGTGTTACTTTTGGACCGGTATGTAATTTCTACTTGTTTTCTAGGATATATGTATGTGTGTGTATACATATAATGCATATGATTATATTCAAATGTCTTGTATTGTAGGATCCGAGTTGTAGCATACACTCTCTGCTGACGGTGGCCGGTGCTCGATATGGTGCTCACAGTGAAATCCATGACCCTGTAGTACTAGATAAGGAGAAGGAAGAAAAGAATATCATGGACTCCACACCAACCATTGGCATTGTATCAGCGCTACTCGTGACGGTCACATTCGCAGCATCTTTTACTGTACCCTGTGGGTACCGCGCCGACGATGACCCTGTGTCGAGCCACCAAACCGCTGGCACCCCGGTGCTCGCCGCCACGTACTCTTTCCAGGCCTTCATTATCGCCAACAACCTAGCACTACTATGCTCCTCCATGGCCACCATCAGCCTCATGTACGCTGGGATCACCACGTTCGACATCGGAACACGGAAGTGTGCTTTCGTCCTCTCTATCTTCTTCCTCAACAGCTCGGCCCGGAGCCTGGCTGTTGCGTTCGCCTTCGGCATGTACGCGGCGCTTGCACCGGTCGCCCACGCAGCTGCCGTCGGCACATGGCTCATCCCGGCTGCCTCGTTGCTTGACGTTGTTTGGTTCGTGTGTGCGTTCATGATCTCGCAGCTGACGCTTCTCAATAGGATCCCAGCTCGTAAGCTCATGCTGTCGTTGGCGGTTACGTTCGTATTCCCACTTCTTGGGGCACTCTGGCCGTACGTAATAATCGCAGGTTTCCTAGTGTATTCCAAGATTTTCCACACAATCAACTGAGTCTTGCGTAACTATCTTTATACTTGAGCGTCTGTACGCTACTTTTATGTTTGGCAGCTGGCCTCAGTGTTTGAACTTCGTTGTGGTGTGTGTTGTATCAGACTTTTCCGGCTGTTTTGGCTTTGTTTGGTAAAAATAAGGATAATCTTGAGCGTTCAATCTAAAAGTATCTTTATCCTCAATGAATTTAACCTAATTGTACTGCTCCACTTCGTGTGTAACTTGAGTTGAATAAGGAAAGTGTCTGAGATTTCAATTTTATTTCTCTGAGTCCTGTCATGTACAACAACTGGCGCATATGCGCTGCAAACGACAACCATCGATCAATTAGCGGCATACATACAAACCCGAAGAATGATCAGTTCGCTTGTGCTGCTACAGAACCAAAATTAGGCTGACCCATGAACTTACCCGTGCGGTCGGAATGTGGGTACATTTTGCTCGGGCATTAGGGTATCTGAAGCGGCCCGACGAAGAATTGTCCGATTTGGATTGTTTAGGTCATGCCTTGGATACACAAACAGTTGTTGGGTCACCCTTGGTGGTTTGAGTTCAGGTCAAGCCCAGCGGGCCTACACAAATATTTGATAACTTAAATTTGATGAATAAATAGAATAATTTACATAATGTGAATGAAAGGATAAAAACTTGAAATGAGATAAGAAAAACCCTAGATACTATGGTTGTGCAATTGGCGCCTAGTCCTCCTTTCTTAGGTTGATGAAGACCGATGGGCCCCAGGGCTGGAGGGTCCAGTCGGTGGCGCCGGCGTGGGAGGTGTTGCGCGCGTCTGGGTGCAGGATGGGGTCACTAGTGGAAAACAGGGCTTTCGTGAAAGCCTTTTGTCGCGGTCGAAATGGCCTGGCCACGTCGCCCCGAAACCTTTTGGAGGGCTCTGGGCCTTTTGTCGCGGCCTTTTGTCGCGGGCCGTACCACGACCCGCGACAAAAGGGGTCTGAGGCTTTGTGGCGCCTGCTGGCACCCCTTTTGTCGCGGGTCGTGGTACAGCCCGCGACAAAAGGTTCAGGCCTATATATACACAGCCAGCCCCCCCCCCCCCCTCCCTATATTTTTTTCCTTGGTGGTGGAAGGTGGAGGTTTATGCTAGCTCTTTTTTTATTCATGTGCAAAAGAGGTGTTTGATGAAATGTTTGTGAGGATGCCACTTGATTTTATTTGATAAGATTTCTCCTCTTTTTGATCCTAAAAGGTTAGCAACTATTTTCTCGTATACATAGTTCGCACAATACTAATTTTAGCATGGTGATTGCATTTGATACATAATTGTACTTATGGTGCAGATGAGTCATCCATGGATGTACGGTAACCGATGCGATCCCGCTTTCAGAGAGGGCGTGAAATCTTTCCTGCTTGTGGCCGAGGCCAACAAGTCGAAGCAAGGTTTTATTTGTTGTCCATGTCTGAAATATAAGAATGAGAAGGATTACTCTTGCTCAAGAGACATTCAGAGCCACCTGCTTGGGCACGGTTTCATGTCCGGCTATAATGTTTGGACCAAGCACGGAGAAGAAGGGGTTATGATGGAAGACGGTGATGAAGAAGAAGATAACGATGACAAGTACCGATCTATGTTCTCTGAATACGATGATACCGCAATGGAAGACAATGAAGAAGAAGGAGGTGAAGAACGGGCACCAGATGAGCCTGGTGATGATGATCTTCGTCGGGCCATTTCGATGCAAGGAGAGGTGGCACGATAAGGAGAGGTTGCAGTTCGACAAGATGTTAGAGGACCACCAAAAATTGTTTTACCCAGGTTGTGAAGATGGGCAGAAAAAGCTGGGTAGCATATTGGAATTGCTGAAATGGAAGGCAGAGGCCGGTGTGACTGACTCGGGATTTGAAAAATTGCTAATAATATTAAAGAAGCTGCTTCCAAGAAAGAACGAATTGCCCGCCAGTACGTATGGAGCAAAAAAGCTTGTTTGCCCTCTAGGATTAGATGTGCAGAAGATACATGCATGCATTAATGACTGTATCCTCTACCGCGCTGAGAAGTACGAGAATTTGAATAAATGCCTGATATGCGGTGCATTGCGGTATAAGATCAGAAGTGATGACCCGGTGATGTTGAGGGCGAGCCACCAGGAAGAGGGTTCTGCGAAGGTGATGTGGTATGCTTCCATAATACCACGGTTGAAACGTTTGTTCAGAAATAAAGAGCATGCCAAGTTGTTGCGATGGCACATGGAAGAACGTAAGAAAGACGTGATGTTGAGGCACCCCGCTGATGGTCGGCAGTGGAGAAACATTGGGAGAGAGTTCCCGGATTTTACAGGTGAGGCAAGGAACTTATGGTTTGGTCTAAGTACAGATGGCATGAATCCTTTTGAGGAGCAGAGCTGCAGTCACAGCACCTGGCCCGTGACTCTATGTATCTACAACCTTCCTCCTTGGTTGTGCATGAAGCGGAATTATGATGCCAGTGCTTATCCAAGGCCCAAAGCAACCCGGCAACGATATTGATGTGTACCTAAGGCCATTAGTTGATGAACTTTTAGAGTTGTGGGCCGAACCAGGTGTACGTGTGTGGGATGTGCACACCGAGCAAGAATTTGACCTACGAGCGTTGCTATTCGTAACCATCAATGATTGGCCTGCTCTTAGTAACATTTTAGGACAGACGAACAAGGGATACAATGCATGCACACACTGTTTAGATGAGACTGAAAGTAAATATTTGCGAAAAAGTAGGAAAAATGGGTACTCGTATAATCGCCATTTTCTTCCGCGCAGGCATGCCTTAAGGAAAAAAGGAAAGCATTTCAATGGCGAGGCAGAAACCCGTCCGAAGCCTGTCCCCCGTAGTGGTGCTGATTTATTTGATATGGTCAAGGATTTAAATGTTATCTTTGGAAAGGACCCAGGCAGTCGACCTGTTCCGAAAGATGCTGAAGGACACGCGCCCATGTGGAAGAAGAAATCTATTTTTTTTGGAGGTAGAATATTGGAAAGTCCTGGAAGTCCACTCTGCAATCGACGTGATGCACCTGACCAAAGAATCTTTGTGTGAAAATTCTAGGTTTCCTGGGCGTGTATGGGAAGAAAAAAAATACAACAGAAGCACGGGAGGACCAGCAACGTTATAAAGGATGAGACGGCAATCATCCAGGGTAGTTTGAAGGGCCTGCCAGCTACGCTCTTACCAAACAAGAGAAGGAAATCTTTTTTGAAGCCCTATTCAATATCAAGGTTCCGTCTGGTTTCTCGTCGAATATAAAAGGAATAGTAAATATGAAGGAGAAAAAATTCCAGAACCTAAAGTCTCATGACTGCCACGTGCTTATGACACAATTGCCTCCGGTTGCATTGAGGGGACTTCTACCAGAAAATGTTCGACTAGCCATTATGAAGATATGTGCATTCCTCAACGCAATTTCTCAGAAGGTAATGGATCCAGAAACTTTGTCAGGGTTACAGGTTGATGTGATTGAATGTCTTGTTAGCTTCGAGTTGTTGTTCCCACCATCCTTCTTCAATATTATGACGCACCTCCTCATTCACCTAGTTGAAGAGATTAGAATTCTCGGTCCTGTATTTCTACACAATATGTTTCCCTTCGAGAGGTTCATGGGAGTCTTAAAGAAATATGTTCATAACCGCGCTAGGCCAGAAGGAAGTATCTCAAAGGGCTACGGAACAGAGGAGGTGTTGACTGCCAAAACCCACCGGCGGGCAGCGACAGTCAACACAGGTAGAGCCGGGAAGAGCCTAGAGCTGCGGCTGGCTGAGACCCTCCGAGCGACGGCCCGCAATGCTCTTCTGGTCACACGCGGCGATGCGAAGTGCAAGGGCGTGCCACCCGACCTATACCTGGTCAGGAAGGTGATGGGATGCCTCGCTTAATTTCCTGCATGGCATACACGTAAACATTAAATCCGAGCCTCGATCGGCTCTCAGGTTATCCTGTGAATCGGCTCAAAGAGCCGATCCACCCATGATTCGTACGGGCGCACGAATACTTGGTGATCCTGCTTGATCAAGATAAAGCTAATGAGATCTACGACGATTTAGGGTTTTCACCGCATAATCGGATCATCCTACTCCAGGTTGGGCCTCGCGGCCACGCACGGTGCTCGTAAGCCGATCCTAAACAAAGCCAAAAAACCAACATGACGTTGATCCTCGGAACATCCTGTTTAGGACTTGCGAACGCCACCCTACGTGCCGCTCCTCCCCCCTTGTAAGGCCTAACTATTGCGATATTAAACTAATCCCTGCAGAGCAAGGAGCAATCGTAACGGATCAGATCTACTAAATAATGAACAAGCAGGGTGCCGCCCCACACCTGAGATAGGTGTGAGGGTGGCTAGACATGCAAGGGTTGCACTACGTAAGCATGTTATACGCGAACTATGCTAACCCTAACACATCTATGATAACTACGTTGCCATCAAAGACGCTTCAGTACGAGCAACGCATGAACAACGTGGAGCTTGTGCTGCCTAGATCGCAAGATGCGATCTAGGCAGCATGTCGCTTACCTGATTGAAACCCTCGAGACGAAGGAGTTGGCGATGCGCCGAGATTGGTTTGTTTTGGGGTGAACGTTGTGTTGTTGTTTATTCCATAAACCCTAGATACATATTTATAGTCCAGGGGACTTTCTAATGTGGGAATATCCCACCGTGTGCGATACAAACTCTAAATCTCGATCTAAGATATAATCTACTACAATTAAAGATACACGGGCAAACTAGCCCAAATCCTCCGTGCAAGGCCGCTTCAGAGATCTTCCACGTGTAGTCTTCTAAGCCCATCTCTCTTACGGCCCACCTCTAGATTTGTCCAAAATCTGGTGATAACACATGCCCCCTGGTTTTGGAAATAATTTTTCCAAAATCATTATGCTTTCCTTCGTCGGGTCATGTCGTGGCAGAGCAGAGCTGTTGCAGTATCCGTTATCATTATGCCCCGTCTTCTCAGCTTCTCTGCAAAATTCGATAGCTCTGGCGTCATCTCCTTGGAAACTGTAATGACAATAAATTTCCACCAGGCTCCTCATTATTTAACTGTGCCGATTGATTAGCTTTCTTCATCCCCTTCCTCTGTTCCAGCCATCGGCAGCCAAAAAACCCTCTTCTCCCCAACTATGTCTTCCTCTTCCTCCTCCTTCTCAAACCTCTTCCCCCCATTCTCGCCGAAGAAGAACGAGGACAAGCCTCATTCCGAGGTGAACCCCCTCTCCTCTGATAACGAGAAGAAAGAAGGAGAAGTAGCGAAGGCCAAGACCTTCCCCTTCGCCAAGCTCCCGCCGAAGAAGCGCTCCCGCATGTGGGCGGACAGCGAGGATGAAGATGACGACGAAGAAGAAGAAGAGGAGGAGGAAGATGAATCTTCCTCTTCCGCCGGGTACCCGCCAACCAAGCGCTTCCGCTCCTGGGCGGACAACGAAGACGATGATGATGACGAGGAGGAAGAGGCTCCGGCCATGGGCCGGGGTAGCAGTGACGAGGAGCTCCCGGGAGCAGCGCCGACGACATCGACGGCGGTGACGACGAGGACAGCGACGACTAGTAGAATAGGACTAGTAGTAGCAGTGCGCTAGGCACTAGATCCCTCTTTTGAGAGCCATCGGCTCTTTCTTGTAAAGCCGCTCCTCTGAATTAATGAAATTGTTCTTTTGATTCATCCTTCAATTGCCCCAATTTCATTCCTTCCGCCTGTCATGTCAAGACCGATAGCAATGTATCGATTTTTTTCTCTTTTGGACGCCCATGAAGCCGGACTCTCATGTCGATTAGCCCGTAGGCCAAGAACTTCTCAATTTCAGGCTGCGATTTGGTATCTGACCATAATTTTTCGCAATCCCTTAGCCGATGACTACCCATCGGCTATTTTGAGAATCTAGTCCCTCTCCTTCTCTTGCAGACAGGACGGTCCAAACAAAAACCGACGGCCTCCTATCCCGATTCAGAGGAGATCACAATGCAGGGCCAGTCGATGCGCCTCCCATCGGCTTTCGAGCAGCCACCAGGCCAGCTGCCCCCCGAGTCTAGTCGGGCGAGAACGGTAATGGATCAGCCGAATGTGCCGCCTATACAGAGTTAGCCGATTTCAACAAAATCGGCTTCCCAAAGCAGAGAACCTTCAGGGTGAGCTGCCCCCGAGTTTCTTCAGCCTACTTCGCGCCTTGCAGGTCAAATCGGCTCCTCCCCTGCACTGACCGTCGATATCGATGTGAACTTTGAGCATATAAACAGCCGGTCCAGCTTCGCTTCTTAGTTCAAGTGCCCCGCATCGGCTGAATTTTTTTATTTGGCCGATTTTCCTTAATCGGCCCCCAATGTTACACTGCACGCATGTCTGCACGTGTTACCTGCACATGTTCATCCGACTATATGCCCGAGCCGAATCTGCCAAATGACTGCAGATATCGGCTTTCATGGTTAGTCGTGGCACGACTTGTACGTCGGCTTCGCAAAGATTCATGCTGACTTTCATCCGCCGACGTGGCCGCTGCCCAGAATCGTTGTCGACCACAAATGAATATGTGCAAGATAATTTTGGCCGATTGCCGGATTCGGCCTCCACATTGCTTGTTCGATGAAGGTTTTGTAATGTTCCTCCATAATTTTTGGGGCCGATCACAAGGATCAGCCTCACCCGGTTTGCTCATTGCTTTAATCTTGCTACTCGGTTAGGCTGGATAAAACCAACCCAACCTCTCGACTTGATGCGCCTGCTGTCATCCACCTTGAGTGCATCGTATAATCGTGAGCACTAAGCTCGTCGGCAAGACAAGCACCATGTTTGTGCCAGCCGATGTTTCATCATCGGCTTTCTTTGCTTGGGACGCCACTCCATTCTCCGTGGACGACCCTCCTCATCCAGGGCTCGCTGAACCTTTGCAGCCAAATCAGGCCGTGCCTTCCTTAGCGATGTATAACCTCGCTTTCTCCAGCCGCGCAACCGCTGAACCTCGCGCTTTTGTGAACGGCTGAGTCCGTCAGTGGCACCACCTTGGACGGTGGTACTGTCTTCTTCTTCTTCTTCTAGTCCCTCGTCTTCGGAATCCTCAAGATCTGCCCAACGAGGTGACTCAAGACGTTTGCTTCGTGGCGGGAGAGGCCCTGCGTTGAACACGTACACGTTGGCTGCCCCTTCTTCGGTTGCATTGGCAATTGCCGATTGTGGGCAATCGGCTCATTCCCGAATCCCAGCAGTGTCGAAGAAAGGGCAGTCCCTGTCCGGCGTTGTCATCTTGCTCCCTTGACTTGTCCGTGGCACGGCGCTCGTGCTCCTCCTCATCGCGATCCCGCCGATGATGTCTTCGCTTCTCTAGCCAGACGATCTCCTTCATCATCATAGTTGGACCGTCGGCGTTGGTCATACCGACTCACATATTTGTTGAGGAGGTGATCGAGAGAGGTCGTTGATATCTCATGTTCTTCACTTCTCCCTCTATGTAGCGCTTGCCATCATGACGGAGCCGATCGCGTGGAGCGTCCTCCGTGTCCTTGCTATGAGAGCAGCTGCCCTCATCTCCATCTTTGCCGAGTGGTTCCCAGGTCCTACCATGTTGATGCTGAACGTGGGACCTGGCTGGCAACCCTCAGGGTAGATGACTTCTACCATGTTAACGACGGGGAAGGGCTGGGTGTGGCGTACTGGTTGAAAATTAGATGCCCCTTCTCTATCGCCGCTTGGATGTGCCGACGCCACACCCTGCGGCGTTGGTAGCATGGGAGAGCGAGTTGTGGAATTTGCGGTACGGCTTTCCGTTTAGCTCTTGCGCCGTGGGGAACTTGAGACCTTCAGAATCGTCAACTGTTTCTCCTTGAGCAGGAGGTCGAAGATTTGTTCGGCTTGGTCACGTCAAAATCAAACCGGGCGGCCCCGGTGGCTTTACCCATTTGCAGGACACGGGGTTCCTCCCCGAGTCCACTCAGCCACCGCTACTTCTTGGTCTCCGCAGCACTTCACCTTCCTCTCGTATCGACCCATGACGCACGCTGAACTTGTCTTGGCATGTGGGTGGTGCTGTTCATATGCGATAGTTTCAACCATGTGCGCCGCGAGGGATAATCTTGGGAGGCCATGTCCTTGAGCTGTGTTGCAAGGCCGCCACGCCAATTCGATTTCCTTTTCAGTTATACGAACCGAATAACATCGGTTCCTAAGATTCCCAAGCGCCGGATGTACTCGTCACCGTTTCTCCGCGCTTCGACGAGTTGTGCTAGATCGGCAATGCTAGACTCGGAAGCTTCGAATGGTATTGCATATGGAATTGTTCTTCCAATTGCTTCCAAGACTGGATGGAGTTTGTGGCAAAGAGGTATACCACCCAAAAGCCGATCCCGTGAGGGACTGTGAAAAGAGCCTCACGCGTAGCTGATCCGACACCGAAGCCGGTCCTAGTTGCGCCAAATATCGGCCGATGTGCTCGATGGAGCTGGAACCATCCGATCCACTGAATTTGGAGAAGTCGGGAGCCGATATTTAGGTGGCAGCGGGATCATCTCGTACTCCGGGTACGGCTTGGAATAGCTGCCCTTCTTTCGGCACCATGCCGAACCGGTCTCTCAGATGGTGATCTGATCCGCGCCAAGGCAGGAGATGCATCGAAGATTCGCTGGGGTGGCGTACTTAGCCAGCCATGTTTGCTTTTCCAGCTCTGAGCCAACTGCAGGAGCCGCTCGGGAGTTTCGTCGTGGCGTACTTAGTTAGCCACGTCCGCTTCTCAAGCTCGTTGCCGACGTTCCTCCCGTTTGCGCCGGAGTCCCGACGTTGTGGCCTGGTTTGAGAGTGGCCAGCCACAATCCGCACGTACGTGCACGCGTATCCTTGAGGGATCTCCTTGGGCGCCACCAAGAACTGGTAGTCACTAGGGTCACCACCGATCTTGTAGACGACGAATGCCGGTGTAGCCGGCACTTCGGCTGGTGCTGCCAACGCATATGGCAGCGGTGGACGGGACTGGAGTGGCAACTCTCCTTGATGCGTCCCGAGAGCTGGTCCTGACGGCGAGTACTGGTGGCTCATGATCTCCTGGATCACGCGCAGAGCGAGACGCTCCAACACGTTGACCAAGTTTTCGAGTGGCGGTGTAGCGAGTGAGACACCAAGTAGTTGATCTCCTGCCGTAGGCCCCTGGTGCGTTCCTCCGACGGGGCAGAGAGATCTATCCCATCGAGTGCACCTTGTGGTGAGAATCCCTTCCATCCGATGCCATGGGTACGGGTTCTTCGAAAGAGCCGATGAGGTCGGCTTCGAGGGTGACCTTGATCTCGTCATATTTCTTCTTGAGCTCGGCAGTAGCTCCTCGTAGGTGACGCGTGCCGTCCGCCGCCATCTCGTATGTAGATGGCGATGTGGTTGATGTAGACGATTGTCCCACCGGGCGTGCAGAATGTGTTGTGCCAAAACCCACCGCGGGCAGCGACCGTCAACACAGAGCCGGAAGAGCCTAGAGCGCGGCTGGCGAGACCCCCTCCGAGCGATGGCCCGCAATGCTCTTCTGGTCACACGCGGCGATGCGAAGTGCATGCCACCTGACCTATACCCGGTCGAAGGTGATGGGGATGCCTCGCGTCCTTCGCATGGCATACACGTAAACATTAAATCCGAGCCTCGATCGGCTCTCAGGTTATCCCTGTGAATCGGCTCAAAGAGCCGATCCACCCATGATTCGTACGGGGTGCACGAATACTTGGTGATCCTGCTTGATCAAGATAAAGCTAATGAGATCTACGACGATTTAGGGTTTTCACCGCATAATCGGATCATCCTACTCCAGGTTGGGCCTCGCGGCCACGCACGGTGCTCGTAAGCCGATCCTAAACAAAGCCAAAAACCAACATGACGTTGATCCTCGGAACATCCTGTTTAGGACTTGCGAACGCCACCCTACGTGCCGCTGGATCCTCCCCTTTGTAAGGCCTAACTATTGCAGATATTAAACTAATCCTTGCAGAGCAAGGAGCAATCGTAACGGATCAGATCTACTAAATAATGAACAAGCAGGGTGCCGCCCCCACACATGAGATAGGTGTGAGGGCGGCTAGACATGCAAGGGTTGCACTACGTAAGCATGTTATACGCAGAACTATGCTAACCCTAACACATCTATGATAACTACGTTGCCCGCCATCAAAGACGCTTCAGTACGGGCAACGCATGAACAACGTGGAGCTTGTGCTGCCTAGATCGCAAGATGCGATCTAGGCAGCATATCGCTTACCTGATTGAAACCCTCGAGACGAAGGAGTTGGCGATGCGCCGAGATTGGTTTGTTTTGGGGTGAACGTTGTGTTGTTGTTTATTCCATAAACCCTAGATACATATTTATAGTCCAGGGACTTTCTAATGTGGGAATATCCCACCGTGTGCGATACAAACTCTAAATCTCGATCTAAGATATAATCTACTACAATTAAAGATACACGGGCAAACTAGCCCAAATCCTCCGTGCAAGGCCGCTTCAGAGATCTTCCACGTGTAGTCTTCTAAGCCCATCTCTCTTACGGCCCACCTCTAGATTTGTCCAAAATCTGGTGATAACAGGAGGTCATTGAGTTTTGTGTTGACTTTCTTCCTGACCTTAAGCCGATTGGTGTTCCTGAATCTCGGTATGAGGGGAGGCTGACTGGAAAAGGCACACTCGGAAGGAAAGCAACGGTGTGCAGGGACAAGCTTTCTTTCAATCAAGCACACTATACAGTTCTAAACAATTCCAGCTTGGTGGCTCCGTACATCGAGAAACACAAGAATGTTGTACGAGAAATAAACCCGGGCCTGCCCGAGTCCTTGATTACACGTCAACACATGAATACCTTCGGCAATTGGTTGCAAAGACATCTCATGAGTGACACCACTGTTGGAGAGCAGCTGTACTTGTTGGCCAGGTTACCATCTTCAAACATATGTACATTCCAAGGGTACGAGATAAATGGGAATACATTTTACACGATTGCCCAAGATAAAAAGAGCACCAACCAAAACAGTCCGCTTCGATGCAAAAGACGAGAATGGGCAGACCACCACATATTATGGGTACATAGAGGAGATATGGGAACTAGACTATGGACCTACTTTTAAGGTCCGTTTGTTTTGGTGCAAATGGGTGAAGCTCAGCGGTGTACAGGTAGACGATAAGTACGGTATGACAACAGTGGATCTCAACAATCTTGCGTACATGGATGAGACATTCGTCCTAGCCAACGAGGTGGCTCAAGTTTTCTATGTGAAGGACATGTCTAGCAAACCGAGAAAAAGAAATCAACAAAAGAATACATCAACCGAGGAGTCAAAGCGCCACATAGTTCTTTCGGGGAAAAGAAACATCGTGGGAGTGGATGACAAGACAGACATGTTAGAAGATTATAATAAGTTTAAAGAAATTCCGCCCTTCACGGTGAAAATTGATCCAAGCATCTTGCTAAATGATGAAGAATCTCCATGGCTACGGCACAGAAGAAACCCTTCACGGTAATGTAACTGTATGTAAGATATTAGAGGAGATGGATTCTTAATAGTTCCCAAGACAATCTGTACATTTATGTAATAATGAGAACCCTCCTCTTGTACCCTGAGCTATTGTTTTTTGTGTAATCATGTAACTGTATGTAAGATATTAGAGGAGATGGAGTCTTTGACGGGCTTGCAGGAAAATTTTCCCAAGGCCTTCCCCACCAACGACATCTTCGAGAAGCTGCGCCACGGGAGATTTCCCAACCCTTTCCTCCATCCATGGGGATGAAACTCTCCCTACCTGCTAGGTTGGCTTGTTGGTCTGCTTGCCAAGGCATATCGATGCTCCTTTTATAGGCACGGCGCCGCTTCTGCTTTGTCTTGTTCCCGACAGGGCGTCGTGCGCTACATGCTTTATCTCATTGAGCAGTGCGTCCACCCACGCGTCCTTATCCTGCCGACAGCTTTAGTCCCGGTTGCACCCACCAGCCGGGACTAAAGCTTACCCAGACATCCTTATCCCACCGACTGCTTTAGTCCTGGTTGCACCCACCAGCCGGGACTAAAGGTTTAGATGACCAGCTCTGGATTCCTCTTCTTCCCGCCATTTCTTCCCGCCTCTGTCTTCCCGCCCACATTTTTTCCCACCATTTCTCACTATATATATATGTAGTCCGCCTTGGCCAGCATTATCAAATCTCTACAATCTCTGATCACTCTCCAATGGCTTCCACCGTACCCACTCTAACCTACCAGCAGGTGGAGGAGCTTTGCGCCTCGAACTACCCTTGCCCACCGGGCTACCGCGCCCCGACGGATGGAGTCTAAGCCAGAGGCGTGCCGGTCCCTCCCGTCCCTCAGTACCTGCGCCGGGCGGCCATCACGAACCACTACTACCTCGACCTCACGCCGGAGCAGCGGATGAATCCCCACTGGCATCCCGACAACCAGCAGACTTGGGACGCCTTCTTCATCAATCGGCGTGCGAGGGCTCTCGCCAGGTATGAGGAGGATGGTCTGTCTCCTGGGAACTTCCACGAGGCCGGCCGTCGGCTATGGTGGGGCGGTCGGACTCTACAGCGCGTCATGGACTACATCACGGCCGGGGATATCCCCCGCCTGCGCTACCCTCGCAGTCGAGGTTCGAGCCACGAGCGCCGCCCGACGACGACAGCAGCGACGACGCGGCAACTTAGAAGGCGACGACTACCAGTACAACAGCGTGACTACGAAGACTACGAGTATGCATATTATAGGCCTAGGCAGGAGTATGACTAAATCACTCCAACATTCCAAGATGTACTCCTAGGCCTTTGGATCATCGCATGATGTACTCGTTTTCTTATCTTTCATTTTTCCTCGGTTATGAACTCATGTCCTTCGCATATAAAACCTGAGCGACATCTTTAGTCCCGCGTTACACATGCGTCCTTATTCCACCGACAGAAAAGGTTACACATTTTTGTAGAACATAGAAGATCGAACGTAGTCTAAAAAACATTGAAAATACAATTAAAATAGATAAACGACTAGTCTAGTCTACTCGTCGTCGGAGGTTGTCTCGGTCCAAATGTCGTCCCACCGAGGGTCGTTGTCGGCCCAAGTTGTATTCGGGTTGTCGAGCTCGAACTCGGCGACGGCCCGACGGTGGCGCCGTCGGACCTGCGCTGTGCTCGAGGTCGAAGAACGTCGGTGTTGTTGTCACGGGGAACTACGCCCTCCACTGGCGCATCAACTCCTCATCGTGCTCGGCGATGGCGATCCGGCGCTGCACCTGGCGGTGGCGGCGACGGTCCTCGTCGTCGACGAGGCACGGTGCTGGCGCGAGGAACTCCGCCTCCTCTAGCGATTCGATGTCCGGGAAGTTCATGTCGCGCCGTGGCCACCAAAATCGCCACGCGGCCGCGTCGTAAGCGCGCGCCGCCAGCTCCGGCGTGTTGTACGTGCCGAGGGTGAGGCGGAAGCCACCGGCGCGCATCTCGGCGTAGAACCTACCATTCGGATGCGCTCGGACGCCACGGAAACCGGACGACCCGCGGCGGCGCGGCGGCATCCCGGAGACGAATGAGCGGAGGCGGCGGCGACGTGTGGTTGCACGCGCACGCGGCGCTTTATAGCGCACGCGGGGCATGGCACGTGTAGCGGGCGCACGTCGCACGCCGGCGGCGGGGCGGGGCGAGGCACGTGTAAGCGGCCACACATCGCACGCCGGCGGCGGCGGGCGAGGCACGTGTGGCGGGGGCACGCCGCACGGCGGCGCGGCGGCGGGCGAGGCACGTCGGCGCACGTCGCACGCCGGGGGCGGCGGGGCGAGGCACGTGGAAGCGGCGGCGACACGTGGCCTTTCAAACGGCCGGAGCCGTTGGATGCACAGGCCACGGATCAGATCCGTGGCCTTTTCATCCAATGGCTCCAGGCCGTTGGATTCAAACGGTCGGAGCGGTTGGATGCACAGGCCACGGATCAGCCCCCACCCCTTTTGTCGCGGGTGGTGGCACGACCCGTGACAAAAGGCCCAACCCCCTTTTGTCGCGGGTCGTACCACCACCCGCGACAAAAGGGTGTGGCGTATAAAACCACCGGGCGTCGCGGGGCGAGCCACAACCCGCGATGACCCGAAGGCCAAACCCTAGCAGACGCCGCCAGGCTGCCGAATTTTGCCGCCGCCACCGCCGACGCCCTCCTCCGCCTCGGGCCATCACTGCCGCCTTCCTCGAGCTCCGCCGCGCCTCGAGCTAGGGCCTCCTCTGCCGCCACGCCGCCTCGGGCCTCCTCTGCCTCGGGGGCCGCCGCGCCTCGAGCTCTGGCGCCGCCGCCGCCTGCCTCATCCTCAGGCGCGGGCTCGCGCCGCCACGCCTCAAGCCGACTCCTCGTCCGCCGCGCCGCGCCGCGCCGCTCAGGTAGCGCAGGCAGTACCGGCGCCGGCCTAGCGCTCAAGCTCGGTGCTTTTTTTTTTTGATTTTTTAGTTTTTTTATAGTTAATTAGTATATATATTTAGTTAGTTAGTTTAGTAATTAGTTTTATTTTAGTTTAGTTATTAGTTTAAGTTTTAGTTTAGTATATTTAGTTAGTAGTTTAGTAATTTAGTTTAAGTTTTAATTAGTTCAAGTTTTAGTTTAAGTTTTAGAGTTTAAGTTTTTTTTGTATATAATTTAGATAATTAGGTTATGTTTTAGTTTAGTAATTAGTTTTAAGATATTTAGTTTCCAATTGAATTTTCGATTTCCATAAGATAGATACCCGACGCCGACACCGGCCCTCTCCCTCTCGCAAACACCCGTCGCCGACACCCTCTCCCTCTAGCAAACAACCGACGCCGAAACCCTCTCCCTCTCGCAAACAACCGACGCCGACACCCTCTCCCTCTCGCAAACACCCGTCACCGACACTCTCCCTCTCGCAAACAACCGACACCCTCTCCCTCTCGCAAAGACCCGTCGCCGACACCCTCTCCCTCTCGCAAACAACCAACACCTCTCCTCTCGCAAACACCCGTCGCGACACCCTCTCCCTTCGCAAACAACCGATGCCGATACCTTCTCTCGCAAACAACCGACTCCGACACCTCTCCTTCTCGCAAACACCTGTCGCGACACACTTCCCTCTCGCAACAACCGACACCTTCTCCTTCGAACCCGACACCCCTCGCTCTCGCAAACACCCGTCGCCGACACCTCTCCTCTCGCAAACAACCGACGCCGATACCCTCTCCTCTCGCAAACAACCGACGCGACACCCTCCCTCTCGCAAACACCCGTCGCCGACACCCTCTCCCTCTCGCAAACACCCGTCGCCGACACCCTCTCCCTCTCGCAAACAACCGACACCCTCTCCTCTCGCAAACACCCGTCGCCGACACCCTCTCCCTCTCGCAAACAACCGACGCCGATACCCTCTCCCTCTCGCGAACACCCTCTTCCTCACATGAGCATTGTCGAGATCCTCTACCTCACGCTGCGCGAACTAGGCCTCGCGCCCTCTTCTCCCTGCTCCACGCCGCCTTCCCCTCCTTGAGCCTACCCCATCCGTGGTTAGGGTTAGGGTTTGGTTAGTGTTTGGTTAGGGTTAGAACATGTACTTATCGATTTAATTTTTTGCAGAAACAATGGATCCATTCGTATTCCATCGAGACTTCGAACAGGAAGACATAGTCGAGGACATAATCCGCCAAGCCGATCTAGAAGGCAACCGACAAGCCGGTGATGGAGAAGCCGACGGCTCCGGTGATGGAGAAGCCGAGTGCTCCGGTGATGGCGAGGTATACGATCACTAGAGGCATTAATGGAATTCTATATGTACATATGTATATAAATTAATTAATTTTTATTCTCTTAGGCCTCCCAAGATTAGTTGGAGAAACGAGGCCCGGTGACATAGGCATCCCTGATGGGCCTGCCGAATAAGATACCCGGGGATAACTGAAGGCCCACGATCCGAAGTATTTGATGCTCGGAAGCCCAGTAACCATCGGTATCGAAAGAAGAGATAGATTATGAATAAACTTGTATCAATACGGGAAGGACTCAAATAAGTCTCCCGGACTTTGTAACTTGTACGATATGAGAACCTCGGCTCCACCTCCTATATAAAGGGGAGCCGAGGGAGAAGGAAAGGATCGAATCATTGTCAACACAAACCCTAGTTTTTCATAGTCGAGCACCTTTTCGGCTGAAACCTTCGAGATCTACTTGCCCTCTACTTTCCGCGAAACCCTAGTCTACAACTTGTAGGCATTGACAAGTTAATACCTTGTCAATTGGCGCCGTCTGTGGGGATTGGAGGCGACAAGGAGCTGATCTCGATGGCACGTTCAACATCATCGACATCATCGGTGGCAAGCAATGCGATGGACGGAGGTAAACAGATCAAAACTGGTCTCGTTGATTTTGTTCCTCACCCTCCCGCCCATGTGGATGCATATGCCTATCTGGAAGAGCCAATGGAGATGACGTTCGGGAGCTTCCACTTCCGCGTCGGGAGAGAAGGATCACATCGCTTGGCGGCACTGTTTTTTTGGGACCGTTAGCGGTTGATTCTGATTTCTCGGGATCATCATCATCAATCGAGTCAGGCGACGAGGAGGCCTCGCCACCAAGCTACGTCAAGCCCGTCGCCGGCGGAGATCTCGCCGATTTTCTCGGCGGGATGTCTTTCGGGTCGTTCACGGATTCTGATCTGGACAGCGACTCGGAGAGCATCGACAGTTTCGACTTCATCGACAGATCTACTTCTATTCGGGAGGTCTTCGCCGATCGTTACGACGGTGTCACCGATCCCGAAGAGGAAAATACAATGACAAAATATCATCAAGTCTGTGCAATTGATGACTCAAGTCGCCAGGAGGATGAAACATCAGTGGCTTTCGATGATTTGGGAAATCCATACATCGATCCCGCAGATCTCACGCGAGGATTAGGAAGCAAATACGTCAGGCCCACACCACGGGAGAAATTACATCTTCCGCAGGTAGCCTGGGACAGAGCAGCAAGAGCCATGAATGGCACGGAGCCGATGACCACTACAACTACATTACAAGAGATGCAAGCGTATCAATATAGACTCGCTCGTGCCAGACGGGAGATAGAAAAAGAAAAAGTTATACTGGAGCAGAGAAAAGCTGCGGCCTCAGCATCGAGTAGGCGCAGAGCCAACTTGAGCCAACACTCAGGAACCTTGGGAGATAGTCATCGAGCAGCACACGCGAGAGGAAGATCGCGGCTAGCCCATGTGCCTGAGCATGAAAGAGAGAACCTGATATAGAATCTCGACATGTCCTTTATGTCGATAGATACAAGAGGGCACATCATCCCCAAAACACCGGAAGCAGGATATATGGCGACACATGCTTTCATATTAGCATCTAAGCCACCTGCAGGAGACCCCAGGGAAGCATTGTACAATATGTAGGAGTTGGAGTCATGGGGACAGCGATACAAGGAGCAAGCGCACCGCAACCCGAGAGCGCACCAAGGCAAAATAATTTTCAACCCGCTTCGGCAGCTCGAGATCCTCCTCGAGCGGGGGACCCAAGAGACATGACGATACAAGCACGAGTCGATAGAGCACAACAGGAGAGAAGAGAACGTCGGCAATCACCAGAAGTCGACGAAGAGGATATGTGCGGGCTCCCTTGTTTCACTAGACGGGTCCGTAAAACTCGGGTTCCTTCTGGGTTTAAGTTACCCGATAATCACAAAAAGTTCGACGGCATGCAAGACCCAGAGGATTGGCTGGTAGATTACTTGGAAACGGTGAAGTTAATAGGTGGAACTAGAGCAACTGCCATGCAGAGCATCCAGGTTCACCTCAGCGGAGCCGCAAGATCATGGATAAAGAAATTACCGGAAGGATCCATCGACAGCTGGGAGACTTTCGAGGACCTGTTCGTGAAAAACTTCCGCTCAACATGCAAGAAACCTGCGTCAATAGAAGTGTTGAGGGCCTGCAAACAGAAGTATGATGAGCCAATGAGAATGTACATCCAGCGATGGAACATCATAAAAAATTTGGTAGAAAACATATCTGACGAAAGAACAATCGATGCATTTGTCGCGGGGATCCGAAGAGGAGACTTAATCGAGGATTTGGGCAGATCCAGGCCAAGAACAATAGCAGATCTCATGGAGATAGCGAATCGCTGGGCGGATGGCGAAGATGTCGTTCATAATAAACGGCACAGGTCACCCGAGGAAGATCGCAACAGAAACAATAACCAAAATAGGCGACGATATTCTCGTTACGACGGTCCCAGCCAAGTGGCGGCTGGCTTCCGAGGAAACAATGGAGGAAATCATCGGGATGATTACCACAGAGGTAGCGAGCAGCGCAATGATCATCGAGATGCGCCAAGCTCCAGCAGACAAAATAATCGGCCAAGGTTCCCAAGGCCATACAATATATCACCCAAAGATCTTCTGAACGGGCCATGCCAAATGCACTTTTCCCTCGACAGTGACGGAAAAAGACAGTCAGGGCACCTTCAAAAGGACTGCCGAACATTCCTAGCTCTGCATAGATATGCGGAACATACAAATGCACAAGCAGTAAACAGGGGACCAAGGAGTGAGGTTCACCTGCCACCACCACCCGCAATTAATAGTGAAAATCAACATCAGTTGCAATTGGCGGCAGCTCCAACAAACAACGGTCCTTACATTGACACAACAGGAGCAGTGTCGATGATTCAGAAAGGGAGACCCTCGAATAGGACGCAGAAGGTAATTTTGCGACAGGTATACATGGCAGAGAAGATGCCTCCACTAACCATCGAGTACCTCAATTGGTCGGCACATGATATAGGATTCACTCAAGCGGATCACCCACCTCAAGTACCTCGACTAGGACAAGCAGCCATGATTTTACCGGCAGTGATCGCAGGATTCGAGGTCTCACGTATATTCGTAGATGGAGGGAGCAGCTTGAATCTCATATACGCAGACACTTTGAGAAAGATGAACATCTCTCTGGCAAATCTAACTCCAACAGATACGCGCTTTCATGGCATCACACCAGAGAAGCCGAACTATCCTTTGGGCAAGATAAACCTCGACGTGCAATTTGGAACTCGAGAAAATTACAGAAGGGAGAAGTTGGAGTTTGAGGTTATCGATTTTCCATCGCAGTATCACGCTATATTGGGTCGACCCGCGTATGCCAGATTCATGGCTGTACCGCATTACATATACTTGTTATGGAGGATTCCCGGTCCCAAAGGCCCAATCACAGTGAAGGGAAGCTTTGCTCTAGCAGATAAATGTGAAAAGGAATTTCATAAGCTTTCCGAAACTTTCGGGATGAAGGTGAGTATGCAGCTTCTAGGCTCACCACCGACTACGACGTGCTACCCGACGGAGGAAGGCCGCTCAAGGAGCAAACCTTCGACACCTCTAAGAATTCAAAGGAAGTACAGATTCACCCGACGGATCCTAAGAAGATGACAGCTATTGCAACAAACATGGATAGCGCATAAGAAAACGTGCTCGTCGAGTTCCTCCGTGAGCGCTGGGAAATCTTCGCATGGTGTCCAGCTGACATGCCAGGAGTACCCAGGGAACTCGCCGAGCACCCCCTTAATTTGGATCCAAGAGCCAGGCCAATTCGACAACCTTTGCGGCGTTTCTCCGAGCCAAACCGTAAAGCTATGCTATCAGAGATTAATAGACTTTGAGAAGCAAATTTTATCAAGGAGCTACATACAGAGGCCACATGGGTCGCTAACCCAGTTCTGGTCCCGAAGAAAAACACTGATGTCCTTCGCATGTGCGTCGACTTCACGTGTCTCAATAAACATTGTCCAAAGGATCACTTTCCCCTCCGAGGATCGATCAAAAGCGGGATGCGAACGTCTTTCCTTCCTGGACGCGTATTCTGGTTACAACCAGATCCGCTTAAAAGAAGAAGATGAAGTCAAAACAGCTTTTATAACCCCTTATGGCGTGTTTTGCTACAGAACAATGCCCTTCGGGTTGAAAAACGCGGGAGCCACCTATCAGAGGATGATGCAGAAGTGCCTCGCCACACAGATTGGCAAGAACGTTCAAGTATACATCGACAACGTCGTCATAACAACAAAGCAAGGGTTATGTTTGATTGATGATCTTAGAGAAACCTTCGACAGCCTCGACAAGTTTCTCCTCAAGCTAAACCCGACGAAATGCTCTTTTGGTGTTCCTGCGGGAGAACTCCTGGGGTACTTGGTGTCAGCCAGAGGAATCGAGGCAAACCCCGAGAAAATACAGGCCATCGTGACGATGAGGAAACCAACCAAGCTCAAGGAGATACATCAGCTGACGGGACGTGTCGCAGCTTTGAGCAGGTTTGTCGCCAGGCTAGGAGAAAAAGCGTTACCCTTTTACGCGCTTATCAAGCAAGGAGAAAATTCGAGTGGAACGAAGAAGCAGACAAAGCTTTCGAGCATCTCAAGCGCACAATTTTGACACCTCCAGTATTGGTGGCTCCGAAAGAAAGAGAACCACTCCTGCTATACATTGCGGCCACACCTCAGGTGGTCAGCATAGTTCTCGTGGTGGAACGAGAAGAAGAAGGGAAGATTCATGGAGTTCAGCGGCCAGTATACTTCATCAGCGAGGTGCTATCACCATCCAAGCAATGTTACCCGCAATATCAGAAACTTGCATACGGAGTATTCACAACAGCAAGAAAGATACAGCACTATTTTTCGGCACACCCGATAATAGTAGTCAATGAGGCCCCTCTTTCAAATATATTGAACAATCCAGAAGCTACAGGACGTGTATCCCTCTGGGGAATCGAGCTTTCCCCTCGGGACATCACATATGAAAAAAGAAAGGCTATTAAGTCGCAAATTTTGCCTGACTTCGTCGCAGAGTGGATGGAGTTGCAAAACACGGGACCCCCAGATCTATCGCGTACCTGGCACATGAACTTCGACAGGTCCAAGAGATTGGAAGGAGCTGGAGTTGGCGTTATACTTGTATCACCCCAAGGCGACAAAATGAAATATATACAGCGGATGACGTTCCCCAACGCGTCTAATAATGAGGCAGAATATGAAACCCTCATACACAGGATGAAGATGGCAAAGGCGTGTGGCGCAACTCGATTAAAAATCTTTGGTGACTCGCAGTTGGTGGCTCAGCAGGTGATGAACAAGTGCGATGTAGTCAATGACAGCATGATAGCCTACAAGGAGGTGTACAATGAACTCGAGAAACTCTTCGATGGTTGCGAAGTCAATCACATCAGCAGGCTTAGCAATGACGAATCTGACGTTCTGGCAAACATCGGCTCGCAATGCTTGCCGATACCACCTGGCGTTTTCTGGGAGGAGATAAGTGAGAGATCAACCAAGGCGAAGAAAGCACCGAAGCAGCCGAAGAAAAAAGAAAAGGCCAAAGAAGGCTTGGGGGCTTCAGCAGCTCAAGAAACAAACGCATCGGAAGATGAAGAGGAACCTGAAGAAGTTATGATGATACAAGTTCCATGGATGCAGGTTTACGTGGCATACATCACAAGGAAAGAGATACCCGAAGATCCGGTAGAAGCACGGCGAGTTATCCGACGATCTAAGGCGTTCACCGTGGTCAAGGGAGAATTGTACAAGAGGAGTATCTCAGGAGTACTGCAGCGGTGCATCACACCCGAAGAAGGGCGAGTTATATTAAAAGATATACACGAGGGAGTATGTGGCCACCACGCAAGCAGTCGAGCTATTGCAGCCAAAGCTTTTCGGGCAGGATTTTATTGGCTGACAACAGTCGAAGATGCCAAAGACATAGTGCACACGTGCAATGCGTGTCAGAGATTTGCGGCTAAACCTCATTCACCAGCAGCAGAACTGATGCCAATACCATTGGCATGGCCTTTCGCGCAATGGGGACTCGATATGGTGGGGAAATTACACAAGTTATGGCCAGGAGGACACGTGTATTTACTTGTAGCTGTCGACAAATTCACCAAGTGGATAGAGGCAGCGCCAGTAACTTCGGCAGATGCAACATCGGCAGTGAACTTCGTGAAGGGGATAGTTTTTTAGTTTGGCGTCCCTAATAGCATAGTTACGGACAATGGCAGCAACTTTACCTCCCGAGAATTCAAGGAGTATTGTGCAGAAGTAGGCATCAAAATACACTTTGCATCAGTGGCGCACCCGCAAACCAATGGCCAAGTCGAGAAAGCAAACGGCATCATCTGCAACGGCATCAAGAAGCGGTTACTAACACCCCTAGAAAAAGCACGGCACACTTGGCTCGATGAGTTACCCAGCGTGTTATGGAGCATATGAACAACACCCAATACAGCGACTCAGGAAACTCCGTTCTTTTTGGTCCATGGAGCTGAGGCGGTACTCCCGATAGAAATAGAACATAACTCTCCAAGAGTCACAGAATATGATGAAGAAGCTTCGAGAAAGGCACTGGAAGATGATGTTGACGCACTCGACGAAGCATGGGATGAAGTATTGTCAAGAGTAACCACGTACCAGCAGAATCTCAAAAATTACCACAGTCGACGATTGTGACCCAGGTCTTTCCATGTTGGCGACCTAGTTCTTCGGTTCACACAGGATAGCCATGAAAAATTCGAGTCTCCATGGATAGGGCCATACATCGTCACTGAAGTAATTCCAGGAGGAGCATACAGATTGAAGGACAAGAAAACAGGGAAGGACGAACCAAACCCATGGAACGTGGCGCAGCTTCGGCGGTTCTACGCTTAGAAAACAATATAGTCGACTCTGTAAACATACATTGTACTGAAGAGCTCACAAGTTTTCAGACGCACTCTTTTCCTTTCAGGGCACCGAGTGGGGCTGGAAGGTTTTTAATGAGGCGGGCTGCATCAAAGCGGACACCAATGTTTTGGTTGGTGCTCTTTTTATCTTGGGCGATCGTGTAAAATGTATTCCCATTTATCTCGTACCCTTGGAAAGTCGATATAGTCGAAGATGGTGACTTGGCCAACATGTACATCTGATCTGCAATATAATTGTCACGCATTAAATGTTTTCGCAGCCAACTACCGAAAGTCTCCATGTGGACCTTTGTAATCCAGGATTCAGGCTTCCCCGGGTTGTTTGAGCGTAAAATATTCTTGTGTTCCTCGAAGTATGGAGCCACCAAGCTGGAATTTTGTAGAACTGTGTGGTGTGCTTCAGTCATAGAATGGCCGTCCATACATATCATTGATTTCCTTCCGATCGAGCCTTTCCACTTAGTCTCCCCTCGTGCCACAATTGAGGAAGACCAATCGACTTAAGGTCAGGAACAAAGTCAACACAAAACTCAATTACCTCCTCTGTTCCATAGCCCTTGGCGATGCTTCCTTCCGGCCTAGCACGGTTACGAACATATTTCTTTAATACTCCCATGAACCTCACAAAGGCACTACAAGAAAAGTTGCCATAGCCGACGAAGTTAAAGTCGCGCCGTGGTTGCTGATGCACCATGGCCGACGATTTTTGCTCTCTCCGTGGTGCATGTCAAAACTTTTTTTTCTCGCTTTTGAGGCCACCTAGCCCAATGAAAACGTGGAAAACATCGCGTATGGTGGCCCGAGACGTGGTGCATGATGAATTCTCGGGTGCGCCGGCCGAGTCAACACAAATCCGCACCGCCCAGGGATGTAGGGCCTAGATGGCAGCCTCTCTAGCATTGTTTTTTTCACGATCGCGCCATCTCGTTCAACGCTCTCCGATCGAGCCGTTTACGATGCAGGATCATGGGTCCCGCATGTCATCCTCTATGAACGAAAATTCTTTCTTTTCTTGGATTTTTTTGACCCCTGATTTCTGGCTACTTCCTTTTTCTTTTGATCCCGTGCCGCGTTGGAAACGTTGAGACCACTGCTGCAAATTGGGACCCGCATGTCATCCTCTATGTACAATCAAGTTTCTTTTCTTGGAGTTATTTTGACCCCCTAATTTCTGGATACTTACTTTTTCTTTCGATCTCATGCCGCCTTTGGAAACGTTGAGACTGCTGCTGCAAAATGGGCCCCGCATGTCATCCTCTATGTACAATCAAGTTTCTTTTCTTGGAGTTATTTTTGGCACCTGATATTTGGTCACTTGCCTTTTTCTTTCGATCTGTGCCGCCTCTGAGACCGCTGCTGCAAAATGGGACCCGCATGTCATCCTCTACGTATAATCAAGTTTCTTTCCATGGATTTTTTTGACCCCCTGATTTCTGGCTACTTTCTTTTTCTTTTGATCCCGTGCCGCCTTGGAAACATTGAGACCGCTGCTGCAGAATGGGACCCGCATGTCATCCTCTATGTACAATCAAGTTTCTTTTCTTGGAGTTATTTTTGGCTCCTGATATTTGGTCACTTGCCTTTTTCTTTCGATCCCGTGCCGCCTCTGAAACGTTGACACCGCTGCTGCAAAATGGGACCCACATGTCATCCTCTATGTACAATCAAGTTTATTTTCTTGGATTTTTTTTGACCGCCTGATTTCTAGCTACTTCCTTTTTCTTTTGACCCCGTGCCGCCTTAGAAACGTTGATACCGCTGCTGCAGAATGGGACCCGCATGTCATCCTCTATGTACAATCAAGTTTCTTTTCTTGGAGTTATTTTTCGCACTTGATATTTGGTCACTTGCATTTTTCTTTCGATCCCGTGCCACCTTTGAAATGTTGAGACCGCTGCTGCAAAATGGGATCCACATGTCATCCTCTATGTACAATCAAGTTTCTTTTCATGGATTTTTTTGACCCCCTGATTTCTGGCTACTTCCTTTTTCTTTTGATCTCATGCCGCCTTTGGAAACGTTGAGACCACTGCTGCAAAATGGGACCCGCATGTCATCCTCTATGTACAATCAAGTTTCTTTTCTTGGAGTTATTTTTGGCACATGATATTTGGTCACTTGCCTTTTTTTCGATCCCCTGCCGCCTCTGAAAAGTTGAAACCGCTGCCGCAAAATGGGATCCGCATGTCATCCTCTATGTACAATCAAGTTTCTTTTCTTGGATTATTTTTGGCTCCTGATATTTGGTCACTTGCCTTTTCTTTCGATCTCATGCCGCCTTTCAAACGTTGAGACCCATGCTGCAAAATGGGACCCGCATGTCATCCTCTATGTACAATAAAATTTTCTTTTCGTGGATTAATTTTGGCTCATGATATTTGGTCACTTGCCTTTTTCTTTCGATCCCGTGCCGCCTTTGGAAACGTTGAGACCCCTGCTGCAAAATGGGACCCGCATGTCATCCTCTATGTACAATAAAAGTTTCTTTTCTTGGATTAATTTTGGCTCCTGATATTTGGTCACTTGTCTTTTTTTTCGATATCATGCCGCCTTTCAAACGTTGAGACCGCTGCTGCAAAATGGGACCCGCATGTCATCCTCTATGACAATCAAGTTTCTTTTCTTGGAGTTATTTTGGCTCCTGATATTTGGTCACTTGCCTTTTTCTTTCGATCTCATGCCGCCTCTGAAACGTTGATACCGCTGCTGCAAAATGGGACCCGTATGTCATCCTCTATGTGCAATCAAGTTTTTTTCTTGGATTAATTTTCGCTCTTGATATTTTGTCACTTGCCTTGTTCTTTCGATCTCATGCCGCCTCTGAAACGTTGATACTGCTGCAAAATGGGACCCGCATGTCATCCTCTATGTATAATAAAAGTTTCTTTTCTTGGATTAATTTTGGCACCTGATATTTGGTCACTTGCCTTTTTCTTTCGATCTCATGCCCCCTTTCAAAAGTTGAGACCGCTGCTGCAAAATGGGACCCGCATGTCATCCTCTATGTACAATCAAGTTTCTTTTCATGGATTTTTTTGACCCCCGGATTTCTGGCTACTTCCTTTTTCTTTCGATCTCATGCCGCCTTTGGAAACGTTGAGACCGCTGCTGCAAATTGGGACCCGCATGTCATCCTCTATGTACAATCAAGTTTCTTTTCTTGGAGTTATTTTTGGCACCTGATATTTGGTCACTTGCCTTTTTTCGATCCCCTGCCGCCTCTGAAAAGTTGAGACCGCTGCTGCAAAATGGGACCCGCATGTCATCCTCTATGTACAATCAAGTTATTTTCTTGGATTAATTTTGGCTCCTGATATTTTGTCACTTGCCTTTTCTTTCGATCTCATGCCGCCTCTGAAACGTTGATACTGTTGCTGCAAAATTGGACCCGCATGTCATCCTCTATGTACAATAAAAGTTTCTTTTCTTGGATTAATTTTGGCACCTGATATTTGGTCACTTGCCTTTTTCTTTCGATCTCATGCCCCCTTTCAAACGTTGAGACCGCTGCTGCAAAATGGGACCCGCATGTCATCCTCTAAGTAAAATAAAAGTTTCTTTTCTTGGATTTTTTTTCACCCTCTGATTTTTAGCTATTTCCTTTTTTCTTTTGATCCTCTGCCGCCTTGGAAACGTTGAGACCGCTGCTGCAAAATGGGACCCGCATGTCATCCTCTATGTACAATAAAAGTTTCTTTTCTTGGATTATTTTTGGCTCCTGATATTTGGTCACTTGCCTTTTCGATCTCATGCCGCCTCTGAAACGTTGAGGAAGCTGCTGGCTCATGGCACCCGCATGTCATCATCTATGTACAATAAAAGTTTCTTTTCTTGGATTTTTTTCACCCTCTGATTTTTGGCTATTTCCTTTTTCTTTTGATCCCCTGCCGCCTTGGAAACGTTGAGTAAGCTGCTGGCTCTTGGGTCCCACATGTTAGCCTCTTTGAATGACAAACCTTTCCTTTCTTGGATTTATTTTTGAACCTTGATTTTGAGCTACTTGCCTTTTTCTTTCGATCCCCTGCCGCGTTTGAAACGTTGAGGCCGCTCCTGCAAAATGGGACCCATATGTCATCCTCCCTGTACAATATACGTTTTCTTTCCTGGATTATTTTTGCCCCCCTGATTTCTAGCAAATTGACCTTTTCTTTCTATCCCCTGCCGCCTTGTTAACGTTGAGGATGCTGCTGCAAATGGCTCCCATGTGTTAGCCTCTCTGAAGTATGAATATTTCCTTTCTTGGATTTATTTTTAACCACTAATTTCGGGCTACTTGCCTTTTTTTCTTTGGATCTCCTGCCGGCTTTGAAATGTTGAGGACGCTGCTGGCTCATGGGTCCCACTTGTCATCCTCTCTGAATGATAAATGTTGAGGCCGCTGCTGCAAGATGGGTCCCATGTGTCAGTATGTATGTTTAATAAATGTTTCCTTTCTCGGATTTATTTTTGACCCCTGATTTCTGGCTAATTTGCTTTTTTTCTTTCGATCCCCTGCCGCCTTGTTAACGTTGAGGATGCTGCTGGCAGATGGGTCCTACATGTCAGCCTCTATGTACAATAAACCTTTACTTCCTTGGATTATTTTTTGGCACCTGATTTCTACCTACTTGGATTTTTCTTTCGATCCCCTGCCGCCTTTGATAGGTCCCATATTTCAGCAGAGCCAGCCGTGCACCGCTGGCTGCGCCGTTCTTCTCTTGAAGCACCGGCGGCGGTCAACTAGTCGATCGACAGGTATGCATGTTATCTTCAGGGCTGGGAAATTATCGGACTAATTATCACTGGAAGAGTGTAGTCAACCCCCATATAATTTCGTTTGCTTGCTGTAATCGATCGGTTGCATTTTTTTGCTCTAGATCTATTTCTTATACTAGTCATTATTTTCCGCTAGATCTGTTTATTCTAAGGTCTAAGTCTTAGTCGAATGAGACTTAACTTATGTCTCAGTTAGTGTGTTTCGATGTGGGTCTTAATAAAGTACAAACAGTAGCAAACACGGATCTTGAAGCAGAAACAAAATCCAACGATGGAGCACGTGACTAAGACATAAGCTACGTTTCAGCTAGCTGAAACTTAGCAATTCCTTTATTCTAATTGGTTGGTCATGTGTTGCGTTCCATCCATTGGTTCTGTCAAATATGTAACCGCGCAGTCAATCTGTTTGCTGAAAAAATATGTTGCCTTCATTCGTGTATTCCATATGTTTGCTGATACAATGTGTCATTTATAGTTTTATATAAAATCTGTTTGCTCAGATATCTAGGCATGGATTTGTTCTCAACTTGTTCGTTGAAATAGCTTAAAGCTTCTGACCATCTATTTTCAAGGTGTGCTTGCAGAGTGGTGAAGGATATTTTGGGAAATCTATAGTAAAGTTAACTTTTTGACAGAAGAGTGGTAGAATGTCTTATGAATGAGACATCATAAATCGTGTGCAAGATTGAGCTGATATATCCTCCATGCTTCTTTGATAGTATGATGGAGCATTTGGATGTTCTAATACTACCCGATGAGGCAGTACATAGAGGTCCGGTGCAGTATAGATGGATGTACCCTACAGAACATCGACTTGGCACGTCCAAGGTTGATGTTAAGATATTGCGTGGACAGTTTGTTAAGTGAGTGATATGCATCGTATCCACACATATATAAACTGAACTTGTAACTGAACTAGATATATTCACATAATCAGACTTGACTATGTTTTGCAGGTTCTTCGAAGAAACAAATGTACCAGGACCAATAATATGTGAGGGTGGATTTGGGTTTAAGGAACATGATGTAAGATGTTCAGTTGCATCTTGTCTATTTTGTAACGGCAAGATCTCGCAGCTGCACCAAAAGGAACATGGTCATGCTAGTGATGTACTGCTGCCCGTTGTTGAGATGTATAAGTGGATTGCCTAGCCCTTTCCATCAGTTCGGCCTTTTGATTGCGTTGGCTAGTGCATGAAGCTTGACACCCGTATCATGTGATCCTGATATGAGGATAAGAACACCTTCAGCTTGCATTGCTAATGGTGTCTACTTGCAGCAGTGGCGTACCTTCAATGGAGACTGATGCAAGAGAGTTGGTACTGGTGAGCCTGCACTGACATCATCGTGCCACTGAAGTAGGTGGTGTATTGGGATTAGAGTGATAAGCATAGCACCTTCCAAAGAACAAGATGCTAATAGTGTTGGTTAAGGTGATTTTACGCCAAAAGTCATGTATGATCAACAGGTGCCGTACCTAGTTTGGATATTGTGTTGTTACCCTTTTGTGGTTTGGTGTTTGTCCAACAGAGAAAGCTACTCTTTTCCGTGTAAGTGTTATTATGTGAACAAAATTTGTATGTACATATATATCGGTCAGAGAACCAAACTTGCATATTCTTGCCTGGTTATAACACATAAGTCATAATAACAATTAAAAAGAAAAAGAACAGTTGCCTTTGCAATGTGATTGTGCCAAGTAGATTGGACAACCAACCACAAACATTACAGGTCAACAGCCAAACGCATGCGAAAGTCATAAGGTAAGCTCCATAATACATGTTGAAACCAAAAGCCTAGAAACCATAAGAAAGGTAGCTCCACATCACAGTTCCACGACAGCAGCATATGGATCATAAAACATATATCAAGTCAGGACAGCTGCACCACTGGGTAAGCATCCATGGGGTCTGGCTCAAGAGCGAAGACTGTGTGAATGCTGCAAAATGTGGCTCTTGCCTCACCCCACCCATACATCTTATCATGAAACCTTACCAAATCAGCTTGAATCATCTTGACATAAACATAACTCCTCTCTCCATGCTGATGGGATTGAACAATGCGCCAGTTGAAGTGCTTCAGCTTGTCAAACTGTATGCAGGAGATGACGAAGCATGTTGGCTGGTCTTTTGTAGTGACAATGGCTTGGAGTAGCTGGTCCTGTGAACCACCCAACTGGATCTTTAGAGCTTGAAGGATAGTCCGTGCCATATAAGCTACCGTTGCTGACTTCAGCTCAGGTTCAGGTGAATGACAGGTGACATCTTGTCCTAGAGATGCAGATCCTTCTTGATCTTGATTCAGCGGAATCATCACCACGACTTACAGGTGCATCAGGTTCTACAGAAGGCACATTAGGTACATGCTCCAGTTCATAGGAGTCTGGTGGGACAGCACCGTTTTTGGAATCTCTATAATACCAGCTCCGGGTAGACCACCAGTCTCTACAGAGGGTAAACCACCAATATCCACTTCAGAGGATTCTCGTGGCACGACACCTTTCGCTAGAGGCTCTACCCTACCAGCTCCAGGTCCACCACCAGTTAGTACTGTGGGCATAGTTATGATTGTGGGTAGAACAAATACAAAACCTCCTTCGTGTGGCATGACAACTTCGGTTGCAGGATCAGCGTAGCAACTCCAGCATCGCACCTTTACATCGGTCTTGACAATAGGTAAACCGTCTTGCTCCAGTTTAGAGGATTCCCGTGGCATGACACCGTTCGCTAGAGGCTCTACACTAGCAGCTCCAGCTGCACCACCAGTTTCTACAGCATGGTGAAAACCCAATCCACAACCTCCTTCATGTGGCACGATGATGCCAGGTATAGGCTCATCGGTACCAGGTCCAGCTGCATCTGTCTCCATAGACAGTAAACAAGGTGGCGTCAGAGGTTTAAAAAGCGGCATGCCGTTTCACCTTTGTCATCGACAATATAGAGTTTTTCAACTCTATGTTTCTGCAATAATAAGTACATGAACAGAAATTAGACCAGAGCATCTAGCCATCTAACGGGGCTGCGGCAAAACAAGCGTCGTTCCATATGTTTACCTTGCCATCTGGGATATCAGAACACACAGATTTAGAAGTCATTTCACATAGCATCCGCTTTTTCGTTCCTTCCCCTACGTCCATCTGGAATAAGTAATACTATTGATCACATAAAACTAATTAATCAAATATATGCATATGTTGAGAAGTTTGCACGGCAAATTGTGGATTCTGCTTTTATCACCTACGAATCGTCATTCTATATATTTACCTTCTCATCTGGGATATCAGAAGTCACAGAATGGGAAGTCATTTCACTAAGAATCGGTTTTTTCGCTCTTTCCCATCCATCCATCTGCAATAAGAAGTACTATTGATCACATAAAGCCAATTCATTGAATATATGCATATGTTGAGAAGTTTGCACAACAAATTGTAGATTCTACTTCCAATCACCAAGTAATCTCGTGAGAAATGCATGATCAATATATGTTTCTCCCTCTTGATCAAGATCTACATCTCCATTAAGACTAATCATCATGCGATGATGCTCTTCAGAAGAGTGCGTGCACTTCCAATCACCAGACAAGCAAAAAATTGTTGATTCTAGTAATGCTTAATCAGCGGTGGCCATGGAACGGCCACATATCGACCAAGCAAAAAAAATCATCAACCTACTGACCACCAAGCAAAACAAACTAGGCCCCTACATGGCCTCACAAATCATCATCAATCGTTGATCAAACTAGCAAGTTTGAACATGGATTCCTAATTTATTTTCCGATAAAGGGAATATATTAATATCGAAAGATATCGATTACACTGAGCCTCTGTAACAACGCAATACCTTACTGGTAGTACGGATGCACATGGATTCCTAATACTCCCTCCGTTCGGTTTTAATTAGTCGACGCGAGGGAGAGAAGAAAATGAACTGTCGATGCTTTCAACAAGAGTCAATTAAATACGAAGGGACGAAGTACGTAGTAGTATTGACAAATATCCGAATCTTGTCTAAAAACAAATTGGCATGTAAATCCTAGTAGTCTACTAAACTAGGATCAATACCCTAGATTAGGGTTGCAAACGGCGTCCGCGAATCGTCCCGCAAAGCAGAAAATTAGAGCAAATAGTGGTTGAGATTAGAGCAGATTTAAAGCACTCGCACTGAAACTAGCTAGCCCGCTACCCACCCCGCTTGACACCCTGCCCTAGATGTGAATCTACACCAAACATTCAAACAAGGATGAGCAACCGCCAATAAAATTTTATTCGCATCATCATATCTACCATACACAAGGGTATGGTGATTTCACATACAACCATTGTTGCCACGGGACGAGGATGAGGGATGCGCCGCGGAGAAGGTGCCTCACGCCACTGTCGCCACCGCCGCCGAAGAGGAAATCGAAGCCGCGCGATTGTGGTCGCCGATATGGAGGTGGAGCTACTAGGGAAGAGGTGGAGGTGGAGAGGGAGTGATGGTTTGTACTAGTGGCGGCCGGTGAGGTAGTTATAAATGCAGCATCTCTCTCTTTTTTGGCAAGGAATGCAGCATCTCTTGGAAGGCAACGAGGCAACGCACTATACACATGCGTGCAAACAAGTGGAGTAGACTACAATATACTGTACTACTCCAGATTTCGTATATTACTATAATAATATGGGCGGAGAAATTTGGACGCATCTGTGTTGTCTTGTCAAAAGAATGACCAGTATTTGCTTTTAGTACTCCAGATTTGGGTGACCCAAGGAAGTAGAGATAGTAATGTATGCCATCTAGCTGCACGCTATCAAATCAAATAAATGGTCATGTCATTTACTTTTAAGATGGTGCAGTAGTTATTTTGACCAAAGAAACATTCACGCTTGCTGATTAGTTTTGATAGTACTAGTACTAATATTTCTGATGGGTATACATTTACTGTCCGCTAGCAAAGATTGTTTGGCACATTGTTCTTATGGCTTTCAACATCACACCCCTTAATAATATTATTAATCAATTTTTGGGCAATTGATTGAGCTGTGTTAATAAAAAATTAAAAACCACAAATCCAACTGTACGATTTTAAGGGCCATATGAAGGACAAGGAATGATTTTAAATGCCATATGGAGTACCTCCAACCATGTGAAATCTGGTTCTTTCATGCAGGTGATACCCATGGCTTCACATTGGATCCTTATGTGGTCCTACATACAGTCAACTATGAAGTACCACGATTTGGTTTTTGGATGCAACCGGCTAGAGAATGATGCACGATGTGGTCCTACCGCATGTTGATGTGTATATGTAAGTATCATACACTAGAATGTCTTCTATGTTTAGATGGCTGATCTACGTTTATACTTTGTGTGAACCATGAGGTTAAGACTTTTGTACTGTAATAAATATTGCTAAATAACATAATAAAAAAGTTGCAAGCACAAATCAATGTAGAGGAATAAAAAAATAGTATTATGTATGCCTCTAGGGACACTGAAACAACCAAACAACCATGCATGTGTATAGAACGTATTTGATCAAATTACAAGAAGCACCTGTGTGCATGCAAATAGCATCAATTTATCACCTAAGTTCATTAGCTATAAATAGTTAAATAGGAGTCAAGACCAACTGAGCTAGCTAATATGATCCTACTATTACATAAATATCCCTAACTCTGCTTGTCTTGGTTCCAGTCCAGCGCGTTGGTGTAGCTTGGGATGAATCAAAACCGCGTCTGCCAGTCGGCCGCTAGAACGCTGCTTGAGAAAGAGATGCTTTGCTGGTGTTCGCCATTCAGACTGAAGCGGAAAATTTCATGACGTGCTGTGTTAAACTGAAGGCCAATGGCCTGAGGCGTGGTGTAGATGCAGTTTCTTCTTGTCAAATATCCTGGGGGAAATGTTGCACCACCCACTGGCATGAAAAATGCGATAGTTCACCCCAAGAAACATAGAATAGTCTCCAAGATTTGTAACCCTTTCCCACGGGTAAGCTGAATGTAACCGACTAGTGTCCTTTGAGAATACAATGCAGGTATACCCCGAAGTATAGCTGCGAACAGGGCGACCGCAATGGACAACAGGGGTACTATCATAAGTTAGAGCACCGTCAATATCCATTACACCACGTGTATAGACCAGGAGAAGTCTAGAACAATCTTGAGATCTTGCCAGCCACCACGTACGACCATTAGACTCATCATCATCGTCAAGATCATGTCCAGCCGTCCACGGAAGGTGTGGAGCAGGGAGCACTATAGGACCTTGAAAAACAAAAGAACACGTCACATGAAAATATCTTTCATGATTTATCTACTAGTGATATTGATTTTATATTGTAGATGCCAATACTAGTATTTTATAAAATCATGGTCGAACATAAGATAGTTTGAAATATATTTTGAACATCTTGGTAAACTTTATATGGATTTAAAACATATTCCCCAAAATATTGGTCCAAATTTTAGATGGTTTGACTATAGTACTCCTTATTCTCTAGAACCGGGGGAATATAAACAAATGAAAGTCTTCATCAATATTGCGTGGCACCTTTATTGATTCTATTTCTATTCTACCTTACATTTTCTGGGGTGTAATAATAAAGAAACTTAATTACTAGGGGGGATGTTTTCTACGGAACAGCATGCACATTAGACCAAACTAAAATTCCTATAGATGTTAAATTATATAAGTATATATGTCCATACCACAAGAGGGTTATGGTGTGCACCTATGGAATTCCTTTAAGCCAAAAGAGGCCAACACAGTTCAGCAAATAATTAGGGGTCATCCAGGAATAGAATAAAGCTACCATGCTATATAAGCTACGTATATAAAAAAATAGGGAGGAAATGTTACCAAATTGATGAGGATCCCATGCATAAACATTTCCAATCTCAGTAACGGCGAACACATGTCGGTTATGTATAATTGCATCGCAGTATCTGGCGTTGTATTGAAACTGGTTCTCAAGAACTATCCATGTACGAGGAATTTTGCCATGGAGGTAGGAAATTGCAAAGTCGAAGATAGCGACTAGGGAGAAATCTTCATACCCCCCAGCAGCTGTAGGAACTTGGCCAATAGCTATCTTCTGCAGTTGAATAACGTAACCCTTATACCCGAATATAATTGGATTGCTTGTGGTTTCAAACTCCGTCATCAAAGATGGAAGGCCAATATTGCGATGAGTGTAGACATTGACCCGGTTCCACTTGCATTCGGGGCCAACCGTGGCGATCCAATCTCCATTGGCGCCTGCCCGCTCCTAATCCTTACCTTGTGGCATTAGGCCATCGTAGGAGAACCTGTCCAGCGGTGCTAGTTTGCACTTGCTGTGCACCGGCAAATCCTCATTGAACACCCACGGTGTATCCGCCGGGTCACAACAGAGGACACACGGAAGGCCAAACGGCTGAGAAGCAGGCAGAGTGGCACTGTATTTGGCCAATTGAAGAATACTTTTGGAGGAACCGACTAGGGATGCGGCGGTGATGGCGTCGCACTGGCTGATGAGCACTTCAAGGGGGCCTTCCGTAAACACCTTGTGAAACAGCCCAGATCCACAGACCGTGCTCAATTTCGCCATCGCAAGGAGGTAGGTGGTACAATGGGGTTGGGGATTTTCTTGGGAGATTTACTGATTGGAACTTTGGGAGAGAGATGGCGATCAATGGCGGCAGGTGGGGGTTTGAGATGGAGAACAGAGGCTCTCAAACTAGGCACTGCTGGATAGGATGCGAAAGCGCCATGGCGGAGACGCAGGCGGGTGCTATGGAAGGTGGGTGGTGACAAGGGATTAACTTGTCAATGCCTACAGATTGTAGACTTAGGGTTTGCGGAAAGTAGAGGGCAAGTAGATCTCGAGGGTTTCAGCCGAAAAGGTGCTCGACTAAAGGTTACGGTGGATTTGTTGACAATAGATTCGATCCCTCCTTTCTCCCTCGGCCCCCCTTTATATAAGAGGTGGAGCCGAGGCTTTCCGTGTCGTACAAGATACAAATTACAAGAGGCTTATGGGCCTTTCCTATTTTGCTATCGTATTCCTATTACATCTCGAATTTCCTTGTACATACTTCTTTGGGCTTCCGAGCTTCTTGATCTTCGGGTCCATGGGCTTCTCGTCCTTTACAGATAACCTGGGTACCTTATATGGCATGCCTGTTAGGCATACCTATGTGAGTAGCCCCCCCGAGATTTTGCTTGAATCATAGAGTCGAGTAAAATCTCCATCATAAGAACTGCAATGCATGTTTACCATAATAATTATTTTGCTCAACATTTATCTTAATTACAGGGATATTGGTAAATGAGGCTGGTTCATCTGACGGATCAGGTACCAGTTAATTGCTCTTGTGGCAAACCCGCATAAACCTACTTCATGCTCGAGTCCCTGGACTCGAACTCGGGATACTGGCGTAATTCAACATGTGCCGCTTAAGGACTTACCATTATCGAACTCCAGCTTTTATTTTATCGAGTACCCAACACGTCCGTCAGGATTTTTCTTCACATCTGTTGATGTGGATAAAGTGGGAGAGCGCATTCAGGTGCGATGCCACGCCACACAGGACGGATCCTGGGGTTTTACCTTCGCACTCTTTTTTTGAGTAACGGCATTCAGAGTTATAATCGCGGCGGACGCGCTCTAAGAATATTTTGTCGAGTACCTTTATTCGGCTGATGGAATACTTCATTCCTTCGAGATGATATATTTATGTCGAATAATATCTTGATCTCCCGATGGGAGTACATGATGAGTTATGTATAACTCGAAGATGTACAGTAATTTCTTCGACTGCAACTTTTCTATATTGTCTTTGCATATTTTTTCCTTCCTCCTTTTTTTTGTATTATATCGGGTGCGCGACCAGCGCTCCCGATGGGAGTAGCCCCCGAGGCTACAATCAAGTGTTTGCACTTGGTTGTAGGCTCAACTTCTGTTATCCATCCACTCTATTTTGCATCCTTGAAATGAGAACTTGGTGTTTCCTCCTCTATTCATTTCATCGGGTGCGCGACCAGCGCTCCCGATGGGAGTAGCCCCTGAGGCTACAACCGAGTGTTTGCACTTGGTTGTAGGCTCATCTTCTGTTACTTTGCCACTTTATATTTTCAATTTTACCTCTTATTAGAAACTTTATTCAATGTTTCGGATAAGAGTAGCCCCCGAGCATGTGAACAGATGCTTGCATCTGGACATAAGCTCCCGAACTTTCCTTTGAATAAGTATCACTTCAACTCCCGAAGTTTTCTTCCCATTATATTCTGCCGGACCTCTCAAACTTTTCCTCAACTATGCACTTCCTCAACTTCCGAAGTTTTCTTGCTATGACGTTGCTGCTGACGATAATCACGTTTCTCCACCTTGGGAAGACAGGCCTCTGACCATGCACTGTTTTGTGGGTCCAAAAACCCTGCACTTCCTCCACGTCGCGTAAGTGGACCGCACAGGTCCTCCTTAATTTCTGGCACGCACACAGTAACTTCCCTCAGTAAAAATTAAACCGATAAGACCTTTTTACCCTTGGGACACGCGTACGATTCTAAACTCTCCTTTTTTCATCCAACGGTTGGACGCATCGTCTTCCTCCTATATAAGAAACCTTTGACCCTCACTTTATCCCCTTCGCTGCGCCGCCCAAATCATCTCTCTCTCTCCGCCATTTTTCCCTCTTCGAGCTCCTCGCATACACATCCTTCCTCCTCGTTGTTTCTCCACCAAGTCTCCACCATGGGTCAGCGCTCAAAACAGTGCAAGAACCGCGCCCCGAACACCGAGGAACGCATGGAGAAAGCCCAGATCTCAGGATGGGAGAGATCAAAGATCTCCGCATAGGACAGGAAGATGTTGAAGAAGATGGGCCTTCTGAAGAAAGATGATGTGCAGTTTCCTGGAGATGAGAGCTCTCCCCATCCTCCGATTGGCTTCCGGGTAACTTTTGTAGATTTCCTGATTCGCGGCCTCTCTACTCCTGTACATGAATTTCTCCGCGGCCTCCTGTTCATCTATGGGATTCAGCTACACCAGCTGACCCCAAACTCTCTTCTACACATCTCTATCTTTGTTACCCTCCGTGAATGTTTCCTGGGCATCCATCCTCACGGGAGCCTATGGAAACGCATCTTCTACCTCCGGCGCAACAACTCGAGGAATGTCACCTACAATGTGGGTGGCGTTTGCATCTGCTTTCGCCCGGAAGCTGGATACTTTGATGTGAAGTTCGCCGACTCCGTCCAAGGTTGGCGCACAAAGTGGCTATACATCAAGGACGAATCTACTGCTGACCAAGAATATGGGCTTGCCTCCTTTGTTGCTTCCGAAGATATCCATAGGCGCCAATCTTGGGATGCAGAGGCTTCTGCCGAAGAAAAAGCGGCTACCAATGCCCTTATCGCGCGCATCCAAGAGCTTCAGAACACCGACGGAGCGGAACTGTCGGGTGTGCAAATCATTGCACACTTTATGCGCCTCCGCATCCAACCTCTCCAGGCCCGAAAAAATCCTATGTGGATGTATTCGGGTCCCGAAGATTCTGACAGGATTTCTGCCGAGCTTCCTTTGAAGGACTTGGAGAAACTTGTCCGCCGCTTCACGTCGCTAAGTAAGAACGGCGACGTCCCTTCTTCCTGCCGCGTGGAGCCATTCAGTGGCGCCCACACCCTTCCCGAAGTAAGTATCTTTCTTCAAATTGTATTTACAACTTTTGACCATCTGTCTGTGCTTTCTTGTCTTGATGTCTATATTTTCCTTATCGTTCTTTTTTCTGCAGAAACACTAAATTCTTTCATGTCTCCCTCCTCTGCCTGAAGGAGGTGAGGTGGATGAGCGAACTATTGTTCGTGACAACTCAAAAGAGTCTTCTGTTCTTGAGAGTGAACCCGCAGAATCTCAAAAAACTGCGGGTTCCTCTGACAAAGACTTGGACTCAGAGCAACCTTCTGAGTCTACTCAATCTGTCTCTCCTCCTCCTGCTGCTTCTCCTGAAAATTGTAAGAGGAAGAGGAAAAACAATGAAGAGGATTCCGGCGCCTCCAAGCCTGCCGCACCAGCTGCCAAAGAATCTTCTCCTGAGGATGACGAAGCTGTTGACCAATACGCTATGACTGGCACCGTTAGCTTGTAAGTCCAACACGTTGGTCCTCTCTGAAGATCTTCATGTCGAGCAGGAAACATTGCCTCCCCATGAAGCTGATCCAAAAATAATAAGTCCAGTGCCCAGCCCCCAAGCGCCGAAGAAAAAGAAAGCAAAGATTGGGGCTAGCAAAGATAAGGAGGTTGCGGCTGGGAGCGTGCCCAATCCTCTTCTTGACGATGTAAGTTGTTTGTTGCTGCCTAGTCTGATCAAACGACTTTCCACTGCTGTCTTATTTTTTTGTGTTGTCGCCTTTTGCAGCCTTTGATAAGGGATTTCGTCGAGTTTGGCGCTCGTTTTGTCAGGTATCGAGATGAAGCCGCAACTTTGAGAGGTATAGTTTTTAACATTTTTTGCATGTTCATGTGTTCTTGTATTGCTTTTGCGGTTTCCCTTACTCTTTTCCTTTCAGAGTCTCTGTGCCGCGCCGAAGAACGCGCCGATGACCTGGAATCTCAAATTAGAGCCAGTGAGGAGGCACGGAAAAAAGCTGAAAAGGATGCTTCGTGTATCGAAGATTTGCGTCTCAGGCTTAAGGCTGATGAAGATGCTCTGAGTGACAAGGAGGTCAAGCAGGTTGAGCTCGAGAATGCCAGAATCAAGCGCTTTGAAACGCAGTCTCGCAGATTCTCAAGTACTTATATCCTTTCCTTTGCCTTCCCCTTTTTTCTTGGTAGTAGCTTTTCTCCTTTGGTGTTGATAAAGTCTTGTTTTTCTTCAGCAGGGAAGATGGGTGAGCATTCCACTCTGAGCGAAGAATCAGACGACCGTCTTCTTGACACTCTCGACATTCTTGAGCTCAACTGCGACTTGGCGCGGAAATGCTTGACTTCTGCACGGGACGCACTGAAGCGCATCTTCCCCCATTTCTTCCCGAGGGAAACTCAACCCGAGATTTTCTCTCAGCTGACCCATCACTTTTTGGCGGATGAAGATATAGCCTTGGCCTATCGCCAGGCAAGCCTGAAGATCGGAGTCGAAGGGACCATCGCTCTGGTTGCGGCTACCGGCCAAGAAGTTGATTGGGGTAAAGTTGTTGCTCCTCAAGGTTTAAACTCAAAGAAGTGGGCGGCCTTCGTGAAGGGCGCCAGGCTCTACTCGACGAAACTCATTTCCTTCCTCGACCCAAAGTCCTCGGCTTCCGCCAGTACCACTAAAACGGAGGTCAAGTAGACCGACTTGTACTTCCCTTGTTTTCTTTTCTTTTGTAGATAGTGATCCCTTTTGCTGCTCCTAATCTCTTTGCGTGGTTCTTGTGCACCACCTTTTGTAATGACTCACCTCTGTAATGTTCTTTGAATGAATGAAAAGCTACGCTTTGCCCGATAATTGATGTCGATATTTTTTGTCTTTCAGTTGATTTTTGACAACTATTCTGGTGCTGGTCCTTCCGTTGCTTCTCCCGCTACTTCTCATTCTGCAAGAGTGCATGTCGATGTTTCCTTAGATGTTTCCTCGTGTCCTGGTCCGATCCAACAAGAACTTACTGAATTCCGATAGCAATTGCAGTCGATGAAAAAACAAACTAAACTTTCTCTGGAGCAATCGCGAAAATCTTCGGATCGGGAATAGGCAGCTCTTCGTCAGGCGAAAGAATTTTTTGAGCTTAAAGAAGTTGCGACTGCCGATGCTGCTGCAGCTTCTCGACGCGAGAATTATATACTCGATCTTATGACTGACGCAAGCCAGGATATGGCTGGTACGTACTTCACATTGTGGTACCTTCTTTTTATGACTATGTTAAATTCCTTGTCGTGCTGTTACTTTACCTGTATCCTTCCTTCCAGGCGCGTTTGTTGATGCTGCTGCCGAAGAACAAAGGGTGAATTCCCGAGTCGATAATCTTCTTCGTCTTGCTAGAGCCAACGATATTGACTTTTGGGGAGATAGAGATCGGTGTCGCCGTATTGTTCTATTCCAAGATCGTGCCACCCAAGTTCAAGATTTTCTTGACTTTTGCAGCAGTACCTTGGCCATGGTTTATAATATCATGTTTCCACGAAATCCTCAACCTGATAATCTTCCTGAACTTATGAGTAAATTCAAGGACGTGCACAGTATCTATGGATTTGTGAAGGCTCAGATGATTGCTGGTGCTAAGTTGGCTCTAATTTGGTTGAAGATTTGACATTCGAAGTTGGACTTCAACAAGATCGTCGAGACTTTTTACCTCAAGGCTTCGAGGAAGAAAATAAAAGTTGATAGATTTGATGCCGCCGTATCTCCTGTCGCCGAAATAATGATTGATGAACTTCTTCAGGTAGATACTGGTTTCTTCAAAGAGTTTCGATACGATGATTCCACTCAAAATGTTTGTGCTGCGAAGAACAACATAGACAACTTGATATAGGAATTCTTTATTTCTTTTTTCTCAATGTGTTCGATTCGTCTTGGAACGTGAAGATATATATGTTTATTCGTCATGTATATTGTAAACTTCTTGCGAGATATATGTAAAATCAAGGCAAGTTCTTCTGATTGTTACGATATGGTCTTCAGCCACCGAGTATTTTGTCTTAGTATAATATGTTTATCTTTCGCGAGGTTGTTGTGCAACCAAGGCGTATATATTTTGATGAGTGTACCGAAGTCTGATATATTGTAATTTTGTCGGGTTCAAGCCCCCGAGCGTTGCTCAAAAAAGGATGTATTTTGCATCACTATTCTTTATTTCAACCATGCTATATTGCAGCATCGCAAGCCCGCCTCATTAAAATCCTTTCAGTCCCACTCGGTACCCTGAAAGGAAAAGAGTGCGTCTGAAAACTTGCGAGCTTTTCAGTACATTGTATGTTCACATAGTTGCTATATATTGACTTCTCTACGCGTAGAATCGTCGCAGCTGCGCTACGTTCCACGGGTTCCCTTCTTCTTTGCCTGACTTCTTGTCCTTGAGTCGATATGCTCCTCCTGGGATGACCTCGGTGACGATGTATGGCCCTATCCATGGCGATTCCAGCTTTTCATGACTGTCATGTGTGAGCCGAAGAACTAGATCGCCGACCTCGAAAGATCTGGGTCGCAATCGTCGGCTGTGATAATTTTTGAGATTTTGCTGGTATGAGCTTACTCTTGAGAGTACCACATATCTTGCTTCATCCAGTGCATCCACATCGTCCTCCAGCGCCTTCTGTGCAACTTCTTCATCATACTCCGCGACTCTGGGTGAGTTGTGGTCTATTTCTATCGGGAGCACTGCTTCAGCACCATGGACTAGGAAGAACGGAGTTTCTTGAGTTGCTGCATTGGGCATTGTTCGCAAACTCCACAGAACATTGGTTAGTTCATCAACCCAGGTATGCTTCGCTTTTTCGAGAGGTGTCAATAGACGTTTCTTGATGCCTCCACATATAAGGCCGTTTGCTTTTTCGACTTGGCCATTGGTTTGCGGGTGCGCAACGGACGCAAACTATAGTTTGGTACCTATGCCTTCGCAGTAGTCCTTGAATTTTTGTGATGTGAAGTTCCTGCCGTTGTCTGTGACTATACTGTTGGGGACGCCGAACCAAAAAACTATCCCCTTGATGAAGTTTACCACCGATGTCGCGTTAGCCGACGTTACTGGTTTTGCTTCAATCCACTTGGTAAACTTATCGACAGCCACCAGCAAATATACGTGTCCTCCTGGCCAGGACTTGTGTAACTTTCCTACCATATCGAGCCCCCATTGCGCGAAAGGCCACGACAAGGGTATTGGCATTAATTCTGCGGCTGGAGAGTGGGGTTTGGCCGCGTATCATTGGCAAGCCTCACAGGTGCGCACGATTTCCTTCACATCTTCTATGGCTAACAACCAGTAGAAACCCTCTCGAAAAGCCTTGGCTGCGATTGCTCGACTGCTTGCGTGGTGGCCGCATATGCCTCCATGTATATCCTTGAGTATGGTGCGCCCTTCTTTGGGTGTAACACACCTCTGCAGCACGCCTATTATACTTTGTTTGTATAGTTCTCCTTTCACGACAGTAAACACCTTGGATTGTCGGATGACTCTCCTTGCCTCCACTGGATCTTCAAGCAGCTCTTGTCTCGTGATGTAGGCCAAATATGATTGCATCCACGGAGTTTCTATCATCATGACTTCCTCTGGTTCTTCTTCCTCAGGATCGAGAGATTCTGGAGCTACTGCAGCCCCCGAGCCTTTTTTGGTGTTCTCCTTTTTCTTCGACTGCTCCGTCGCTGTTGTTTTTGACTTGGTGGATCTTTCGCTAATTTCCTCCCAAAAAACTCCGGGTGGTACCGGTAAGCACTGCGACCCGATATTTGCTAAAATGTCGGCTTCATCATTACTGAGTCTGCTAACATGATTTACCTCGCAACCGTCGAAGGTTTTCTTGAGTTCATTGTATACTTCATTATATGCTACCATGCTGTCATTGACTGCGTCGCACTTGTTCATCACCTGCTGTGCCACCAGCTGAGAGTCGCCGAATATTTTGAGGCGAGTGGCGCCGCACGCCTTTGCCATCTTCATCCCATGGATAAGAGCTTTGTACTCACCTTCGTTGTTTGATGCATTTGGGAAGGTCATCCGAAGTATATACTTCATCTTGTCGCCTTGCGGTGAGACAAGCACGACTCCAGCTCCAGCTCCTTCTAACCTTTTGGACCCATCGAAGTTCATATGCCACGTACTCGACAAATCTGGGGGTCCTATATTTTGAAGTTCCATCCACTCTGCAACGAAGTCCGGCAGAATTTGCGACTTTATTGCCTTCCTTTTTTCATATGTGATGTCCCGAGGGGAAAGTTTGATTCCCCAAAGGGAGACACGTCCTGTGGCTTCTGGGCTGTTTAAGATATTTGAGAGGGGTGCCTCATTGACTACTATTATCGGGTGTGCCGAAAAATAGTGCCTTAGCTTTCTTGCTGACATGAATACTCCATATGCCAACTTCTGATAATGCGGGTAACGTTGTTTGGAAGGTGATAACACTTCGATGAGGAAGTACACTGGCCGCTGAACTCCATGTATTTGTCCTTCTTCCTCTCTTTCTACCTTGAGTACTGTGCTGACCACTTGAGGTGTGGCAGCGATATACAATAACAACGGCTCCTTCTCTCGCGGTGCTACCAATACGGGTGGTGTTGAGATTGTGCGCTTCATCTGCTCAAAGGCTCTGTCTGCCTCCTCGTTCCACTCGAATTTTTCTCCTTGCTTGATGAGCCCATAAAAGGGCAACGCCTTTTCTCCCAACCTGGCGACGAATCTACTCAGTGCTGCGACTCGCCCCGTTAGCTGTTGTATCTCCTTGAGCTTGGTTGGTTTCCTCATTGTCAGTATAGCTTGTATTTTATCCGGATTGGCTTCAACCCCCCTGGCTGATACTAAGTATCCGAGGAGTTCTGCCGCAGGGACGCCGAAGGAACATTTCGTCGGGTTCAGCTTCAAACGGAACTTGTCTAGGTTGTTGAATGTTTCTCGCAGATCATCGATGAGGGATGACCCTTGCTTTGTTGTAATGACCACGTCGTCTATGTAAACTTGGACGTTTTTGCCAATCTGTGTGGCTAAACACCTCTGCATCATCCTCTGATATGTAGCGCCCGTGTTTTTCAACCCGAAATGCATTGTTCTATAACAGTACACACATATGGGGTTATGAAAGCTGTTTTGACTTCATCTTCTTCTTTCAGTCGGATCTGGTTATAACCAGAGTATGCATCCAGGAAGGAAAGACGTTCGCAACCTGCCGTGGAGTCGATAATTTGATCAATCCTTGGGAGGGGGAAGTGATCCCTTGGATAATGTTTATCGAGACACGTAAAATCGACGCACATGCGAAGGACTTTAGTCTTTTTCTTCGGGACCAACACTGGGTTGGCGACCCACGTTGCTTCAGTCTCCAACTCCCTGATAAAGCCAGCTTCTTGGAGTCGATGAATTTCAGACAACATAGCCTTGCAGTTTGGCTCGGAGAAACGCCGCAAAGGCTGTCGAATAGGTCTAGCTCTTGGATCTAGAATAAGGGCGTGCTCGGCAAGTTCCCTGGGTACTCCTGGCATGTCAGCTGGGCACCATGCGAAGATTTCCCAGCGCTCACGGAGGAACTTGACGAGCGCGCTTTCCTATGCGACATCAATGTTGGTGGCAATTGAAGTCGTCTTCTTGGGATCTGTCGGGTGTATCTGAATTTCCTTTGAATCTTTAGAGGTGTCGAAAGCTTGCTCTTGCAAGGATCTTCCCCCGTATGGTAACACGTCATGATCAGTGTTTAGCTTTGCCTCGTCATACTCAGCTTGCATCCCAAATTTTTCAGACAACTTATGAAAATCCTTGTCGCACTTATCCACTAAAGCAAAACTTCCTTTGACTGTGATTGGGCCGTTTAGTCCAGGTATCCTCCATAGCAGGTATGTGTAATGTGGCACGGCCATGAATCTGGCGTACGCAGGTCGTCCTAGCAAAGCGTGGTACTATGATGGCCAGTCGATAACTTCGAACTCTAGCTTCTCCTTCCGAAAGTTCTCCCTTGTTCCAAATTGTACGTCGAGCAGGATCTTGCCCAAGGGATAATTCGGCTTCTCAGGTGTGATGCCATGAATACGCGTGTCTGTTGGCACTAAGTTGGCCAACGATATGTTCATCTTCCGCAGTGTATCTGCGTACATGAGGTTTAGACTGCTTCCCCCATCCATGAATATTCGGGAGACCTCAAATCCTTCGATGACCGCTTTCAATATCATAGCTGATTGGCCTGGTCGTGGAACCTGAGGTGGGTGATCCGCTTGAGTGAATCCTATATCCTGTCCTGACCAATTGAGGTACTCGATAGTTGGTGGGGGTTTTGTTGTTGCCATATAGAATTGTCGAGATATTAACTTCTGCGACCTATTCGAGGGTCTACACTTCTGTATCCTTCTGGCAGTTTCTTCATCCATGATCTTGCGGCTCCGCTGAGGTGAACTTGGATCCTTTGCATGGCTGTTGCTTTCGTTCCACCCGTCAGTTTTACGGTCTCCAGATAATCTACTAACCAATCCTCTGGATCTTGTAACCCGTCAAACTTTTTATAGTTGTCGGGTTTTTGAAGGTGGACGACACTCGGGTTTTTCGAACCCTTCGGGTAAAGCAAGGGAGTCCGCATATGTCATCATCACTATCTTCTGGAGTGCGCTGATGTTCTCGTGCTCTATTTTCGCGATCTCTTTCCTCGCCTGCCCTGTCCACTCGAGCTTGAGCTACTGTGTTTCTTGCGTCCACTTCTCTTGGAGCGCTTCGCGGATCTTGCGTTGCTGCCACTGTTCGCCGAGGGCTATTTCGCCTTGGACTATTTCTTCGTGGAGTACTTTCGAGTTGCGGTGCTGTCTCCCTTCCTGCTAGTGCTGCCCCCATGACTCCTACACCTATCATGGCCATCTGATACAGTGACTCGCGAGGGTCCCCTGCCTAAGGTTTGGATGCCAGTATGAAAGCTAGTGCCGCCATATATCCTGCCTCTGGTGTTTTTGGTATGATGTTTCCTCTTGTGTCTATCGACATAAATGACATGTCGAGGTTCTGGATCAGGTTTTCCCGTTCTCCTTCGGGTATGTTTTCTAATCTGGACCTTGATCTTCTTCTATGACCTTCTCCATTGTTTGCCGAACTTCCTGAGCGTCGGCTCAGGTTGTTCCTGCGCTCGCTGGATGCGTCTGCCGCAGCTTTTCTTTGATCCAGCTTCTGCCGCATCTTCTCTAGCTCGCACCCAGTGCGCGCGAGTCTATATTGGTATGCTTGCAAAGCTTCGGGTGTGGCCTGTATAGTCATCGGCTCAACAGCGCTCATGGCCCTTGCAGCCCTGTCCCATGCTTCTTGCGGTAGTCGAACTTTTTCTCGTGGCGTAGTCCTGATATATTTATTTCCAGTTCCTCGAGTGAGATCTGTGGGATCGATGTAGGGGTTACCCAAATCATCGAAAGCCTCAGATTCCTCATCTCCTTCGATGGGGTAGATCTGATGTATTGCCACCATGAAATTGTCATCAGACTCAGGATCGGTGACACCGTCGTGACGATCGGCGAAGACCTCCCTGCTGGAAATAGAGTTGTTGCTGTAGCTGTTGTAGCTTTCCGAGTCACTGTCCAGATCGGATCCCGTGAATGACCCGAACGTCATGTTCTCGAACAGATCCTCGAGTGCCCCGCCGTGGGCGAGCTTGGTGCAGCTTGACTGCGAAACTTCATCGCCTGCCTCAACAGATGTTGCCGACGATTTCGAGAAGTTGGAGTTGGCCGCAGACGGTCCCGAAAAAATTGGTGCCGAAATACGGTGCGATCCCTCCTTCCCGACGAGGAAGCGGAAGCTCCCGAACGTCATCTCCGTTGAGTTCTCCAGATAAGCGTATGCATGCACATGAGCAGGATCATGAGGAACAAAATCGACGAGATCAGGTTGCGCTCGTTTACCTCCTTCCATGATGTTGCTTGATGTTGATGACGATGTTGACGATGTTGAACAGGTCATCGAGATCAGGACCTTGTCGCCTCCAATTCCCACAGACGGTGCCAATTGACAAAGGATTAACTTGTCAATGCCAACAGATTGTAGACTTAGGGTTTGTGGAAAGTAGAGGGCAAGTAGATCTCGAGGGTTTCAGCCGAAAAGGTGCTCGACTAAAGGTTACGGTGGTTCTGTTGACAATAGATTCGATCCCTCCTTTCTCCCTCGGCTCCCCTTTATATAAGAGGTGGAGCCGAGGCTTTCTGTGTAGTACAAGATACAAATAACAAGAGGCTTATGGGCCTTTCCTATTTTGCTATCGTATTCCTATTACATCTCGACTTTCCTTGTACATACTTCTTTGGGCTTCCGAGCTTCTCGATCTTCGGGTCCATGGGCTTCTCGTCCTTTACAGATAACCTGGGTACCTTATACGGCATGCCTGTTAGGCATACCTATGTCAGGCGGAGTGGGGATAGACGAGTCATATGACGGAGGTGAACCGAGACGCTCCTCCTCTGATGCATTTACTGCCTACTGCAGTTTCGAGGAGAGTGTGAATGTGTTCAAAAAAGAGGAGAGTGTGACAGTGACCCGACACCCGAGTAGGAGCAGACTTTGTTCAAAAAAAAAGGTAGGAGCAGACTATAGGAGTAGCCCCATCATTACAGTCCATTAATCATGCTTCCTACAATAAATAAGTGAAACATCCCAGGCTTGTGTTGTCTAATCAAATCGATGGCCATGTCAGTATTATGGTGAACAAATAAAACAATATACACCAACCTTGTTTTTTTGCAACCTACACCAACCTAGCAAGGCATGAACCTTCTCGCCATCAACTAGGACTCCCTCCGTGGCTCCGTCCCACCAAAGTTGTCTCAACTTTGTAAAAAAAAAAGATGGATACATCTATCCATCTAAATTTTGACAAAGGTGAGACACTTTTGGTGGGACCGAGGGAGTACAAAAAAAATTTACTACTCCATGCTAGTATCGGCCACTTTTCGAAAAGTAATTCAAATTTCAACTGAAGGCGTGTTATTTTATGGTCCTAAAAATTGCCAAAAAATACAACCAAAAAATGCAAAAGATCCATGTTAAGGGGGTACACCCTGTTAGGATTCTACGCAATATACATTAAGAAACTTCGAAACTTCAGCGACCTTGTAAGAATGCCCATGACAGTGCAGTTTTGCCAAATTACGAAGAGACGAATTATTAATTCAACCAAAGAAATGTAAACGAAGCCTTAGACAATAGCATAGTTAACACGTTCAGGAAAAAAATGATGACTCCAAGAGAACAACATTAGGAAGAAATACTCCATTTTAGTTTGAACTTGCAGTCACATATATATACTAGTAGTACTACCAAAATACTAATACGCCGATTCGTAGCACTCAAACTAGCTAGCTAATAGTTCTGGAGTAATAGTACTACTATACAAGTCCAAAATACATGCGAATGAACCCCATTTTGAACAAAACTACTCCCTCCGATCCTCGAGTAACTACATTGCAGTATGACTAAATAAAGATTATGGTATAACCTTCTTGTTGATGCAAACGTAGATAGGCAACACACGCTGCACTCCACTCTGCCGCGCGTAACGGGGAGGCACCGCCAGGAAAGAAGTGAGCTGCTGCAACGCGATCGAGCTAGGCATCGGGGAGCTCGTCGACTCGATTACCGCCATCAAGGTGTCCGTCGAGTGGTCACTGGTCCTAGCTGGCGCGGTCACTGGTCCCAGCCGGCGCCGGCGCCGGCGGACCAATCACCAGCAGCTGCACCTTGTACATCGGCAACAAGCACGCGACCGACCTGATGCACACACAGGACACAATGGTGGTCGGGCTGAGCGCGCCAACAGTGATGGTGAACACGGTACCGTCTTCGTCCCCACTGCCGATGAACAGGTGTCCTTGCGGTTGTACCGGAACATGAACTATGCACCAGGCGGGTATGCCATACTGGAACCTAAACACTGGGATGTAGTGGGACGCTTGGAGGTGTACCAGGAGCTCCCGCGGCGGGCCGGTGAAGCTGCAGCCGGTTTTGATGGCCTCTGTGCAGCCGCACGGACCATGCGGGCACGCGATATAGTGGTCGTAGGACTCCCTGGAGACGACCAAGCTCTGGCAGTCTTCGTGGACACACTTGACCATTGCCCCAGATCGATTCGATGGCGGCAATCTCGTCGGCTGCTCGCACTTCTTGCACAGGTTTGGCGCAAGCTCGCCGACGCAGCGCCGACAGCCCATATGACCGCCCTTTGCACGGAACAAAGTACGTGGCATCAGTTGTTATTGACATTTCTCACGGGTGAACCGAAGAATGAAATCGGAACGGATCGATCTTGGATATGGGGGGGTTGAAGGGCAGCAGGCAGAGGGGGCACAAGAAGAGGGCCTCCTCCATCTTGAGAGAAGAGTGACCGGGAACACGAGAACGGGATGGTTTTTTTTTATATGCCTTGGAGTATGGAATACTACTTATAGGAAGAGCTTGCTTGCTACGAATCGGCGTCGGCCATACGCAACCATAGATGCACAACCCATTTTTGGGGGGAAAAACCGGCAACGTCGGCGGTGGCAGCGGCTCTCTGCAGTTTGTCAAAATAAAAGGTTCGTGAAGGGGGCAGTTTGGTTCAAAAAAAAAGACAGTGCCAAGCAGCTGTCAAACAGTACCATAACGTCAAATGTACTCCCTCCGATTCAAATGAATTGACTCAACTTTCTCCAGATATATGGATGTATCTAGATGTATCTACATTATGGTCCTACATAATACTATCTCCTTCCCAAAGCTTAAGACTTAAAAAAAAAGTCAAACCAAGTAAAGTTTGACCAAATTTTAAGAATAATCTATCAACAAACATGATATTTTATAGATACCATATGAAAATGTATTTCATTATCTATCTAATAATATTGATTTTGTATTTTGCATGTTAAAGGTTTTTGGTAAAACTTAACATAGTTTGACTTTCTAAAAATAAATATAAGCCCTAAGAGCAAGTCCAGCAGCACCTCTATAACCACCCCTATATCAAACATAGGGGAGAAAGATGGAAAAACATTGCTCCAACAGCTCCCCTATAGCCTCCCCTAAATATTGGTGTCCCCAACTCAGCCCCCCTCTCTCCCCTATGCATTGGGGTTGTGGAGGTGTCCCCTACACATGCCCCAACCCATGTTATGTCTTGTTATAATCTTACATGTGGGCTCTACACTATTAAAATACATGTGAATATGACATTAAGGAGAAATTATAGGGGAGCTGCTGGAAAGAAAAAAAATATAGGGAAGGAATCTTTTTAGGGGTGTCCCCTACATGAATATATAGGGAAGAAAATGTAGGGGTCCTGCTGGACTTTCTCTAAGGCTCCATTGATTCATAGGATGGGAAAACCATAGAAATATGAAAAGCATAGGATTGAGATGTCATGACTAGTTGAATATATAGGAAGATGAGTTGTGTTTGATTGTGCCAAAGGAAAATTTCCATGAGGTATGACCTAATGTTTTATTCTTATAGGATTTGCACTGCAAGATTCCTATAGGATATGTTCATATGAATGAAACAACTAGTGTAGGAAAAATTCCCATATGATCTAAATCCTACATAATTCCAAGACGTGTATTCCAAGATGAATCCTATATATGAATCAAATAAGCCCTTAAGCTTTGGGATGGAGGTTGTGCTACTACCTCAGTTTCGATGAATAATGCACACGTGTATTCCAAGATGAAGTTTGACCAAGTAAAAGAGCAACAAAATCTTCAATGTATTGTAGGTAATTAGTATCATTGGATTCGTTTTGAAAAACACTTTCTAATGCTGCTAATCTATACCACTATATAGTGTACAGATAACTTTGAATATCAATAGTTGGACATATAGATAGGCAAATCCCAAATTGATGATTGAAAAACACCATCTCTGCAATATGGCCCACATGTGCATTGTCCAGGCATCTCTTTCTAGAATAAGGAAAGCGATGGTTCTAGACGTTTAGAGGCACCTAGACAACTGCGATGATGCAGAGCACTGCCGAATCCCGCTAAAGTTAGTCGTTCGAGATTCTGCAACCCATAAGCTAGGATTGATGCTCTAATGCAAATTTAAAAACTTCCACATTATATTATATTATATATTAAAAATGGGGGTATAGAGAACTAAACCTTAGCACTAAGATGGCACCCACAAATGATAGTGGTGTACCCTCATGCTTGAGAGAGGAAGGAGAGAGAATTTGTTTTCTATTGCTTGTGGACAACCCACACAAGCTGCTTGTAAGTCACCCAATAAGAATTTTTCCTTTTGGACAACCTCCACTAATGTATAATATATAGACAACATATCGATTACTTTTTCCTTTGTGGGTAGGTCTAGTGGACAACATATATAGTGTGGATGACCTTAGGGCACCACCTATAGTGTGAACTTTTGCCATAAGATATGTCCCACAGTTATCTTAATTGTGATGTCTCCCGCTATGAAGTCAACACTACTAGGAAAAGGCTTATAGCCGCACTTCTTACCACCGGCGAGTATGATTTGAAGATTCCGGCGGTAAAGCCTTCCAGGGTGGCCTAACCCTACCACCGGCGAGATTGAACGGAAGTCGCCGGGGGTACATGCATTACCACCGGCGATTTCGGCACGTAGGCGCCGGCGTTAAAATGGGCCGCGGGGCCACCGTCCGGCCTGGCCTTACCGCCGGCGATTTCGGCCCAATAGCGCTGGGGGTAGCGGGCCTTACCGCTGGCGATCCCGCACCAAAGGTGCCGGGGGTAAGGGGTGGCAGGGTGGGCCACCTAGGCTGCACTTACCGCTGGCCTTTCCAGCAATTCGCCGGGGATAAGTCATTCATGACTTAGTCGTCCCTCCGGCCAAATCCCCCCAAATCCCAAATCGATCCACCACCACGCCTCCTCTCGATCCATAGCCGTCGTCGTCGCCCTCCGTCGCCCTTGATCCATCGCCGTCGCGCTCCATCGCCGTCCATCGCCCTCCATCGCCCTCCGTCGCCCTCGATCCGGCAGCGACGCCGCCCCGATCAGCACCCACCCCACCGAGGTAACGGGATCTGATTGAAGTGTTTGCTGATCTGCGATTTTGTTTGTTCAGGAGGAGGAGGTGACGGTGGAGAGGACGCCGGAGGAGGAGGAGGCCAGGCTCAGGTACCTCAAGTTCGTGCAGCAGGCGGCCGCGCAGGCGGTGGTTCTGGCCGCCGTGGCCTACGCCTACGCATGGCAGGACGCGGGGCCGCTCCGCCCCTGCATCGACCACGTCGAGGGGACCGTCAAGGCCGTCGTCGGCCCCGTCTATGACCGCTACCACGCCATGCCGCTCGACTTCCTCTAGTTCCTTGACCGCAAGGTGAGGACGCGCGAGAGCTAGTTCATTCTCTTATTAGCTGGTTGCAAGGATTTAGACCCTAGTGTTTTTTGCTGCTTGATATCCACAGAGTTAAAGGGGATGGAATTCGTGTGCTGCTCGATATCCTGTCTGATCTTACTATCGTGCTGCTCAATACCTGCATCAGTTGCATCCTATGCTCGCACTCATGGTTTCATTGAAATTTATAAATGCTCATGCCTAGAAATTGAGGTGTTCATTCAACCATTCCCATCTGCAGCACATGCCCAATACGCGAGGATACAATTGCTTGTCACAATCTGTCTGTTTGGTGCTGGTTCGTAGGTTTGACTTGTAGCGCCTTAGTTGGTGGCTTGGTGCTAGGCAATGATTAATTGAGATCATTTCGGTTGAGATGTCAATTTCTTCTCTCAATTTCTTCTCTTGCATCTAACATGGCAATTCAGTAAAATGATTAACAAGTAATGTTTCTGGATACGCTAGTGTCTCGCTAAGTTTTATACTTGCACTTCTATCAATTGGAGAATAATCCTGGAAGTAACTTGACTGGTAAGAATTTTATTTGTCCATGTATCTTGCTGCCTTGCATCAGGCATAGCAATCTCTAAAGCTGGTCTCAGGCATTGCAAAATTTTTACTGGCTTTATAGGATACTTACTGTGGCAAGTGGCATTGCAGTATACAGCTGCTTGTGTACTAGTTTACTTGTTTTGCCTGCTGCTCTGCAGGTTGATATGAACTAGTAACTGCTAGTCGCTTTTGTTTGTATATAATTATATGTGGCTTACTTCACTGTGAACTAAATTATATATATAACCATTAATGGTCTTGTGGTATGCATGTGTTGATCTACAGACAGAGACAATTCTCTCTTTTATGTTCTATTTTTTTGTGTTAAAAAAATGCAGTGCTTGTTGCATTGGAAGCTGACAGGGACTTTGAATTGAATTCAGTCCCCTATTAACTTTAAAGCTTCAACCAGATAAGAAGTAAGCTTTACAATTCCGAGCTCGACGTGACGTTCAAGATCAAGGACCTTTCACAGGTGGCGTCAGCAGACGGCGTTGACTCCGGTGACCGGCCGCTGCAATATATGCATGCGTTGGGCGTGGTCGGTGGCTGGTATGCGATACTAGCCATGACCGTCGCGGTTGTTCCATGTGACAGTATTCTTGTTATATATTCTTGTATTGAGGATTCTTGTATATTCTTGTGTATATTCAAACAATTGAAAATGCGTCTAATGGGTACACCTAGTTTTTGTGTATATTCTTGTATATATTGTGTATATTCTACATATTCTGTGTAATTCGAGCATTTTTTTTTGCTCCTGCTTAATGTTACCCCCGGCGGATTGGAAAGCGCCGGCGGTAAGTATTACCCCCGGCGGATTGGATGGGGGCGCCGGTGGTAAGCTCGGTTACCCCTGGCGGTTTCGGAAGCGCCGGCGGTAGGCCATTACCGCCAGCGAGGTGATCGCCGGCAAATACGAAAGTGCCGGCGGTAAGCCTTTTCAGTGTGCCGGCGGTAAGCCTTTTCCTAGTAGTGCAATCTTAGCATTAAGATGGGACCCCCCCCCCCACACACACACACATGGTGCCTCTAGGTACCACAAATCATAAAAGGAAACCTGCACAGCAAACTAAGAAGTGATTTGTCTCTGTTTCTGGTAAATGGAAAGTGCATTCTCACTCCTGTTGATATTTGGAAAGTGATTTTCTCTCCTTTATACACCTATGATGCAATCTCAAACCCATGATGTAATTGTACGGTCATGATGTATGGTGCCCCAATTGGTGTGTGTGTGTGTGTGTGTGTGCTATTGGTGTACTCATGCATGAGAGGGGAAGGGGAGGTAAATTATTTTCTATTGTTTGTTGACGGCCCACAAGCTGCTTATAGGTCACCGATGCATAAGAAATGTTCCTGTGGATAACCTGAACTAGTAAATAGACAACCTTATCGACTATTTTTTCCTTCTCGTACGTATATAGGTCTTGTGGAGACAACATAGTGGATGCTCTTAGCCTTTTGCACCATGAACACTAGCTATGCATAGTCATCGAAACACACTTCACCATCATTCTACAATCTTCTATATATGCTTAAAATATTCCCACTTTTTTGAATATAACTGCCATTATTGTTTTTTAAATATAATTCATGTGTTTGGACTATATATATACTAGTAAGTTACATGTGCATTGCACATGAGAACTCACATAATTAATTAAAGCACTCTTACAACATATATTAGTTGAAAAGATGTTTTAATTAATGTGAGTTTATTTGTGAAACGCACAAAAACTACGAAGTGAATAAGGTGCAAACATATGCCATTCTCATGAAATTTTCACATGTATATAAAGTAGACACACGATGAGAAACTATGTAGTGTGACCATTTTTTAAATTGTAGTTGTATTTGGATTTATTTTTCATTGAGTTATGGCTGATTTATTACTCAAATTGGAACAATTAGCTAGTATGGACATATATTAAATGTTGACCCAAAAATCTAGGGCACGAATGTGCGGGCTTATTAACCTGCTGGTATCTACCTAGAATGGCATGCACCATATGCATGAATATACAAATTAACTTAAAATCGCCCCAAGCTATATGAATATGTGCTTGGAAATATTAAGAGCTGGATTATGCATGGTTTCATAAAATAATGCTATATATATCAGCATGTATGTATGACTTGGATTTGGTTTAATTTCTAAAAATGTAGATAGTGACCATATATATGTTTGATCTACAAAATGCTAGTTTTTAAGAGGCTACTATAAATAATAATGTAATGTTTTCCCACTTCAATTTTCCAACTTAATTAGTAGAACTCATATATTGGATGGCGAAAATTATACGATATGACAAATCATCTCGAACTGTGACTAAATCTGGTTTTATTCTTGATGATTTATGTCTGGCCTATTTTACTCGCATTTGAACTATATATATTGTAGATGTTCCTCTTAAATTTGGGACAAATAAATACAGTTGTCGTGACCAAAACTTATTAGAAATCCCACACCCTAGCCATCTTTTGTATGAATATGAATTGATGGATTCATCTGAAAATTGACACAATTTTTTATTCAACCTATAGGATCGCTATTAATGTGATATGAAGATTTATCATGACACGAAGTTATATTTGTATGTATGTGTTTTTGCTTATTTGTATTCTAATTTGAATAGATTTTGGTATATCTTCTACTTTGGGGCACATGCTCAAAACATATGCCGCATAATCTCATGGATGCCGAAATGCCTAGTAGGTAGCTACTTGGGAGAATTTGGACTCTATCGTGTCGTGTTTCGCAATAGCTATTTGGGTGTTATGTGGAAAGCATACGGACGATTGTGCATTTTAATTTCTTTGCGAGGCCTTTCTGTAAATGTAGACCCGCCGCTGTTCTAATGCCTACTCCAAGTCCTTCGAGGGCCTTCTGTGTGTGTGTGTGAGAGAGAGAGAAAGAGAGAGGGAGAGAGAGAGAAATTCTAGGGCGAAGCGGAAGACATGTATCACCTACTCTGTATGTGAATTGTGGTCCCGTTGGCTTTCGTCGGTACCTCGGTAATTGCTATGCTTGCTCAGGGCAGTCTGCAGGGAGGACCGACAGCCTCTATCCCAAAATATAACTTTCTGATAGACAGTACTCATCTGCTCTCAACTCTTCCGCCAGGTGCCCACTCTATCTGCGAGCCTTGCTCGCGAAGCCTTGATCCGATTTTTTCTGGGGTTTTCTATTTTCGTGCCCCTCATTTTCTTATTTTTGCTCAGTTTTGTCCAGCTTCAAAACTTGTGCTTCACTTTTCCCCTCTCTATTCCCTGAAACTCTCACAACTGCTCCAACGTACAGGCACGATGCCGTCTGGTCAACATGTAAACCGTTATCTGCTGACACCTGACAGGTGGGGCTGCGTAAATTTCAAAGTTTGGTATTAAACTTCCTAAAAAAATCCATAGAAGGTTTTTTGGAGAGGTTTCTTAACTGACTTGATACATGGTGAGGTACTCTGATCAAGGTGGGTTTTTTTGTTCAAATATTGGTCAAAATCAAAAGTTTGTGATTGAACTTTCACAAAAATATTCAGATCGAGACGGCTAGGAAGGATATGCTGAGAGAGAAATAGATGATTTCGTGCCGCTGGATCGAAGAAGAACAACGGTGGGGAGAGGACCTATCTGTGTCATATAGCTCTAGGTAGAGGACCGATCGATCCGCGTGACATACCTCTCAACTAATCAAAGCACACCATACCCGCTTACTGCATCAATACGTTCGACATTAATTAGTAGGGAAACACGTGTTCCTAGATTGTCAGCTTGACCAACATAATACAAATGTTTATATTACAAATATATATCATTACAAAGTTCAGATGTTCTACTTCTAATGATGTAATTTGAGTGTTGTATATATGATTGAAGTTATGTTGGTCAAACTGACAATCTATATATGGACACGTGATGGTCTCTTATAATCTCGAATGGAGGTAGTATCTAATAAAACACCTTCTACACACACACACAAAAAGTGCAAGCACTTCTGTAATCTTAAACGGTATATATTTGTAGTTTTTCATAGATGGTACGTCGCGTAAGACGATAAAAACTTGTGAAGGTTTCATTTTTAAATTTTTAGTTAGTTACACCTGATCTAATGAGATCGGTGATAACTTCCATATATAACTTTTTGGTACAACCTAAAAATATTTTCACAAACATGTAATAAATGATCTGTGTGGAGTAAGTGGTCTACAATTTTTGTACCATATTGTGTTGAACTTTGGTTTTGCCTTTATTTTTTGGTACGTGCTTCACATATAAATCATTACCGACACTAAGAAAATATAAAATGGGTCTTAGTTAGAAGAAAATGGAAAATCCAATTCGTCTAATATTTTTTTCAATACAAGGTACACTATAGTGTCTCAAACATGCATGACCTCAATTATAGAAAAACTATTTATGCTTAACGCAATTAGGTAGCTCATTCAAGGCAAAATATATACATGCATCTTTTGGCATGAAGTAGCTCGTTCTCGTAAGGAGTTTTGGGAAAACCTCCAAATACCGGCCATGCATTTTGAATTTTAGTTGTTAGGTCACTTAAAATGACTTCACTTGAAGGGTTTACATTTTTGTTTTTTTTCTGAATTAGTAGTGATGCCTAACCATATATATACCTAAACCAAGAGAATCAGCAGAAACTTATGTATCTATACCCCTATATAATATGCCAGTTTTGAATTGAGTTTGGAGCATGAATCCTAACCGTTGGACCGCTCTATCTAAAGGCTGACGGTAGCTGGATTCGCCATGAACAGTTACATCGCAGGTGCTCGGCATTGGTCTGGAACCATCGCGTGCCCTTCTCTAAAAATAAATAAGCATGCATGTCTGATACCTATGGGCCATGTTGCAGCTCGGTTCCTCGGAAGGATACTTGAGCTGAAGAGATGGCTGTCGGGAGAACGAGAAAGTAAAGTAGACAAACCGCGGGTAGATTTTTAACGGCCGACTAGGCAGGGGTTTGCGTCTTACCTCACTGTTGTGTTGCAGCCACCCCTCTGAATAATCTGTACGGTCGCGTGCGCTCTCTCTGGAATTTTCTACTAGCTCTCTCACACGAGAGAGTGTGCATGCATATCTACAGTAGCTAGCGGCCAACTAGAAATTAAAGCGACCGCGGTAATGACGTAGAAAATATTAATTATGAGAAACGAAAAACATGAGAAAATCATTTTTAATTACATGGAGCAGCTTGTATTTTCTTTTATAAATATGTCTTACTGTTATTAAATCTCGATTTTTTTCCTTCGATTTTACAAATAGATTTTATATGTAAAGTTCTGACCAATCGAACTTTGAATAGTTCTTTGATTTATATCCATGAACAACATCCAAAGTGCAGTATTATTTTTGTTCTGGAAAACGAGGGTCAAGTTGTCATATTTCTCATGTTTTCTGAATAAAGTCATGTTTACCACGAATATGATTTATTAGTAAGTGGATTGGCTCCATTTTTTATATTTAAAATTAAATTTATTAAAATTTTAATTTCTACAATACAAAAATAATCAAAGTTTTAGGTTTGTCCTAATTAAGTAAAGAAAAAAATCAAATGCGACCAGTTTGTAGAAAAATATGTAAGCATCTATAATCTCAAACCTATAGTACTAAACATAATTTACAATAAATCTAATTACTTTAACTTGTCATTTTAAACATTGATATATTCAACTATATACTCGGAGAAACTTAAAGTTGTTTGGCTTTCGACTGTCCTGGAAATAAAATATTTTGAAATGGTGGAAGTAATATTTATGTGCATTTACTTTGACAAGAAACTCTGTACGATTAACATATCTAGGCACGTGTTAACAGAAAGCACTCGCAGATGTGAGAGTGTAGTGTTTATTATGCATTTTGCTTGAAAACTAAGTTAAAAATACTGTTAAATATCAGGCATTTATCTCAACATGCGAAACATGTACCTTTGACTAGTATTAATAGTAAGCGGCCTATATGAATGTTTTTATCTACAAACCTAGGTTCATATGTACATAGAAACATGCATATATTATAGTTTTTGTACCTTGGGGTGTTCCTCTTTTGGGCTATCATTTTATTCGCCGGTTCACAACCAACCCTAGATTAATTTGGCACTTAGAAAATAAAATTTTGTGTCTGGCACATTAAAACAAATATTAGTAGCACGGTCAACACTGTAGAAAATTACAAAATACATGTGTGTGCGAAAAATTGACTTCAAGTGACCATTACAATGAGACAAAGGGTAGAACCGAGCATTGCACAATGAAAAAAGTGTAGTGCCCAGAAAAAAAAACAAGTTGGGCTATACTCACTCCATCCTGAAATAAGTGGGTGTTTAGGGTTAAAATTTGTCCATTAAAGAGTGTACTTCTCTTTTTGCAATGCACTTCAAAATTTGTCCATAAAATAGTGGTAGTAAAAAATATTTCTTTCTCATCACAAGGGATGTAGTTTCTTCACGAGTAGTACTACCTCCATCACAAAGCTTAAGTCTCTTTTTGAAAAGTCAAACCAAGTAAAGGTTGACCAAAATTTTAGAACAATCTATCAACTAATATAATTTTTGTATATACCAGACCAAAATATTTTTCATTGTCTATGTATTGATATTAATTTTGTATTTTGCATGTTAATGATTTTTGGTAAAATCTTTGTTTACGTTGACATAGTTTGACTTTCTAATAACAATATAAGCCTTACGCTTTGGGATGGAGGTAGTAGTATTTAGCATAATATGGTTTTCTTATTTACTACATGCACTTAGCTCATTGGAGGTGGAAAAGTTGAAGAGGTGAGAGATGGCCGATGACAGTTTCCCAATGTAATAATAAAATCCGTAATATGCCTTGAAAACCCACACGTACGCTCTTTCTAGGACAGATGCAGTATGAGGTAATGCGCCCACGCGCTGTCCATCTAGCCATTCGTGCTATGTCTCCCAAATCTCGAAATATCATCAGTTATCCATTTCACGTCCCCACTTCTCCCTCTCTCCGCGGACTGGAAAAAACCCTCTCTTCGCTTCCCCTTCCCATTCCACCGATGGAGAACCCAACCGACGCTGTCGATGCATCGAAAGCGAAGGCCACGCGGCTGGCCTTAGCCGCGAGGAGGCGGCCAGAGCCGCGACCGCAGCACGCACGGCCGCAAGGCGGCGATCATCGACGCAGCGGATGCCAAAGACGAAGCGGAGGCCATTGCCGAAGGTCGGGCCATCGGTCACTCATCGGCATCCGATGTTGTTGGTAGATGGGTCCACTCTCTTGGGAAGCATCCGATAGATGAAGAGGACGAGGTTGATCTCATCTTTGAGCCGCCGCCGCCGACCTTCGATGAGAATATCATCGACGAGGAGGAGGAAGTATGTTCCGATTCACCTCTCTCCCTTATTCAACATAGCCCTGGATCGATTTGCGCTATGGTCTCTCCCTTGTTTTTTTTGCGCTATAGGGTTTTGAATTAGCGTCAGAATCTTTTTAGGATTGATATTCAATATTAGTTGCAACTGCTACATATTTGCTTCACCTGTTTATTTCGCATGTATCAGGTTGCTACTGATGATGTTGACAGCGATGTCGAGTCGCGTCATAGGAAGGCCAGGGCCACTCTCAACAAGCTTAAGGCGGGGAAGTTCAACAAGTATTGGAGTGAATCCTGGACTGGTGCCAGGAACAGCTGCCCCTTCTGCACAAGGAGCATAAAGGTGGACTTTCAAAGCGTCCTGCAACATGCCGAAGGCTGTGGGTCCGGCTGTGTCAATGTTGGGGAAACTGTTAACCAATCCGGATTCATAGCCAACCACATGGCCTATGGGTTATTCCTAAGGAAGAAATTGAACCAAGCTGTCGAGACCGGTCGTGTGCCTCCTCCCAAGCCCAAGCCATCGAAGGTTAAAGGTATGGGCAGCAAGAAGCAGAAGAAGCGGGACCGGGAGGAGGCGACATGAAGAAGATGGTAAATAAATGTTGTGCATGTTTGTCTCTGCTACTGCTTCAAAAGCAGCATATTTTGTTGAACTCTGTTTATGTTTGCTGCTCAGCAGCGTTTGTGGTGAACCTATTAGCTTAATTAGGGGTTGTTGAACTATGTTTGTGTTGATAAAAATATGATATACTTAAAATATTCCCACTTTCATTTTTAAATAGAATTTCCATTGTTTTTTAATATAATCTTGTGTTGAGACAATATATTAATAAATAGTCATTTATGTTTCACATACGATGGTCAATGGATGGTATTTAAATATAAGAGACATCATTCAACTAATATGGTGTACTTCAATTATCTAAGCTCTCATGTGCAATGCATGTGTAACTTTTTTTGGCGAATCAATGCACGTGTAACTTAGTATACCTAGTATTGGATGAAAAGATTTGGGATTCATATTGGCTTCATGGAAAAAATACTGTCATGTAAATGAGTTAACTTGGCTTTCCTACCATTGGATCCATAGAAAACTTTGTACTAATACAGTATAATAATCACCCGAGTTATTAGAGCAACATGTCGTCACTTACGTGTGGTTCCCATGTGTGAGGTCCCACACTTCAGTGAGCACAAGTCACGTGTGCTAGGTAGGCAAACTCCCAGCCATCTTCTTTGTCAAGAGAGACGCATCAAGACTCTCTCTCTCTCTCCATCTCTCCAATTATCCAACCCTGTTGGCTGCCGGTTTTGGAGTGACTAAGAAGGATCCAGGCTTAGTTTTTCATTTTCATGTTTTAAACTTGTTTAAATCTTGGTCAAACCTAGGATTTGACTAAGATTCAAATGGGCATAAAAATTCAAAAAAATAAAAAAAAATGAAAAACCAAAGCACGTAGTCTTTTTATGTCATATAGTAAGCATTCAAGTTGATAAACAAGGTCTAGACATATTCAAACCAGAAAAATCATGTATCTACCCCCTAACCCTAAACTATGTCTTATAAAGTCAAGAATGAAGAGAAGTGGTTTTGGGTTTCAAACATGGAAATTTCAAAAACCTACCAAAAGCTTCATTTTAGAGTGACTAAGAAGAATCCAGGCTTACTTTTTCATTTTCATGTTTTTAGATTTGACCAAGATTGAAATGGGCAGAAAATTTCAAAAAAATCACAAGAAATGAAAGACCAAACCACATAGTCTACATATGTCATATAGTAAGCATTCAAGTTGATAAACAAGGTCTAGACATTTTCAAACCAGAAAAATCACGTATCTACCCCTAACCCTAAACTCTGTCTTATGAAGTCAAGCATGAAGAGAAGTGGTTTTGGGTTTCAAACATGGAAATTTCAAAAACCTCCCAAATGCTTCATTTTGGAGTGACTAAGAAGGATCCAGGCTTACTTTTTCATTTTCATGTTTTTAGATTTGACCAAGATTGAAATGGGCAGAAAATTTCAAAAAAATCACAAGAAAGACCAAACCACATAGTCTACATATGTCATATAGTAAGCATTCAAGTTGATAAACAAGGTCTAGACATATTCAAACCAGAAAAATCATGTATCTACCCCTAACCCTAAACTCTGTCTTATGAAGTCAAGCATGAAGAGAAGTGGTTTTGGGTTTCAAACATGGAAATTTCAAAAACCTCCCAAATGCTTCATTTTGGAGTTACTAAGAAGGATCCAGGCTTACTTTTTCATTTTCATGTTTTAAACTTGTTTAAATCTTGGTCAAACCTAGGATTTGACCAAGATTCAAATGGGCATAGAAATTCAAAAAAAATCAAAAAAATGAAAAACAAAAGCACATAGTCTTATTATGTCATATAGTAAGCATTCAAGTTGATAAACAATGTCTAGACATAATCAAACCAGAAAAATCATGTATCTACCCCTAACCCTAAACTCTGTCTTATGAAGTCAAGCATGAAGAGAAGTGGTTTTGGGTTTCAAACATGGAAATTTCAAAAACCTCCCAAAAGCTTCATTTTGGAGTGACTAAGAAGGATCCAGCCTTACTTTTTCATTTTCATGTTTTAAAATTGTTTAACTCTTGGTCAAACCTAGGATTTGACCAACATTTAAATGGGCATAAAAATTCAAAAAAAATCAAAAAATGAAAAACCAAAGCACATAGTCTTCTTATGTCATATACTAAGTATTCAAGTTGATAAACAAGGTCTAGACATATTCAAACCAGAAAAATCATGTACCTACCCCCTAACCCTAAACTCCGTCTTATTAAGTCAAGCATGAAGAGAAGTGGTTTTGGGTTCAAACAGGAAATTTAAAAAACCTCCCAAAAGCTTCATTTTAGAGTGACTAAGAAGAATCCAGGCTTACTTTTTCATTTTTATGTTTTAAACTTGTCTAAATCTTGGTCAAACCTAGGATTTGACCAAGATTCAAATGGGCATAAAAATTCAATAAAAATCAAGTTGATAAACAGGGTCTAGACATATTCAATCCAGAAAAATCATGTATCTACCCCCTAACCCTAAACTCTCTCTTATGAAGTCAAGCATGGAGAGAAGTGGTTTTGGGTTTCAACATGTCTGTCACTTACGTGTGGTTCCCATGCGTGAGGTCCCACACTTCAGTGAGCACAAGTCAAGTGTGCTAGGTAGGCAAACTCCCAACCATCTTCTTTGTCAAGAGAGACGCATCAAGACTCTCTCTCTCTCTCCGTCTCTCCAATTATCCAACTCCGTTAGCTGCCGGTTTTGGCAGGGCGTTTCTAGCTCAGCTCGGAGGCCATGGTGTGCAGGCTCTGTAGCAATGGCGATTTGGTCGCGCCAAGTGGTTCGTCCCAGGCTGCGACAAGGATCAATCCGGGCGGTGGCTGTTAAGGACCCGATCGCATTTCTTGCTTTCAGCCTGGGGTCCACCAAGTAAATCTGAGGGATTTAGACGTAATTTCTTTGTTTGTGTCCTGTTGTAAACTGTACTCTGATGCGTATTGGAAATATGGGTCCTTCAGGATCGTTCGGTTGTCCCTCTCACAAAAAAAAAACATCTCTCTCATTCTCGGCCTCACTCGCTCGCACCTCCTGCGCACTGACGAACCCTGCACAACAGTCAACATCACCCAAAAAGGGTAGACACCATAATAAGTGGGGCCCCATGACTGCTCTCCTTCGTCTCCTTCCGTATGATCCCTCTTCCTCCGAGTTTCACTGGACGGGCAAACACATGTGCTGCCTAGTAATAATAATAAAAATGTAAAAGAATCGACATACGAATCTATGATTAAATAGGTTAAACTAGGGTTTTGCCCAGTACTACAGGTCAAGTTCAAAAAAATCCAACTACGGGGTTCGATTTTGGCCTGCTAATATAAAATTAAATAATCTGAACTAGTATTCCTCTAAAAAATCATTTTGGTATGCATTGTTTGGTACTTTTCATAGCTAGAGTGCTTACTCCCTCCGTTAGCACATAGTCTTCTTATGTCATATAGTAAGCATTCAAGTTGATAAACAAGGTCTAGACATATTCAAACCAGAAAAATCATGTATCTACCCCCTAACCCTAAACTATCACTTATGAAGTCAAGCATGAAGAGAAGTGGTTTTGGGTTTCAAACATGGAAATTTCAAAAACCTCCCAAAAGCTTCATTTTAGAGTGACTAAGAAGGATCCAGTCTTACTTTCTCATTTGCATGTTTTAAACTTGTTTAAATCTTGGTCAACCCTAGGATTTGACCAAGATTCAAATGGGCATAAAATTTCAAAAAAAAATCAAAAAATATGAAAAACCAAAGCACATAGTCTTCTTATGTCATATAGTAAGCATTCAAGTTGATAAACAAGGTCTAGACATATTCAAGAATAATCATGTATCTACCCCGTAACCCTAGACTCTGTCTTATGAAGTCAAGCATGAAGAGAAGTGGTTTTGGGTTTAAAACATGGAAATTTCAAAAACCTCACAAAACCTTCATTTTAGAGTGACTAAGAAGAATCCAGGCTTACTTTTTCATTTTCATGCTTTAAACATGTTTAAATCTTGGTCAAACCTAGGATTTGACGAAGATTCAAATGGGCATAAAATTTCAAAAAAAAATTGAAAAACCAAATCACATAGTCTTCTTATGTCATATAGTAAGCATTCAAGTTGATAAACAAAGTCTAGACATATTCAAACCAGAAAAATCATGTATCTACCCCTAACCCTAAACTCGTCTTATGAAGTCAAGCATGAAGAGAAGTGGTTTTGGGTTTCAAACATGGAAATTTCAAAAACCTCACAAAAGCTTCATTTTGGAGTGACTAAGAAGGATTACTTTTTCATTTTCATGTTTTAAACTTGTTTAAATCTTGGTCAAACCTAGGATTTGACCAAGATTGAAATGGGCATAAAATTTCAAAAAAAAAATAAAAAAAAAATGAAAAACCAATGCACATAGTCTTCTTATGTCATATCGTAAGCATTCAAGTTGATAAACAAGGTCTAGACATATTCAAACGAGAATAATCATCTATCTACCCCGTAACCCTAAACTCTGTCTTATGAAGTCAAGCATGAAGAGAAGTGGTTTTGGGTTTCAAACATGGAAATTTCAAAAACCTCCCAAAAGCTTCATTTTAGAGTGACTAAGAAGGATCCAAGCTTACTTTTTCATTTTCATGTTTTAAACAAGTTTAAATTTTGGTCAAACCTAGGATTTGACCAAGATTCAAATGGGCATAAAATTTCAAAAAAAAAACAAAAAATAATGAAAAACCAAATCACGTAGTCTTCTTATGTCATATAGTAAGCATTCAAGTTGATAAACAAGGTCTAGACATAATCAAACCAGAAAAATCATGTATCTACCCGCTAACCCTAAACTCCGTCTTATTAAGTCAAGCATGAAGAGAAGTGGTTTTGGGTTCAAACATGGAAATTTAAAAAACCTCCCAAAAGCTTCATTTTAGAGTGACTAAGAAGAATCAGGCTTACTTTTTCATTTTGATGTTTTAAACTTGTCTAAATCTTGGTCAAACATAGGATTTGACCAAGATTCAAATGGGCATAAAAATTCAATAAAAATCAAAAACTGAAAAACCAAAGCACATAGTCTTCTTAAGTCATATAGTAAGCATTCAAGTTGATAAACAGGGTCTAGACATATTCAAACCGAGAAACGATGTATCTACCCCTAACCCTAAACTCTCTCTTATGAAGTCAAGCATGGAGAGAAGTGGTTTTGGGTTTCAACATGTCTGTCACTTACGTGTGGTTCATGATGCGTCCCACCAAGCACAAGTCACGTGTGCTAGGTAGGCAAACTCCCCATCCCTTTGTTCATCAGAGACTCTCTCTCTCTCTCTCTCTCTCTGTCTCCAATTCAATTGGCTTGGTTTGGGCGTTTCTAGCTCAGCTCGGAGGACATGGTGTGCAGGCTCTATAGCAATGGCGATTTGGTCGCGCCAAGTGGTTCGTCCCAGGCTGCGACAAGAATCAATCCGGGCGGTGGCTGTTAAGGACCCGATCGCATTTCTTGCTTTCAGCCTGGGGTCCACCATGTAAATCTGATGGATTTAGACATAATTTCCTGTTTATTTTGTGTCCTGTTGTAAACTGTACTCTGATGCATACTCGAAATCTGGGTCCTTCAGGATCGTTCGGTTGTCCCTCTCACAAAAAAAATATCTGTCTCATTCTTGGCCTCGCTCACACCTCCTGCGCACTGACAAACCCTGCACAACAGTCAACATCACCCAAAAAGGGTAGACACCATAATAAGTGGGGCCCCGTGACTGCTCTCCCTTCATCTCCTTCCGTATGATCCCTCTTCCTCCGAGTTTCACTGGATGGGCAAACACATGTGCTGCCTAGTAATAATAATAAAAATGTAAAAGAATCGACCTACGAATCTATGATTAAATAGGTTAAACTAGGGTTTTGCCCAGTACTACAGGTCAAGTTCAAAAAAATCCAACTACGGGGTTCGATTTTGGCCTGTTAATATAAAATTAAATAATCTGAACTAGTATTCCTCTAAAAAATCATTTTGGTATGCATTGTTTGGTACTTTTCATAGCTAGAGTGCTTACTCTCTCCGTTACCACATAGTCTTCTTATGTCGTGTAGTAAGCATTCAAGTTGATAAACAAGGTCTACACATATTCAAACCAGAAAAATCATGTATCTACCCCCTAACCCTAAACTCTCTCTTATGAAGTGAAGTGTGAAGAGAAGTGGTTTTGGGTTTCAAACATGGAAATTTCAAAAACCTCCCAAAAGCTTCATTTTAGAGTGACTCAGAAGGATCCAGTCTTACTTTCTCATTTGCATGTTTTAAACTTGTTTAAATCTTGGTCAACCCTAGGATTTGACCAAGATTCAAATGGGCATAAAATTTCAAAAAAAAAATCAAAAAATATGAAAAACCAAGGCACATAGTCTTCTTATGTCATATAGTAAGCATTCAAGTTGATAAACATGGTCTAGACATATTCAAACGAGAATAATCATGTATCTACCCCGTAACCATAGACTCTGTCTTATGAAGTCAAGCATGAAGAGAAGTGGTTTTGGGTTTCAAACATGAAAATTTCAAAAACCTCACAAAAGCTTCATTTTGGAGTGACTAAGAAGGATCCAGGCTTACTTTTTCATTTTCATGCTTTAAACTTGTTTAAATCTTGGTCAAACCTAGGATTTGACTGATGTCTACGTGTGCTTCTATTCTTGTAGACAGTGTTGGGCCTCCAAGAGCAGAGGTTTGTAGAACAGCAGCAAGTTTCCCTTAAGTGAATCACCCAAGGTTTATCGAACTCGGGAGGTAGAGGTCAAAGATAATCCTCTCAAGCAACCCTGCAATTACGATACAAGAAGTCTCTTGTGTCCCCAACACACCTAATACACTTGTCAGATGTATAGGTGCACTAGTTCGGCGAAGAGATAGTGAAATACAAGTGATATGGATGAATATGAGTGGTAATAGCAATCTGAAATAAATATGGCAGCAAGTAAACATGTAGCAGAACTTGTTGGAAACGGTGTTTCAATGCTTAGAAACAAGGCCTAGGGATCATACTTTCACTAGTGGACACTCTCAACATTGCAATCATAATTGAATATAAATATAAGCACTTCACTATGCTATTCTGAATTACTCTTTGGCGGGATAACGAACACTAATTCACCGTGTAGGGCTGCAAAAGCAAACCTTAAAGATGTATTCCCAAGTACTAATAAACACCCCACGCTGTGAGCATTCATAGGAGGTACTAACACACCACAATTTCATAGAGACATCCAACTCAAATCATAACCCAGTGAACAAGTATTCTGTGAAATATAGCCTAAGAGACCCACACGGTGCACACACTGTCACCTTTACACACGTGGGACAAGGAGTCTCCGGAGATCACATAAGTAAAATCCACTTGAATAGCATAACGACATCTAGATTACAAAGCTCATCATATGGATCTCAATCATGTAAGGCAGCTCATGAGATCATTGTATTGAAGTACATGGGAGAGAGAGATGAACCACATAGCTACCGTTAGAGCCCTCAGCCTCGGGGGAGAACTACTCCCTCCTCATCATGGGAGACAGCAGCGGCGATGAAGATGGCGGTGGTGTCGATGGAGATGGATTCCGGGGGCAATTCCCCGTCCGGCGCGTGCCGGAACAGAGACTTCTGTCCCCGAAACGGAGTTTCGCGATGGCGGCGTCCCTGGAGTCTTTCTGGAGTTTCGTTAATTGTTGTAGGGTTTTAGGTCGCGAGGATTTTATAGGCGAAGAGGCGGCGCAGGGGGTGCCGGGGCCCACCCATAGGGCGTGGCCGGGGCCCCGCGCCGCCTTATGGTGTGGGGGCCTGGGCCTCCTCTCGGGTCCCCTTCGGTGTTCTGGTCCGTCTCGGTGAAATAAGATGTTTGGCTTTTGTTTCGTGAAGAAGAATTGCCCGAAACCTTTCTGGAACCAAAAACAGCAGAAAACATGAACTGGCACTTCGGCATCTTGTTAATAGGTTAGTTTCGGAAAATGCATAAAAACATCATAAAGTATGAACAAAACATGTAGGTATTGTCATAACACTAGCATGGAACATCAGAAATTATAGATACGTTGGAGACGTATCAAGCATCCCCAAGCTTAGTTCCTACTCGCCCTCGAGTTGGTAAACGATAACAAGGATAATTTCTGAAGTGACATGCTACCAACATAATCTTAATCATACTATTGTAAAGCATATGAGATGAATGAAGTGACTCAAGGCAATGGTAAAGATAATGACTAAACAACTGAATCATATAGCAAAGACTTTTCATGAATAGTACTTTCAAGACAAGCATCAATAAGACTTGCATAGGAGTTAACTCATAAAGCAATAAATTCTTAGTAGAAAGGCATTGAAGCAACACAAAGGAAGATATAAGTTTCAGCAGTTGCTTTCAACTTCAACATGTATATCTCATGGATAATTGTCAACATAAAGTAATATAACAAGTGCAATAAGTAAACATGTAAGAATCAATGTACACAGTTGACACAAGTGTTTGCTTCTAAGATAGAAAGAAGTAGGTAAACTGACTCAACATAAAGTAAAAGAATGGCCCTTCGCAGAGGGAGCATGGATTACTATTTTTGTGCTAGAGCTTTTATTTTGAAAACATAGAAACAATTTTGTCAACGGTAGTAATAATTCATATGTGTTATGCATAAGACATCCTATAAGTTGCAAGCCTCATGCATAGAATACCAATAGTGCTCGCACCTTGTCCTAAATAGCTTGGATTTACATGGATTATCATTGCATAACATATGTTTCAACCAAGTGTCACAAAGGGGTACCTCTATGCCGCCTGTACAAAGGTCCAAGGAGATAAATCGCATTTGATTTCTCGTTTTTGATAGATCTCAACTAAGGACATCCATACCGGGACAACATAGAAAACAGATAATGAACTCCTCTTTAATGCATAAGCATTCAACAACAGATAATATTCTCATAAGAGATTGAGGATTAGTGTCCAAACTGAAACTTCCACCATGATTCATGGCTTTAGTTAGCGGCCCAATGTTCTTCTCTAACAATATGCATACTCAAACCATTTGATCATGATAAATCACCCTTACTTCAGACAAGACGAACATGCATAGCAACTCACATGATATTCAACAAAGGTGTAAAAAGTTGATGGCATCCCCAGAAACATGGTTACCGCTCAACAAGCAACTTATAAGAAATAAGATACATAAGCGACATATTCAATATCACAATAGTTTTTAAGCTATTTTCCCATGAGCTATATATTGCAAAGACAAGGAATGAAATTTTAAAGGTAGCACTCAAGCAATTTACTTTGGAATGGCAGAAATACCACATAGTAGGTAGGTATGGTGGACACAAATGGCATAGGTTTTGGCTCAAGGTTTTGGATGCACGAAGAATTCCCTCTCAGTACAAGGCTTTGGCTAGCAAGGTTGTTTGAAGCAAACACAAGTATGAACGGTACAGCAAAACTTACATAAGAACATATTGCAAGCATTATAAGACTCTACTGTCTTCCTTGTTGTTCAAACACTTCACCAGAAAATATCTAGACTTTAGAGAGACCAATCATGCAAACCAAATTTCAACAAGCTCTATGGTAGTTCTCCACTAATAGGTCTAAACTACATGATGCAAGAGCTTAAACATGATCTATGAGAGCTCAAAACAATTGCCAAGTATCAAATTATTCAAGACCATATACCATTTACCACATGAAGCATTTTCTGTTTCCAACCAAATAGCAATTAACGAAGCGGTTTTCAACTCCGCCATGAACATTAAAAGTAAAAGCGAAGAACACTAGTGTTCATATGAAAAAGCGGAGCGTGTCTCTCTCCCACACAAGGTATGATCCAATTTATTCAGAGAATGAAAATAACAAAACAAAAATAAAAGCACACAGACGCTCCAAGTAAAGTACATAAGATGTGACGGAATAAAAATATAGTTTCACTAGAGGTGACTGATAAGTTGTCGATGAAGAAGGGGATGCCTTGGGCATCCCCAAGCTTAGATGCTTGAGTCTTCTTGAAATATGCAGGGATGAACCACGGGGGCATCCCCAAGCTTAGACTTTTCACTCTTCTTGATCATATTGTATCATCCTCCTCTCTTGATCCTTGAAAACTTCCTCCACACCAAACTCAAAACAAACTCATTAGAGGGTTAGTGCATAATCAAAAATTCACATATTCAGAGGTGACATAATCATTCTTAACACTTCTGGACATTGCCCAAAGCTACTGAAAGTTAATGGAATAAAGAAATCCACTCAACACAAAAGAGGCAATGCGAAATAAAAGGCAGAATCTGTCAAAACAGAACAGTCCGTAAAGACGAATTTTTTAGGGGCACTTAACTTGCTCAGATGAAAAAGCTCAAATTGAATGAAAGTTGCATACATATCTGAGGATCACTCATGAATTTTCGCTGATTTTTCTGAGTTACCTACAGAGAGACCTACTCAAATTCGTGACAGCAAGAAATCTGTTTCTGCGCAGTAATCCAAATCTAGTATCAACCTTACTATCAAAAACTTTACTTGGCACAACAATGCAACAAAGTAAAGATTAGGAGAGGTTGCTACAGTAGTAACAACTTCCAAGACACAACAAAACAGTAGCAAAATAAAGACATGGGTTATCTCCCAAGAAGTGCTTTCTTTATAGCCATTAAGATGAGCTCAGTAATTTTAATGATGCTCATATAAGGATGAGAGTTGAAGTAAAAGAGAGCATCAAGAAGCAAATTCAAAACACATTTAAGCCTAACCCACTTCCTATGCATAAGAATCTTATACACAAATAAATTCATGAAGAACAAAGTGACAAGCATAGGAAGATAAAACAAGGTAACTTCAAAATTTTCAGCATGTAGAGAGGTGTTTTAGTAACATGAAAACTTCTACAACCATATTTTCCTCTCTCATAATAAGTTTCAGTAGCATCATGAACAAACTCAACAATATAACTATCACATGAAACATTCTTATTCACATGCATAAAAGTATCATTACTCTCCACATAAGCATAATCAATTTTATTAGTAATAGTGGGAGTAAAACTATCACAACCATCATTGTAATTATCATAAATTGCAGGCACGGTATAATCATAATAAACTTTATCCTCCATAGTAGGTGGCACCAAAATACCACTATCATTATAATCATCATAAATGGAAGGCAAAGTATCATCAAAGAAATTTTTCTCCTCAAAACTTGGGGGACTAAAAATATCACAACCAGCTTCCCCAAGCTTAAATTCTTCCATAGCATTAGCAATAATAGTGTTCAAAGAGTTCATGCTAATAACATTGCTACAACTATTTTGCAAACAAAGTTCCATGGGTTTTTTAATTCTCTCTTCAAACACATCATGTCCTAATTCAATATAAATTTCATAAAGATCTCTAATTTTTTTGTTGTTTTCCATTAAGCCTAACTAGTGAAAATAAAAACAAGAAACAAAAAGATATAATTGCAGGATCTAAAGGAAATACCTTCGAGCACTCACACACCGGCAACAGTGCTAGGAAATAGCTTAGTAGTCAGAGGATGTGAATACCTTTTACCTTACCTCCCCGGCAACGGCGCCAGAAAATAGCTTGGTGTCTACGTGTGCTTCTATTCTTGTAGACAGTGTTGGGCCTCCAAGAGCAGAGGTTTGTAGAAAGCAGCAAGTTTCCCTTAAGTGAATCACCCAAGGTTTATCGAACTCAGGGAGGTAGAGGTCAAAGATAGTCCTCTCAAGCAAGCAACCCTGCAATACAAGAAGTCTCTTGTGTCCCCAACACACCTAATACACTTGTCAGATGTATAGGTGCACTAGTTCGGCGAAGAGATAGTGAAATACAAGTGATATGGATGAATATGAGTGGTAATAGCAATCTGAAATAAATATGGCAGCAAGTAAACATGTAGCAGAACTTGTTGGAAACGGTGTTTCAATGCTTAGAAACAAGGCCTAGGGATCATACTTTCACTAGTGGACACTCTCAACATTGCAATCATAATTGAATATAAATATAAGCACTTCACTATGCTATTCTGAATTACTCTCTGGCGGGATAACGAACACTAATTCACCGTGTAGGGCTGCAAAAGCAAACCTTAAAGATGTATTCCCAAGTACTAATAAACACCCCACGCTGTCATTGTGAGCATTCATAGGAGGTACTAACACACCACAATTTCATAGAGACATCCAACTCAAATCATAACCCAGTGAACAAGTATTCTGTGAAATATAGCCTAAGAGACCCACAGGGTGCACACTGTCACCTTTACACACGTGGGACAAGGAGTCTCCGGAGATCACATAAGTAAAATCCACTTGAATAGCATAACGACATCTAGATTACAAAGCTCATCATATGGATCTCAATCATGTAAGGCAGCTCATGAGATCATTGTATTGAAGTACATGGGAGAGAGATGAACCACATAGCTACGGTAGAGCCTCAGCCTCGGGGAGAACTACTCCCTCCTCATCATGGGAGGCCAGCAGCGGCGATGAAGATGGCGGTGGTGTCGATGGAGATGGATTCCGGGGGCAATTCCCCGTCCGGCGGCGTGCCGGAAGAGACTCTGTCCCCGAAACGGAGTTTCGCGATGGCGGCGGCGTCCCTAGAGTCTTTCTGGAGTTTCGTTAATTGTTGTAGGGTTTTTAGGTCGCGAGGGATTTTATAGGCGAAGAGGCGGCGCAAGGGGGTGCCTGGGGGGCCCACCCCATAGGCTGGCACGGCCAGGGGGCCACCGCGCCGCCTTATGGTGTGGGGGCCCTGGGCCTCCTCTCCGGGTCCCCTTCGGTGTTCTGGTCCATCTCGGTGAAATAAGATGTTTGGCTTTTGTTTCGTCGAATTCCGAGAATATTGCCCGAACAGCCTTTCTGGAACCAAAAATAGCAGAAAACGGACGGCACTTCGGCATCTTGTTAATAGGTTAGTTCCGGAAAACGCATAAAAACATCATAAAGTATGAACAAAACATGTAGGTATTGTCATAAAACTAGCATGGAACATCAGAAATTATAGATACGTTGGAGACGTATCATTGACCAAGATTGAAATGGGCATAAAATTTCAAAAAAAAAATCAAAAAAAATGAAAAACCAAAGCACATAGTCTTCTTATGTCATATAGTAAGCATTCAAGTTGATAAACAAGGTCTAGACATATTCAAACGAGAATAATCATGTATCTACCTCGTAACCCTAAACTCTGTCTTATGAAGTCAAGCATGAAGAGGTTTTGGGTTTCAAACATGGAAATTTGAAAAACCTCCCAAAAGCTTCATTTTAGAGTGACTAAGAAGGATACATGCTTACTTTTTAATTTTCATGTTTTAAACTTGTTTAAATCTTGGTCAAACCTAGGATTTGACCAAGATTCAAATGGGCATAAAAATTCAATAAAAAACAAAAAATAATGAAAAACCAAATCACATAGTCTTCTTATGTCATATAGTAAGCATTCAAGTTGATAAACAAGGTCTAGACATAATCAAACCAGAAAAATCATGTATCTACCCCTAACCCTAAACTCTCTTTATGAAGCAAGAGAGAAGAAGTGGTTTTGTTTCACCTGTCGTCTTCCCATGATCCCACACTCAAAGTGAGCACAAGTCACGTGTGCTAGGTAGGCAAACTCCCAGCCATCTTCTTTGTCAAGAGAGACGCATCAAGACTCTCTCTCTCTCTCTCCGTCTCTCCTCTCCCATCCCGGCTTTTGGCAGGGCGTTTCTAGCTCAACTCGGAGGCCATGGTGTGCGAGGCTCGTAGCAATGGCGATTTGGTCGCGCCAAGTGGTTCGTCCCAGGCTGCGACAAGGATCAATCCGGGCGGTGGCTGTTAAGGACCCGATCGCATTTCTTGCTTTCAGCCTGGGGTCCACCATGTTAATCTGAGGGATTTAAATGTAATTTCCTGTTTATTTCGTGTCATGTTGTAAACTGTACTCTTATACGTATTGGAAATCTGGGTCCTTCAGGATCGTTCGGTTGTCCCTCTCATAAAAAAAAAACATCTCTCTCATTCTCGGCCTCGCTCGCTCGCACCTCCTGCGCACTGACAAACCCTGCACAACAGTCAACATCACCCGAAAAAGGGTAGACACCATAATAAGTGGGGCCCCGTGACTGCTCTCCCTTCGTCTCCTTCCGTATGATTCCTCTTCCTCCGAGTTTCACTGGACGGGCAAACGCATGTGCTGCCTAGTAATAATAATAAAAACATAAAAGAACTGACCTACGAATCTATGATTAAATAGGTTAAACTAGGGTTTTGCCTAGTACTACAGATCAACTTCAAAAAAATCGAACTACGGGGTTCGATTTTGGCCTGCTAATATAAAATTAAATAATCTGAACTAGTATTCCTCTAAAAAATCATTTTGGTATGCATTGTTTGGTACTTTTCATAGCTAGAGTGCTTACTCCCTCCGTTAGCACATAGTCTTCTTATGTCATGTAGTAAGCATTCAAGTTGATAAACAAGGTCTAGACATATTCAAACCAGAAAAATCAAGTATCTACCCCCTAACCCTAAACTCTCTCTTATGAAGTCAAGCATGAAGAGAAGTGGTTTTGGGTTTCAAACATGGAAATTTCAAAAACCTCCCAAATGCTTCATTTTGGAGTGACTAAAGGATCCAGGCTTACTTTTTCATTTTCATATTTTAAACTTGTTTAAATCTTGGTCAAACCTAGGATTCGACCAAGATTTAAATGGGCATAAAAATTCAAAAAAATCCAAAAATGAAAAACGAAAGGACATAGTCTTCTTATGTCATATAGTAAGCATTCAAGTTGATAAACAAGGTCTAGACATATTCTAACGAGAATAATCAAGTATCTACCCCGTAACCCTAAACTCTATCTTATGAAGTCAAGCATGAAGAGAAGTGGTTTTGGGTTTCAAACATGGAAATTTCAAAAACCTCCCAAAAGCTTCATTTTAGAGTGACTAAGGAAGGATCCAGGCTTACTTCTTCATTTTTATGTTTTAAACTTGTTTAAATCTTGGTCAAACCTAGGATTTGACGAAGATTCAAATGGGCATAAAATTTCAAAAAAAAAATTGAAAAACCAAATCACATAGTCTTCTTATGTCGTATAGTAAACATTCAAGTTGATAAACAAGGTCTAGACATATTCAAACCAGAAAAATCATGTATCTACCCCTAACCCTAAACTCTGTCTTATGAAGTCAAGCATGAAGAGAAGTGGTTTTGGGTTTCAAACATGGAAATTTCAAAAACCTCCCAAACGCTTCATTTCGGAGTGACTAAGAAGGATCCAAGCTTACTTTTTCATTTTCATGTTTTAAACATGTTTAAATCTTGGTCAAACCTAGGATTTGACCAAGATTGAAGTGGGCATAAAATTTCAAAAAAAATCAAAAAAATGAAAAAAGCACATAGTCTTCTTATGTCATATAGTAAGCATTCAAGTTGATAAACAAGGTCTAGACATATTCAAACGAGAATAATCATGTATCTACCCGTAACCCTAAACTCACGATGAAGTCAAGCATGAAGAGAAGTGGTTTTGGGTTTCAAACATGGAAATTTCAAAACCTCCCAAAAGCTTCATTTTAGAGTGACTAAGAAGGATCCAGCTTACTTTTCATTTTCATGTTTTAAACATGTTTAAATTTTGGTCAAACCTAGGATTTGACCAAGATTCAAATGGGCATAAAATTAAAAAAAAACAAAAAATAATGAAAAACCAAATCACATAGTCTTCTTATGTCATATAGTAAGCATTGAAGTTGATAAACAAGGTCTAGACATAATCAAACCAGAAAAATCATGTATCTACCCCCTAACCCTAAACTCCATCTTATTAAGTCAAGCATGAAGAGAAGTGGTTTTGGTTCAAACATGGAAATTTAAAAACCTCCCAAAAGCTTCATTTTAGAGTGACTAAGAAGAATCCGGGCTTAATTTTTCATTTTGATGTTTTGAACTTGTTTAAATCTTGGTCAAACCTAGGATTTAACCAAGATTCAAATGGGCATAAAAATTCAATAAAAATCAAAAACCAAAGCACATAGTCTTCTTAAGTCATATAGTAAGCATTCAAGTTGATAAACAGGGTCTAGACATATTCAAACCAGAAAAATCATGTATCTACCCCTAACCCTAAACTCTCTTTTATGAAGTCAAGCATGGAGAGAAGTGGTTTTGGGTTTCAACATGTCTGTCACTTACTGTGGTTCCCATGCGTGAGGTCCCACACTTCGGTGACACAACGTGTGTTAGGTAGGCAACCTCCCAGCCATCTTCTTTGTCAAGAGAGACGCATCAAGACTCTCTCTCTCTCCCCATCTCTCCAATTATCCAACTCCATTGGCTGCCAGTTTTGGCAGGGCGTTTCTAGCTCAGCTCGGAGCCCATGGTGTGCAGGCTCTGTAGCAATGGCGATTTGGTCGCCAAGTGGTTCGTCCCAGGCTGCGACAAGGATCAATCCGAGCGGTGGCTGTTAAGGACCCGATCGCATTTCTTGCTTTCAGCCTGGGGTCCACCATGTAAATCTGAGGGATTTAGACGTAATTTCCTGTTTATTTTGTGTCATGTTGTAAACTGTACTCTGATGCGCATTGGAAATCTGGGTCATTCAGGATCATTCGGTTGTCCCTCTTACAAAAAAAACATCTCTCTCATTCTCGGCCTCGCTCGCTCGCACCTCCTGCGCACCGACAAACCCTGCACAACAGTCAACATCACCCGAAAAAGGGTAGACACCATAATAAGTGGGGCCCCGTGACTGCTCTCCCTTCGTCTCCTTCCGTATGATCCCTCTTCCTCCGAGTTTCACTGGACGGGGAAACACATGTACTGCCTAGTAATAATAATAAAAACATAAAAGAATCGACCTACAAATCTATGATTAAATAGGTTAAACTAGGGTTTTGCCCAGTACTACAGATCAACTTCAAAAAAATCCAACTACGGGGTTCGATTTTGGCCTGCTAATATAAAATTAAATAATCTGAACTAGTATTCCTCTAAAAAATAATTTTGGTATGCATTGTTTGGTACTTTTCATAGCTAGAGTGCTTACTCCCTCCGTTAGCACATAGTCTTCTTATGTAATGTAGTAAGCATTCAAGTTGATAAACAAGGTCTAGACATATTCAAACCAGAAAAATCATGTATCTACCCTAACCCTAAACTCTCTCTTATGAAGTCAAGCATGAAGAGAAGTGGTTTTGGGGTTCAAACATGGAAATTTCAAAAACCTCCCAAAAGCTTCATTTTAGAGTGACTAGGAAGGATCCAGGCTTACTTTTTCATTTGCATGTTTTAAACTTGTTTAAATCTTGGTCAACCCTAGGATTTGACGAAGATTCAAATGGGCATAAAATTTAAATTTTTTTTTGAAAAACCAAAGCACATAGTCTTCTTATGTCATATAGTAAGCATTCAAGATGATAAACAAGGTCTAGACATATTCAAACCAGAAAAATCATGTATCTACCCTCTAACCCTAAACTCTATCTTATGAAGTCAAGCATGAAGAGAAGTGGTTTTGGGTTTAAAACATGGAAATTTCAAAAACCTCACAAAAGCTTCATTTTAGAGTGACTAAGAAGAATCCAGGCTTACTTTTTCATTTCCATGCTTTAAACTTGTTTAAACCTTGGTCAAACCTATGATTTAACCAAGATTCAAATGGGCATAAAAAATCAAAAAATGAAAAACCAAACCACATAGTCTTCTTATGTCATATAGTAAGCATTCAAGTTGAAAAACAAGGTCTAGACATATTCAAACGAGAATAATCATGTATCTACCCCGTAACCCTAAACTCTGTCTTATGAAGTCAAGCATAAAGAGAAGTGGTTTTGAGTTTCAAACATGGAAATTTCAAAAACCTCCCAAAAGCTTCATTTTAGAGTGACTCAGAAGGATCCAGGCTTACTTTTTCATTTTCATGTTTTAAACATTTCTTAATTTTGGTCAAACCTAGGATTTGACCAAGATTCAAATGGGCATGAAATTTCAAAAAAAAAGCAAAAAAAATGAAAAACCAAATCACATAGTTTTCTTATGTCATATAGTAAGCATTCAAGTTGAAAAACAAGGTCTAGACATATTCAAACGAGAATAATCATGTATCTACCCCGTAACCCTAAACTCTGTCTTATGAAGTCAAGCATAAAGAAGAAGTGGTTTTGAGTTTCAAACATGGAAATTTCAAAAACCTCCCAAAAGCTTCATTTTAGAGTGACTCAGAAGGATCCAGGCTTACTTTTTCATTTTCATGTTTTAAACATTTCTTAATTTTGGTCAAACCTAGGATTTGACCAAGATTCAAATGGGCATAAAATTTCAAAAAGAAAACAAAAAATTTTGAAAAACCAAATCACATAGTCTTCTTATGTCATATAGTAAGCATTCAAGTTGAAAAACACGGTCTAGACATATTCAAACGAGAATAATCATGTATCTACCCCGTAACCCTAAACTTTGTCTTATGAAGTCAAGCATAAAGAGAAGTGGTTTTGGGTTTCAAACATGGAAATTTCAAAAACCTCCCAAAAGCTTCATTTTAGAGTGACTCAGAAGAGAAGTGGTTTTGGGTTTCAAACATGGAAATTTCAAAAACCTCCCAAAAGCTTCATTTTAGAGTGACTCAGAAGGATCCAGACTTACTTTTTCATTTTCATGTTTTAAACATTTCTTAATTTTGGTCAAACCTAGGATTTGACCAAGATTCAAATGGGCATAAAATTTCAAAAAAAAAACAAAAAATAATGAAAAACCAAATCACATAGTCTTCTTATGTCATATAGTAAGCATTCAAGTTGAAAAACAAGGTCTAGACATATTCAAACGAGAATAATCATGTATCTACCCCGTAACCCTAAACTCTGTCTTATGAAATCAAGCATAAAGAGAAGTGGTTTTGGGTTTCAAACATGGAAATTTCAAAAACCTCCCAAAAGCTTCATTATAGAGTGACTCAGAAGGATCCAGGCTTACTTTTTCATTTTCATGTTTAAACATTTCTTAATTTTGGTCAAACCTAGGATTTGACCAAGATTCAAATGGGCATAAAATTTAAAAAAAAACAAAAAATAATGAAAAACCAAATCACATAGTCTTCTTATGTCATATAGTAAGCATTCAAGTTGAAAAACAAGGTCTAGACATATTCAAACGAGAATAATCATGTATCTACCCGTAACCCTAAACTCTGTCTTATGAAGTCAAGCATAAAGAGAAGTGGTTTTGGGTTTCAAACATGGAAATTTAAAAACCTCCCAAAAGCTTCATTTTAGAGTGACTCAGAAGGATCCAGGCTTACTTTTTCATTTTCATGTTTTAAACATTTCTTAATTTTGGTCAAACCTAGGATTTGACCAAGATTCAAATGGGCATAAAATTTCAAAAAAAACAAAAAAATTATGAAAAACCAAATCACATAGTCTTCTTATGTCATATAGTAAGCATTCAAGTTGAAAAACACGGTCTAGACATATTCAAACGAGAATAATCATGTATCTACCCCGTAACCCTAAACTTTGTCTTATGAAGTCAAGCATAAAGAGAAGTGGTTTTGGGTTTCAAACATGGAAATTTCAAAAATCTCCCAAAAGCTTCATTTTAGAGTGACTCAGAACGATCTAGGCTTACTTTTTCATTTTCATGTTTTAAACATTTCTTAATTTTGGTCGAACCTAGGATTTGACCAAGATTCAAATGGGCATAAAATTTCAAAAAAACAAAAAATAATGAAAAACCAAATCACATAGTCTTCTTATGTCATATAGTAAGTATTCAAGTTGATAAACAAGGTCTAGACATAATCAAACCAGAAAAATCATGTATCTACCCCTAACCCTAAACTCCGTCTTATTAAGTCAAGCATGAAGAGAAGTGGTTTTGGGTTCAAACATGGAAATTTAAAAAACCTCCCAAAAGCTTCATTTTAGAGTGACTAAGAAGAATCCAGGCTTACTTTTTCATTTTGATGTTTTAAACTTGTTTAAATCTTGGTCAAACCTAGGATTTGACCAAGATTCAAATGGGCATAAAAATTCAATAAAAATAAAAAAAAATTAAAAACCAAAGCACATAGTCTTCTTAAGTCATGTAGTAAGCATTCAAATTGATAAACAGGGTCTAGACATATTCAAACCAGAAAAATCATGTATCTACCCCAACCCTAAACTCTCTCTTATGAAGTCAAGCATGAAGAGAAGTGGTTTTGGGTTTCAATCATGGAAATTTCAAAAACCTCCCAAAAGCTTCATTTTGGAGTGACTAAGAAGGATCCAGGCTTACTTTTTCATTTTCATGTTTTAAACTTGTTTAAATCTTGGTCAAACCTAGGATTTGACCAAGATTGAAATGGGCATAAAAATAAATAAAAAATAAAAAAATGAAAAACCAAAGCACATAGTATTCTTATGTCATATAGTAAGCATTCAAGTTGATAAACAAGGTCTAGACATATTCAAACGAGAATAATCATGTATCTACCTCATAACCCTAAACTCTGTCTTATGAAGTCCAGCATGAAGAGAAGTGGTTTTGGGTTTCAAACATGGAAATTTCAAAACCTCCCAAAAGCTTCATTTTAGAGTGACTAAGAAGGATCCAGGCTTACTTTTCATTTTCATGTTTTAAACATGTTTAAATTTTGGTCAAACCTAGGATTTGACCAAAATTCAAATGGGCATGAAATTTCAAAAAAAAAGCAAAAAATAATGAAAAACCAAATCACATAGTCTTCTTATGTCATATAGTAAGCATTCAAGTTGATAAACAAGGTCTAGACATATTCAAATGAGAATAATCATGTATCTATCCCCTACCCATAAACTCTGTCTTATGAAGTCAAGCATGGAGAGAAGTGGTTTTGGGTTTCAAACATGGAAATTTCAAAAACCTCCCAAAAGCTTCATTTTAGAGTGACTAAGAACGATCTAGGCTTACTTTTTCATTTTCATGTTTTAAACTTGTTTAAATCATGGTGAAACCTAGGATTTGATCAAGATTCAAATGGGCATAAAAAATAATAAAAATCAAAAAATGAAAAACCAAAGCACATAGTCTTCTTATGTCATATAGTAAGCATTCAAGTTGATAAACAAGGTCTAGACATATTCAAACCAGAAAATCATGTATCTACCCCTAACCCTAAACTCTCTATTATGAAGTCGAGCATGAAGAGAAGTGGTTTTGGTTTTCAAACATGGAAATTTCAAAAAAAAAACTCCTGAAAGCTTCATTTTAGAGTGACTAAGAAGGATACATGCTTACTTTTTCATTTTCAGGTTTTAAACTTATTTAAATCTTGGTCAAACCTATGATTTGACCAAGATTCAAATGGTCATAAAAACCAAAAAAAAAATTGGAAAACCAAATCACTTAGTCTTCTTATGTCATATAGTAATCATTCAAGTTGATAAACAAGGTCTAGACATATTCAAACCAGAAATATCATGTATCAACCCCCTAACCCTAAACTCTCTCTTATGAAGTCAAGCATGAAGAGAAGTGGTTTTGGGTTTCAAACATGGAAATTTCAAAAACCTCCCAAAAGATTCATTTTAGAGTGACTAAGAAGGATCCAGGCTTACTTTCTCATTTTCATGTTTTAAACTTGTTTAAATCTTGGTCAAACCTAAGATTTGACCAAGATTCAAATGGGCATAAAATTTCAAAAAACAATCAAAAAATATGAAAAACCAAATCACATAGTCTTCTTATGTCATATAGTAAGCATTCAAGTTGATAAACAAGGTCTAGACATATTCAAACCAGAAAAATCATGTATCTACCCCTAACCCTAAACTCTGTCTTATGAAGTCAAGCATGAAAGTGGTTTTGGGTTTCAAACATGTAAATTTCAAAAAACTCCCAAAAGATTCATTTTAGAGTGACTAAGAAGGATACATGCTTACTTTTTCATTATCATGTGTTAAACTTGTTTAAATCATGGTCAAACCTAGGATTTGACCAAGATTCAAATGGGCATAAATATTCAAAAACAAATCAAAAAATGAAAAACCAAAGCACATAGTCTTCTTATGTCATATAGTAAGCATTCAAGTTGATAAACAAGGTCTAGAAATATTCAAACCAGAAAAATCATATATCTACCCCTAACCCTAAACTCTCTCTTATGAAGTCAAGCATGGAGAGAACTGGTTTTGGATTTCAAACATGGAAATTTCAAAAAACTCCCAAAAGATTCATTTTAGAGTGACTTAGAAGGATCTGGGCTTACTTTTTCATTTTGATGTTTTAAACTTGTTTAAATCTTGGTCAAACCTAGGATTTGACGAAGATTCAAATGGGCATAAAAATTCAATAAAAATCAAAAAATGAAAAACCAAAGCACATAGTCTTCTTAAGTCATATAGTAAGCATTCAAGTTGATAAACAGGGTCTAGACATATTCAAACCAGAAAAATCATGTATCTACCCCTAACCCTAAACTCTCTCTTATGAAGTCAAGCATGGAGAGAAGTGGTTTTGAGTTTCAACATGTCTGTCACTTACGTGTGGTTCCCGTGCGTGAGGTCCCACTTCGGTGAGCACAAGTCACGTGTGCTAGGTAGGCAAACTCCCATCCATCTTCTTTGTCAAGAGAGACGCATCAAGACTCTCTCTCTCTCTGTCTCTCAATTATCCAACTCCGTTGGCTGCCGGTTTGGCGGGCGTTTCTAGCTCAGCTCGGAGGCCATGGTGTGGGCTCTGTAGCAATGGCGATTTGGTCGCGCCAAGTGGTTCGTCCCAGGCTGCGACAAGGATCAATCCGGGCGGTGGCTGTTAAGGACCCGATCGCATTTCTTGCTTTCAGCCTGGGGTCCACCATGTAAATCTGAGGGATTTAGACATAATTTCTTGTTTATTTTGTGTCATGTTGTAAACTGTACTCTGATGCGTATTGGAAATCTGGGTCATTCAGGATCATTCGGTTGTCCCTCTTACAAAAAAAACATCTCTCTCATTCTCGGCCTCGCTCGCTCGCACCTCCTGCGCACCGACAAACCCTGCACAACAGTCAACATCACCCAAAAAGGGTAGACACCATAATAAGTGGGGCCCCGTGACTGCTCTCCCTTCGTCTCCTTCCGTATGATCCCTCTTCCTCCGAGTTTCACTGGACGGGGAAACACATGTGCTGCCTAGTAATAATAATAAAAACATAAAAGAATCGACCTACGAATCTATGATTAAATAGGTTAAACTAGGGTTTAGCCCAGTACTACAGATCAACTTCAAAAAAATCCAACTACGGGGTTCGATTTTGGCCTGCTAATATAAAATTAAATAATCTGAACTAGTATTCCTCTAAAAAATAATTTTGGTATGCATTGTTTGGTACTTTTCATAGCTAGAGTGCTTACTCCCTCCGTTAGCACATAGTCTTCTTATGTCATGTAGTAAGCATTCAAGTTGATAAACAAGGTCTAGACATATTCAAACCAGAAAAATCATGTATCTACCCCCTAACCCTAAACTCTCTCTTATGAAGTCAAGCATGAAGAGAAGTGGTTTTGGGGTTCAAACATGGAAATTTCAAAAACCTCCCAAAAGCTTCATTTTAGAGTGACTAGGAAGGATCCAGGCTTACTTTTTCATTTGCATGTTTTAAACTTGTTTAAATCTTGGTCAACCCTAGGATTTGACGAAGATTCAAATGGGCATAAAATTTCAAATTTTTTTTTTGAAAAACCAAAGCACATAGTCTTCTTATGTCATATAGTAAGCATTCAAGATGATAAACAAGGTCTAGACATATTCAAACCAGAAAAATCATGTATCTACCCCTAACCCTAAACTCTATCTTATGAAGTCAAGCATGAAGAGAAGTGGTTTTGGGTTTAAAACATGGAAATTTCAAAAACCTCACAAAAGCTTCATTTTAGAGTGACTAAGAAGAATCCAGGCTTACTTTTTCATTTTCATGCTTTAAACTTGTTTAAACCTTGGTCAAACCTATGATTTGACCAAGATTCAAATGGGCATAAAAAATCAAAAAATGAAAAACCAAAGCACATAGTCTTCTTATGTCATATGGTAAGCATTCAAGTTGATAAACAAGGTCTAGACATATTCAAACCAGAAAAATCATGTATCTACCCCTAACCCTAAACTCTGTCTTATGAAGTCAAGCATGAAGAGAAGTGGTTTTAGGTTTCAAACATGGAAATTTCAAAAACCTCACAAAAGCTTTATTTTAGAATGACTAAGAAGGATCCAGGCTTACTTTTTCATTTTCATGTTTTAAACATGTTTAAATTTTGGTCAAACCTAGGATTTGACCAAGATTCAAATGGGCATAAAATTAAAAAAAAACAAAAAATAATGAAAAACCAAATCACATAGTCTTCTTATGTCATATAGTAAGCATTCAAGTTGAAAAACAAGGTCTAGACATATTCAAACGAGAATAATCACGTATGTACCCCGTAACCCTAAACTCTGTCTTATGAAGTCAAGCATAAGAGAAGTGGTTTTGGGTTTCAAACATGGAAATTTCAAAAACCTCCCAAAAGCTTCATTTTAGAGTGACTCAGAAGGATCCAGGCTTACTTTTTCATTTTCATGTTTTAAACATTTCTTAATTTTGGTCAAACCTAGGATTTGACCAAGATTCAAATGGGCATAAAATTTCAAAAAAAACAAAAAATAATGAAAAACCAAATCACATAGTCTTCTTATGTCATATAGTAAGCATTCAAGTTGAAAAACAAGGTCTAGACATATTCAAACGAGAATAATCATGTATCTACCCCGTAACCCTAAACTCTGTCTTATGAAGTCAAGCATAAAGAGAAGTGGTTTTGGGTTTCAAACATGGAAATTTCAAAAACCTCCCAAAAGCTTCATTTTAGAGTGACTCAGAAGGATCCAGGCTTACTTTTTCATTTTCATGTTTTAAACATTTCTTAATTTTGGTCAAACCTAGGATTTGACCAAGATTCAAAAGGGCATAAAATTTCAAAAAAAACAAAAAAATTTGAAAAACCAAATCACATAGTCTTCTTATGTCATATAGTAAGCATTCAAGTTGAAAAACACGGTCTAGACATATTCAAACGAGAATAATCATGTATCTACCCCGTAACCCTAAACTTTGTCTTATGAAGTCAAGCATAAAGAGAAGTGGTTTTGGGTTTCAAACATGGAAATTTCAAAAACCTCCCAAAAGCTTCATTTTAGAGTGACTCAGAAGGATCCAGGCTTACTTTTCATTTTCATGTTTTAAACATTTCTTAATTTTGGTCAAACCTAGGATTTGACCAAGATTCAAATGGGCATAAAATTTCAAAAAAAACAAAAAATTATGAAAAACCAAATCACATAGTCTTCTTATGTCATATAGTAAGCATTCAAGTTGAAAAACAAGGTCTAGACATATTCAAACGAGAATAATCACGTATCTACCCCGTAACCCTAAACTCTGTCTTATGAAGTCAAGCATAAAGAGAAGTGGTTTTGGGTTTCAAACATGGAAATTTCAAAAACCTCCCAAAAGCTTCATTTTAGAGTGACTCAGAAGGATCCAGGCTTACTTTTTCATTTTCATGTTTAAACATTTCTTAATTTTGGTCAAACCTAGGATTTGACCAAGATTCAAATGGGCATAAAATTTCAAAAAAAACAAAAAATAATGAGAAACCAAATCACATAGTCTTCTTATGTCATATAGTAAGCATTCAAGTTGAAAAACAAGGTCTAGACATATTCAAACGAGAATAATCATGTATCTACCCCGTAACCCTAAACTCTGTCTTATGAAGTCAAGCATAAAGAGAAGTGGTTTTGGGTTTCAAACATGGAAATTTCAAAAACCTCCCAAAAGCTTCATTTTAGAGTGACTAAGAAGGATCCGGCTTACTTTTCATTTTCATGTTTTAAACATTTCCTAATTTTGGTCAAACCTAGGATTTGACCAAGATTCAAATGGGCATAAAATTTCAAAAAAAATAAAAAATTATGAAAAACCAAATCACATAGTCTTCTTATGTCATATAGTAAGCATTCAAGTTGAAAAACACGGTCTAGACATATTCAAACGAGAATAATCATGTATCTACCCCGTAACCCTAAACTTTGTCTTATGAAGTCAAGCATAAAGAGAAGTGGTTTTGGGTTTCAAACATGGAAATTTCAAAAACCTCCCAAAAGCTTCAATTTAGAGTGACTCAGAACGATCTAGGCTTAATTTTTCATTTTCATGTTTTAAACATTTCTTAATTTTGGTCAAACCTAGGATTTGACCAAGATTCAAATGGGCATAAAATTTCAAAAAAAACAAAAAATAATGAAAAACCAAATCACATAGTCTTCTTATGTCATATAGTAAGTATTCAAGTTGATAAACAAGGTCTAGACATAATCAAACCAGAAAAATCATGTATCTACCCCCTAACCCTAAACTCCGTCTTATTAAGTCAAGCATGAAGAGAAGTGGTTTTGGGTTCAAACATGGAAATTTAAAAAACCTCCCAAAAGCTTCATTTTAGAGTGACTAAGAAGGATCCAGGCTTACTTTTCATTTTCATGTTTTCAACTTGTTTAAATCTTGGTCAAACCTAGGATTTGACCAAGATTGAAATGGGCATAAAAATAAATAAAAAATAAAAAAATGAAAAACCAAAGCACATAGTATTCTTATGTCATATAGTAAGCATTCAAGTTGATAAACAAGGTCTAGACATATTCAAACGAGAATAATCATGTATCTACCTCATAACCCTAAACTCTGTCTTATGAAGTCCAGCATGAAGAGAAGTGGTTTTGGGTTTCAAACATGGAAATTTTAAAAACCTCCCAAAAGCTTCATTTTAGAGTGACTAAGAAGGATCCAGGCTTACTTTTTCATTTTCATGTTTTAAACATGTTTAAATTTTGGTCAAACCTAGGATTTGACCAAAATTCAAATGGGCATGAAATTTCAAAAAAAAAGCAAAAAATAATGAAAAACCAAATCACATAGTCTTCTTATGTCATATAGTAAGCATTCAAGTTGATAAACAAGGTCTAGACATATTCAAATGAGAATAATCATGTATCTATCCCCTACCCATAAACTCTGTCTTATGAAGTCAAGCATGAAGAGAAGTGGTTTTGGGTTTCAAACATGGAAATTTCAAAAACCTCCCAAAAGCTTCATTTTAGAGTGACTAAGAACGATCTAGGCTTACTTTTTCATTTTCATGTTTTAAACTTGTTTAAATCTTGGTGAAACCTAGGATTTGATCAAGATTCAAATGGGCATAAAAAATAATAAAAATCAAAAAATGAAAAACCAAAGCACATAGTCTTCTTATGTCATATAGTAAGCATTCAAGTTGATAAACAAGGTCTAGACATAGTCAAGCCAGAAAATCATGTATCTACCCCCTAACCCTAAACTCTCTATTATGAAGTCGAGCATGAAGAGAAGTGGTTTTGGTTTTCAAACATGGAAATTTCAAAAAAAAACTCCTGAAAGCTTCATTTTAGAGTGACTAAGAAGGATACATGCTTACTTTTTCATTTTCAGGTTTTAAACTTATTTAAATCTTGGCCAAACCTATGATTTGACCAAGATTCAAATGGTCATAAAAACCAAAAAAAAATTGGAAAACCAAATCAGTTAGTCTTCTTATGTCATATAGTAATCATTCAAGTTGATAAACAAGGTCTAGACATATTCAAACCAGAAATATCATGTATCAACCCCCTAACCCTAAACTCTCTCTTATGAAGTCAAGCATGAAGAGAAGTGGTTTTGGGTTTCAAACATGGAAATTTCAAAAACCTCCCAAAAGATTCATTTTAGAGTGACTAAGAAGGATCCAGGCTTACTTTCTCATTTTTATGTTTTAAACTTGTTTAAATCTTGGTCAAACCTAAGATTTGACCAAGATTCAAATGGGCATAAAATTTCAAAAAACAATCAAAAAATATGAAAAACCAAATCACATAGTCTTCTTATGTCATATAGTAAGCATTCAAGTTGATAAACAAGGTCTAGACTTATTCAAACCAGAAAAATCATGTATCTACCCCTAACCCTAAACTCTGTCTTATGAAGTCAAGCATGAAGAGAAGTGGTTTTGGATTTCAAACATGTAAATTTCAAAAAACTCCCAAAAGATTCATTTTAGAGTGACTAAGAAGGATACATGCTTACTTTTTCATTATCATGTGTTAAACTTGTTTAAATCATGGTCAAACCTAGGATTTGACAAAGATTCAAATGGGCATAAATATTCAAAAACAAATCAAAAAATGAAAAACCAAAGCACATAGTCTTCTTATGTCATATAGTAAGCATTCAAGTTGATAAACAAGGTCTAGAAATATTCAAACCAGAAAAATCATATATCTACCCCCTAACCCTAAACTCTCTCTTATGAAGTCAAGCATGGAAAGAACTGGTTTTGGATTTCAAACATGGAAATTTCAAAAAACTCCCAAAAGATTCATTTTAGAGTGACTTAGAAGGATCTGGGCTTACTTTTTCATTTTGATGTTTTAAACTTGTTTAAATCTTGGTCAAACCTAGGATTTGACCAAGATTCAAATGGGCATAAAAATTCAATAAAAATCAAAAAATGAAAAACCAAAGCACATAGTCTTCTTAAGTCATATAGTAAGCATTCAAGTTGATAAACATGGTCTAGACATATTCAAACCAGAAAAATCATGTATCTACCCTAACCCTAAACTCTCTCTTTTGAAGTCAAGCATGGAGAGAAGTGGTTTTGGGTTTCAACATGTCTGTCACTTACGTGTGGTTCCCATGCGTGAGGTCCCACACTTCAGTGAGCACAAGTCACGTGTGCTAGGTAGGCAAACTCCCATCCATCTTCTTTGTCAAGAGAGACGCATCAAGACTCTCTCTCTCTGTCTCTCCAATTATCCAACTCCGTTGGCTGCCGGTTTTGGCAGGGCGTTTCTAGCTCAGCTCGGAGGCCATGGTGTGCAGCTCGTAGCAATGGCGATTTGGTCGCACCAAGTGGTTCGTCCCAGGCTGCGACAAGGATCAATCCGGGCGGTGGCTGTTAAGGACCCGATCGCATTTCTTGCTTTCAGCCTGGGGTCCACCATGTAAATCTGAGGGATTTAGACATAATTTCCTGTTTATTTTGTGTCATGTTGTAAACTGTACTCTGATGCGTATTGGAAATCTGGGTCCTTCAGGATCTCTCTCATTCTCGGCCTCGCTCGCTCGCACCTCCTGCGCACTGACAAACCCTGCACAACAGTCAACATCACCCGAAAAAGGGTAGACACCATAATAAGTGGGGCCCCGTGACTGCTCTCCCTTCGTCTTCTTCCGTATGATCCCTCTTCCTCCGAGTTTCACTGGACGGGGAAACACATGTGCTGCCTAGTAATAATAATAAAAACGTAAAAGAATCGACCTACGAATCTATGATTAAATAGGTTAAACTAGGGTTTAGCCCAGTACTACAGATCAACTTCAAAAAAATCCAACTACGGGGTTCGATTTTGGCCTGCTAATATAAAATTAAATAATCTGAACTAGTATTCCTCCAAAAAATCATTTTGGTATGCATTGTTTGGTACTTTTCATAGCTAGAGTGCTTACTCCCTCCGTTAGCACATAGTCTTCTTATGTCATGTAGTAAGAATTCAAGTTGATAAACAAGGTCTAGACATATTCAAACCAGAAAAATCATGTATCTACCCCTAACCCTAAACTCTCTCTTATGAAGTCAAGCATGAAGAGAAGTGGTTTTGGGGTTCAAACATGGAAATTTCAAAAACACCCGAAAGCTTCATTTTAGAGTGACTAGGAAGGATCCAGGCTTACTTTTTCATTTGCATGTTTTAAACTTGTTTAAATCTTGGTCAACCCTAGGATTTGACGAAGATTCAAATGGGCATAAAATTTCAAAAAAAAAATTGAAAAACCAAAGCACATAGTCTTCTTATGTCATATAGTAAGCATTCAAGATGATAAACAATGTCTAGACATATTCAAACCAAAAAAATCATGTATCTACCCCCTAACCCTAAACCCTGTCTTATGAAGTCAAGCATCAAGAGAAGTGGTTTTGGGTTTAAAACATGGAAATTTCAAAAACCTCACAAAAGCTTCATTTTAGAGTGACTAAGAAGAATCCAGGCTTACTTTTCATTTTCATGCTTTAAACTTGTTTAAACCTTGGTCAAACCTAGGATTTGACCAAGATTCAAATGGGCATAAAAATTCAAAAACAAATCAAAAAAATGAAAAACCAAAGCACATAGTCTTCTTATGTCATATAGTAAGCATTCATGTTGATAAACAAGGTCTAGAAATATTCAAACCAGAAAAATCATGTATCTACCCCCTAACCCTAAACTCTCTCTGATGAAGTCAAGCATGGAGAGAACTGGTTTTGGATTTCAAACATGGAAATTTCAAAAAACTCCCAAAAGATTCATTTTAGAGTGACTTAGAAGGATCTGGGCTTACTTTTTCATTTTCATGTTTTAAACTTGTTTAAATCTTGGTCAAACCTAGGCTTTGACCAAGATTCAAATGGGCATAAAAAATAAAATAAAAAAATGAGAAACCAAAGCACATAGTCTTCTTATGTCATATAGTAAGCATTCAAGTTGATAAACAAGGTCTAGACATATTCAAACCAGAAAAATCATGTATCTACCCCCTAACCCTAAACTCTCTCTTATGAAGTCAACCATGAAGAGAAGTGGTTTTGGGTTTCAAAATTTAAATTTCAAAAAACTCCCAAAAGATTCATTTTAGAGTGACTAAGAAGGATACATGCTTACTTTTTCATTATCATGTTTTAAACATGTTTCAATCTTGGTCAAACCGACAAGATTCAAATGGTCTTAAAAATTCAAAAAAAAAATCAAAAAAAAAGAAAAACCAAAGCACATACTCTTCTTATGTCATATAGTAATCATTCAAGTTGATAAACAAGGTCTAGACATATTCAAACCAGAAAAATCATGTATCTACCCCCTAACCCTAAACTCTCTCTTATGAAGTCAAGCATGAAGAGAAGTGGTTTTGGGTTTTAAACATGTAAATTTCAAAAAACTCTCAAAAGATTCATTTTAGAGTGACTAAGAAGGATACATGCTTACTTTTTCATTATCATGTTTTAAGCTTGTTTCAATCTTGGTCAAACCTAGGATTTGACCAAGATTCAAATGGTCTTAAAAATTCAAAAAAAATAAAAAATGAAAACCAAAGCACATAGTCTTCTTATGTCATATATTAATCATTCAAGTTGATAAACAAGGTCTAGACATATTCAAACCAGAAAAATCATGTATCTACTCCCTAACCCTAAAATTGAAGTGGTTGTAGATTGGTAGAGACACTTCACAAAAGACCACTCGTTTTGCCCTCCTTGTGCACAGATGAAATGGGAAATCCATTTTTTATTGCCAACACATGACCCCAATAATCTACTACATCCCTGTTTGAAAATATATAGGTGTCTCACTTATGTCTAGATACATATGTATCTATATATATGCATTTTAGTTAGAGGTACATATGTATCCATATAAATTTGAGACGCATATTTTTACCCTAGGGAGCATATATGAATCTGTAGCAGGTGCGGGTTTTTTTAATCCATATGAAATATTTTGATAAAACCCTTCTAGAAGGCTTTGTCAAGGCCTCAAGGGCAATGAGTTGGGAGGAGGCCAGCTAGATTGTAGCTAGGCATTGATTCGGAATTTCTGATGCTTGCGACTTGCTTGCGTGGTTTGTTGATTTCCCAGGTGACGCAACTTTTTTTGACTGCCCAGCCATGGATAGGTCATAGGAGTGCAGAGCAGTATGCGGTGCGGATAAATACGCGGGGCATTGATGATGTAGGGTAATGCGAGTAGGCCTTTAAACTGGGCAAACAGGGACAAACCTACTATGGTCGTCTATGTAATTCATGTTATTACACGTAATCTATACCTAATAATAAAAGCAAAAGAGTTTCTTGTTGGTCCGTCTGTTTTTGCCCCTGATTTTCAGGAGAAATTACAAGCAATGCCACCGTTAAGTCAAAAACGATTCGCAACGAAAAAAAGAATCCCCACGACGCCTGTTCTCCTCGAGACCCCGATCCGCCGCCAAACCCCGTGTGCGTCCAGGTTCCTCGCAGCCGGCACGGCTCCCACCCTAGGCCGGTGCGGAACTGCCTTGGATACTACCCGCCGCGTGATCCTTACGCCTCCGCCAGGCATACCCGGTGCGCCATCTCTTCTCTTCAACGCTGCGCGCGGTACAAATACCAGGCCGCGCGCGAGGTCATAGCGTCTGGCTTCGCGTCCGACCGGGAGACAACCGATTGATGGATCCGCGAGGGTGCAGCCATGGCAAGACGATAGAGGTGAGCAAGGAATGTTTGTGAGCAGCGGATCAGCTATGGAGAGGAATGTGGAGTGGAGGTAGTGGGCGTTGGCGGCTCGCTAGCTTCTGAGCGACACGCCTCACCAGAGCGCGCTGGCCGTGCTCGACTTGATCGATGATCCTTTTTGTCAGTTCTCAGCTGTTGAAGTGCCATGGTGTTTTAGTAGCTCGCTGTGTTTGATTTTCAGTGCCCATCAGAACTCGAACCAAAACTATGTTCGCAGATTGTCACCGTGAATCTTACCAAGCTAGCTTAATCAGTTGCGCTGCTTCTAGATTGTCTGATACTGAATGTACTGGGCAACTTTAATTAATATCTTAGTTGGTTCTGATTATGTACGTATCAAATCTGTTGGTCGCAACTGTTAGTAGGACTGTGGTGATTGTTCGTCCAATAAATTGCTTATATGTTTCAGCAAGCTAATGCAGCAGGACCAACTTTGTTTCCCAAAGAAACATATTCGAAATTACTCATTTTTTCGAAATTACTCATTGGACCTTCATTTTTTATAGTAGATTTTAAATGAGGAAGTGCTACAGGTTTTTTCACATACTTGGTAATGGAAAAGAACTTGTCGATCACCTTCTTTTGATGTTACTTTGCATCTGACAAGACTTGAGCAGATTTTGCAGTGGCTCGGCTGAAGCCTCTGTCTACACCAAGAGAGACACCCACCACCAGGGCTGCAAGGCGCTGTTAAAAGACGTTGAATCAACCCAGTTCAGTCTTGAACCAGTAGAACCAGTTAGCTAGAATGAGCCTAGAAAATTAGCGTCCATGAATAATTGTGTTGTGATGTGAGATCTCAGAGAGATTAACATGTTTCAGCATTTGCTGAGGAGATGTTAGGGCTGCCAAGACATACTGTCTGGTGACAAGCTATTCATCTTTACTAGAGTGTTATGTGATATATTATTCGAGGATAAATTAGCAATACCACTTTCACTGTCAGCAATTATTCCATGATGTAAAATGTAAAAAAGAAAGCGCGCCAAAACAATGAATGAAAATATTGGCTCGAAGTATGCATTTTTTGGTCACGAAGTGCACTTTCTCCATTGTGGTTGTTCTTTTTTTTTGGTCGGCGACTTTGTTTTCTATGTGGTGAAGTTTATTTTTATTGCAAAGAAAAGATTGCCTTCACGGGTGCAAACGAGTGGGGAGACGGGGTTTGCACATGGCGGGGTTTGCATAGCCAATTAAAACTTAGTACGGTGCTATGCGAAAATTAAGCGTGCTACGAAAAAAAACTTATGGGGCCGTGGATAGGGGCGTGACACCTCACCTCAGAGTGTAAGAAGGTCTCTTCGCCGCGTAAGAAGCAACGGAAGAACCCGTAGCAACGCTCGGGCATATTTCCTAGTCCTTACCTAATGCGCAACGAAATCAAGGATGGATTGGCTCGATGCTACTGATGATGAAAGATGGTGTAGCTGATGAGCTGCCGTGCTGCCATTGACATGCCTCAATAGTAGCAAGATGGGATAGGACTGCTGAACAAGCATGAGCAGCAGTGCAACACGCGATCAAACCAGAATCTGGCAGGATTCCCTGTTCTTTCCAGCGATATTTGGGCCTCCTCGTTTCTATCTTGCCTGTGTAATGCATGTAATACTTAATGGAAGAAATCAATTTAATCTCCCTAGCACAAGAAGAATTTAGTAAGATGCATTGCAATGGAAAATGACAGTGTGTGGTGGCCTGATGGTGAAGAAGAAAGGTCGGGCGAAGAGTTCTTGGCTAGAGTCGGTTTTATACGAATCAACGAGGTGCGGGATAGTTTGATTTAAGGGATCCTTTCATTCACAAGATAGGAAAATCATAGGAATAGGATTGGGATCTGGGATGACATGGGTAGTTAAATCCTATAGGAAGATGAGTTGTGTTTGATTGTGCCAAAGGAATTTTACCATGAGGTAGGACCAAATATTTAATCCTATACTATAGAATTTGCACTACATGATGATTCCTATAGGATTAGTTCCTATTGGACATGTTCATATGAATCAAACAACTAGTGTAGGAAATATTCCTATAAGATCTAAATCCTATAATTCTTATACCTACTTAATATGAATCAAAGAAGCCCTAAAGGATTTTTGAAGGAATCTTGTACGGAGTATGATTTTTACCCATATGATTCTTTCCTATAGAGCTCGTCTGGTTCAGAGGATTGAACCCTAAAAAAATCCTATGGATTGTTTTCTTAGTACTACTCTAGTAAAATCCAATATGTAGTATTTCTAGCAAGAGGTTAGACCTCTTGAAAAAAAATCCTATGAGTCTATGACAACTATAGTATGCACTCAATCTCTAGTAAAACTAGAAGGATACCCCACACATTGCAGTGGTAATATTCTAAGAAATTATATTGTATAAATGAAATGGTATAATACACATGAAATATGAAATGTTTTTAATTTGTTTTTAAACATATGAGGTTGTCGATCTAGCTACTCCCTAAAATGTATTGTAATTAATTTCTAGGTAATTAATCTATGGTTAGAAGTAATTTAGTAATTTTGAAGTTTAATTTCTCAATCATCGAACAATTCCTTTTTCTAAGTCACCGAACATATATACTAGGACTAGAACTAAGTAGTACCACATACTTAGGCCCACATGCACAAATATTAAGTGTGGATTGAGGAAATCTACAACTTGGGAAAAAACTTTCGCAACTGCACACCCATGTCACCATGCGACGCTAATGGTCGTAGAGCTGACCTAGAACGAACTCTTGTCTCGATTAACATGCAAGAGATAAGGGATAAATACAATTGTGATACTCTTTCCTAATATTTTGTTGAATGAGATAATCTTGTGTTTCCCTAATAGGGTTAATTGAGTACAAATTTGGCCCCTCGTGTGTTGCATACGTTGGTGAACTTTAGACCCCAACTATATATTATCATTTGAACTCACCTCTAACACTTAATTATGTATAATAAGGTCCCTAACTGACCTCAAACACAATTAGGTATAACAGTGGTCTATAACTAACCTCAAACACTTAATTAGGTCTAACAGTGCCCCCTTAGACTACCTACAATGGGAGTATCATAGGTAGTACAGTATCATGCATCTCATGCATGAAAAAAAGCTAATGTGGCAGTGCAATTAAACATGAGAGAGAGGATTATAATATCATAGGTAGATACCGTATCATAGCACGTAGTACTACAAAATTTAATGGCAAATACATATTGTACATAGATCTGCATTGAGGTTCTACAAATCAATTAATATAAGATTATGATACTAGTACATGATACCATGCATCGTGGACATATATAGTAACATATAGTATAGTATCATACACACGATACTTTTATATATGATACTATGCATTGTGACTAGTATTACTGACCTCATATATACACTTAATTAGGCCAAATAATAGTCTTTTAAGTAGTATCGGTTTAATGATGGTTGACCTATTTTTAACTTCATATATGCACTAGTAGATATGATTTGGCCCATTTTTATCTATAGGCTCATCTGATGTGGAGGTCGATCTGCTATATATATTGTCTTCGATCAGTATCACATGCATTACATACTCATACGGTCATACCATAGAAAGAAGATGAAACCACTTACCCTCAGCGACGTACGCAATGGGGTGTTTGGGTGGGCTGGCCCACCCTATTTTTTAAAAATGTTTTAGTTAGTTATTTATGCAAAAATTTATCACATATAACAGTGCAAAAAAAAAGAAAATTAGTAAGGTGTGCCCACCCTACGGTAATTTTGTGCGTCCTCCACTGCTTACTCCTCTTGATCTCTCACGATGAACATAGTTCTTTAGAACACATGCAACACTTACAGTTGATGGGCCGTTGCAAAGCTAATCAATGATAAAATTTGCTTTTATACATCCATTGTACTTTGATTTAATTAGTCCCTCTAATGGACCCTGACTATGTGTGGTTGCGATTTTGGCAAAATGCTTTGCCGTCGTGCCACAGAACAAGTAATAAATAGATCAATCAAGTTTTAATCATTGCTAGACCTAAATAAGTGTATAAGTGCTCGATTTTGACCACAATAGAGTTGAGGGACCAAACATAAACTCTTAAATACTTGAGGGACCGAACATAGACTTTTGAACACTTGAGGGACGAGACAAAGTTGAGTACTATTGTTAGAGTACAATGCCAATTTGTTTTCAGAGGCAAACTTAGACTAATACTTGGGCCCGACAATTATGAGTTGCATGTCATTTAGAACTATATCATCGGATGCTTGTTTCGATGAACTTTCCAATTGTATATTTTGCGGATGTCATATAATTAGATGTCGGTACCTAAATCTTGAGTCAAAGTTTGACACAAAACTGATGTGGACTTTATTCATGGTGGAAGGGAGTAACAATCATAAGCACATTATTATTATTGATTGAACAACATTTTATTTGATGTGCCATAAGAAGTTTGGAAAGTCCTAGCCCTCGCCATTGATTAGACATAGTAAAATCGTATTGTCTATATCTACACCTCTACCCCCTTGGATTCTGAACAGACGTACAGTACTAGTAGGGCCTACTATTTTATTATTATTACCCACTGCAGCCAAAATTTAATCTCATCGAGCGGTAAAATTCCCCGCCAACGCCCTCGCGCCGGAAAGTTTCAAGATCTACGAATATTTTTTTCCCTCAAAAGAAGGACTGCGAAATTCCCTTCATTCACCACCTCTATCGCCCAACTTCGCCCTAGTTTCGGCCGCAAGCCCTCAGAGAAACCGCCCCTCTTACCTACCTCTAGACCTCCACGGCCGCCACACCGGAATATCACCGCCGCACTTCACCGTTCAACCTGCCACGGCTTCAAACCCCGAGGCTGCCCTATCTGCTTGATCTGCACCTACTCCGGCGTCCACCGCACCGTATCTAGTTCGCCGACTCTATCGACCACCGCACCTGACCAGCTTCGCCGCCGACGCCCCCGTGCACTGCACATCATATGCTTCACCGACCTTCTAGTTCGGCCGGCACGCTGAACACTTCATCGACCGCCCAGCATGTGCTTCTCCGACCCCCCAAGATCTGCTTCCCCGGCACACACCGCAACCGCAGTCCCCTCGCCGACCTCCACGTCACCCATAAGAACGCAGAAGACGTCTAAACGCCGCCCAGAAATAGGTAACCAGACATCCCTGCGCGTTTTGTTCTGTTAGGAGTATTGCAGGTGACTGTATTTCTGCATTCGTGCTATATTTCTAACTTACAAGTGCTTTTGTTGATAACCGCCTCAACCTTTAGGTTTAAACATGACGCATAAGTATTTTTTCCGTGACCTAACCCACCCATTCGCTGAAACTCTACAGGGTATCAGAGCCTAGGTTTCCTTCCTGCTAGCCGCCACAAACAGTACCAAACAAGTTCTTCCTTTGACCACAAAAACCACCGTTGAGATGTAGAAATCTAGGCGGCGGGAGGCCGCATCAGGAGCTCTGCGTGGGTTGCGGCTATCTCACACAGCGATGTGAGTTGTGTGAGATCGGCAGCTGCTCGCGCAGGGAGAAAGAAGAGGGTGAAGATCATTTTGGTTTAGAAAGGAGAGAAGAGGAAGTGAATCCGTGGCAGAGATATCTGGATCCGTGTGAGGGGGAGAAGTTGGAGGCGTGCGGAGTGCGGCGAGCCTTTGAGCGCAGGGTGGAGCCGGATGTTGGTGCTGGACGTTGAATAGCGCGAGCCGGTCGATGCGGCCAGGTGCGCACGGCGAGGTTGGCCAGGGCGCGCAGACGAGGCGGTAGGCGAGTGGAAGTGAGGAGAAAATAGTGGCGGAGACAGGGGCACCAGCAGGGGCCCTGGTCCCCCCTAACATCATTCATTTCTTTCTTGCTAAAAAAATATGAACACTGCAGATTTTGGAAATTTTTCTTTAGCCGGCCCCCCTCAACAAGCAAAATTTCATATTTCAATATGGAGATGGAGAACGTGAGGATATGTGGTGATGGAGTTGATGTGGCTGCGGTTGAGTGGTGATGGTGATGGTTGTGGATATGTCCAGGGGAAAGGCATGCGCGCATGAGGTGAGACTGGTTGAGGCCTGACCGGGGGATAGGCATGTGTGCTTGAGGAGTGGATGGTTGAGGCCGGAGTTGGCTGGGGGTTTGTGGGAGAGACGGAAGAGGGTGGCCGGGCAGATGGAGAAGAGAGGCTGAGGACATTGCGGCGAGCGTGGATGGTTCTGCGGAACTTGTGTGGTGAGGCAGCTGGGGTTGTTGAGGACGTGTATGGTTAGGAGTTGTGCGTATCCCAGATGGTTGAAGCTGGAGGTCTTCACTGCTGATGAAGAGATGAATCGAGATGGCAAGATGATGGAAAGGGCAATGCTGCCATGTATCCTAGGAGTTATGTGATGTCTACGTTCCCCCTCCTTTCCTGTAGACAGTGTTGGGCCTCCAAGAGCAGAGGTTGTAGAACAGCAGCAAGTTTTCCCTTAAGTGGATCACCCAATGTTTATCGAACTCAGGGAGGAAGAGGTCAAAGATATCCCTCTCATGCAACCTGCAACCACAAAGCAAGAAGTCTCTTGTGTCCCCAACACACCTAATAGGTGCACTAGTTCGCGAAGAGATAGTGAAATACAGGTGGTATAAATAAGTATGAGCAGTAGCAACGGTGCCAGAAAATAGCTTGCTGGCGTGTAGTTGATGGTGGTAATATGGTAGCAGTAGTAACAGTAAAACAGTAAACAAGCAGCGATAGCGATATTTAGGAACAAGGCCTAGGGAATAGACTTTCACTAGTGGACACTCTCAACTTTGATCACAACAGAATAGATAAATGCATACTCTACACTCTTGTTGGATGATGAACACATTGCGTAGGATTACACGAACCCTCAATGCCGGAGTTAACAAGCTCCACAATTAAATGTTCATATTTAAATAACCTTAGAGTGCAAGAAAGGTCAACACGACTAAACCAAGTACTAACATAGCATGCACACTGTCACCTTCACGCCAAGTAGGAGGAATAGATCATATCAATACAATCATAGCAATAGTTAACTTCACAATCTACAAGAGATCATGATCATAGCATACGCCAAGTACTAACACGGATGCACACACTGTCACCATTACACCGTGCAGGAGGAATAAACTACTTTAATAACACATCACTAGAGTAGCACATAGATAAATTGTGATACAAACACATTGCAATCATAAAGAGATATAAATAAGCACTTCACTACGCCATTCATAACAGTGAGTAAGTATTCGTGAAATATAGCCTAAGAGACCCACACGGTGCACACACTGTCACCTTTACACACGTGGGACAAGGAGTCTCCGGAGATCACATAAGTAAAACTCACTTGACTAGCACAATGACATCTAGATTACAAGCATCATCATATGAATCTCAATCATGTAAGGCAGCTCATGAGATTATTGTATTGAAGTACATAGGAGAGAGATGAACCACATAGCTACCGGTACAGCCCCGAGCCTCGATGGAGAAATACTCCCTCCTCATGGGAGCAGCGGTGATGAAGATGGCGGTGGAGATGGCAGCGGTGTTGATGGAGAAGCCTTCCGGGGGCACTTCCCGCTCCGGGTGCGGAACAGAGACTCTGTCCCCAGATCTTGGCTTCGCGATGGCGCGGCTCTGGAAGGTTTTCCGTATCGTGGTTCTTCGTCTCGGGTTTTCGCGACAGAGGCTTTATATGGCGAAGAGGCGCGGGGAGGGTCGAAGGGGTGGCCACACCATAGGGCGCGGCCGGGCCTGGGCGCGCCGGCCTATGGTGCAGGTGGCTGTGGCCCCCTCGGTCCTTCTCGGGTGTTGGATGCTTCCGGTGAAAATAGGAACCTGGGTCTTGATTTCGTCCGATTCGAGAATATTTCGTTACTAGGATTTCTGAAACCAAAAACAGCAGAGGCTGGCACTTCGGCATCTTGTTAATAGGTTAGTTCCAGAAAATGCACGAATATGACATAAAGTGTGCATAAAACATGTAGGTATCATCAATAATATGGCATGGAACACAAGAAATTATCGATACGTCGGAGACGTATCAGCATCCCCAAGCTTAGTTCTGCTCGTCCCGAGCAGGTAAAACGATAACAAAGATAAATTCTTGAGTGACATGCCATCATAAACTTGATCATATTGTAAACATATGTAATGAATGCAGCGATCAAAACAATGGTAATGACATGAGTAAACAAGTGAATCATAAAGCAAAGACTTTTCATGAATAGTACTTTCAAGACAAGCATCAATAAGTCTTGCATAAGAGTTAACTCATAAAGCAATAAATCAAAGTAAAGGCATTGAAGCAACATAAAGGAAGATTAAGTTTCAGCGGTTGCTTTCAACTTGTAACAAGTATATCTCATGGATAATTGTCAACATAGAGTAATATAACAAGTGCAATATGCAAGTATGTAGGAATCAATGCACAGTTCACACAAGTGTTTGCTTCTTGAGGTGGAGAGAGATAGGTGAACTGACTCAACATAAAAGTAAAAGAAAGGTCCTTCAAAGAGGAAAGCATTGATTGCTATATTTGTGCTAGAGCTTTGGTTTTGAAAACATAAAGAGAGCATAAAAGTAAAATTTTGAGAGGTGTTTGTTGTTGTCAACGAATGGTAGTGGGCACTCTAACTACCTCATCAACCAGACTTTCAAGAGCGGCTCCCATGAAGGACGTTATCTCTACCAGCAAGGTAGATCATCCCTCTTCTCTTTTGTTTACACATGTAGTTTAGTTTTTCTTTATTTATGGATGACACTCCTCCCAACCTTTTGCTTACACAAGCCATGGCTAACCGAATCCTCGGGTGCCTTCCAACAATCACATACCATGAAGGAGTATCTATTTGCAAAATTAAGTTGCTTATGATGAATCGAGCAAAACATGTGAAGAGAACTATTAATGCAAGTTAATTAATCGGTGGGAACCCCATTGCCAGCTCTTTTTGCAAAATTATTGGATAAGCGGATGAAGCCACTAGTCCATTGTGAAAGTCCGTCAAAAGTAAATGACAAGATCGAAAGATAAAACACCACATACTTCCTCATGAGCTATAAAACATTGACACAAATCAGAGGTGATAAATTTTGAATTATTTAAAGGTAGCACTCAAGCAATTTACTTTGGAATGGCGGAGAAATACCATGTAGTAGGTAGGTATGGTGGACACAAATGGCATAGTAGTTGGCTCAAGGATTTTGGATGCATGAGAAGTATTCCCTCTCGATACAAGGCTTAGGCTAGCAAGGTTATTTGAAACAAACACAAGGATGAACCGGTGCAGCAAAACTCACATAAAAGACATATTGTAAACATTATAAGACTCTACACCGTCTTCCTTGTTGTTCAAAACTCAATACTAGAAATTATCTAAACTTTAGAGAGACCAATTATGCAAACCAAATTTTAGCAAGCTCTATGTATTTCTTCATTAATAGGTGCAAAGCATATGATGCAAGAGCTTAAACATGAGCACAACAATTGCCAAGTATCACATTATCCAAGACATTATAGCAATTTACTACATGTATCATTTTCCAATTCCAACCATATAACAAATTAACGAAGCAGTTTAAACTTCGCCATGAACACTAAAAGATAAAGCGAAGAACACATGTGTTCATATGAACCAGCGGAATCTCTCCCACACAAGCATGATGTAATCCAATTTATTCAAACACAAACAAAAATAGAAACAAGCAAACAGACGCTCCAAGTAAAGTACATAAGATGTGACGGAATAAAAATATAGTTTCAGGGGAGGAACCTGATAATGTTGTCGATGAAGAAGGGGATGCCTTGGGCATCCCCAAGCTTAGACGCTTGAGTTTTCTTGAAATATGGGGTGAACCACGGGGCATCCCCAAGCTTAGAACTTTCACTCTCCTTGATCATAGTATATCATCCTCCTCTCTTGACCCTTGAAAACTTCTTCCACACCAAACTTTAAGCAAACTCATTAGAGGGTTAGTGCATAATCAAAAACTCACATGTTCAGAGGTGACACAATCATTCTTAACACTTCTGGACATTGCTCAAAGCTACTGGAAGGTAATGGAACAAAGAAATCCACCCAACACAGCGAAAGAAGCAATGCGAAATAAAAGGCAGAATCTGTCAAAAACAGAACAGTCCGTAAAGACGAATTTTAAAATGGCACCAGACTTGCTCAAATGGAAAAACTCAAAACTAATGAAAGTTGCGTACATGTCTGAGGATCACTCACGTAAATTGGCATAATTTTCTGAGTTACCTACAGAGAATTAGACCCAGATTCGTGACAGACAGCAATGCTGTTTCTGCGCAGCAATCCAAATCTAGCATCAACTTTACCATAGAGACTTTACTTGGCACAACAATGCAACAAAACTAAGATAAGGAGAGGTTGCTACAGTAGTAAACAACTTCCAAGACACAAATATAAAACAAAGTACTGTAGCAAAATAACACATGGGTTATCTCCCAAGAAGTTCTTTCTTTATAGCCGTTAAGATGGGCTCAGCAGTTTTTATGATGCACTCGCAAGAAATAGTAGTTAAAGCAAAAGAGAGCATCAAAAGGCAAATTCAAAACAACTTTAAGTCTAACATGCTTCCTATGCATAGGAATCTTGTAAATAAACAAGTTCATGAAGAGCAAAGTAACAAGCATAGGAAGATAAAACAAGTGTAGCTTCAAAAATTTCAGCACATAGAGAGGCATTTTAGTAACATGAAAATTTCTACAACCATATTTTCCTCTCTCATAATAACTTTCAGTAGCATCATGAGCAAACTCAACAATATAACTATCACATAAAGCATTCTTATCATGAGTCTCATGCATAAAATTATTACTCTCCACATAGGCATAATCAATTTTATTAGTTGTAGTGGGAGCAAATTCAACAAAGTAGCTATCATTATTATTCTCATCATCAAATATAGGAGGCATATTGTAATCATAATTAAACTTATCCTCCATAGTAGGCAGCACTAAAAGACCAATATCATCATAAATAGGAGGCAAAGTATCAGCAAAGAAAATTTTCTCCTCAATGCTTGGGGGACTAAAAAGATCATGAAAACCAGCTTCCCCAAGCTTAGAACTTTCTATATCATTATCAACAATGGTGTTCAAAGCGTTCATACTAATATTACTACCAGCATGCAAATAAGATTTCATAGGTTTTTTAATTTTCGCATCAAACAATCCATGTTTTAAATCAGGAAATAGAATAAGAAGCTCATTGTTGTCCATTATGCCAAACTAGTGTAAACAAGAAACAAAAAGATGCAATTGCAGGATCTAAAGGAAATATCTTCGAGCACACACACAACGGCAACAAAAAAGTACTGTTACCTGGAACCGGAGTATGAGTGCCTTTTTACCTTTCCTCCCCGGCAACGGCGCCAGAAAATAGCTTGATGTCTACGTTCCCCCTCCTTTCCTGTAGGCAGTGTTGGGCCTCCAAAGCGAGAGGTTTGTAGAACAGCGCAAGTTTTCCCTTAAGTGGATCACCCAAGGTTTATCGAACTCGGGAGGAAGAGGTCAAAGATATCCCTCTCATGCAACCCTGCAACCACAAAGCAAGAAGTCTCTTGTGTCCCCAACACACCTAATAGGTGCACTAGTTCGGCGAAGAGATAGTGAAATACAGGTGGTATAAATAAGTATGAGCAGTAGCAACGGTGCCAGAAAATAGCTTGCTGGCGTGTAGTTGATGGTGGTAATATGGTAGCAGTAGTAACGCAGTAAAACAGTAAACAAGCAACGATAGCAGTATTTAGGAACAAGGCCTAGGGAATAGACTTTCACTAGTGGACACTCTCAACTTTGATCACATAACAGAATAGATAAATGCATACTCTACACTCTTGTTGGATGATGAACACATTGCGTAGGATTACACGAACCCTCAATGCCGGAGTTAACAAGCTCCACAATTAAATGTTCATATTTAAATAACCTTAGAGTGCAAGAAAGATCAACACGACTAAACCAAGTACTAACATAGCATGCACACTGTCACCTTCACGCCAAGTAGGAGGAATAGATCATATCAATACAATCATAGAAATAGTTAACTTCACAATCTACAAGAGATCATGATCATAGCATACGCCAAGTACTAACACGGATGCACACACTGTCACCATTACACCGTGCAGGAGGAATAAACTACTTTAATAACACATCACTAGAGTAGCACATAGATAAATTGTGATACAAACACATTGCAATCATAAAGAGATATAAATAAGCACTTCACTACGCCATTCATAACGGTGAATAAGTATTCTGTGAAATATAGCCTAAGAGACCCACACGGTGCACACACTGTCACCTTTACACACGTGGGACAAGGAGTCTCCGGAGATCACATAAGTAAAACTCACTTGACTAGCACAATGACATCTAGATTACAAGCATCATCATATGAATCTCAATCATGTAAGGCAGCTCATGAGATTATTGTATTGAACTACATAGAGAGAGATGAACCACATAGCTACCTACAGCCCCGAGCCTCGATGGAGAACTACTCCTCCTCATGGGAGCAGGCGGTGATGAAGATGGCGGTGGAGATGGCAGCGGTGTTGATGGAGAAGCCTTCGGGGGCACTTCCCCGTCCCAGGAGCAGAGACTCTGTCCCCAGATCTTGGCTTCGCGATGGCGGTGGCTCGGAAGGTTTCCGTATCGTGGTTCTTCGTCTCGGGGTTTCGCGACGAGAGGCTTTATATAGGCGAAGAGGCGGCGCGAGGAGGTCGAAGGGGTGGCCACACCATAGGGCGGCGCGGCCGGGGCACAGGCCGCGCCGGCCTATGTGCAGGTGGCCCCCTCTGGTCCTTCTCGGGTGTTTGGATGCTTCCGGTGAAAATAGGAACCTGGGTCTTGATTTCGTCCGATTAGAGAATATTTTGTTACTAGGATTTCTGAAACCAAAAACAGCAGAAAACTGGCACTTGGCATCTTGTTAATAGGTTAGTTCCAGAAAATGCACGAATATGACATAAAGTGTGCATAAAACATGTAGGTATCATCAATAATATGGCATGGAACACAAGAAATTATCGATACGTCGGAGACGTATCATTATGCTGAATGTTCATTAGTGGTAGTTGTCATATGTGTCATGTTGTTGTTGCAAGATGGCCATGGTTGTTGTGTGATTTCAAAAAAAAAAGATGGCCATGGTTGTTTACCCATGATCATCTTGAGGGGGTGTGTTGGACCATGAGTGAGTTTAGTAGTAGCGCTGTAGTAATATTGTATCCAGTGTGAGGCCCATAGAGGCCCATGTCCAGTAGTATTGTAACCCTAACTCAGATGATATAAATACAGAGTGTGGTGGTCTGAGTGACCTAACCCACCCATTCGTTGAAACTCTACAAAATATGAGCCACCGATCATGAGCCGTTGAATGCTCTACATGTCCACGATTGACATCAACAACAAATCCTTTATTCCCAAACAAGTTGGGGTAGGCTATACAAGTCCACAATTGACACGATTACAATTTCTCACTATTTGGTTGTAGGCTACTGCTCTAGTTACTTCATGTTTGATATCTTTCTGCGATCCTGTAGTACATGTTTATGCACGTCATAATGCTTCTACAACTATTTGGTGTCAATTTAGTTATAGAAAAGCCGTGACTCGTAACTGTTTGTTGTTATTACACCTGCAGCAGACACATCTTACACTCAGAAACGTAGAGTAAAGCTCCCCTATAATCATGTAAGTACCTGCTATTTTTTGTATATTTCTTAATGCAAACTTCTATTTCTTGGATCTTGTTTCTGTTTACAATTGGCCTCTCCTTCATGCAGAGGAGAAACAGTGAGGCACCAGGCTCTTCTGTCAAAGTACCTGATGAGGTCCGTGTGACTAAAAAAAAGCTCACGTAAGTTCCCTGTTTTTTTTAATGTTAATTTACCTCCTGTGTTTAGTACAATTGCATCATTTTCTGTATGTTGCACTACCTAAGTTACCTAATGGAAGCTAATAAAATATAAACAATGACCATATGGAACATTGCACACCGCCTTTGACCCATCTATCATCCGGCATGCCTGGGTATCAGTTACATGATTTGGCTATGTTAATAGAAGTCCTGAAATTCTATTATGTTACATTTTTTTGCATGTTGCTTCATCGAGTTTGCCTGTTGTTCCATGGCTAGTGCATGAAGCTTGGTAGAAATGATCCTAGCTGAAATGATGCACTTTCTTTTTTTTATTGCTTTATTCCTAACCTAGCTTCCTATTCTACTTGAAACATGATTGCTTTATTCCTAACCTAGCTTACTATTCTACTTGAAACATGATGAACACAATAGTTATATTGCTTGTTTAAATGTCTATCTTTTTTTTCTGAGTCCCATTGACATGATGTGGTATTTCCATATTCAAATGATCTGGCTGTTTATATAATACGCTCCATGTTCAATTACTTCATTCATTTTCTAGTAATCTATTATACATGATGCACACGGTGCTACTGGTTGTTTGCCCTTTTTGTTTGAGTTTGATCATGAATTCAAGATTAAGAAATGCCTCGTTATGCTTAATTTAAATGTTATGTCACTTCATACAAGCCATACAATTAATTGTGGCATTGACCTTCTACGATGTCTAAGGCACTATCTGAGTCATGCTTAAATCAATCATACATTATTTTCCTAATTGTATCCAATCCAACATGAACATATTTTGACTGTATTTGCTAGATTTCTTCTGTGCAGTGACCTGGCATCGTTATTGGGCACATGATGTCTAGTTGCTTGGTTCATTGTATACATCTTCCCCGTGCTCTAGTTTGGTTTGTTCTAAGAGGCATGTGGCTTAACTGGTTTCCTTGTTATATCAGCCCATGATTCTTTCAAAATTATGTCAACAGTACTGTTTGTTTGCCATGTATTGTATTGTATTTTAACTTGTTTTGTCTTAGTTTCAGCCTGCAAACAAAGCTGTAATGTTAGTAGGGATAACCCCTTTATCAAGTGCTGCGGTTATTTCACAGAGCAACAGTGATAGTGGCACATGCTCTCATTGGTCCACTGAGTCCAGGACACCAACCGTTCCCGAAGAAATAGATGTATGGGGCTCTACTTTTGATTGCCTGCTATGTCATATCGGGCCAATGATGCTCTTGAAATTGGAGGTCTTTTATCGCATCATATGATGTTGTAACTTGTTTTACCTAAATTTCAGGCTTCAAATAAATCTACAAAGCCAGAAGCAAGGGCCCCTGCCTCAAGTATTGATATTTCACAAAGCAACAGTGAGAGTGCATATTGCTCGCATATGCCCATGGTATCTATTGGTCAATTTAATCCGGCACAAAAAGATTTGGGGGATGCACTCCAAGAGGCAGTTAATATGTTTAGGCAGGAAAACAAAGAAGCTGATGAAATAATTGCCATCACACGCCAACAGATACATGAATTCAAAAATAGGCAAACTTTGACAGAAAATGTTCTGAAGAATCTCCTATGCACTTGTCATGGTAAGCCAGTTGTGACATGTATGGGAATTGAAGGTGTCTAAATAAACTTTGATTTTGTTGTTTAGTCAAGTGGACTGCTTATGCCACTGCTGTAATTAATTACTGCTCTAAATTTCGTTCAAAATTTCGTGGTCTGTAATAATTGCATTTTTTGTTGTTGTACTAAAATTAGATATGTTCCATGTGGCTGCTGTATTTTTGTGTGAAATAATATCCTGATGTGTACTTCAATTAAACCCTAAATCAGGCTCAAATGGGTTGCATGCTATAAATTTTAATCTGAGCGCACGTGTGAACTGTTATGGGCTCGTAATGCAATAAAGGCTGTTACTTCGAAGGCCTACGAACATGGTAGCCCATTAATAATTAGGCCTACTAGAAAGATAGATGGTCCTTATTATAGTCAGGCATGCCAACTTGTAGGATTAAAAGTAGTTCATACACATTAAATCTACCATCTGCATGTTTCTCTGTAATAACTTTTCTTTTTACACAACTCAAAACTTGTCAGGCTAATATGAAATTCGAGATGGCAAAACCTGGGAAAGATGGTATGGAAAAAACTCTAGAAGAATGTGTGGAGACATTTACCATGGTACTAAAAAAATAAAGATATCATGAAAAACACTTTCTGCGAAATGCTGGGTTTTGAAGCCCAAGTCCAAGGCTTTCTCTGCTCAAGTTCTGGAAGAACTACTCTAAGCAGAATGAGCTGCAACATCTATGCTAAGAACAAAAGTTGACATGTTGAGATCGAGATCAGAAGAATGTGATGCCCTACTGCACGAGGCCAATCAAGTTCGTTATATTCTCCCAAAGACTAAGAAAATGCCATAGATAATTGGAGATGAACACTAACATAGTGAGTGCACTGGTCTTGTGAAATATTTCCTTAGACTAAGGCACTCATCCTATTTTTGTTGGTGGATGCATTTATCTGCGGCTGGGTTCAACTTGGTAGTTGTTCCCGTGGATGTTTTATAAATTAATTGCCTAGCCTTTTCAATTAGTTCGAACTTAAATGGTATCATAGCCAAGGTCTCAAGTTTGAATTGTCGAATGTGTGGTTTAATTTAATCTAAAATTGTTGGTGCCCCCTTAGCCCTTGTAAAGCTTCATGTGCCTACCTTCGAGTTCCAGGTGTTGAATTTCTCTTCTGTCAAACACGAGGATCGGTGTTAATGTGTGTATAAGTGGATTATATAGCCCCTTTCATATAAGCTTGCAACTTTCTTATTAATTGTGTTGTGCCTTTGGGACTCAGCCGGCCTGCACTTCTGACTTTTGGTTGCATTTGCTACTGCATAAGTTTAATATAGTTCCTTATTGGAATGTGGATTTTTTACTCAACCTTGTTGAATCAGTATTTGGAAAAAATCAAAAAGGTTCCATTCCATTTAAACAAAGTGGTTGTGAATATAAAATAGTCTGGTTTAACTTCTAGATCAAACTCAGAGCATATCTGACGTGTTGGATCTCAAATGGACGGTACACAGGTAGGCAAAGTAACCCAAGCTTATTCTATGGATTTGATGGTACCTATTTTTCTATGTAGCCAAGGCAGGAATGACCTAGATGCGGCTATACTTATGTATGGTTCCTAATGCTAACTGTTTGGTTCTTGCAGAAAAACACAATTATTAATTAGCCTATGGTGAAGCACTATGTTCATTTGAGTTGAAGATCATGCTATCCAATTTTCATTGGGAATATGGTATGCACTTACTAATTTCCATAAAAAATCATATGCACTCTGTCCCACTATGTGAAGGGATGCAAACGAGTTGAGTTCGAGTGACTTAGCTCAGCTCGTCTTAGAATTCGGGCAAGCTCTAATTGAGTTGAGCGGAAGGTTGAGCCTCATGTTGGCTCACACTGAGCGTAGTGATGTCGAGCTAGTTTTAATCTAAAATGGACAAGAAAGTTTTCCATATTTGATTAAAATCTCAACCGAGTGGCAAAACCTCCTACCAAACCCTAACAAATGGGAGTTTTTATTGATAAATGATCCTTTTTTACTGAAAAGGTTTTACAGCAGCATTAGGCCTGGCCACTGCATAACTACGATGCACACATCTGCTGTAAAAGGCATAATAATACAAGTAATTTTCTCAACTGTAAAGGTAGACCCGGAATTTTATGTACAAGTTTTTGAACTATAGAATATGTGAACCAAATTTGGTTGTGATTATGACTTGATGTGACTCTAGGCCCTGGATTCCTGAACAGAGGCAGTGTAGCCAGACTCAAAATCAAAATCTCAGTTGAGCAGCAAAACCTCCAGCCAATTAAATCCCAAATATTTCAGAAGCGTTTTTGAATTGGAGTTTGGAGAACATGGGAGTAAATGATTTTGTTTGTAACGATGATGGCTTGATGTGACCGCCGGCCTTAACTGCTGGAGCAGAGGAACTAGTACTTAGCAGGGTCTACCGTCTTTATATTATTATTATATTATATTACTTGGACCATACCCATATTTGGAATGAAATCTCAGTCGGGCGGCAAAATCTCCTGCCAATCCTGAAATATTTCAAACGCATTTTTGAATGGGTTAAGAAGATAGATCATGATCATGGTAGTAACAAATTTTCAACGTGATGATGATTTGATGTTGCACTCGGGCTTGAACAGAAGTACTAGTACGGTCTCACAATTTTTTATCATTATATTTTGCAAGATCTAGCGGATGCACCAATTTCAGAGATAGATCATGATCATGGTAATACATTTTCAACGTGATGATGATTTGATGTTGCACTCGGGCTTGAACAGAAGTACTAGTACGGTCTCACAATTTTTTATCATTATACTTTGCAAGATCTAGTGGATGCGCCAATTCCAGAGACAGATCATGATCATGGTAACAAATTTTCAACGTGATGATGATTTGATGTTGCACTCGGCCTTGAACAGAAGTACTAGTACGGTCTCACAATTTTTTGTCATTATACTTTGCAAGATTTAGCGGATGAGCCAATTTCAGAGATAAATCATGATCATGGTAAAAACATTTCAACGTGATGATGATTTGATGTTGCACTCGGGCTTGAACAGAAGTACTAGTACGGTCTCATAATTTTTTATCATTATACTTTGCAAGATCTAGCGGATGCGCCAATTTCAGAGATAGATCATGATCATGGTAGTGACCGATATTCAACGTGATGATGATTTGATTTTGCACTCGGCCTTGAACAGAGGTACTAGTACGGTCTGACAATTTTATATCATTATACTTGGACCGTAGCCAAATTCAAAATCTCATAACGGTAAAACTTCCCGCCCACAAAATACAAATATTTCACACGCTTCCAAATTCCCATTCTACCCCAGTGGAGATGACAGCAATGTCCATGTATAAGACGGTAGGTGGGGGGGTCTGCCCGTCATTTTTTCGATCACCACCTCCCTAGCCCCGGAAACCCTCCAAAAAAAAATCATTTCCCTTAGTCTCTCCTCTGAGACCACCCACCGGGACTTCCCAAGCCCCTCTCTCTCCCACCTCCACGACCACCGCACCGTAACATCCCCGCCGGACTTCCCTGGCCTACCCGAGGCCGCGCGATCCTCCTCATCCGGCTGTTTGCTGGAGCCGCTTCATCCACGCCGTCATCAACCGGACCGGATCATCCCAGCCGAACCTCGAAACCATATACTCATCCAACAGTCTACCGCAGTCGCTTCAGCTGCGGTATCGTCCACCCAAACGGAGCCGCTTCACCGGATCCGTCGTCCACCGCATCGGATCTAGCTCACCGACACCGTTGTGCATGAACCGGATCTGCTTTACCGGCGCCGTGCATGATCCACACCTATCTAAACTCTTCTACTGTCGCTTTTCTATTGCTGCCTGCAAGTTCTTGTTTAATCTTGGGGGAACCTGTTTGTGCTAACGACGCGTCGTTACGTTTTGGCAGATGAGATGAGTAACCATGAAGTGTAATGGCCGTCTCTCCAACCCCAAGCAGCACATGTAGTGTACTTCATCACCGGATCTATCAACCCCAGGAAGATCTGCTGTGACTCCCACAGAGTGCTTCTCCTAATGTAAGTCCCTTGTTTTAGCGCCATGTTCTGGGTTCAGATGCTTGTTTGTCTGAAGCTCTTTAAGTTCATTCCTAGCTATGACAGTAACACCTGCTATTTTCTAGTTCATTGCTAACTTTAAGCGATTGAACATTTTGGTTTGCATTCCCTGCTCTGTAGATGTAGCCATCCTAACTTCTATCTTGCTCAGTCGTTGTTACAAAAATTATAGCCTGCTACTATTTTGTTCATGCCAATCTTGTTCTCCCTGAACATGTTGGTTTGCATTCCCTGTACTACAGATGATGCCATTGTTATTTCTATCTACTTCGTCGTAAGCTAACAAAGTAACTGACTACTATTAGTTCCTGCATGCTATCGCTCTGCTATCCTGCAGTACAAATTTATTTAAACTCATCACACTAGGTAGCTACTTCGGTAATAAATTTGTGTGCCATCGGGTTCTCCAAAAGCTGCAACATTAACTCACTTCTCTTACTTTGCATGGCACTCACACATGGAATGCTGAACATATTGGTTTCCATTCCCTGTTCAGGTCTTCTACAAGTTCACAGGTGATCCCACTATATTTTGTATCTGGTCCATCCTTAGCTCCAGCATTAACTATCCTCTGCGTGTTGCTCATTACAAATTCATGTCCCGAAACATATTGATTTTCATTCCCTTCACTACAAGTTCAGGAATGATGCTGTTATAATTTCTATATGGTTCATTCCTATCTATTACAGTAACATCCTGCAATTATTTAGTTCATGGCCAATTTTAAGTAATTGCACATGTTGGTTCACATTCCCTGCTCTATAGCTTTTTCCATCATAACTTCTATTTGGCTCATTGTTTGTTACAAAAGTAGCAGCCTCCTATTACGTAGTTCGTGCCAAATTGAATTCACTGAACATGTTACTCTGCATTCCCTGTACAAGTAATACCATTATTATTTGTACCTGGTTCGTCGTGAGCTACTAAATTAACTGTCTGCTATCAGTTCATTCACTACCCTCTATGTGCTGCCTATTAGGTATTTTAAGTCCCTGAACGCGTTGATTAGCGTTTCCTGCACAACAAAGTTCAGATTATAATTCCTTTACGGTTTATTACTAGCTATGACAGTAAAATGCTGCTATTATTTAGTTCATGGACAATTTAAGTAATTCAGCATGTTGGTTTGCATTACCTGCTCTACAGTTGTTGACATTTTAACTACTATCTGGTTCATTCTTTGTTACAAAAGTAAGTGCCTTCTATTATGTAGTAGTTCATGTCAATTTGGAAGTAACTGAACATGTTGGTCTGCTTTTGCTACACTGCAAATGATACAACGATTGTATCTATCTGGTTTGTCACAAGCCAAGCCAGTAACTGCTGCTCTGGTTCAAGTACGTGTACCTTTCGTATTGCTATAGGCCTGCGTGTGTGTATATATGCATGAACACACATTCCTGAGAGATTCCAGACACATATATAGCCCATCGCTCACTATTTTCGATGTTTAATGCATGAATACCACTTGGATGAAGGGAGTACATACATACTGTTTATCATGCTGGAACTCGTATGTGCATGACTGATCGTGTCTTGATGCAGAGTAACAAATAACTCCCTTTATAAATAAGGGAAACATCGGACATCTTCAACGAGTGTATCAACATGGTGAGCTGCATGGGACTTGACAGTAGTAAGTCTGTTGTTTTATTCTGATGTGCTCGGTTATATAAGCCACAAAATAATTCGATTGTTTGTTTATCTTGCACTATCTCAGCTGCTTAATGATTAGAACATCACATTTTTTTTATGTTGGTATAGATTATACAAATCAAAAGGAAGAACACAGCTTATTATTTGCCATCTTTCCACGTTAAAATGTTCTGGCTGTTGCTATGCGGCATGCATTCTTTATTTGCTTATTGGTAGCCTATATTAGCCCCATACCGGTAGACTATCTGTGCGCATTACAATGATCTTGTTATAACGAGGAAATGGTGAGTTCCAAATTCTTTGGCAAATAACATTGTAGTGTCTTTGCCTTTCCATTGTTGATGTCTTAACTTGTAATGTCTTTGTTTCAGATATAGGTGTTGCACGAACAACATAAAAGATTGCCGAATCCCTTCATTGTATTGCTAGGTTTAATTACCATTCAATTTCTCTGGGTTCTGTAATATTTTTCAAAGCCTTGCAGCTGATGTAATATTTAGTTAGTTTCTATGGTTTTTTCGCGCATTCTTTCTATGGTGCTTGTGGTAAGTGAGAGGGCATGTGCCGATGTGTATTCCTCCGTACCGGCCGTTGTTCAAACTAAATAATTCCCATCCCGGCAATGGCCCAATTAAGCGAAATCACATATGGGCCGCAAAATTCTAAAGTGCCTTACAGGCCGGCATGTTAACATATCAATTGGCAGATTGGCCGGCCCAACAAGAAACAATGGGCTTCACGCAGCTCGGCCCAAAAAGACTATTGGGCCTTACTTGGCCCACATATATATTATGTAGTGTGCTAATGGGCCCCCAACTAACTACGCCAGGCACTTGCAATAAGTGGACCCAACTTACTAAGGGCCGGCCGACGGGATAGTGGGCCCCACGTGCTTATTGGGCCAGCCCATTTGCTTTAAGGTGGACCCCACTTACTAACTGGGCCGGCCCGATAACAGGAAAGTCGGACCCACTTTTATTTTGGGCCAGCCCACTGACTTATTGGGCCAGCCCACTTGCTTTAAGGTGGCCCCCACTTACTAACTGGGCCGGCCCAATAACAGGAAAGTGGGCCCCACATACTTAATGGGCCGGCCCGTTTGTCTGTTGACCGGTCAAACAAAAACATTTGGCCCGGCCCACATGCTTAATAGGCCAGCCCGGTTTGCCTGTTGACCGGTCAAACAAAGACATTCGGCCCGGTCCACATGACTATTGGGCCGGCCCATTTATTGTGTTGATCGGTCAAACGAAGACATTCGGCCCGGCCCACCTAATCAGTGGGCCCGCCCAGCTATCCTTTTGACCGGTCAAACGAAGGCATTCGGCCCAGCCCACGTGCTTAGTGGGCTGGCCCATTTAAGTTTTGACCAGTCAACCTTAGAGGTTAGGCCCGGCCCACGTACCTACTAGCCCAGCCCAGTTATATAGTTGACCGGTCAAACTAAGTCATGCCCGCAAACTAAATGGGCCGGCCTGCTTAAGGCGTGGTAGGCCTTGTGTCAGTTTGCATGTCGTCAGCAGTCAACGGCCTCCCGAAACATCTTCTGCAACGGTCCGATTTTCCGTGGCCAAAGGGCGCCCAAACGCGACGGACCGAAAAATCCGTGGTAGGCCTTTGCGTGACGCTGTATTGACCACAGAACCCATATCGTCGGGTTAGGCCCATAGGCGACGAAAAAGGGCTATACCTGACGAAAATTTGATGTTGAGGATCAGAACTTTTCTTGTAGTGAGGGGAACATATTGTGTAGAAATACAGGACGAGAATGGAAATCTCTTCGACTAGGTGAACCAGGAGGTGCGTCATAATATTGAAGAAGGATGGTGGGAACACCAACTCAAAACTGACAAGACATTGGACCACATCGTTTTGTAACCGTGGTAGATCTTCTGGATTGATTACCTTCTGAGAGATTGCATTGAGGAATGCACATAGCTTCACAATGGCTACTCGAACATTTTCCGGTAGGAGCCCCCTCAAAGCAACCGGAAGCAATTGCGTCATAATCACGTGGCAGTCGTGAGACTTCAGGTTTTGGAACTTGTTTCTCCGCCATATTTATTATTCCCTTTATATTCAACGAGAAGCCAGACATACTGCTCAGGCATTCAAAAAAGATGACCTTCTCTTCTTTGGTAAGAGCGTAGCTGGCACGACCTTGAAACCGTTCTGGATGCCGGTCTTCTGGGTCTTTCAAACGTTGCTGGTCCTGTCGTGCTTCCTTTGTATCATTTGTCTTCCCATACATGCCTAAGAAGCTTAGCAGGTTCACGCAAATATTCTTCGTAACATGCATCACGTCGATTGCAGAGCGGACATCTAGGACTTTCCAATACTCTAGCTCCCAAAATATAGATTTCTTCTTCCACATGGGTGCGTGCCCGTCAGCTCCCTGTGGAACTGATTGTCCACCGTGACCCTTTCCAAAGATGACTTTCAAATCCTTGACCATATCAAATACATCAGCACCAGTACATTCCGTAGGCTTCGGCCGGTGATCTGCCTTGCCGTTGAAATGCTTGCCTTTCTTTCTTCTTACATTTATCCAAATATATACTTTCAGTCTCATGTAAGCAGTGCGTGCATGACTTGTATCCCTTATTTGTCTGTCCCGAAAGGTTACTAAGAGCAGGCCAATCATTGATGGTTACGAAAAGCAGCGAGGTCAAATTCCTCTTCTTTGTGCTCATCCCACACACGTACACCAGGTTTGCCCCACAACTGTAAAAGTTCATCAACTAGTGGCCTTAGGTACACATCGATGTCGTTGCCGGGTTGCCTCGGGCCTTGGATGAGCACTGGCATCATAATGAACTTCCGCTTCGTGCACAACCAAGGAGGAAGGTTGTAGATGCATAGAGTCACGGGCCAGGTGCTATGACTGGAGCTCTGCTCGCCAAAAGGATTCATGCCATCTGTACTTAGACCAAATCTTAAGTTCCTTGCGTCACCTGCAAAATCTTTGAACTCTCTGTCGATCTTTCTCCATTGCGTTCCATCAGCGCGGTGTCTCAACTCCCCATCCGACTTACGGTCCTCTTTGTGCCATCGCAACAACTTGGCATGCTCTTTGTTCCTGAACATACGTTTCAACCGTGGTATTATAGGAGCATACCACATCACCTTGGCGGGAACCCTCTTCCTGGGTTTCTCGCCCTCAACATCGTCACCAGGGTCATCTCCTCTGATCTTATAACGCAATGCAGGCATACCGGCATTCATTCAAATTCTCGTATTCACCACGGTAGAGGATGCTCATTAATGCATGCATGTATCTTCGAACCTCTAAACCTAGAGGACAGACAACCTTCTTTGCTTCGTACGTACTGGCGGGCAACTCGTTATTCTTTGGAAATATATTCTTCATCATTTTTAGCAACTTTTCAAATCCTGAGTCAGATAAACCTTCCTCTGCCTTCCATTTCAGAAAATCCAGTGTGCTGCCCAGCTTTTTCAGACCATTATTGCATCCTGGGTACAACGACTTTTTGTGATCCTCTAACATGCGCTCCAAATTCTCCCTCTCCTTTTCAGTTTCGCAGTCTCTCCGTGCATCAGCAATGGTCCGACCAAGATCATCAGCGGTCTCATCACGTGCCTCTTCTTCACCTTCCCCTTCACCTTCACCTTCCCCTTCTGCTTCCCCTTCAGCATCCTCCATGAAAGTACCACCAAAATCGGGATAGTTGTCATCATCGTCCCCTTCTTCATTATCTTCCATTCTAACCCCTCTTTCTCCATGCTTGGTCCAACAATTATAGCTTGGCATGAAACCGTGCTGAAGCAGGTGGACGTGAACGGTTCTTGAGGAAGAGTAACCCTTCTGATCCTTACAGACAGCACATGGACAGAGAATAAAACCACCACACTTCTTGTTCGCATTAGCCATAGTGAGGAAATCATTCAAACCCGTAATGAACTCGTCACAGAGTCGGTTACCGTACATCCATTGCCGGTTCACCTGCATTATTATTTTATAAAGTATATAATTAACCATCATGCATTTGTTAAACTAACTAGAAATAATAGAAATTAAACTATGAACTATACATGCATATTTATCAATGACACATGAAAGATTCAAGTTGCTAACCACGATCGAGGAGGAAAAATAAATGATAAAGCTAAAGTGTGGCTCGGACACTTCATATCATGTTTGTTTTGTGTGAACACAAGTGGCATCATGCTCTCGGGCATTTCATCAAACACCTCTTGTGCATAAAAAGATAAAAGCCAAACCCACCACCCCTTGTGAGTAGAAGTGAAACACCAAGTGGCTCACTTGTGTGCTGCAAGAAGTATTTATAGTGGTGGGCCTTTAGTCCCGGCCTGAGAACCTTTAGTCCCGGTTGGCCACAACAACCGGGACTAAAGGCCTATCCGTACGCCAGCTGCCGATGGGGGCCGTTGGGCCCAGAGCTTTAGTCCCGGTTCCCCTGCAGAACCGGGACTAAAGACCCCATTAATCCCGGGTCAAAATATTTGGGGACTAATGGGTTAGGATGGAAGGCCCTTTTTCTACTAGTGTTTGGGGACGGCGTTTGAGGGATGCGGCCGGGGAGCGACGTCCCCTAAACACGGGATGAACAAAACACGTCCCCAAACTCTCGATCTGGTGCCATTTGGGGGACGGTTTGGGGGATCAATAGCGCGCGGGCGGGGAGAACCTACAAGTTTGCTGCTGCAGATTGTTCGTGGCCTTGTTGTCGAGTTGTGTGGCTCCCGCCAGCCTCCCTTCTGTGTTTCGTCGCTCCATTTTCTTTTTCTCCAGCTCCAAGGTGCCTCAGCTCGACCACAAAATTCCCAGGAATATTGCTTGTGCTATCAGCTATGAGCTTCTCCGGAATCTCAGCTCGACCATGGGTCTCCCTCCAGCTTCCTCCCTTCCTTCCAAGTGGATGGATACATCAGGCAGCAAGGCAACAACAAAAATGAAAAGGTGGTCAACTCTAAAGCAAACTTAGCAATTGTACCTCTAGTATGTACTATATTAAACCTTAACAACTTCGTTTTTTCTTAAATTTTCCTGATTTACTTTTTACCTATGTGATGTGCTGACACGTGTTTTCTTGTGTTATATTGATGTTTCGTGTGTATTTGTGGGGGTGCCTTTCCGTTTCAGTTTACTTTAACGTCGCGTTGTTTTTCTCTCGTGTTTAATTCTGGGTGGACATAGTCATTTCTTTGCTGCTGCCGCTGTTACATGGTTGGTCCCCACTGCATAGTAAAGCGGTGCGGTGGTGGGTTGTCGGCGGTCTTTTCTCGAGGTTTCCTTTTCACCTCCGTCGTTTCCTTCCTTCTCTTCTTGGTTTAGGCCGCCAGCTCCTGTTCTTTGTTCGACTTCGATTTGTCTGTGATGGCGCCGGGATCAGCGCGTGGGTCTGCGCGGCCGTGCCTGTGCTCGAGTTCCTGCTGATTGAGGAGTCGTCGGTGGGAGGGCGCGTGCTGGTGGTTGAGGGGTTGGCTGTGGGCGGGCCTGTGGTGCGCTTTCTGCGCGCAGAGGCGGTGTTGATAGGCGACGCGGCGGCCAGCGCTTCTTCTGGTAATTTTATTTATTCTGCTGGTCTTATTTTGATTTCATATTGTTATTGTGTTGATTCTCGTGTTTCTCCCTTTTGGTTAAATTATTGATCTTTAGAGATTTGTCCCTTAGATTTCTCCTGTGGCCGGCGGAGATCGGTGCTGCCGTCTACATCCTCTTCTCCCTCACACTTTCGCCCTTCTCTTCGTCCCAGGCAGCCGGCGGCGCGGAGGAGCAGCTCGGCTTTCCCGAGGCGACCCAGATCGCCGGCCTGTGCTACTTTCCCGACTGTTGCGACGGCCTCCCCGGGATTCCTCCAGCTCGGGCGCGTTCTCAAAAAAAGATCTGATTATTTCGAGAGGCATAACTCTCCTAGATGGGCACGCGGTCGATTCGCCTCGCCAGGCTGATGGTGGCGCGGTCGCAGATGAGCTAGGCCACCATTGGAAGGAAAAAAGAGGAGTCGCTGGCGGGCAGGGGCTTGGCCGATGGTGCCGGCTGCCGAAATCTACGGGAAGCCGGTCCCTGGATGGGAAAGCCAAAAGGGGCAGGGACTGCGAGGGGATTGCGACGTTGTTCCCGCTAGAGGCTTGTGTATTCTGGGCTGGTGCTGGCGGGCACCATGCGTGTGCCTCGCGTTCGTCATGCCAGTCTTCCTGCTCTTCAGCCAGGTGCTGGCCCCGGTCACGCTCACCATTGGGATGGTCGTGATGGGACTGACAGGTGAGAACTCCCTTTGGACACTGACAACTCCTTTCGCTAATGTCTTAAATCCATGTGCTGCTTCATCAGATCAGTTGCTGTTTGAGATCTGGATTTCCATGGCATCATTATCATCTGGGATTTAGTATGGTTACAGTCTAAATTGGAGCCACTGAAATAAGGTCGTCTTGCTACTTTCTGTTTTTGGTTTGGTTCATCCAAATCCCTGTCATGTTAGATAAGTACTGGAGGACATGCTCTCTAAATTAAATTTATCTTTATCCTTTCTCTAAATTCCTACAGGTACATGATTTTATAATAGTGCACATTTTAAATCCTCGCTGCCTCCAGGTATCTGGGTGAGCTGGACCAATTACTCACACCACTCGCTTTCATAGGTTTACTTATTATTTTGTCCCAAAATATCTCATTTTTGTTTTGTGGTTTTGATGCTAAAGCCTACAAGATATGTGATCAATGAATATTGACTTTTGCATTATAGAGGAAAGTTGAACCACCAGGTCAAGCACTCATAAGGCAATGGTGGAACAAGCATTGTCTTACATGTTACACTGTTTGTGCAATAAGTTAGAAGTATCTCTTATTCTCAAATACTTTGATTGAGGGCTTATATTTTGTAAGAAACGAATCTTGAGATAAACAGTTAAAGGCGATTCTTACTGGAAATAGGTGGATCATTTCTTCTGGGTGTATTAATTCCATGTTTATTAAAAAATATTCCACTGTTGCCTCCGAGTGAAGTAAGACGCATTATGCATGCTTGACGAATTTACTCTTAAGGTTAAATTTAAACTCTTCCTGAGTAGAATTAAAGGCGAGTTCTCAACGGAGGTACATTTAGCATTTCTTTAAGGGCAAAAAGATCGGATGGTTCAGACTCTTTTGTTCTGCTATTTTTTCCCAATTCTGCTACCATGTATGAATTAAGTAAAGTTACCACCAGGTCTTAGAACGGTTATGGAGAATTTTGGTGGTGGTGACTGAATTCCCTTGTTTTCCTTCCTTGCCATCATGCCACTGTTCTAAATATAGTTTTCATGCTAGGTAAAAGCACACCGTGTCTAGCAAGTATTATGTATGCCACCATCATACATTTGTATCTCTCAACTGGATCTGCTGACTAAGTTGTGCACCTCCCATTTACTAACTTCTATCTGAGAAGTCTTTGTGGTGTTTTGTTTGCAGATATGTTATAGTGCTTATTTCTACTTCTTGCTGGTGATGTAATTAATTTCAAGAACGCCTCAATGAGCAATTGACAATGTTACATTGCGCAAGAGCTAGGATCATCCACTTGCCGCTTTCTTCCAAAGGTAAAGATGAAAAGGATATTTCATTTCTATTCGTATGGCAAGCTCATAAGGTGAAGTAGTAATACACAATCTTCATGGGAAATTATATTTTCTTGCAAAGGTAACTTTTTTAGTCATTGCTTTGCAATAGATGTCCATTTTTTGTACTTCCTCTCTTACTTTTTGTAGGGTATTGAGGTGTTGAAACAGTAGCATATTGAGCTTCATAAGGGACTTATATCCAATGTTTGGTCGAATTTAAATTCCACAGCTTTACTAGGCTACTCATATGACATATTGTTTAGTAGTTGTATTTTTATATGTCCGGAACATTATCCATTATCAGCATTGGGTCTGTCTTCAGAATTGGCATGTTGAAGTTTTTCCATAGTATATAATCTTTCTTTCATTAGTTCAGAGTCATGAATAAGATTATCACATAGACAAAGGTTCAATATTGTCACAATCAAGCTCTCCTTAGAAGTGTGCTATCACATCGTTCTCTTTAAAAAATAGCTAATGAAGGATTTTGAGGGTTTGAGGGCCCAATATATCCTTTTCTCATTATCTTCCAATTTGTGTTATATGTGACCCGAATTACTTATGTAGAATATGGTTTACGGTTAATTTTATTGGAGGGGTTCATACATAGATTTGCTGGTTAAACCCTGAATACATGCGTAATGGTTTTCCTTCAGGAAGCATGAAAAGGAGAAACACAGATATGAGTGTGCAGAGGGATGCGATGTATTGCACAGTACATTCCTTTTCTCATCAACTCTGTACTCTACGTACATATAATACTTGCTTTCAGGTTCGTTGCACATTCGACATTAATTAATTGAGATGCAAAATTATTTTGTAGTTCATTGAAAGTAAAATTTGCCAACTCAGTTGTGCTAGCCCCCATATGATATCCTGTTACTCTGCCAGGTTGACATGTGTTGGCAATGTTTAGCTAAACAAGTTAGTAGTAGTTCTCTTTGAGTGCTACAAAATAAATTAGCAATAGTTCTATTCAAATGTCACATTTTTTTGTTATATTATACGCTACTCTGTTCGATGCGTAGTAAGTGTCATGGTTTTAGTTAAAAAAAACGACCCAAGAATTTCCTCTCATGCACAGTATTCTATTCAGTGAAAGGTGACCAAGGAAAAGTGGTGTATTTCTGCACACGATTTGCGTAAAGAACCCATTTTGAGATTTAAATGCTTAATTTAGAATTTTGGCTGTCATTCCTTCTCAGGTTTGCTGGTGATGCAGACCTATTCTACTCTTAGCGCATAGGCTGTAGTTCATGGCTATTTTGATGTATCTGGCAGCTACTCTTTCCTATAATAAAAGGAAAGTTGCAGGATACACCTATGAATGTTTTAAAATATACATGATTTGAGAAAAATAAATACTTAGACACTACTGCTTTTGCTTTGTGCCAATTTGATGATTTCTTTGTATGCAATATGATGATAGGCCCACAAACCCACAGAGACCACTTTGGATCACATTGAACGAATCAATGGCAAACTAAAGCATCGAAATTTCATGGAGAGCATTGATAAGATCGCCCACTTCATCAGTAAATATTACAGGATAAGGATCCAAGAAGATGAACCGGAACAAGCCAAGTGCACCACCGATGAGTCCATCCGGTCCGAACCTCTACAGTACCACCCAGGCAGCGATTGTGACGTTGCCTTCAGTTGTTTCTTTTTTAATCTACTAGATGTATCCTATGTACCGAAACTTACTAAAATCCACAGTCAATGCCCTGAATATGCATATCAGTTGTACACATTGTATGTAAAAACAAAATGATCAGTTTCGTGCCTTAGATTTTCCCACAATACATAACAATGTATTTTTTAACGTATTGCTTATCGGTTATTTACTATTACACCTCCACATCACCGTTGTATTTTAACAAGAAAACATCCTCCATTCTTCAACACTTGGCTGGGCGCGGCGTGCCGCCGCGCCTGTCCTTGCTAGTTAAATAAAAGCGGAGCCACGCCTACAGTCACAGTGCATTTGTGCATTGATCGCAAAATGCTTTAGATTGGTCCTTGATCGGAATTTTACTGCAATAGCCCAGCATGAGTTTTTTTTAAAAAAAAACGCCAAGCTCCATACAACACTACTAAACTGACGTCTTGTTTTTACAGCATATATATGCAATCCCACTCGACCAGATTCGAATAAAAAACAACAATCCCGGCGTCAACTCAACCAGAAAGCTCCCATCCTAGGTCATTGGTGTTAATGACTAAGTATGAATTCGGTGCAAATAACTGTCTAGGGCTGCTGCAAAAAACACAATTTCCTAATATATATCAACATGTTGCATCTCAAATTTTGCCTCATTCTAAATAATTATGAAAGATTGCAAGCAGTTGCTTCTTCAGGCGATAGCGAAAAGCCCACTCCTCGCCATCAATCCCCACGGAATCCGCCTTCTTGTCCAACTCATTAATATGCGAGAGCAACGACTGTTTGTGAACCCTTGCCTTTATTCGCGCTCCATCCACGGAGTTGCTGTCGGAGCCCCGCGCTCATGAATTTCCACAATGTCTTTTCCGCCCACCTGGTTGGTCAAGGTCAACCAAAATCTCCCAAGAGTTGCCTTGAAATCTTCTAACTCCAACCATCCCGTCTCAAACAAAAAATCGGTTGCTTCTAGGTGACGTTCCCTCCCCAGTGTCAAGAATGGGTGGCATATGGTCCGAGCCCAGGCTGGTCTCGGCCACAAGGGAACAGAACAGGGAGCGCGGTTATAGCTCTGGTGTGATGAACAACCTGTCCAGCACGCACCGAACAGGATTAAATTGTTTGTTCGTCCAAGTATATCGTTCCCCCATGTGCGTGGTTTCCCGCAAACCCCAGTTTTCGATGTGTTCCTTGAAGAATTCCAATCTGGCCATCTCGGAGCAAGAACTGGAGACAAGATCCATGAGCGTGGAAACATGTTGGTGTGACTTTTGTTGTGCTGATCACTGCCGCTTTCACTGATGTGATAAAGAATGCAGTATGGAGACATTTAGACCAGACTTCTTTTGGCAGTGTTTTCCTAATGGAAGACAGGTATGGATCTCCTGAGTCCTGACCTTAATGTTTATGTCCGTACACTTCCAAGCTTCAAGATGTTGGCATATTTATTTGCAAGTTGAAATTAGCCTGACACTTACCTGAGATGTTTGTCCCACATGTATGATCAAGTGACAGGTGGTGTGATTTTCCATTGTGAGAGAAGTTTCTTAACCGATGGGCGTAAGAGTTTTCCCAGTGGACACACATCATGTATGGGCCCTGCCACTACCCTACTGGCACCACCGCTTCTTTGGTTGTCCGGTCTTTTTTGTTCGCCTTTTGTTCTAGCATAGTTTGACTCATTTCTTTGCTTTTGGGCTGGTTTGATTGTAAATGGGCCAGAGGGGCTGGAGACGATTGATCAATCCACTGTGTGCGACGTACGTAAAATTGTGGTTTAATGGTAAAAAAATAGAACTACGTAGTTGGATCCACTGGCCTGTATTTCATATATATCTTGGAGTGACGTTTGTGGGTTACTAGCTCTCTGGATGTTTAATTAACTTATATGGAAACAATTTGTCATATATTTTTAAATACGTATTTTGATGCCAAAATTTATAATTATCACGTGTCGTGGTTGTTATTAATGAGTGATGGCATCGACATGTATGGTTGATAGATGGGGTGTTACATATAGCTAAACACACAATTATGTAAGCCAAGCAAACCCCTATAGTTCAGGAGATTATTTAGATGTTTGTTTTGTAAAAACTATGACCAACTCAGGAATGATTCACTATATTATCTAAGCACTTTACAGATAAAATATTTGTCATACTTGGCTGTTCGCAAACTGGTGTCAGATTATTTAATTTTTTATTATTTTATTGATATCTAAGCAATGATGTCCTATCACGTGCATTGTGCAATATACAATAAGAATGTTCATGGTATAAAAAATTAACTCAAATTTCTTGGGCCACTTAACTTTTTATTGTTATCCAAGACCACCAATTTACTCGTGAAGAACAACTTTGAAAACATATAGTTAAAAACAAAAACAAAAATATAAACCATGCGACATCAATGATTCAATGCCATTAGATGTCATAATTAGACAAACTAAACATACAAACATACATCCGAGGATATTTATAATAGATAATGATCTGGTGGATCTTGATATTATATATTGAAGAGCAGCCCTTCTGGCCTCTGCACCCTAAGGTGTACCCGGCCCTTATTATTACAAAGTGCAAACAAAAAAGATAAACATGAAAATAAAATGTAGTATGTAGCATATCACACATGATTGCTACAGGCAACACAGTTGCGAGATTATTACAATATTTAATAGTCCACCAAATCTAGTACATCCTTGCTCAAACTTAGTTAAACAAGGAATCCTGCACCAACAGCAGATTTTCCGGTAGGTCCACAAATGCCAGCATAGAGTGATGTTCCAGTCTCTATGTCATATGCCTTAGCAATGGCTCCGGATTTCTCCAGTTTCTGCTCAACTTGTGCCCAATTGATGTTGCTAAATTTACCTTTATGGCCACATTCCACAAATACCTGCCCCATTTATAATAAAACATAAAAAAGTTTATTATTAATTATAACTTTTTGAAATTATTAATCAAATTAGGAAAATAAATCACTGCCAATTTTTTTATTCAGGGTACATTTTATTTCCACATCTGTTATGATGAGCTTATTTTGCCATGTTTTTTTACGTTTGCTATTATCATCCCATCTCTTTATATTTTCCTTTTAGTATTTGTTTATTTTTTGAAGAAGTTGAGTTTTTAGTAAAAGAGTGTGTATAATTGTGTGCTTACCCTCCCTCCAGCAGAATTTGTGGTGTCGGAAAAGGCAAGGAGCCATCCACATTCTTCACCAGCTTTGTTTTTGCCGGAATACACCACAGCAGCCTTGACACCTTTGACGAACGTGCCTGACATGGCGAAACAATCCAAATTGCAAAGAGGGTTGGGGAAGTTTCTGACAACCTGTCCTGCAAATATCTTGCTAGCAATAATACTCAGGGGCCCCGTTGTTTGATTCTTCAAAGCACCTGCTAGTAGTTCCTGAGAGTTCAAGGAGTGCTCAGCTTGCTTGGTGAGCTCATCTAAACTTGCTTTCTCCTCCAAACTGAGTTCCACATCCTTCTTCTCACATTGGATTGATGCCATTTTCCTGCGTCAATCCCTAAATGTTACATATTAAGTCAAGCCAGTACAGATGATTTTAAGATCCTAGATGGTTTTTGGATTACAATTTTTTTAAAGATTAACTGAGATAAAGTAATCCTATATGGAGATTAATCTCGATTTTTGGGCTTCTCCTTTCCTAGTGTTCACATACCATGCATTCATACATATGTACGCCAGTTATCCTATAGCTACGGACTGCTGGGTTACGGGAAACTCTACGGACATACATGTGATCAATTGGTTGGCTTGCTAAAAATCCGTGCCACGTTTCTGTTTTCTTCCTGTCTGTTGTGAGTCCGTAAGTAATTTTTGTAGAACCTGTCCGTACGTGTGGCATTACTATATGTACGTTGCCCTCCTAATTCATGGAGTACATATAGTAATCCAACAAAAAGTCAGCAGGAAGATATGTTTATGATAAGTAGTAATTTCGTTACAAAGAAACTAAAATACAACTTAATGATTATCCAAAATAGTACGTACTATTTTATTTCTAGATAATTATACTACTACTACTATAACCAGTTTTAATCCTAGGAATAACCATGAGTAGGTAAAAAAAACTGATATAAGAAAACAAGCTACCTGTATGGAGCTAAAGGAAGTGGTGCTTGAGTTCAGCGTAGGAGATATTGCATCTATCAGAGCAATGTGGTGAGTACATGAAGAAACACCCGTTGGGTATTTATAGCATTAGAACCAATGGTAAAAATAGAACAAATTCTTTATCCCCTCATCGTAAAAGAATTTCTGCTTATCGCATCTTCTCAAAAAGTAAATTCCCTACCCAGCTGGATATCCACTAGAGACGTTTCTATTAAGATGTGTCTGGTTCTAAGTGGATAGGCTGAGATGCCTCCAGTTTTCTGTAGACTTTGCCGCCTGCCATTGATGGGTGCTTATGTATGTACTAGCTAGTACGAGTGTATGTAACAAATGCCTAAATCTTAAGCCTATAAAATGGTACACAAACTCTTAAAGAATCTTTATAAGCTCAGAACCATACGTCTAAAGCTAGAAGCCCTTAGTGGTTGTCTGGATAGCGAATATTAGCAATCATTTTTTCGAATACGAGTTTTAGGTGGATTTATACACTAGTAGAAAAAGAGGCTTCCGTCCATCCCCATTAGTCCCGGAAATATTCGAACCACGACTAAAGGGGGCTTTAGTCGCGGTTCGGGAGGCGACTAATGGCAGTTGCGAACCGCGACTAAAGGCTATTTTTCTACCAGTGATAGGTAACCGGTTTTATTAACTTTTCTGTTAAAAACAGGGTTAGAGAAAATCAGGTTTGGATCAGGAAAGTCTAAAATCCGTACTGTACTTTTCACCTCGGCGTTCCGCTTCGCCGTGTCGCGCGCTGACTTTGGCGCCACGAGTGCGCAAGTCTGCATGGCGGCAGTTGGTGTTGAAGTTGGGATTGTCCGTCAGACTCATCTTCCTGTCCAGCCGGACTGTCCGTCACACTCATCTTCCTATCCCAGCGTTAATGCACGAAGCCCGGCCGGTCAAATTGTTCATGGACTGATCGAGCTTCTTGAGGTACGTGAGGCTACGAGGCACATGCAGTAGAGCATGTTCTCGCGAGTGTGCGAGTTGTGCGCGTTGGCACGAGCTTGTCGTTTGGCCACGCCTTCCTCACCATAAATGATCGTCCATGCCGCTTGCTGGTAAAGGTAAAACAGAGTGCTAATTGTCTGTACATCCTGACTGCGACTCTGGGTAGCCCGTAGCCCATGTGGTATGCAGGGCACGGCAACGACGATGCGTGGAAATGGCATGCTCGTTTCGGACACCTTAACTTCCACTATCTCCGCAAGTTCGCCGCCGGCGACATGGTTCACGGCCTACCTCATGTTGATATGGCGATCTGTTGTGTGATGTGTGCCTCCCCGGTAAGAAGCGTTGAGCACCCTTCCCGCAACCAAGCCGCGCGCACCCAAACCACTGGATCTGGTACATGGTGATATGTGTGGCCCAATCACACCACTGACGCTAGGAGGGAAGAAGATGTTCCTCTTGCTGGTGGATGACCATAGCCTCTACATGTGGCTAGTGCTACTGGGTGGCAAGGACAATGCTGCCGCTGCAATCCGCTGGGTCCAAGCAGGCGTGAAGAACGAGAAGAAGTGCACGCTGCGTGCTCTACGAACTGACCGCGGTGGAGAATTTAACTCCACCGAATTTGCAGCTTATTGTTACTGTGCAGATCACGAAGTCAAGCGTCAGCTTTCGGCGCCGTACTTTCCCTAGCAGAAGAATGGTGGAAGGCCGGAATCAGACGATCGTCGCCATGGCTCAGAGCATGCTGAAAGGAACGTCCATGCCGATGCACTTTTGGGGGAAGCGGTGACCACAGCCGTCTTCCTGCTAAATCGCTTGCCTACGCGTGCTATGGATGGCGTCACACCATACGAGGCGTGGAGCGGGACGAAGCCACCGGTGCACTACCTGCGCGTGTTTGGCTGCGTCGCGCATGTCATGGTCGTCAGGCCTCATCCGCGCAAGCTCGATGTCATTTTTCGATAATCGGCGCTTTATTACTTGATCAAGAAATTACACTCGGCCTCTTCATAACCAGGATTCACACAGCTGTTCTAGAGTCGTAAAAATTTCAAAGTAAAAATAATAAAGGAGAAATACATATCAATCATGAGCAATTGTAGAAAGCCTAAGATGATATTGGTGGTCCAATTCGTAGATTATGCTGCAACTCATGTAGGGAAAAAGTATCTCTCACCGTATCCTCCAACCGTGTGCAGACCTCCGTAAAGAGGTCGATGAAATGAGTGTGCCAATGGAATTCATTAGGTACGAGGACGATGGCAAGACATACAAGGTCTACGACCCAGTGGCGATGCGTCTATATAAAGGGGGACCCGAGGCGATGCTCAGGGGCAAAACGAGCATGGGTGACGCGCCCTCTTTCGGCCCTCATGGTCTCTCTCGCTTGCTTCTTTGGCCCACGATCCTTCTCTCGGTGAAAAACTGATCAGGTATTTTTATTTCAATTTTTAGGTATCCAGAAGGTTCCTGAACAGGAAAATACGAAAAAATATGCTTTCTAGCTCCCAGAAATTAAATACCAATGAAAGGGACTTTGTAGAAAAGTCCTGAAAATCAACTAAAAATACATAAATAATGATGTATCATGGCAAATATCAATAAAAATTAATCATATAAGTAATAATATTGATGATATAAAATGCACGTATCAGTCACTTCAAGAAATTCTCGTTCAACCTTCCTCACTCCATTGATGATGATGAATGTCTAGCGTGGCGGCACTGTTCATGGCGCATCAGGATTGGCATCTAGGTACATACTCGCTGCTGGCTGGTATCGTGCTCCACATAATTTTTTGCTCTAGCCAGGGGTGGTCCATTGATTTTAGGGGGGCCCTACGGCGATACATTACATGGGGTCCTTGATCATAGTGGTGGAGCTTTCCTAGGGCAGGGGGCCATGGCCCCCCACTTTTGGAAAAATATTAAAGATATCTCTAATATTTATTCTAATTTTTTAAATACTAGCACAGTGGCCCTCACATTTAGAGCCGACTTTCATGTGTCAAACACATTTTGAAGTTCCATGATGCACACCTCTTTTTGTTCAACAACGGGGAGTCAGAGATCCTTATCACGTAGCTGAATGCTTGGGAGATGAGGTGCTTTTATTTATCTACGCTTTAGGCGCTCTTGAGGTATTGGTGTGTACTCTACGTGTTCATTTGAATGTTGTCTTTGAGAGTTAAATGTATGGCCGTAATCTTGCTCATGGATGTGCATAACAAAGCATGTGGTCTGAATTGGTGTGCTAGCTAAGCGAGCTTGAAGTATTTTTAGTTGGTCATGGAGGATTGATGAACAAAAGGTAATAAAGCTTAAGTGACACAATGACTAGCTATATTCTTTATTACGTGGTATTAGCGCATTGGCATTTCCTTTTCACTTTTATATGTCTGAAGATTGGGGTCATGTCTCTATTCTTTTGTCCTTGTGCTTTGTGGAAAGAAAGTGCCTTCTATGATACTTGGCCAAACTTTAAGTTTTTTTTCCTGGCATAGTCATCACATACAAACCCTTAATTGGCGAATACAGTTAAATATGAAGTCGATACATTGCTCTGATGATATTCTTTGTATTTTTCAGTAGTGCAATTCTGGACTATTCACCTTTACAAATTCGCAGGATGTTCTCCCAACCTAATGTTAGCGAGTACTTTTTCTTTTGAGTCAGCTACCTAGAAACTAAAAGCACTGTCCTCCTCGACGGTCCAACATCCCGCACAACATTCCGGTGTTGCCAGTGCGCTACTCAATGGCGGTTGCTTGATTGGCCTTTGTAAAGTACACACTCCTTCCCAATTTAGGATGCATATTAGGTTTGGTGAAAGTCAAACTTTATGAAGTTGGTCCAACTATATATAAAAATATATTAACTTTTATTATACCAAATGTATATAATATAAAATATATATTTCATGATGATTCTAATAGCATTGAGATAATGTTGTAGATGTTGCTACAATTTTTTGTATACTTAATCAAAGTTTACAAAGTTTGATTTTGACCAAAAATAATATGCATCCTAATTTGGGAGAGGGAGTATGGACCATTGTTTCACTAGAAATTTTATGAGATGACATGTGTCCATTGCAAATGCTCTGCTTCATTGCTTTGGCCAGTGATGCTCACCTTTTAGATGCTTTCGTCCAAGTACCAAAATCTCCGTCCGTTTATGATGATCCAATTTGTAAATGCTATTGCCGTCATGTATAGTCTTGGATATCCATTAGAATGGAAACATTTGGACAATTATGTGGTTAATATTTTTTATTAATTATTACTTGATGCATGAATGGAAAGGACAATTGTAGGATTAGTATTTTTAATAGCTATTACTCGTTCCTTGAAAGATATAGCAAAACACACGCACACTTTAATTGTTTCCATGTAATTTCATGCTCTGTAAAACCAGTAATTTCACGATACATGAGCATGTCAAGGACGAACGTAGCCAGGGCGGTGCACGGTGGCTCCCATTTTCGCCTCCGCCGTGTTGCATTGACCTGTTTAGGTGTCGGCTTTGGTCACTCAGGCGATTTGGTCGTTGACTCGTGTGGAGCACGGCTTCGGGGCTGGCTTGTCGCGTTTTGAAGTAGTTCTTGCATGTGGTCTGTACCCCTGTGTATAGCAGCTTGGTCTGCATTATTTACTTTTAGCAGTTCCAATTCACTTCCCAGTTCCCGGATGATATTCCCAAAACGTTTCTTACTCCATGTCTGTAGCATACTCATAACCTGGTCAAGCCCCTCATCACATTGGCCAAGTCATGTTTCTGCCCCGCTTCCTTCCATGCCGCTGCAATTCGTTCAGTAAGGTCTGACTCATACTGTCGTCTTGGCTGTTGAGTTGGTACTCTGACCTCTTGCTCCAGCTGGACAAGGATTGGGCAGTGGTCTGATACCGGCGATGTCAGGTGTTGCACCCTTGTGTTTGAGAATCGATCATTCCACTCAAGGCATGCCAGTGCTTGGTCGGGGTGCATACGGACATTCGCTCTCCCCGTCGTTCTATTGTCATATGTATACGGCACACCTGAAAAACCGAGGTCCGTTAGATCACAGATCGTGGGTTGTTAGAAAGATGCTCCTCTTGCCAAAGTGCTTCATTAAAGTCGCCCACTACAAGCCTGGGGAGGTTAGAAGTAGATTTTAGGTTTCTAATTTTATCCCACTTACGGTGGCGATTCTCCACCCTTGGCTCACCATAAACACAAGTAAGACCCCATTGAAGGACGCTCAGTGACTCACGCACATACACATCAATATATCTTCCATTAACTTCTTGAACCTCTACAATTATTTGATCATGCCAAAATAAGGCTAAACCACCACTCAAGCCATCACTATTAAAACCAGTAAAGCCTCCTAAACCTAACCTATGATGCAAGCGACGCATCTTATTATTACTTTGCCTAGTTTCACATAAAAAAAGTAAACGTTGACTCCAGACTTCGGAAATAGTAGCAAGTTCACGCACTGTCGGGTTATTCCCAGCTCCCGACAGTTGAAGGATATGCAATTCATTGCCCCTGACGAGACCCATACCGGTTGGCGTATGCTCGGTTCCCGCCATTTTCTTGGAGCAGTAGGCCGCTACTTGCAAAGTCACCCCAGCACAGTTGTGCTTCTTGGATCAACACGCCATTGCCAAAGTTCAGCTAGCTTGATGCCTGGTCCTTTCTGCCTGAGACGTGGTGCTCTCCTGCCCTGCCTCACCCGTGTTGTTGCATTTTGCAGAAGTGCAACCGGCCCTTTTGTTCTGTTCATTGCTCCGCTTCTTTCTTTTCAACTCTTCTAACCTGAACCAAGTAACCTCGATCTCTTCCAAGTTCAGTTCATACCACCCCCACGCTGAAGCATGTTTCTTTCGGTTTGAGCAGAGAAGAGATGTGAGGAAGAAGCCAATACCCTAGCCGACACAAGTGCAATAGGCTGGTCGCCGGTTGCTGGCCAGTGAGATACCGGCAGAGGTGGCGCCAACAACACTGCCTCTGCCGTCTGCAAGTGCATACCAGCCCCGCACTGTCCCTCTTGGCCGTCAAGATTGCGCACCAAGCAAAGCGCCGCACCGTGTAGCTGCAAGCTAGCGCAGCTGGAGGAATCCGGACCGAGCAGAACTCCGCCTTCGGATACCTGCGCCTAGCTTCCTGCCAAATAATCTATTGTCGTCCCGTTCTCTGGTGAATCTGACGATTCCAAGCCAGCGTCTTGTCCCTGTTCTAGGGAGCATAAAAATGATTGGAATGCCTAGTGTTTAACTGAACATGCTTCTGTCTCACACTAGCTGAAGAAAGTTTCAGTTAACATGGTTTGGGCACTGAAGTAAGCTCACCTTAGCTGAACTATTGTTGTCCCCACTAACATTTAATCTTGTTTCATAAGCTAGTCAAGTAGTCCTTGAACTGCAGATCACTGCACTGCATCAATCTGAAAGCTAGTCAAGAAGTCCTTGAACTGCAGATAATCATAACTTGCACTGCATCAATCTGAATTTCACTCAGGAACATCATATCAGTTAGTCAGTTAACTTTGAAAAACCTTCATACTCTCTTTATGTGCAACTCTGAAATCATGCCTTTATGCATCCAATTAGAGGTTCCTCCAATATTAACGTTATGGCACGACTTAGACTGAAATTGCAATGTGGTTCACTCTGAATTAATAAGAATCAGTTATTTTAGTTGTACCATCATAGTTAATCATTACATATGCATTATTGTTATTTGAAGCTATCCGAAATGATGAACTTAGATTTATTATATATCTTTCTCGACAACGAGGCAAGCATCACTTTGTTGAACTAATACTTGTCTCCATTCATGTCATAATTTTTATGTCCTTATGTTTAAATTGGGTTATCTTGTATGTTGCTTTAGTGGAATTGTTTCCTTCTTGTAATTTTAATTTGTGTCGGGTTAGAAACATGTGTAGGAATTTTTTGTTGTTCATAATCAGTGTTTTGTGACATTAATTTTGACTAATCAACTGTAAAACTGAATAAGTGAGATTTGAGCGCCGGGTTCGATATTAGCAGATAGATTGTCTGGTACAATGGTTAACCCAATTCTGACCAAACTAAATTGTATTTTTGTGGATAACATAGACCTTGTTCTTCAAAACAAACTTTTGGTTGATATGTCATGTTTGGTGCTCTTATATATGGATTAAAGGGTAACATGTTTCTTATGGTGGACTTGGTGTGGTTCCTTACTCAGGTGAAATGTGGTTTTGTTCGCCATGCATGGTGTTACTTGATTTCCATGCCATATTTACTTATGTGTTATAAAAGTTCTTCTTCATGTCCATGATGTTATTAACAATCATATTAGTGCACAAGTCCTATGAGTACGAAAGTACTCATTGGAAATTTGAATCCCAACATTTTGCAGGTGAGCCTAGTGTATGTGTGTCCTCCATTTCCGGTTACTTTTGTGATGCCTAGTTTCACCCGGTTAATTTTGTTTACGATTCGGGTTGTGGTTCATTAAGATGGTAGGGTTGACATCTTGGACTATCTTCGTTTATGTTGTTGTATTTTGTGGACAGCCTTCGAGCCGCTTGTGTGGATTTAACTAGGTTTTCTCTTGTAAATGACTTTGAATATGTATTAGTAAACCTTCTTTAGATTTTATATTATGATATAAAATTTGTTTAATAATATGTCATGCACGGGTGTATGTATGTTATGAAGTGCTTGGTGTGTGTTCCGTGATGACTTATCTACACACCTACACTTGAAGGATACTCCCTTGAACGAAAGGGTTTTCGAGGTTCTTTCCATTCTTTGGGTGATGTGACTCATGGAATTGATCTCAACTCGTATACAAGAGCGACATCATGGTTCAGTTTTTTCCTTTGGTAATTGAATAAGTTTTGGAACGTCTGAACAACCAAACCCAACACTAGATCATTAGGAAATACATGGAACGAAGCATATGATTTTGGTACCAAGTAGAAAGTACACATATGTTCAATGGCTAACTATTGATCCACAAGAACATATGGGCATAAGTACAAAAAGTTCAGCACCTCCATCTGAGTGAGAGTAGGGTGTGCTTGAGGAAAAAAATACTTGTTGACATCTCATACAATCTAGAACCTTTTTCTTTTGTTGCACTTAACACGGACACATATAACCTAACACACACAATAATGACCCATATATGACTAATGATAATTTGGATAAAGGACATATAAAATCACAATAAGACGTTAAAAACGAGATTGAATCTTTTTTAGATTAACATGATTTTTTTCTACAATTAAAACCAAGGTGAAATCCAATGTAATAAAGCGTTTAATTAAACATCCCAAACTAAACAAGAAAATTCTTCAACTTAGCTTAAGAATTGTACTTCTAATAATAATATTGGAATTATCGCACATATATATTTCTTAATAATGGAAATATATATAAAAATATGATTTCATTGTTAACTCGACATTTATACGTTTCTTATTATATATAAGAATGTTAATTCATTGTTGAATTTGCTTTCTACGTGAAATAATATTGTAACTTAGTATATATAAATATGTATAAAAAATATGTATTTATTAACATGATGAGTTATCATGAACTAAAAGAGTTCAGTATAAATGGGCGAAAAAGGTTGATTATAAACCGTTTGGGGTGTACAAATTGAATGGTAAAACTATTAAAATCTGCATGATTAAACTAGAAGAATTACAATCCGAATAAATATTCCTAATTAGCCATCTATGAGAGCTCCATGTCTCATTTTGTCTCATTTGATAGAACACACAACTCTCTAGGAGCACAGTCACTGCATTTACCCTAACTCAGAAAAGTCATATGTTCCGCTCAGTCCGATATTGTCACCTAAATATTCAGAAACGGTGCACCATATAATTTAGGTCGAATCCGGTGTTTCAAAATAGATAAAAATAATTATTTCCAACAATATTGTGCCTACTCTGGGAATCTAAATTGGAGTAAAAAACATCGGATGGTTGATATTTTTTGGGCAAAATTATGATCCAGAGTAGTAACGATTTAATATTTTTTTTGGCAAGATTACTATTTATTTCAACATGATTAAATGTAGTACATTATACCACTAGTCTTATGGTCAATTATAAGAATGTTCACTAGTAACATATGGGTCTTTGATACGTCCAAAACGTATCTACTTTCCCGAACACTTTTGCTATTGTTTTGCCTCTAATTTGTGTATTTTGGATACAACTAACACGGACTAACGCTGTTTTCAGCAGAATTGCTCGTTTTTGTGTAGAAACTCAACTTTCAGGAAAATCCCAGGGATTAATTCCAATGGGCCTATTTTCACGAAGAATAACGGAGGAAGAAGGAGGGGGGCCACGAGGCAGCCACCCCACCAGCGGCGCGGCGGCCCTGGGCCGCGCCGGCCTATGGTGGCGGCGCCTCGGGCAGCCCCAGTGCCCCCTCTGGACTACTTAAGGGTTTCGACCTAAAAACGCACGGGGTTAGACGAATTGCCGAAGACATCCAGAACTCCGCCGCCATCGTGAAACTCCGTCTCGGGACCGAAACTCCGTTCCGGCACTCCGGGACGGGAATTGGAGGAGATCATCGCCATCATCACCACCGACGCTCCATCGACCATCCATGTTTCCCCCATCCATGTGTGAGTAATTCCCCCGCTGTAGGCTGAAGGGGATGGTAGGGATTGGATGAGATTGATCATGTAATAGTCATAAGATTGTTAGGGCATGGTGCCTAGTATCCGTAGTTGGTACTTTTATGATATTGTTGCAACTTGTTATGCTTAATGCTTGTCACTAGGGCCCGAGTGCCATGATTTCAGATCTGAACATGTTATTGTTTCATGATGATATTCATTGTTTTATGATCTTACCGCAAGTTGTATACACATATTGCTGTCCGGAACCCGAGGCCCCAAAGTGACAGAAATTGGGACAACCGGAGGGGAAGGCTGTGATGTGAGGATCACATGTGTTCACTGAGTGTTCCGGTGCTCTATTAAAAGGAGTACCTTAATTACCAGTAGTTTCCCTAGAGGCCCGGCTGCCACCGGCTGGTAGGACAAAAGATGTTGTGCAAGTTTCTCATTGCGAGCACGTACGACTATATACGGAACACATGCCTATGGTTATTTAGTACTTGGATACCGCTTTATTATTATCTGCAAATGCCCTGCCTTGATTGTTACATGAGTTCTCCTATCCATGCAGCACCCGTTCATCCATCCATATGCCTACAGTATTTTAATCCTGCTGTTTACTATAATCACTATTGCTGTCTTTGTTACACTGCTGCTTATATTTCACTACTGCTACTGCTATAGAACCTTGATAAACTCTTGCGAGCAAGTCTGTTTCCAGTGCAGCTGAATTGACAACTCCGCTGTTAAGGCTTACAAATATTCTTTGGCTCCCTTGTGTCGAATCAATAAATTGGGTTTTACTTCCCTCGAAGACTTGCGATCCCCTATACTTGTGGGTCATCAAGACTATTTTCTGGCGCCGTTGGGAGCATAGCTTTATTTGCAAGTTCACCTGGATTGATATTGTTCGCTGCAAATTCTCCATCATGGGTAAACCTCGCGATACTAAAGTCACCATATTACCATCCACTACAAGAAAAGGTACAACTCTGAGTACTGCTGCTCTTGATTCACCATCTGTGATAAGTCAACTTGTTTCACCACCACAAGCTTCACGTGTTGGTACTTCTACTGAAACTGAAAATTCCTCTGATAATTTTGATGATGCTTCTACTGTGCTTGATGATAATGGTTCATTAGGTCCTTTTCTAGATGCTACAATTGCTAGGTCTAGACAAATTGAAAATACTGAAATTCCTAATGAAAATACTGTTACACCTGTTAATTCACCTGAGTCTGTTGAATACTCTAGTGATGATCTTGATGAAGATTATGTGGAACTTGATGATGATTTTATTAATAAATGCAATGCTACTACTGATGCAAGTAATATTAAAAAGCTTCTTGCACAACGTGCTGTTAGGTATAAACTATCTCCTGATCCTAAATTTGCCACATCTCCTATAAACATTAAGGATAAGGATTATGATTTTTCTCTTGATTTATCTCATATATCTATTGTTGAGAAAACACCTTTTTGTGGAACTGAAAAAGAAAGTGCTGTAGAACACATGATTGAGCTGTCTACTCTGAGTAGCTTGTTTTCTGATGATACCAAGAAGCGTACTTATTTTGTTGCTAAAAAATTTCCTTTCTCATTAAAGGATGATGCTAAAACTTGGTATAATAGTTTGCTTCCTGATTCTATTGATAGTCCAAGTGGTTTGCTTGATGTTTTCTTTCGGAAATACTTTCCTGCTAGTGCTCAACATATTGCTTTGCGAAAATTTATAGTTTTGACCAGGAAGATGGAGAGAAATTGCCTGAAGCTTGGGCAAGATTTTGCTCTCTTATCGAGCTCGCCTGGACATGATTTGGAAAAGCATGATCTACTTGATATATTTTATAGTGGACTAACCATTGAGTCTAGGGCATACCTAGATAGTTGTGCTGGTTGTGTTTTCAGGAAAAGAACTCCAGACGAAGCGGAAGAATTATTGGCTAAAATAGGCCGGAATCATGATGATTGGACTACACCTGAACCAACTCCAACGCTAATATTGAAGAAGAGGGGTATGATTAAATTAAATGATGAAGATATGAGGGAAGCCAAGAAATCTCTTAAGGAGAAAGGTATTAAATCTGAAGATGTGAAGAATTTACCTCCCATAGAAGATTTATGTAAGATAACTCCCCCTTCATCCATGATTGAGGTACATTCTCTTCAACGCTTTAGTAGGGAAGATATTCCATACTCAAAACCTCCTGATCAATGTTTAGATGAGTTTGATAATTATATTGTTAAGCAGGATAACTTTAATATGAGAGTAGAGAATCATTTAATGAGAAATTCTCAAGCTATTAGTGAATTGCATGATATTGTGGAGAGAACCTCCAATGATGTTAAGATGATTGTTAAACATTTTCATATGGTTCAAACTCAAATTGATCAACTCACTAAAGTTCAAAATGACTTGTTAAAAAATAGTTCTAAAGAAAAACATGCTTATGAAGTAACAACTAGAGGTGGTGTTTCTACTCAGGATCCTCTATATCCTAAGGGGCATCCCAAAAGAGTTGAACAAGATTCTCAATGAACTAAAACTAGTGCTCCTTCTAAGAAAAAGAAGAAGAAACATAAAACTGTTGTAGAATCCTCTGAGCCTGTTAATGATCCTAATAGTATTTCTATTTCTGCTGAAACTGAAAGTGGCAATGAACATGATAAAGATAATGATAAGAATGATGTTTGATAAAGATGAGATTGAAAATGAACCTGAAAAGCATGCTAAAAATAAAAAGTATACTAAAGAAGATTTTATTGCTAAGAAACATGGTAATGAAAGAGAACCTTGGGTTCAAAAGCAAATGCCTTTTCCTGCTAAGAAACTAAAATCAAAGGAGGAAGAACACTATAATAAATTTTGTGATTGGATGAAACCTTTGTTTTTGCAAATCCCTTTGACTGATGCTATTAAATTGCCTCCTTATTCAAAGTATATGAAAGATATTGTCTCTAACAAAAGGAAAATTCCTAATGAGGAGATTTCCACTATGCTTGCTAATTACTCTTTCAATGGCAAGGTTCCAAAGAAGCTGGGAGACCCAGGTATACCGACTATTCCTTGTTCCATCAAGAATAATTATGTTAGAACTGCTCTATGTGATTTGGGAGCAGGAGTTAGTGTTATGCCTTTTTCCCTTTACAAGAGACTTGATCTAGATAAGTTGATACCAACCGATATATCTTTGCAAATGGCTGATAAATCTACTGCTGTTCCTGTTGGTATATGTGAAGATGTTCCTGTTCAAGTTACTCAAAATTGCTTAATATTAAATGATTTTGTTGTATTGGAAATGCCTGAAGATGATAACATGTCTATTATTCTTGGAAGACCTTTTCTTAACACTGCAGGGGCTATTATTGATTGCAATAAAGGAAAAGTCACTTTCAATATTGATGACAAGGAACATACTGTTTATTTTCCCAAGAGGATTGATAAAGTATATGGAGTTAATACAATTTCTAACTTGAGATCTATCAAAGTGGGAGATATTGATTGTCCAATATATGAGCCTAAAGAAGAATATCAAACTCTTGTGATTGGATCCATAACAATACAATATAAGGTAACATGATTGATTTGAGGTTTATTTCTTCTTATGACATGTAAAAATTATTTGGTGGCAAGACTTGATCAACCTTGTTAACAAGTATATTTTATATGCATAGAAGAGCTAAACAACATTTCTTTCTTCCTCCACTTGTTTTACTTGCTGTAGCACTACTTGTTTTGCAAGATGCTTTAGTTGTTTAGAGGTTTGAAAAATCTTTTCTGCCCTGTAATAATAATTTTAACACCCAAAAATGTGCATTTTTCAAAGTTCTCAAAAATTTACAAAAATTATACCGTTGGTCTTATTTTTCGAAGAGCAACCTGGGAGTGCCTGGGGCTGACCAGTGGGGCACCCCAGGGCTGCCCCCATGAGCCGGCGCGGCCAAGGAGGGGGCGCGCCACCCTGTGGTGTGGGCCCCTCCTTGCCCCACTAAGTCATCTCTTCCTCCCATTCTACTCTCTCTCCCGAAAAAACTTGTACCAACTTTCTCTCACTCGCGTTTTTGCTCAAGAGCTCAGGATTCTTCGATCTCTTTGCTCAGCCCAGATTTCTGTCTGAAATTTGGCACATTTGCTCTCCGGTATGTGACTCTTCCGATTATCCAAATAGATTTTGTTTGGTTAAGTATATCTTGAGTATTTTGCTGCTGTAGGTAACATGTTAAGTGAGCTTGCATGCTTGTTCTAAGTTGTAAAAATTAGTTTTGATGCATGTTTAGTACTCTACCAAGTTCCTATAGTAGTTTCCCTCATTTATATGTCTCCAAATCAACTTTTATAATGATTGTTGAGAAATTTCAGAAAAAGAAGATGCATAACCATACCTTTGGAGAAGTGTTCGAAAGAGAGACGATGGCACGGAGGAGGCCGAGGAACCCCTCGACTTGACATCCGACGCAGCAAGTTCTTCACATCAGCATCTCGGGCATGTGGAGCCTTCATCCTTTTCTTCTGCACAGGGATCTTATTACGACCACGCCATGTATGACTCACCGGCGTGGAACCCTGACCCTCACTGGGATTGATCTCCACTTAGGCCAAAAGCCTAAGCTTGGGGGGAGGTATACCGGCATCACTCATTCATTGCATATTACAATTGCTGGATACTTGTATATACTTGTTTAACTTCTTAAGGTGGTTTCTAATAAGAGGGAGATGATATTTGGGGAAGTGCTGTTTGAAAACAGATTCTGGACTGATACCAAAAAAATTCCCAGAAACAGCCAGAACGTTATTTTGCGAAGCCAGGTTATTATCTAACTTTCATTAGTTGAGCACTTTTCGAGTTGAGCAGCGGAAGATTTTCGTAAAAATAGATTACTGTACTGCTGTCAAGTTTTGGCAAATCTCTGCCACCTTGCTTTTCTGTGATTCTTTTAGTTTTCATTCTCTTGTTTTTGCTTTGTTTCTTTCCTAAAACACAAAAAGACCAAAAATATTTCTGTTGTTTCTCTTTACCATTTGTTTATCTTGGTTTCTTGTTCCTATTTTGCTTTATTTGCTATCGTTGGTCCGCTATAAGAAAATCCAAAAAGATTTTGCTTTGTTTGCCTGTTTCCTTTTGTTCTTGTTTCCAATTCGAAAACACCAAAAATATTTGTTGCTCTTCTCTGGTTTTGTAAAGTTCACTGTGGAGTTCAGCGGTCTTCGGTGGTTGGAGCTTGGTTTTCGTTCCACATTATTCAAGCTACACAAGTGAAAGGCAATAATGACGATCTACGACAATCCGACTGTGGTGAGAGGCTGGTATGAACTCTATTTGTTTTCATTTTGGTACATATACTCATCCATGTGAGCATACTTAGTTGGTTCCTGTGAGGTATATGTCATTTAATGAAGTCTAGTAGTTCATGATCTCTCATGTTTAGCTCCAATTTATTAATATGAGTAGCATGTCATAAATATTTGCTTGCATTGTTTTATTCATAGATAGGTATGACATTGTGGTATCCTCCTCTGAATAATTCACTTAAATCGACTTGGCACATGCTCACGCATGCATATGACTGAACAAAAGTCAATTAAGCCTCGATGATTTACTTTGCCTCAGAGTTCTTGTATCACTTTTATGCCCCTGTTAATTTATTTTGTCGCAAGCATGATTATGACAGTTATTGCTCTCTTGATTGTCGCTTCCCCAGTCTATTGCTAGCCTTCACTTGTACTGAGCGGGAACGCTGCTCGTGCTTCCAAACCCCTGAAAACCAAGTTATTCCAAAGTGTCCACCATCAATACCTATGCATGGCATTTCAAACCATTCCAAGTAAATTCTCATGTGCTACCTTTAAACCTTCAAAGTACTTCTCAATTTGTGTTAATGTTTTATAGCTCATGAGGAAGTATGTGGTGTTTTATCTTTCAACCTTGTCATTTACTCCTGACGGACTTTCACCAATGGACTAGTGGCACATCCGCTTATCCAATAATTTTGCAAAAAGAGCTGGCAACGGGGTTCCCAGCCCCAATTAATTAACTTTCATCAATAATTCTCTTCACATGCTTTGCCCTGATTTATCAGTAAGCAATTTAATTTGCAAATAGACACTCCTCCATGGTATGAGAATGTTGGAAGGCATCCGAGGATTCGGTTAGCCATGGCTTGTGTAAGCAAATGTTGGGGAGAGTGTCATCCATAATGAAACTAAAATACATGTGTAAACAAAAGAGAAGAGGGATGATCTACCTTGCTGGTAGAGATAACGTCCTTCATGGGAGCCGCTCTTGGAAGTCTGGTTGATGAGGTAGTTAGAGTGCCCACTACCATTCGTTGACAACAACAAACACCTCTCAAAACCATTTTACTTCTGTCTTTAGAAAAATGAAAAGCTCTAGCACATGTTAATCCCTGCTTCCCTCTGCGAAGGGTCAATCTTTTACTTTTATGTTGAGTCACCATCCTTTCTTTGAGCACTTTCTTGAGAGCACAACTATCATCTATTATATAATTAAAACAACAAACATTGTATGGCCCAGATTAACCAACAACCAAGGTACGTTTTAGATTAAAAACCCTATCCACGCATGAGTTACTACTAGGAGAAAAGCCGCCTCTTCCAGACTCCAACCACATAACCCCTTGCTTTCCTCCTCTCTTCGCTACCAGGAAAAAGAAGGAGAAACAGTCTCCCTTCATGGCATGAATCTGGTGGCGGCGAGTTCAATCCGACAGCCGTCACGCTTCCCGACTGCTCTTCCAATCAGTTCTTAGTACCCTGGAGAAGACCGGAAAAGCCTTCTCTACCTCCCATCGCTGTTGGTATCTACTGTGTGTCTCATCGATCTGGCGGCGGCGAGTTTAATCGGGCTGCCCATTGCGTTTTCTGATTGCTCCTCTAATCGGTTCGTATTGCAGTGGTGCTGGCCGGAGAAGCTATCTGACTATCTACCCTTCCGTAGGTCTGTACTATATGTGTTGCCTTCATCTGGAAAAAGCAAGATGGAGGGAAGATCATCGCATCATGGTGATTAACAACCATCAGCTGATGGTACGTCAAAAAAAAATCAACTGTACATCACGCCTTGACCTTATGTCTCCATGCGTTGAACATTGGTCAATTAAATTGTTATATTGGGCCCTCAGCAGTTAGCAATGCAGCGAATGATGTTTTGATGGATCATCCTATCCAGCCTTTTGAATTAAGGTAAAAGAACGTTGCACTAATTGTTCCTCCATATTATTAGCATCTGCATTATTCCTTGGGTTATTCTTAATATCCATCACGCACACGTGAAGTACTTCTAGGTACGGAGAAGCCGGGGACAGCAGATACTACTGGCGAAGGAAACTGAGAGATCACGATTCTATCTAGCTATCGGGCATTCACTTTGGGGTTCCTCGAGCAAGCAATCATCACCTCGATCATCCATCGCGTTCATACTGGCGCATGTGTAGTTAGTGCCGCAGGCCACGAGCCGCCCCACCGATAGCTATGCCGCTGTGTGGCAGAGCGGCAGCCTCTACCGGTGTTTGACTCCCCACTTCCCCAGATTCAATCTAGGACCACGCTTCAACGCACTCACGATTTGAAACAGTGGACTTTGGATTGTGTAGCTTGATGTGATCTTTCTTTCTGATGTTCTATGCCTAAACCGTTTATGATTTTGTCTTTTTTACAGGAATTTAGTGGCCTTGCAGACAGTTATATGCAGCAACGAAAGTACGCATCTATATGCAGAGATCATCAATGATAATCTTCTTCCAACATGTAAGTCTCCTCATGATTTTTGTAGTACATATATCTTGCTTTCAAAAAGATATGCAAATAATTTACCTAATGCAAAACGTTTTGGCCCTAACTTCCTATCCCTAGAAAATCACGCCAGCAATAGTCGGTGAAGCAGAGGACTCCATGCATCATGCAGTTCACCATCTTTTTCGAAGGCCATAATAGTCCATAAAGCAAATGTGGAGGTAAAACGGCAGAATTTTTAACCTGGTCGAGCAGCCTCAATAACTTTGCCCAATGGAGGCACTACAGCGGACTACCGGACTGGTGATGCAGTAGTTCATCCTCGCGCATATGGTTCAGGTGTTGCTCATGCCGCAGCTCAACAGGCAAGTAATCCCAATTCAGTAACTTACTAGCTCAGTTCTCCAAACCGTCCAATTCTTTAATATAGAACCCAATAAAAATTGCATTGATTCCTCACGTGACATCAATAGAAAATCGACGATGTGTATGAGCTAAACATGAAATTGATGAGATCCTTTGTGTATCTTTTTTGTAGGCCAAACAATTTCAATCTAAGTAGTTTATTGTAGTTCAAGCCACCGTCATCATCATCAGAGAAGTATAGAAAGTAGAAACTTCTTCCAGCAACTCTCTCGACCTCATCGCATCAGTGGACAAGTCTCAAATTCTCCTACTGCTACTGTCACTAATATCTAATCTGTCCCAGTGTGTCGAGGTGTTCTCCCAGGAGAGACGTGAACACGAGTACACTGATGGTGTTCTTGGAGGGGATGAGCTTACAGATGACAACACAATGGTGATAAGAGTAGTGTTGAAGGTCAAGTTGCGGGAGGATGGAAACGAATGAGAGTAAGTTTTCCATGCGAAGCATTAGAACAAGGGTATGAGACTATGAGGATGTCCAGCGTCTGACGATGCATGGTGAGACTGATGGCAGCATCACCTTCTGTTGAGAATCAGCGATCAAGTCTGGTAATAAGTAGGTGCATATATAGTTATAGCATGTCCGATCTTCAGGCATAAACATCAAGAAATACATGACTTTTTTTTTCATACAATAGTGAATAATGGCGTCGACTAGATCCCAAGCTGGTACGTCTGATCCCAAGCGTGTTACTATACATGTTGTTATAGCTAGCCGCTAGCCTATATATTTGTGTCTGTGAGATATATGAATGTGGTTTATTTGCACATATGGGATATGGGATCAAGTGTATATATACTTATCTAGCCTAACGTCCTGACCTTTTCCTTGCAGAATCCAGTTGATAAAAAAACAATGACTCGGTAGTGTTCATGTACAACTGAGTATCTAACCCCTACAGTCAGTTTATAATGATGGTTCACTAGATTTATGGCTTAGATACATCTTTGTTGAAAATCGTCATCCATGGATTCAAGTTTTAAATATATATTTTTTATTATGTTGTTAAGATTTGCTGCATTTAAGAAAAGATCACGAGTTTTTCCATCTATGAATCTTACTTCTTTTGTGGATAAAGAATGCAACTGAGTTTTTAACATATGATAGGTCGGCTCAAATAGAGCATCCAAACTGAGGTCTTAATGTTCAGCAGAGTTCATCCTGGTCGAAGCAACGGATATGACAAAATAAAAGAGTATTAACATTACCATTAGTGGATGCGCGAAGAGGTAAAGATGATGGAGTGTACTAAATAACACTACAAATCTACCAACGATGAGTTGTGTAAAGAAAGTTGTCATTATGTTTCTTGAGCCATACTTTTTTTCATCAAAGACCTATGACTTAAAATGTGTTCCCCATTATGATACAAGTAAATCTAGCCGCGCTAATGCGCGGGTCACTCAGCTAGTTCTTAGTATAATATGCTTGTCCCAAAATGTGATTAACTGTGGTACAACTTTGATGCTTTTATCTTTGATAATCTCTACTTCCAGTCTTTCCATGAACTTCAAAGGTGCCCGGGCATTTATATTTTGCTGTACAAATACGGGCAAGCGAGATACCACTTTATCATATCCTTTTATGAACATTGCAATCCTGCTGATAGACATGATTCATGATGCTTATTATTAATTTGTTGGTACCTTTTCCATGATTGACATAGCTATTAGATGACTTTATTTGCATGTATCTTATTATGAATTGCCTAAGTACTTGTCCATATCATGAGAATATTTACATCATATGAACAAATGTGTTCGTGAAAGTTCTTTTATCGCACTCAGTTGTTAACTGAATTGCTTGAGGACAAGCAATAAGCTAAGCTTGGGGGAGTTGATACGTCCAAAACGTATCTACTTTCCCGAACACTTTTGCTATTGTTTTGCCTCTAATTTGTGTATTTTGGATACAACTAACATGGACTAACGCTGTTTTCAGCAGAATTGCTCTGGTGTCTCGTTTTTGTGCAGAAACTCAACTTTCAGGAAAATCCCGGGATTAATTCCAATGGGCCTATTTTCACAGAAGAATAACGGAGCCAGAAGGCCAGAAGGAGGGGGCCACGAGGCAGCCACCCCACCAGGCGGCGCGGCAGGCCCCGCCGGCCTATGGTGGCGGCGCCTCGGGCAGCCCCAGTGCCCCCCTCTGGACTACTTAAGGGTTTCGACCTAAAAACGCACGGGGTTAGACGGAATTGCCGAAGACATCCAGAACTCCGCCGCCATCGCGAAACTCCGTCTCGGGACCAGAAACACTCCGCCGGGACGGGGAATTGGAGGAGATCATCGCCATCATCACCACCGACGCCTCTCCATCGACCATCCATGTTTCCCCCATCCATGTGTGAGTAATTCCACCGCTGTAGGCTGAAGGGGATGGTAGGGATTGGATGAGATTGATCATGTAATAGTCATAAATTGTTAGGGCATGGTGCCTAGTATCCGTAGTTGGTACTTTTATGATATTGTTGCAACTTGTTATGCTTAATGCTTGTCACTAGGGCCCGAGTGCCATGATTTCAGATCTGAACATGTTATTGTTTCATGATGATATTCATTGTTTTATGATCTTACCTGCAAGTTGTATACACATATTGCTATCCGGAACCCGAGGCCCCAAAGTGAGAAATTGGGACAACCGGAGGGGAAGGCTGTGATGTGAGGATCACATGTGTTCACGGAGTGTTAATGCTTTGCTCCGGTGCTCTATTAAAAGGAGTACCTTAATTACCAGTAGTTTCCCTAGAGGCCCGGCTGCCACCGGCTGGTAGGACAAAAGATGTTGTGCAAGTTTCTCATTGCGAGCACGTACGACTATATACGGAACACATGCCTATGGTTATTTAGTACTTGGATACCGCTTTATTATTATCTGCAAATGCCCTGCCTTGATTGTTACATGAGTTCTCCTATCCATGCAGCGCCCGTTCATCCATCCCTGTGCCTACAGTATTTTAATCCTGCTGTTTACTATAATCACTATTGCTGTCTTTGTTACACTGCTGCTTATATTTCACTACTGCTACTGCTATAGAACTGTTGCTACTGATAAACTCTTGCGAGCAAGTCTGTTTCCAGTGCAGCTGAATTGACAACTCCGCTGTTAAGGCTTACAAATATTCTTTGGCTCCCCTTATGTCGAATCAATAAATTGGGTTTTACTTCCCTCGAAGACTGTTGCGATCCCCTATACTTGTGGGTCATCAGTCTTCAATGACGGTTTGATACTGACGTTTGAGAAATCGGTCAGCGATTGTCTTTTTTTATGACGATACGGCGTTTTCGCGTCACAGATGGCGTTTTGGGCTGCTCGGCCCGAAAAATTAGTGACAGGCACGGTCTAAACGTCAACGATTGAGCAGAAATGAGCGTCGCGGGTGGTGGGCGGCCCGAACTGCGGAGTCAGCAGAGGGCGTCACAACAACTGGGCTTCGGGCCGGTGGACACACTGCACGCTTCGTTCACGTACTTTTCTGTCTGCCCGCAAAACAGTCCAAGGCCTGCAGACTGGGACCCATATTTGTAAGGGGAGACAACCACTGTCTGCACACATGTACCTGGCCTGCAGCACTCGGGCCCGCATGTCAGGTACCGACATGACCCACCTGCGTGGGGCCACCCATTCCGATAGCCTCCAGGCATGCACATGTCAGTACCACCAACATGGGCTCCACATGTCAGTTGCCATGCCAATTTTTTTTGCGCACGTGCCAGCACAAGTGTCTGCCTGCCGTCAATTCTGGACGCATGGCCCAGGTCAGAGCTTGCTGGGCCTACATAATACGTCGGGCCTACGTGGGTCCCAGGTTCCATTCCCGTCGGGCCCACATGGAGATGTGGCGTGGCCCCGCATGTCAGAGCTTTGGTGGGCCCGCATGTCAGAGCTTTGGTGGGCCTACGTACTTTGTCGGTCCTACATAGGTCCCATGTGACATTCCCATCGGGCCCACATGGAGATGTGTCAATTATGGATGTGTGGCCCCACATGCCAGAGCTGGGTGGGCCAGCATGGAAGAGATTGGTGGGTCCGAATGTCAGAGCTTGGTGGACCTACCAGGCCAGCGTGTGTCCTATGTTGCATTCCCGTCGGGCCCACATGTAGACGTGGGACCTACTGCATTCACTAGGTGTCCCACCTGTCAGTTACGCATCCAAGTGTCTTTGGGCCAGATTGGCTGACTAAAGGCCCAAGGCCTATTTATTCAGCTTGAACAAAGACACGCAGAGGAGCCCAACTTATATCGTCTGTTGGACCGACTGGCCAGTTACGCTCCGAGGTGCTCTTACCTATATTCGGTTGAATAAATGAACAAAGACACGCAGAGGAGCCAACTTATATAGTCTGTTGCTCCGACGGGCCAGTTTTTTTTTTTTTGGGAAGTTAGCTCCAATTATATGTTCTACGGCAAATGAAGGTGGACCTATATATGGGGCCTCTGTCTTCTTGGGCCTAATATCCGAACAAACTGAACTTTCTGATAAATGATATACAACGATTCTCAGTACAAAAAAACTGCATAACGAGTATCCAAGTTTATAATCCAACTAGTAACGCATATACAAAAAAGTACGGAGTACTCCGTCGTACAGAATCAGTCTCCGAAAAGCTTCTATGTAATTGTGAACACAGGGAGTACTCCCTGCGTCCCGGTGGATTGGGCTCACCTCCAAAATCTATTTGTCCCAGTTTAACCATGGATTAAGGCTCAATTACTATTCTCAGTTTAACCTTCTCTCCCCTCTTTGGCTAGTAAATGTGCATGCGTGTATGCACTGGATGTCCTCCATCGGTTCCCATCCTCAAATCAACAATAGCTGCTCTAATGAATGTGGAGTATTAGGGTCATGATTGGATGAAATATCTTGTGTGAAAAAGTTTAAGCGCCCAATCCCCTGTTGCCTGTCCCGATGAAACTGCTATCCCAATCCACCGGGACGGAGGGAGTAAGTAACTTTAAAATCGCTATTAAATATGGGTGTGGCTATTTCTCAGTCGAGAACTAACTTCGTTCTGTCATCAAATTTTAGTTGCAATTAATGTTTCAACTGATAACTATGACGAATCACCTAACAAATCAAACAGTGTAGGACTTTTTTTTTGCTGATTGTTTGTTCACAAGCAGCTAACCGAACCTGCCGCTCGGTAAACAGTGTAGGACTCTACTGAGCACAAACTTAATTCTCAGCTAGCGGAGAACTAGCAAATATTAACTAGATTCATACGAGTGGCAGACCGCATATAGAATTTTATAATTACATGAGTCCTTCCTGGTAAAAGTATGACAAAGGGAACATCAGGTAAGATTAACGAGCTGATCGACAACCTCCACCAAACGTTTCTGGACGCGCAGGTCATTGATCTACTTCCTCAGACCGTCGTTAGAGTTCCTGAAGCGAGTTAGCTTATCCTTTAAATCCAAAAGCATGTTGCGCATCTCAGAGCGCTTCATGTAGGCATCCACAAGCTCGCTTTCCGCCAACATGGCGTCATCCATAGCCTGATTGAGCTTCCCATTTAGAGTTAGATTCTCTTCGTGGAGGCGTTCGTAGTCAAGGAGTAGCTCGTGCCTCTTGGCAATCGCATCCTCGAAGCAAGCATTGCCCAGCTCCAAGCACACCAAGGTTTCCTTCTGGAGTACGATGGAGCATTTGGATGTTCTAATACTACCCGATGAGGCAGTACATAAAGGTCCGGTGCAGTATAGATGGATGTACCCTACAGAACATTGACTTGGCACGTCCAAGGTTGATGTTAAGATATTGCGTGGATAGTTTGTTAAGTGAGTGATATGCATCGTATCCACACATATATAAACTAAACTTGTAACTGAACTAGATATATTCACATAATCAGACTTGACTATGTTTTGCAGGTTCTTCGAAGAAACAAATTTACTAGGACCAATAATGTGTGAGGGTGGATTTGGGTTTAAGGATCATGATGTAAGATGTTCAGTTGCATCTTGTCTATTTTGTAACGGCAAGATCTCGCAGCTGCACCAAAAGGAACATGGTCATGCTAGTGATGTACTGCTGCCCGTTGTTGAGATATATAAGTCGATTGCCTAGCCCTTTCCATCAGTTCGGCCTTTTGATTGCGTTGGCTAGTGCATGAAGCTTGACACCCGTATCATGTGGTCCTGATATGAGGATAAGAACACCTTCAGCTTGCATTGCTAATGGTGTCTACTGCAGCACTGACATACCTTCAATGGAGACTGATGCAGCTGGAGTTGGTACTGGTGAGCCTGCACCTGACATCATCGTGCCACCTGAAGTAGGTGGTGTATTGGGATTAGACTGATAAGCATAGCACCTTCCAAAGAACAAGATGCTAATAGTGTTGGTTAAGGTGATTTTACGCCAAAAGTCATGTATGCTCACCAGGTGTCGTACCTAGTTTGGATATTGTGTTGTTACCCTTTTGTGGTTTGGTGTTTGTCCAATAGAGAAAGCTACTCTTTTCCCGTGTAAGTGTTATTATGTGAACAAAAGTTGTATGTACATATATATCGGTCAGAGAACCAAACTTGCATATTCTTGCCTGGTTATAACACATAATTCATAATAACAATTAAAAAGAAAAAGAACAGTTGCCTTTGTAATGTGATTATGCCAAGTAGATTGGACAACCAACCACAAACATTACGGGTCAACAGCCAAACGCATGCGAAAGTCATAAGGTAAGCTCCATAATACATGTTGAAACCAAAAGCCTAGAAACTATAAGAAAGGTAGCTCCACATCACAGTTCCACGACAGCAGCATACGGATCATAAAACATATATCAAGTCAGGACAGCTGCACCACTGGGTAAGCATCCATGGGGTCTGGCTCAAGAGCGAAGACTGTGTGAATGCTGCAAAATGTGGCTCTTGCCTCCCCCCACCCATACATCTTATCATGAAACCTTACCAAATCAGCGACGGGTGCTGTGCGCGCGAGGCAGCCGGCGGCGGCGACGTCTCAACGACGGACGGCGGTGCGACGGCGGAGTGCAGCTGTGCGCGCGGCGCGAGGGCGCGGTGTGTCGACGCGGCGGCACCGGAGACGGCGATGGCGCGCACGCGGGCATGCTGTACGTGCGCGCGGACGGCAACGGCACGCGCGTGGGCCGGGGTGCTATACGTGCGCGCGGACAGCGAAGGCCGGCGACGGCGACGGCGCGCGCGCAGGGGTGCTGTGCGCGCGGATGGCGACGGTGCGCGCGCGGGAATGTTGTGCGCGCGGGACGGCGACGGCGACTGCGCGCGCGGGGTTGTGCTGTCCGCGCGAACGGCGACGGCGCGGTGCTCACCCTTGCAGCGACGGCGGCGTGACGGCGACGACGGCGCGGACGGCGAGGTGGTCTGCGCGGATGACGGTGAGGAGTTTTTGCGGAGATGTGTGAGCAGTTGGCGGAGAAGATGGAGCCCGTAAACTTATACGTTGGGCATTTAGTCCTGGTTGGTGTCACCAACCGCGACTAAAGGTACTAAAGGCCTTTTTTTCGCTGGCTTTTCGTTCCCGCGCGGAAAACCCTTTAGTCCCGGTTGGTGTCACCAACCGCGACTAAAGGGTAGGTTTTTTCAAATTCATCTCAAATAATATATCAAACTGTTCAGAAAATTCATAACTAATTAATTTCAAATCAGAAAAATACAAATAATATATCAAAATATTCAGAAAAATAAAAGTTTATAATATAAATCTTCCAAATTTTTCCCGCCACTTCTTCCCACCGCTTCCTGCGCGCCTCTGTCTTCCCCCGCTTCCTGTCTTCCCACCATTGCTTCCCACCGCTTCCCGCCATTTCTTCTCGCCTCTGTCTTCCCGCCATTGCTTCCCACCGCTTCCCGCCATTTCTTCCCTCCTCTATCTTCCTGCCTCCTGTCTTCCCGCCATTTCTTTTCACCGCTCCCCTCCATTTCTTCCCGCCATTTCTCACAATATATATGTAGCCCGGCTTGGCCACCATTATGATATCTCTACAATCTCTCATCACTCGCCCATGGCTTCCACCGTACCCACTCTAACCTACCAGCAGGCGGAGGAGCTTTGCGCCTCAAACTACCCTTGCCCACCGGGCTACCGCGTCCCCGCCGGCTGGAGCCTTAGCGCCGGAGGCATGCCGGTCCCTCCCGTCCCTCAGGGTACTGCGCGTCGGGCGGCCATCACGAACCACTACTACCTCGACCTCACGCCGGAGCAGCGGATGAATCCCCATTGGCATCCTGACAACCAGCAGACTTGGGATGCCTTCTTTATCAGTCCGCATGAGAGGGCGCTCGCCAGGTATGAGGAGGACGATCTGCCTCCTGGGAACTTCCACGAGGCCGGCCGTCGGCTATGGTGGGGTGTCCGGACTCTACAGGGCGTCATGGACTACATCACGGCCGGCGATATCCCCCACCTGCGCTACCCTCACTACCAGTTGAGGTTCGAGCCACGTGCGCCGCCCGACGACAGCGACAATGACAGCGATGACAGGGACGATGATGGCGGCAACTTAGAAGGTGACAACTACGAGTACGATGGCGGCGACTACGAAGACTACGAGTATGCCGACTGCTCACGCAACCTGACGCGCGGGCGCACATGCTGTGCGAGGCGGGGCTCATCGTCCCACCGGATTGTCGGCTCCCCGAGCACAAAATAGCCAAATGTGGTGGGGGTGCGTTCTTCATGAGTATACTGCGACATTGTGCTGCCGCTAGCCTACCAGGACTATGTGCACTGGCGGCGGAGCTAGCTCACACCGGAGGCGCATGCGGGACCCATCTAGGCCGCCGATAGCCAACTGTGGTGGGGGTGCGTTCTTCATGAGTATACGGCGATGGCTAGGCAAGGCGCGCGGACAGCTGCGATATGGCGGGTGTTGTGCGCGCGCGAGGCGGTCGGCGGCGGCGACGTCGACGGCGGACATCGGCGACGGCGGGTGCTGTGCGCGCGCACGAGGCGGCCAGCGGCGGCGACATCGATGGCGGACAGCGGCGCGACGGGTGCTGTGCGCGCGAGGCGGCCGGCGGCGGCGTCTCGACGGCTGCGCGCGTGGCGCAAGGGCGCGGTGTCGACGCGCGCGGCAGCGACGGCGATAGCGCGCGCAGGCATGCTGTACGTGCGCGCGGACGGCGACGGCGTGCGCGTGGGCCGGGGTGCTGTACGTGCGTGCGGACGGCGACGGCCGGCGACGGCGATGGCGCGCGCGCGGGGGTGCTATGCGCACGGACGGCGACGGCGCGAGCGCGGGAATGTTGTGTGCGCGGGACGGCGACGGCGAGCGCGGGGTGTGAGCGACGGCGACGGCGCGGTGCTCACCCTTGCGGCGACGGCGACGGGCGGCGACAGCCGCGTGATGGCGACGACGGCGCGGACGGCGGGGTGCTCTGCACGGACGACGGCGAGGAGTTTTGGCGGAGAAGTGTGAGCAGTTGGCGGAGAAGATGGAGCGCGCAAACTTATACATTGGGCCTTTAGTCTCAGTTGGTGTCACCAACCGCGACCCTTTAGTCGCGGTTGGTGACAAAGGACTTTTTTTCTGGCTTTTCATTCCCGCGCGGAAAACCCTTTAGTCCCGGTTGGTGTCACCAATCGCGACTAAAGGGCGCGGTTGGTGACACCAACCGGGACTAAAGGGTTTTTTCAAATTCATTTCAAATAATATATCAAACTGTTCCAAAAATTCATAACTAATTAATTTCAAATCAGAAAAATACAAATAATATATAAAAATATTCAGAAAAATAAAAGCTTATAACATAAATCATCCAAATTTTTCCCGCCTTTTCTTCCCGCCACTTCTTCCCACCGCTTCCCGCGCGCCTCTGTCTTCCCCCGCTTCCTGTCTTCCCGCCATTGCTTCCCACCGCTTCCCGCCATTTCTTCTTGCCTATGTCTTCCCGCCATTGCTTCCCACCGCTTCCCGCCATTTCTTCCCTCCTCTGTCTTCCTACCTCCTGTCTTCCCGCCATTTCTTTTCACCGCTCCCCTCCATTTCTTCCCGCCATTTCTCACTATATATATGTAGCCCGGCTTGGCCACCATTATGATATCTCTACAATCTCTCATCACTCGCCCATGGCTTCCACCGTACCCACTCTAACCTACCAGCAGGCGGAGGAGCTTTGCGCCTTGAACTACCCTTGCCCACCAGGCTACCACGTCCCCGCCGGCTGGAGCCTTAGCGCCGGAGGCGTGCCGGTCCCTCCCGTCCATCAGGGTACTGCGCGTCGGGCGGCCATCACGAACCACTACTACCTCGACCTCACGCCGGAGCAGCGGATGAATCCCCGTTGGCCTCCCGACAACCAGCAGACTTGGGATGCCTTCTTCATCAGTCGGCATGAGAGGGCGCTCGCCAGGTATGAGGAGGACGGTCTGCCTCCTGGGAACTTCCACGAGGCCGGCCGTCGGCTATGGTGGGGTGTCCGGACTGTACAGGGCGTCATGGACTACATCACGGCCGGCGATATCCCCCACCTGCGCTACCCTCACTACCAGTCGAGGTTCGAGCCACGTGCGCCGCCCGACGACAGCGACAATGACTGCGATGACAGCGATGATGATGGCGGCAACTTAGAAGGCGACAACTACGAGTACGACGGCGGCGACTACGAAGACTACGAGTATGCATATTATAGGCCTAGGCAGGAGTATGACTAAATCACTCCAACATTCCAAGATGTACTCGTAGGCCTAGACATGGCCAACATTTCAAATTTCATGTATCGTCAGTGGTATCTCGAATCAATCGAATCATTTCAAAGTTTGGTACAATAAATTATTACACATCATTTCTTCGCTTGTGTCCCTTGCTTACGATTGTGCCGTAACCATGGAGCATACCCCTTTTATCCCGGGTGGGGGCTCCAACCGGGTCAAAAGATGGGGGGCTTAATCTGGGGGAGGCTTATGTGGTGTTTGCCATATCTGGGGGGGGGGGAGGGTGCTTATCTGGGAGGGCCTTATCTGAGGGGCGAGGGGATTATCTGGAGGCACGCCGCTATATATAGCCCCTCCGAGGAGAGCAGAGAGAGCAGCCCGGGAGCAGAGAGAGGAGAGGCAACAACTAGGATGGAAAGAGCCTCTCCGGCGGAGCTTCTCGAATATGTCTTAGATGGCCGGCCGTCTTAGACATATTCGGAAGCTCCGCCCGAGCGAACTCTTCCCGCAAGAAGCACACCCGCCCGAAAGCTTCTCGAAGATGTCGTTGGTGCTCACGCCCTAGGACATCTTCGGAAGCTCCGCCAGTGTTGGGGAAAAGGTTGGGAAATCTCCCGTGGCGGAACTTCTCAAAGATGTCATTGGTGCACACGCCCTACGGCATCTTCGGAAGTTCCGCCTCGGAAATTTTTTCCTGCAAGCCCGTGAAAGACTCCATCTCAGATAATATAATTCACATGATCCATACAAAGTTTATAACAATTTTTTCTCAACAAAGTTTGGTACAATAAATTATTACACATCATTTCTTCACTTGTGTCCCTTGCTTACGATTGTGCCGTAACCAATGAGCATCCTCATCATTTAACTTCATGCTTGGGTCAGTGTTCATTTTGAAGGGCGGAATTTCACCAAACTTATTATAATCTTCTGACATGTCTGTCTTGTCCTCCACTCCCACGATGTTTCTTTTCCCTGAAAGAACTATGTGGCGCTTTGGATCATCACATGATGTACTCGTTTACTTATCTTTCCTTTTTCTCGGTTTGCTAGTCATGTCCTTCACATAGAAAACCTGAGCAACATCTTTGGCTTGGACGAATGGTTCTTCAAGGTAATCAAGATTTTTGAAATCCACCATTGTCATTCCGTATTGCTCGTCCAACTTTACCCCACCTCCTGTCAGCTTGAACCATTTGCACCGAAACAAAGGGACCTTAAAGGAGGGTCCATAGTCAAGTTCCCATATCTCCTCTATGTAACCATAATATGTGACCTTTTTCCCATTGTCGGTTGCTGCATCAAAGCGGACACCACTGTTTTGGTTGGTGCTCTTTTTATCTTGGGCGATCGTGTAAAATGTATTCCCATTTATCTTGTACCCTTGGAAAGTTGATATAGTCGAAGATGGTGATTTGGCCAACATGTACATCTGATCTGCAACATCATTGTCACGCATTAAATGTTTTCGCAACCAACTGCCGAAAGTCTCCATGTGGACCTTTGTAATCCAGGATTTAGGCTTCCCCGGGTTGTTTGAGCGTAAAATATTCTTGTGTTCCTCGAAGTATGGAGCCACCAAGCTAGAATTTTGTAGAACTGTGTGGTGTGCTTCAGTCATAGAATGGCCGTCCATACATATCGTTGATTTCCTTCCGATCGAGCCTTTTCCACTTAGTCTTCCCTCGTGCCGCGATTGAGGAAGACCAATCGACTTAAGGTCAGGAACAAAGTCAACACAAAACTCAATTACCTCCTCTGTTCCATAGCCCTTGGCGATGCTTCCTTCCGGCCTAGCACAGTTACGAACATATTTCTTTAATACTCCCATGAACCTCTCAAAGGCACTACAAGAAAAGTTGCCATAGCCGACGAAGTTAAAGTCACGCCGTGGTTGCTGATGCACCTTGGCCGACGATTTTTGCTCTCTACGTGGTGCATGTCAAAACTTTTTTTTTCTCATTTTTGAGGCCACCTAGCCCGATGAAAACGTGGAAAATATCGCGTATGGTGGCCCGGGACGTGGTGCATGATGAATTCTCGGGTGCGCCGGCCGAGTCAACACAAATTCGCACCGCCCAGGGATGTAGGGCCCAGATGGCAGCCTCTCTAGCATTGTTTTTTTCTCGATCGCGCCATCTCGTTCAACGCTCTCCGATCGAGCCGTTTACGATGCAGGATCATGGGTCCCGCATGTCATCCTCTATGAACGAAAATTCTTTATTTTCTTGGATTTTTTGACCCCCTGATTTCTGGCTACTTCCTTTTTCTTTTGATCCTGTGCCGCCTTGGAAACGTTGAGACCGCTGCTGCAAAATGGGACCCGCATGTCATCCTCTATGACAATCAAGTTTCTTTTCTTGGAGTTATTTTGACCCCCTGATTTCTGGCTACTTCCTTTTTCTTTTGATCTCATGCCGCCTTTAGAAACGTTGAGACCGCTGCTATAAAATGGGCCCCACATGTCATCCTCTATGTACAATCAAGTTTCTTTTCTTGGAGTTATTTTTGGCACCTGATATTTGGTCACTTGCATTTTTCTTTCGATCCCGTGCCGCCTCTGAAACATTGAGACCGCTGTTACAAAATGGGACCCACATGTCATCCTCTATGTATAATCAAGTTTCTTTTCATGGATTTTTTTGACCCCCTGATTTTTGGCTACTTCCTTTTTCTTTTGATCCCGTGCCGCCTTGGAAACATTGGGACCGCTGCTGCAGAATGGGACCCGCATATCATCCTCTATGTACAATCAAGTTTCTTTTCTTGGAGTTATTTTTGGCACCTGATATTTGGTCACTTGCCTTTTTCTTTCGATCCCGTGCCGCCTCTGAAACGTTGAGACCGCTGCTGCAAAATGGGACCCGCATGTCATCCTCTATGTACAATCAAGTTTCTTTTCTTGGATTTATTTGACCCCCTGATTTCTGGCTACTTCCTTTTTCTTTTGATCCCGTGCCGCCTTGGAAACGTTGATACCGCTGCTGCAGAATGGGACCCGCATGTCATCCTCTATGTACAATCAAGTTTCTTTTCTTGGAGTTATTTTTCGCACCTGATATTTGGTCACTTGCATTTTTCTTTCGATCCCGTGCCACTTTTAAAATGTTGAGACCGCTGCTGCAAAATGGGACCCGCATGTCATCCTCTATGTACAATCAAGTTTCTTTTGATGGATTTTTTTGACCCCCTGATTTCTGGCTACTTCCTTTTTCTTTCGATCTCATACCGCCTTTGGAAACGTTGAGACCGCTGCTGCAAAATGGGACCCGCATATCATCCTCTATGTACAATCAAGTTTCTTTTCTTGGAGTTATTTTTGGCACCTGATATTTGGTCACTTGCCTTTTTTTTCGATCCCCTGCCGCCTCTGAAAAGTTGAGACCGCTGCTGCAAAATGGGACCCGCATGTCATCCTCTATGTACAATCAAGTTCCTTTTCTTGGATTATTTTTGGCTCCTGATATTTGGTCACTTGCCTTTTTCTTTCGATCTCATGCTGCCTTTCAAACGTTGAGACCCATGCTGCAAAATGGGACCCGCATGTCATCCTCTATGTACAATAAAATTTTCTTTTCTTGGATTAATTTTGGCTCATGATATTTGGTCACTTGCCTTTTTTTTTCGATCCCGTGCCGCCTTTGGAAACGTTGAGACCCCTGATGCAAAATGGGACCCGCATGTCATCCTCTATGTACAATAAAAGTTTCTTTTCTTGGATTAATTTTGGCTCCTGATATTTGGTCACTTGCCTTTTTCTTTCGATATCATGCCGCCTTTCAAACGTTGAGACCGCTGCTGCAAAATGGGACCCGCATGTCATCCTCTATGACAATCAAGTTTCTTTTCTTGGAGTTATTTTGGCTCCTGATAATTGGTCACTTGCCTTTCTCTTTCGATCTCATGCCGCCTCTGAAACGTTGATACCGCTGCTGTAAAATGGGACCCGCCTGTCATCCTCTATGTGCAATCAAGTTTTTTTCTTGGATTAATTTTGGCTCCTGATATTTTGTCACTTGCCTTTTTCTTTCGATCTCATGCCGTCTCTGAAACGTTGATACTGCTGCTGCAAAATGGGACCCGCATGTCATCCTCTATGTACATTAAAAGTTTCTTTTCTTGGATTAATTTTGGCACCTGATATTTGGTCACTTGCCTTTTTCTTTCAATCTCATGCCCCCTTTCAAACGTTGAGACCGCTGCTGCAAAATGGGACCTGCATGTCATCCTCTATGTACAATAAAAGTTTCTTTTCTTGGATTTTTTTTCACCCTCTGATTTTTAGCTATTTCCTTTTTCTTTTGATCCCCTGCCGCCTTGGAAACGTTGAGACCGCTACTGCAAAATGTGACCCGCATGTCATCCTCTATGTACAATAAAAGTTTCTTTTCTTGGATTATTTTCGGCTCCTGATATTTGTTCACTTCCCTTTTCGATCTCATGCCGCCTCTGAAACGTTGAGGAAGCTGCTGGCTCATGGGACCCGCATGTCATCATCTATGTACAATAAAAGTTTCTTTTCTTGTATTTTTTTCACCCTCTGATTTTTGGCTATTTCCTTTTTCTTTTGATCCCCTGCCGCCTTGGAAACGTTGAGTAAGCTGCTGGCTCTTGGGTCCCACATGTCAGCCTCTCTGAACGACAAACCTTTCCTTTCTTGGATTTATTTTTGAACCTTGATTTCGAGCTACTTGCCTTTTTCTTTCGATCCCCTGCCGCGTTTGAAACGTTGAGGCCGCTCCTGCAAAATGGGACCCATATGTCATCCTCCCTGTACAATATACGTTTTCTTTCCTGGATTATTTTTGCCCCCCTGATTTCTAGCAAATTGACCTTTTCTTTCTATCCCCTGCCGCCTTGTTAACGTTGAGGATGCTGCTGCAAATGGGTCCCATGTGTTAGCCTCTCTGAAGTATGAATGTTTCCTTTCTTGGATTTATTTTTAACCACTAATTTCGGGCTACTTGCCTTTTTTTCTTTGGATCTCCTGCTGGCTTTGAAATGTTGAGGACGCTGCTGGCTCATGGGTCCCACTTGTCATCCTCTCTGAACGATAAATGTTGAGGCCTCTGCTGCAAGATGGGTCCCATGTGTCAGTATGTATGTTTAATAAATGTTTCCTTTCTCTGATTTATTTTTGACCCCTGATTTCTGGCTAATTTGCTTTTTTCTTTCGATCCTCTGCCACCTTGTTAATGTTGAGGATGCTGCTGGCAGATGGGTCCTACATGTCAGCCTCTATGTACAATAAACATTTACTTTCTTGGATTATTTTTTGGCACCTGATTTCTACCTACTTGGATTTTTCTTTCGATCCCCTGCCGCCTTTGATAGGTCCCATATTTCAGCCTCTATGTACATATACAGTGGGGGAAGCTTTGATATGATGAGCTCTAAAATTAAGTTCGGAAGGTTTCGGCTGGCATCAAAGTAGGGTGGGCCAAGATGACCGCGACAGGTCTATTTTTAATGGGCTCATTAGAACAATTCAGTTTGCTGGGGGTGCCCGGCCCACCTGATCTGGGTGTGTTCCCCTCAACAACAACAAAAAAACTAATCTGGGTGTAGCTCCTCCGGAATCGAAACAAAAGACCTGGGGCAGGGACAAAAATAAGACGGAATAAGCTCCCCAAAAATTGCATAAATTCATGTGAAAAGTCGCCCCTATCTCCTTCGTCGCCATGCTCTTCGCTAGATGCACTGGCGTTCAACTAGGCCGCGCAACAAAGCTTCTCCAGGCCTCTTTTAGCCGAGCCAGCCGTGCACCGCTGGCTGCGCCGTTCTTCTCTTGAAGCACCGGCGGCGGTCAACTAGTCGATCGACAGGTATGCATGTTATCTTCAGGGCTGGGAAATTGTCGGACTAATTATCACTGGAAGAGTGTAGTCAACCCCCATATAATTTTGTTTGCTTGCTGCAACCGATCGGTTGCATTTTTTTGCTCTAGATCTATTTCTTATACTAGTCATTGTTTTCCGTTAGATCTCTTTATTCTAAGGTCTAAGTCTTAGTCGAATGAGACTTAACTTATGTCTCAGTTAGTGTGTTTCGATGTGGGTCTTAATAAAGTACAAACAGTAGCAAACACGAATCTTGAAGCAGAAACAAAATCCAACGATGGAGCACGTGACTAAGACATAAGCTACATCTCAGCTAGCTGAAACTTAGCAATTCCTTTATTCTAATTGGTTGGTCATGTGTTGCGTTCCATCCATTGGTTCTGTCAAATATGTAACCGCGCAGTCAATCTGTTTGCTGAAAAAATATGTTGCCTTCGTTCGTGTATTCCATATGTTTGCTGATACAATGTGTCATTTATAGTTTTATATAAAATCTGTTTGCTCAGATATCTAGGCATGGATTTGTTCTCAACTTGTTCGTTGAAATAGCTTAAAGCTTCTGACCATCTATTTTCAAGGTGTGCTTGCAGAGTTGCGAAGGATATTTTGGGAAATCTATAGTAAAGTTAACTTTTTGACAGAAGAGTGGTAGAATGTCTTATGAATGAGACATCAGAAATCGTGTGCAAGATTGAGCTGATATATCCTCCATGCTTCTTTGATAGTACGATGGAGCATTTGGATGTTCTAATACTACCCGATGAGGCAGCACATAGAGGTCCGGTGCAGTATAGATGGATGTACCCTACAGAACATCGACTTGGCACGTCCAAGGTTGATGTTAAGATATTGCGTGGATAGTCTGTTAAGTGAGTGATATGCATCGTATCCATACATATATAAACTGAACTTGTAACTGAACTAGATATATTCACATAATCAGACTTGACTATGTTTTGCAGGTTCTTCGAAGAAACAAATGTACCAGGACCAATAATGTGTGAGGGTGGATTTGGGTTTAAGGATCATGATGTAAGATGTTCAGTTGCATCTTGTCTATTTTGTAACGGCAAGATCTCGCAGCTGCACCAAAAGGAACATGGTCATGGTAGTGATGTACTGCTGCCCGTTGTTGAGATGTATAAGTGGATTGCCTAGCCCTTTCCATCAGTTCGGCCTTTTGATTGCGTTGGCTAGTGCATGAAGCTTGACACCCGTATCATGTGGTCCTGATATGAGGATAAGAACACCTTCAGCTTGCATTGCTAATGGTGTCTACTGCAGCACTGGCGTACCTTCAATGGAGACTGATGCAGCTGGAGTTGGTACTGGTGAGCCTGCACCTAACATCATCGTGCCACCTGAAGTAGGTGGTGTATTGGGATTAGACTGATAAGCATAGCACCTTCCAAAGAACAAGATGCTAATAGTGTTGGTTAAGGTGATTTTACGCCAAAAGTCATGTATGCTCACCAGGTGTCGTACCTAGTTTGGATATTGTGTTGTTACCCTTTTGTGGTTTGGTGTTTGTCCAACAGAGAAAGCTACTCTTTTCCCGTGTAAGTGTTATTATGTGAACAAAAGTTGTATGTACATATATATCGGTCAGAGAACCAAACTTGCATATTCTTGCCTGGTTATAACACATAAGTCATAATAACAATTAAAAAGAAAAAGAACAGTTGCCTTTGCAATGTGATTGTGCCAAGTAGATTAGACAACCAACCACAAACATTACAGGTCAACAGCCAAACGCATGTGAAAGTCATAAGGTAAGCTCCATAATACATGTTGAAACCAAAAGCCTAGAAACCATAAGAAAGGTAGCTCCACATCACAGTTCCACGACAGCAGCATACGGATCATAAAATATATATCAAGTCAGGACAGCTGCACCACTGGGTAAGCATCCATGGGGTCTGGCTCAAGAGCGAAGACTGTGTGAATGCTGCAAAATGTGGCTCTTGCCTCACCCCACCCATACATCTTATCATGAAACCTTACCAAATCAGCATGAATCATCTTGACATAAACATAACTCCTCTCTCCATGCTGATGGGATTGAACAATGCGCCAGTTGAAGTGCTTCAGCTTGTCGAACAGTATGCAGGAGATGACGAAGCATGTTGGCCGGTCTTTTGTAGTGACAATGGCTTGGAGTAGCTGGTCCTGTGAGCCACCCAACTGTATCTTTAGAGCTTGAAGGCCAGTCCGTGCCATATAAGCTACCGTTGCTGACTTCAGCTCAGGTTCAGGTGAATGACAGGTGACATCTTGTCTTAGAGATGCAGATCCTTCTTGATCAGATTCAGCGGAATCATCACCACCACTTACAGGTGCATCAGGTTCTACAGAAGGCACATCAGGTACATGCTCCAGTTCATAGGAGTCTGGTGGGACAACACCATTTGCTGGAATCTCTATAATACCAGCTCCAGGTAGACCACCAGTCTAAACCACCAATATCCACTTCAGAGGATTCTCGTGGCACGACACCTTTCGCTAGAGGCTCTACCCTACCAGCTCCAGGTCCACCACCAGTCAGTACTGTGGGCATAGTTATGATTGTGGGTAGAACAAATACAAAACCTCCTTCGTGTGGCATGACAACTTCGGGTGCAGGATCAGCAGTACCAACTCCAGCATCAGCACCAGTTACATTGGTCTTGACAATAGGTAAACAGTCTTGCTCCAGTTCAGAGGATTCCAGTGGCACGACACCGTTCGCTAGAGGCTCTACACTAGCAGCTCCAGCTGCACCACCAGTTTCTACAGCAGGGGGAAAACCCAATCCACAACCTCCTTCATGTGGCACGATGATGCCAGGTATAGGCTCATCAGTACCAGGTCCAGCTGCATCAGTCTCCATAGATAGTTAACAAGGTGGCGTCGGAGGTTTAAAAGACTGGCATGCCGTTTCACCTTTGTCATTAGACAATATAGAGTTTTCTTCAACTCTATGTTTCTGCAATAATAAGTACATGAACAGAAATTAGACCAGAGCATCTAGCCATCTAACGGGGGCAGCGGCAAAACAAGCGTCGTTCCATATGTTTACCTTGCCATCTGGGATATCAGAACACACAGATTTAGAAGTCATTTCACATAGCATCCGCTTTTTCGTTCCTTCCCCTACGTCCATCTGGAATAAGTAATACTATTGATCACATAAAACTAATTAATCAAATATATGCATATGTTGAGAAGTTTGCACGGCAAATTGTGGATTTTGCTTTCATCACCTACGAATCGTCATTCTATATATTTACCTTGTCATCTGGGATATCAGAAGTCACAGAATGGGAAGTCATTTCACTAAGTATCGGTTTTTTCGCTCTTTCCCATCCATCCATCTGCAATAAGAAGTACTATTGATCACATAAAGCCAATTCATTGAATATATGCATATGTTGAGAAGTTTGCACAACAAATTGTAGATTCTACTTCCAATCACCAAGTAATCTCGTGAGAAATGCATGATCAAGATATGTTTCTCCCTCTTGATCAAGATCTGCATCTCCATTAAGACTAATCATCATGCGATGGTGCTCTTCAGAAGAGTGCATGCACTTCCAATCACCAGACAAGCAAAAAATTGTTGATTCTAGTAATGCTTAATCAGCGATGGCCATGGAACGGCCACATATCGACCAAGCAAAAAAAAATATCATCAGCCTACTGACCACCAAGCAAAACAAACTAGGCCCCTACATGGCCTCACAAATCATCATCAAACGTCGATCAAACTAGCAAGTTTGAACATGGATTCCTAATTTATTTTTCGATAAAGGGAATATATTAATATCGAAAGATATCGATTACACTGAGCCTCTGCAACAACGCAATACCTTACTGGTAGTACGGATGCACATGGATTCCTAATACTCCCTCCGTTCGGTTTTAATTAGTCGACGCGAGGGAGAGAAGAAAATGAACTGTCGATGCTTTCAGCAAGAGTCAATTAAATACGAACGGACGAAGTACGTAGTAGTATTGACAAATATCCGAATCTTGTCTAAAAACAAATTGGCATGTAAATCCTAGTAGTCTACTAAACTAGGATCAATACCCTAGATTAGGGTTGCAAGCGGCGTCCGCGAATCGTCCCGCAAAGCAGAAAATTAGAGCAAATAGTGGTTGAGATTAGAGCAGATTTAAAGCACTCGCACTGAAACTAGCTAGCCCGCTACCCACCCCGCTTGACACCCTGCCCTAGATGTGAATCTACACCAAACATTCAAACAAGGATGAGCAACCGCCAATAAAAATTTATCCGCATCATCATATCTACCATACACAAGGGTATGGTGATTTCACATACAGCCATTGTTGCCGCGGGACGAGGTTGAGGGATGCGCCGCAGAGAAGGTGCCTCACGCCACTGTCGCCGCCGCCGTCGAAGAGGAAGTCGAAGCCACGCGATTGTGGTCGCCGATATGGAGGTGGAGCTACTAGGGAAGAGGTGGAGGTGGAGAGGGAGTGATGGTTTGTACTAGTGGCGGCCGGGGAGGTAGTTATAAATGCAGCATCTCTCTCTTTTTTGGCAAGGAATGCAGCATCTCTTGGAAGGCAACGAGGCGACGCACTGTACACATGCGTGCAAACAAGTGGAGTAGACTACAATATATTGTACTACTCCAGATTTCGTATATTACTATAATAATATGGGCGGAGAAATTTGGACGCATCTGTGTTGTCTTGTCAAATGAATGACCAGTATTTGCTTTTAGTACTCCAGATTTGGGCGACCCAAGGAAGTAGAGATAGTAATGTACGCCATCTAGCTGCACGCTATCAAATCAAATAAATGGTCATGCCATTTACTTTTAAGATGGTGCAGTAGTTATTTTGACCAAAGAAACATTCACGCTTGCTGATTAGTTTTGATAGTACTAGTACTAATATTTTTGATGGGTATACATTTACTGTCCGCTAGCAAAGATTGTTTGGCACATTGTTCTTATGGCTTTCAACATCACACCCCTTAATAATATTATTAATCAATTTTTGGGCAATTGATTGAGCTGTGTTAATAAAAAATTAAAAACCACAAATCCAACTGTACGATTTTAAGGGCCATATGAAGGAGAAGGAATGATTTTAAATGCCATATGGAGTACCTCCAACCATGTGAAATCTGGTTCTTTCATGCAGGTGATACCCATGGCTTCGCATTGGGTCTTTATGTGGTCCTACATACAGTCAACTATGAAGTACCACGATTTGGTTTTTGGGTGCAACCGGCTAGAGAATGATGCACGATGTGGTCCTACCGCATGTTGATGTGTATGTGTAAGTATCATACACTAGAATGTCTTCTATGTTTAGATGGCTGATCTACGTTTATACTTTGTGTGAACCATGAGGTTAAGACTTTTGTACTGTAATAAATATTGCTAAATAACATAATAAAAAAGTTGCAAGCACAAATCAATGTAGAGGAATAAAAAAATAGTATATATGTATGCCTCTAGGGACACTGAAACAACCAAACAACCATGCATGTGTATAGAACGTATTTGATCAAATTACAAGAAGCACCTGTGTGCATGCAAATAGCATCAATTTATCACCTAAGTTCATTAGCTATAAATAGTTAAATAGGAGTCAAGACCAACTGAGCTAGCTAATATGATCCTACTATTACATAAATATCCCTAACTCTGCTTGTCTTGGTTCCAGTCCAGCGCGTTGGTGTAGCTTGGGATGAACCAAAACCCCGTCTGCCAGTCGGCCGCTAGAACGCTGCTTGAGAAAGAGATGCTTTGCTGGTGTTCGCCATTCAGACTGAAGCGGAAAATTTCAAGACGTGATGTGTTAAACTGAAGGCCAATGGCCTGAGGCGTGGTGTAGTTGCAGTTTCTTCTTGTCAAATATCCTGGGGGAAATGTTGCACCACCCACTGGCATGAAAAATGCGATAGTTCACCCAAAGGAACATAGAATAGTCTCCAAGATTTGTAACCCTTTCCCACGGGTAAGCTGGATGTAACCAACTAGTGTCCTTCAAGAATACAATGCAGGTATACCCCGAAGTATAGATGCGAACAGGGCGACCGCAATGGACAACAGGGGTACTATCATAAGTTAGAGCACCGTCAATATCCATTACGCCACGTGTATAGACCAGGAGAAGTCTAGAACAATCTTGAGATCTTGCCAGCCACCACGTACGACTATTAGACTCATCATCATCATCGTCAAGATCAAGTCCAGCCATCCACAGAAGGTGTGGAGCAGGGAGCACTATAGGACCTTGAAAAACAAAAGAACACGTCACATGAAAATATCTTTCATGATTTATCTACTAGTGATATTGATTTGATATTGTAGATGCCAATACTAGTATTTTATAAAATCATGGTCGAACATAAGATAGTTTGAAATATATTTCGAACATCTTGGTAAAACTTTATATGGATTGAAAACATATTCCCCAAAATATTGGTCCAAATTTTAGATGGTTTGACTATAGTACTCCTTATTCTCTAGAACTGGGGGAATATAAACAAATGAAAGTCTTCATCAATATTGCGTGGCACCTTTATTGATTCTATTTCTTTTCTACCTTACATTTTCCAGGGTGTAATAATAAAGAAACTTAATTACTAGGGGGGATTTTTTCTACGGAACAGCATGCACATTAGACCATACTAAAATTCCTATAGATGTTAAATTATATAAGTATATATGTCCATACCACAAGAGGGTTATGGTGTGCACCTATGGAATTCCTTTAAGCCAAAAGAGGCCAAGACAGTTCAGCAAATAATTAGGGGTCATCCAGGAATAGAATAAAGCTACCATGCTATATAAGCTACGTATATAAAAAAAATAGGGAGGAAATGTTACCAAATTGATGAGGATCCCATGCATAAACATTTCCAATCTCAGTAACGGCGAACAGATGTCGGTTATGTATAATTGCATCGCAGTATCTGGCGTTGTATTGAAACTGGTTCTCAAGAACTATCCATGTACGAGGAATTTCGCCATGGAGGTAGGAAATTGCAAAGTCGAAGATAGCGACAAGGGAGAAATCTTCATACCCCCCAGCAGCTGTAGGAACTTGGCAAATAGCTATCTTCTGCAGTTGAATAACGTAACCCTTATACCCGAATATAAGTGGATTGCTTGTGGTTTCAAACTCCTTCATCAAAGATGGAAGGTCAATATTGCGATGAGTGTAGACATAGACCCGGTTCCACTTGCATTCGGGGCCAACCGTGGCGATCCAATCTCCATTGGCGCCTGCCCGCTCCTAATCCTTACCGTGTGGCATTAGGCCATCGTAGGAGAACCTGTCCAGCGGCACTAGTTTGCACTTGCTGTGCATGGCAAATCCTCATTGAACACCCACGGTGTATCCGCCGGGTCACAACAGAGGATACACGGAAGGCCAAACGGCTGAGAAGCAGGCAGAGTGGCACTGTATTTGGCCGATGGAAGAATACTTTTGGAGGAACCGACTAGGGACGCGGCGGTGATGGTGTCGCACTGGCTGATGAGCACTTCAAGGGGGCCTTCCGTAAAAACCTTGTGAAACAGCCCAGATCCACAGACCGTGCTCGATTTCGCCATCGCAAGGAGGCAGGTGGTACAATGGGGTTGGGGATTTTCTTGGGAGATTTACTGATTTGAACTTTGGGAGAGAGATGGCGATCAATGGCGGCAGGTGGGGGTTTGAGATGGAGAACAGAGGCTCTCAAACTAGGCACTGCTGGATAGGATGCGAAAGCACCATGGCGGAGACGCAGGCGCGTGCTATGGAAGGTGGGCGGTGACAAGGGATTAACTTGTCAATGCCTACAGATTGTAGACTTAGGGTTTGCGGAAAGTAGAGGGCAAGTAGGTCTCGACGGTTTCAGCCGAAAAGGTGCTCGACTAACGGTTACGGTGGTTTTGTTGACAATAGATTCGATCCCTCCTTTCTCCCTCGGCTCCCCTTTATATAAGAGGTGGAGCCGAGGCTTTCCTTGTCGTACAAGATACAAATTACAAGAGGCTTATGGGCCTTTCCTATTTTGCTATCGTATTCCTATTACATCTCGAATTTCCTTGTACATACTTCTTTGGGCTTCCGAGCTTCTCGATCTTCGGGTCCATGGGCTTCTCGTCCTTTACAGATAACCTGGGTACCTTATACGGCATGCCTGTTAGGCATACCTATGTGAGTAGCCCCCCGAGATTTTGCTTGAATCGTAGAGTCGAGTAAAATCTCCATCATAAGAACTGCAATGCATGTTTACCGTAACAATTATTTTGCTCAACATTTATCTTAATTACAGGGATATTGGTAAATGAGGCTGGTTCATCTGACGGATCAGGTACCAGTTAATTGCTCTTGTGGCAAACCCGCATAAACCTACTTCATGCTCGAGTCCCTGGACTCGAACTCGGGATACTGGCGTAATTCAACATGTGCCGCTTAAGGACTTACCATTATCGAACTCCAGCTTTTATTTTATCGAGTACCCAACGCGTCCGTCAGGATTTTTCTTCACATCTGTTGATGTTGATAAAGTGGGAGAGCGCATTCAGGTGCGATGCCACGCCACACAGGACGGATCCTGGGGTCTTACGTTCGCACTCTTTTTTCGAGTAATGGCATTCAGAGTTATAATCGCGGCGAACACGCTCTGAGAATATTTTGTCGAGTACCTTTATTCGGCTGATGGAATACTTCATTCCTTCGAGATGATATATTTATGTCGAACAATATCTTGATCTCCCGATGGGAGTACATGACGAGTTATGTATAACTTGAAGATGTACAGTAATTTCTTCGACATAACTTTTCTATATTGTCTTTGCATATTTTTTCCTTCCTCCTTTTTTTTGTATTATATCGGGTGCGCGACCAGCGCTCCCGATGGGAGTAGCCCCCGAGGCTACAACCGAGTGTTTACACTTGGTTGTAGGCTCAACTTCTGTTATCCATCCACTCTATTTTGCATCCTTGAAACGAGAACTTGGTGTTTCCTCCTCTATTCATTTCATCGGGTGCGTGACCAGTGCTCCCAATGGGAGTATCCCCCGAGGCTACAGCCGAGTGTTTGCACTTGGTTGTAGGCTCATCTTCTGTTACTTTGCCACTTTATATTTTCAATTTTACCTCTTATTAGAAACTTTATTCAATGTTTCGGATAAGAGTAGCCCCCGAGCATGTGAACAGATGCTTGCATCTGGACATAAGCTCCCGAACTTTCCTTTGAATAAGTATCACTTCAACTCCCAAAGTTTTCTTCCCATTATATTCTGCCGGACCTCTCAAACTTTTCCTCAACTATGCACTTCCTCAACTTCCGAAGTTTTCTTGCTATGATGTTGCTGCTGACGATAACCACGTTTCTCCACCTTGGGAAGACAGGCCTCTGACCATGCACTGTTTTGTGGGTCCAAAAACCCTGCACTTCCTCCACGTCGCGTAAGTGGACCGCACACGTCCTCCTTAATTTCCGGCACGCACACAGTAACTTCCCTCAGTAAAAATTAAACCAATAAGACCTTTTTACCCTCGGGACACGCATACGATTCTAAACTCTCCTTTTTTCATCCAACGGTTGGACACATCGTCTTCCTCCTATATAAGAAACCTTTGACCCTCACTTTATCCCCTTCGCTGCGCCGCCCAAATCATCTCTCTCTCCGCCATTTTTCCCTCTTCGAGCTCCTCGCATACACATCCTTCCTCCTTGTCGTTTCTCCACCAAGTCTCCACCATGGGTCAGCGCTCAAAACAGTGCAAGAACCGCGCCCCGAACACCGAGGAACGCATGGAGAAAGCCCAGATCTCAGGATGGGAGAGATCGAAGATGTCCGCACAGGACAGGAAGATGTTGAAGAAGATGGGCCTTCTGAAGAAAGATGATGTGCAGTTTCCTAGAGATGAGAGCTCTCCCCATCCTCCGATTGGCTTCCGGGTAACTTTTGTAGATTTCCTGATTCGCGGCCTCTCTACTCCTGTACATGAATTTCTCCGCGGGCTCCTGTTCATCTATGGGATTCAGCTATACCAGCTGACCCCAAACTCTCTTCTACACATCTCTATCTTTGTTACCCTCTGTGAATGTTTCCTGGGCATCCATCCTCACTGGAGCCTATGGAAAAGCATCTTCTACCTACGGCACAACAACTCGAGGAATCTCACCTACAATGTGGGTGGCGTTTGCATCTGCGTTCGCCCGGAAGCTGGATACTTTGATGTGAAGTTCGCCGACTCCGTCCAAGGTTGGCGCACAAAGTGGCTATACATCAAGGACGAATCTACTGCTGACCAAGAATATGGGCTTGCCTCCTTTGTTGCTTCCGAAGATATCCAGAGGCGCCAATCTTGGGATGCAGAGGCTTCTGCCGAAGAAAAAGCAGCTACCAATGCCCTTATCGCGCGCATCCAAGAGCTTCAGAACACCGACGGAGCGGAATTATCGGGTGTGCAAATCATTGCACACTTTATGTGCCTCCACATCCAACCTCTCCAGGCCAGAAAAAATCCTATGTGGATGTATTCGGGTCCCGAAGATTCTGACAGGATTTCTGCCGAGCTTCCTTTGAAGGACTTGGAGAAACTTGTCCGCCGCTTCATGTCGCTAAGTAAGAACGGCGACGTCCCTTCTTCCTACCGCGTGGAGCCGTTCAGTGGCGCCCACGCCCTTCCCGAAGTAAGTATCTTTCTTCGAATTGTATTTACAACTTTTGACCATCTGTCTGTGCTTTCTTGTCTTGATGTCTATATTTTCCTTACGTTCTTTTTTCTGCAGAAACGCTAAATTCTTTCATGTCTCCCTCCTCTGCCTGAAGGAGGTGAGGTGGATGAGCGAACTATTGTTCGTGATGACTCGCAAGAGTCTTCTGTTCTTGAGAGTGAACCCGCAGAATCTCAAAAAACTGCGGGTTCCTCTGATAAAGACTTGGACTCAGAGCAACCTTCTGAGTCTACTCAATCCGTCTCTCCTCCTCCTGCTGCTTCTCCTGAAAATCGTAAGAGGAAGAGGAAAAACGATGAAGAGGATTCCGGCGCCTCCAAGCCTGCCGCACCAGCTGCCAAATAATCTTCTCCTGAGGATGACGAAGCTGTTGACCCCTACGCTATGACTGGCGTCGTTAGCTCGTAAGTCGATCTTTCTTGAGGTTATCTTTTTGTTTTTCCTTTCTTCCGATGTTCTATATTTTTCTTTGTGTTATATTGACAGAGCTGACGAGGAGGAGGTGGAACCCGAAGCTCACGGGCCCGCCAACACTAGCACTTCCAACACGTTGGTCCTCTCCGAAGATCTTCGTGTCGAGCGGAAAACATCGCCTCCCCATGAAGCTGATCCAAAAACAGTAAGTCCAGTGCCCAGCCCCCAAGCGCCGAAGAAAAAGAAAGCAAAGATTGGGGCTGGCAAAGATAAGGAGGTTGTGGCTGGGAGCGTGCCCAATCCTCTTCTTGGCGACGTAAGTTGTTTGTTGCTGCCTAGTCTGATCAAACGACTTTCCACTGCTGTCTTATTTTTTTGTGTTGTCGCCTTTTGCAGCCTTTGATAAGGGATTTCGTCAAGTTTGGCGCTCGTTTTGTCGGGTATCGAGATGAAGCTGCAACTTTGAGAGGTACAGTTTTTACCATTTTTTGCATGTTCATGTGTTCTTGTATTTCTTTTGCGGTTTCCCTTACTCTTTTCCTTTCAGAGTCTCTGCGCCGCGCCGAAGAACGCGCCGATGACCTGGAATCTCAACTTAGAGCCAGTGAGGAGGCGCGGAAAACAGCTGAAAAGGATGCTTCATGTATCGAAGATTTGCGTCTTAGGCTTAAGGCTGCTGAAGATGCTTTGAGTGCCAAGGAGGTCAAGCAGGTTGAGCTCGAGAATGCCAGAATCAAGCGCTTTGAAACGCAGTCTCGCAGATTCTCAAGTACTTATATCCTTTCCTTTGCCTTCCCCTTTTTTCTTGGTAGTAGCTTTTCTCCTTTGGTGTTGATAAAGTCTTGTTTTTCTTCAGCAGGGAAGATGGGTGAGCATTACACTCTGGGCGAAGAATCAGACGACCATCTTCTTGACGCTCTCGACATTCTTGAGCTCAACTGCGACTTGGCGCGGAAATGCTTGACTTCTACACGGGATGCACTGAAGCGCATCTTCCCCCATTTCTTCCCGAGGGAAACTCAACCCGAGATTTTCTCTCAGCTGACCCATCACTTTTTGGCGGATGAAGATATAGCCTTGGCCTATCGCCAGGCAAGCCTGAAGATAGGAGTCGAAGGGACCATCGCTTTGGTTGCGGCTACCGGCCAAGAAGTTGATTGGGTGAAAGCTGTTGCTCCTCAAGGTTTAAACTCAAAGAAGTGGACGGCCTTCGTGAAGGGCGCCAAGCTCTACTCGAAGAAACTCATTTCCTTCCTCGACCCGAAGTCCTCGGCTTCCGCCAGTACCGCTAAAACGGAGGTCAAGTAGACCGACTTGTACTTTCCTTGTTTTTTTTCTTTTGTAGATAGTGATCCCTTTTGCTGCTCCTAATCTCTTTGCGTGGGTTCTTGTGCACCACCTTTTGTAAAGACTCACCTCTGTAATGTTCTTTGAATGAATGAAAAGCTACGCTTTGCCCGATAATTGATGTCGATATTTTTTGTCTTTCAGTTGATTTTTGACAACTATTCTGGTGCTGGTCCTTCCATTGCTTCTCCCGCTACTTCTCATTCTGTAAGAGTGTATGTCGATGTTTCCTTGGATGTTTCCTTGTGTCCTGGTCCGATCCAACAAGAACTTACTGAATTTCGACAGCAATTGCAGTCGATGAAAAAACAAACTAAACTTTCTCTGGAGCAATTGCGAAAATCTTCGGATCGGGAACAGGCAGCTCTTCATCAGGCGAAAGAATTTTTTGAGCTTAAAGAAGTTGCGACTGCCGATGCTGCTGCAGCTTCTCGGTGCGAGAATTATATGCTCAATCTTATGACTGACGCAAGCCAGGATATGGCTGTTACGTACTTCACATTGTGGTACCTTCTTTTTATGACTTTGTTAAATTCCTTGTCGTGCTGTTACTTTATCTGTATCCTTCCTTCCAGGCGCGTTTGTTGATGCTGCTGCCGAAGAACAAAGCGTGAATTCCCGAGTCGATAATCTTCTTCGTCTTGCTAGAGCCAACGATATTGACTTTTGGGGAGATAGAGATCGGTGTCGCCGTATTATTCTATTTGAAGATCGTGCCACCCAAGTTCGAGATTTTCTTGACTTTTGCAGCAGTACCTTGGCCATGGTTTATAATGTCATGTTTCCACGAAATCCTCAACCTGATAATCTTTCTGAACTTATGAGTAAATTCAAGGACGTGCGCAGTATCCATGGATTTGTGAAGGCTCAGATGATTGCTGGTGCTAAGTTGGCTCTAATTTGGTTGAAGATTTGACATTCGAAGTTGGACTTCAACAAGATCATCGAGACTTTTTACCGCAAGGCTTCGAGGAAGAAAATAAAAGTTGATAGATTTGATGCTGCCGTATCTCCTCTCGCCGAAATAATGGTTGATGAACTTCTTCGGGTAGATACTGGTTTCTTCAAAGAGTTTCGATACGATGATTCCACTCAAAATGTTTGTGCTACGAAGAACAACATAGACAACTTGATATAGGAATTCTTTATTTCTTTTTTCTCAATGTGTTCGATTCTTCTTGGAACGTGAAGATATATATGTTTATTCATCATGTATATTGTAAACTTCTTGCGAGATATATGTAAAATCAAGGCAAGTTCTTCTGATTGTTACGATATGGTCTTCAGCCCCCGAGTATTTTGTCTTAGTATAATATGTTTATCTTTCGCGAGGTTGTTGTGTAACCAAGGCGTATATATTTTGATGAGTGTACCGAAGTCTGATATATTGTAATTTTGTCAGGTTCAAGCCCCCGAGTGTTGCTCAAAAAAGGAAGTATTTTGCATCACTATTCTTTATTTCAACCATGCTATATTGCAGCATCGCAAGCCCGCCTCATTAAAAACCTTTCAGTCCCACTCGGTACCCTGAAAGGAAAAGAGTGCGTCTGAAAACTTGCGAGCTTTTCAGTACATTGTATGTTTACATAGTTGCTATTTATTGACTTCTCTACGCGTAGAAACATCGCAGCTGCGCTACGTTCCACGGGTTCCCTTCTTCTTTGCCTGACTTCTTGTCCTTGAGTCGATATGCTCCTCCTGGGATGACCTCGGTGACGATGTATGGCCCTATCCATGGTGATTCCAGCTTTTCATGACTGTCATGTGTGAGCCGAAGAACTAGATCACCGACCTCGAAAGATCTGGGTCGCAATCGTCGGCTGTGATAATTTTTGAGATTTTGCTGGTATGAGCTTACTCTTGAGAGTACCACATCTCTTGCTTCATCCAGTGCATCCACATCGTCCTCCAGCGCCTTCTGTGCAACTTCTTCGTCATACTCCGCGACTCTGGGTGAGTTGTGGTCTATTTCTATCGGGAGCACTGCTTCAGCACCATGGACTAGGAAGAACGGAGTTTCTTGAGTTGCTGCATTGGGCATTGTTCTCAAACTCCACAGAACATTGGGTAGTTCATCGACCCAGGTATGCTTCGCTTTTTCGAGAGGTGTCAATAGACGTTTATTGATGCCTCCACATATAAGGCCGTTTTCTTTTTCGACTTGGCCATTGGTTTGCGGGTGCGCAACGGACGCAAACTGTAGTTTGGTACCTATGCCTTCGCAGTAGTCCTTGAATTTTCGTGATGTGAAGTTGCTGCCGTTGTCTGTGACTATACTGTTGGGGACGCCGAACCGAAAAACTATCCCCTTGATGAAGTTTACCGCCGATGTCGCGTTTGCCGACGTTACTGGTTTTGCTTCAATCCACTTGGTAAACTTATTGACAGCCACCAGCAAATATACGTGTCCTCCTGGCCAGGACTTGTGTAACTTTCCTACCATATCGAGCCCCCATTGCGCGAAAGGCCACGACAAGGGTATTGGCATTAATTCTGCGGCTGGAGAGTGGGGTTTGGCCGCGTATTGTTGGCAAGCCTCACAGGTGCGCACGATTTCCTTCGCATCTTCTATGGCTGACAACCAGTAGAAACCCACTCGAAAAGCCTTGGCTGCGATTGCTCGACTGCTTGCGTGGTGGCCGCATATGCCTCCGTGTATATCCTTGAGTATGGTGCGCCCTTCTTCGGGTGTAACACACCTCTGCAGCATGCCTATTTTACTTTGTTTGTATAGTTCTCCTTTCACGACAGTAAACGCCTTGGATCGTCGGATGACTCTCCTTGCCTCCACAGGATCTTAAGGCAGCTTTTGTCTCGTGATGTAGGCCAAATATGATTGCATCCACGGAGTTTCTATCATCATGACTTCCTCTGGTTCTTCTTCCTCAGGATCGAGAGATTCTGGAGCTACTGCAGCCCCCGAGCCTTTTTTGGTGTTCTCCTTTTTCTTCGACTGCTTCGTCGCTGTTGTTTTTGACTTGGTGGATCTTTTGCTAATTTACTCCCAAAAAACTCCGGGTGGTACCGGTGAGCACTGCGACCCGATATTTGCTAAAACGTCGGCTTCATCATTACTGAGTCTGCTAGCATGATTTACCTCACAACCGTCGAAGGTTTTCTCGAGTTCATTGTATACTTCCTTATATGCTACCATGATGTCATTGACATCGTCGCACTTGTTCATCACCTGCTGTGCCACGAGCTGAGAATCGCCGAATATTTTGAGGCGAGTGGCGCCGCATGCCTTTGCCATCTTCATCCCATGGATAAGAGCTTCGTACTCAGCTTCGTTGTTTGATGCATTTGGGAAGGTCATCCGAAGTATATACTTCATCTTGTCGCCTTGCGGTGAGACAAGCACGACTCCTGCTCCAGCTCCTTCTAACCTTTTGGACCCATCGAAGTTCATATGCCACGTACTCGACAAATCTGGGGGTCCTGTATTTTGAAGTTCCATCCACTCTGCAACGAAGTCCGGCAGAATTTGCGACTTTATTGCCTTCCTTTTTTCATATGTGATGTCCCGAGGGGAAAGTTCGATTCCCCAAAGGGAGACACGTCCTGTGGCTTCCAGATTGTTTAAGATATTTGAGAGGGGCGCCTCATTGATTACTATTATCGGGTGTGCCGAAAAATAGTGTCTTAGCTTTCTTGCTGACATGAATACTCCATATGCCAACTTCTGATAATGCGGGTAACGTTGTTTGGAAGGTGATAACACTTCGATGAGGAAGTACACTGGCCGCTGAACTCCATGTATTTTTCCTTCTTCCTCTCTTTCTACCTCGAGCACTGTGCTGACCACTTGAGGTGTGGCAGCGACATACAATAACAACGGCTCCTTCTCTCGCTGTAATACCAATACGGGTGGTGTTGAGATTGTGCGCTTCATCTGCTCAAAGGTTATGTCTGCCTCCTCGTTCCACTCGAATTTTTCTCCTTGCTTGATGAGACCGTAAAAGGGCAACGCCTTTTCTCCCAACCTGGCGACGAATCTACTCAGTGCTGCGACTCGCCCCGTTAGCTGTTGTATCTCCTTGAGCTTGGTTGGTTTCCTCATTGTCAGTATAGCTTGTATTTTATCCGGATTGGCTTCGATCCCCCTGGCTGATACTAAGTATCCAAGGAGTTCTACCGCAGGGACGCCGAAGGAACATTTCGTCGGGTTCAGCTTCAAGCGGAACTTGTCTAGGTTGTCGAAGGTTTCTCGCAGATCATCGATGAGGGATGACCCTTGCTTTGTTGTAATGACCACGTCGTCTATGTAAACTTGGACGTTTTTGCCAATCTGTGTGGCTAAACACCTCTGCATCATCCTCTGATACGTAGCGCCCGTGTTTTTCAACCCGAAAGGCATTGTTCTATAACAGTACACACCATATGGGGTTATGAAAGCTGTTTTGACTTCATCTTCTTCTTTCAGTCGGATCTGGTTATAACCAGAGTAAGCATCCAGGAAGGAAAGACGTTCGCAACCTGCCGTGGAGTCGATAATTTGATCAATCCTTGGGAGGGGGAAGTAATCCCTTGGATAATGTTTATTGAGACACGTAAAATCGACGCACATGCGAAGGACTTTAGTCTTTTTCTTCGGGACCAACACTGGGTTGGCGAAACACGTTGCTTCAGTCTCCAACTCCCTGATAAAGCCAGCTTCTTGGAGTCGATGAATTTCAGACAACATAGCCTTGCAGTTTGGCTCGGAGAAACGCCGCAAAGGCTGTTGAATAGGTCTAGCTCTTGGATCTAGATTAAGGGCGTGCTCGGCAAGTTCCCTGGGTACTCCTGGCATGTCAGCTGGGTACCATGCGAAGATTTCCCAGCGCTCACGGAGGAACTTGACGAGCGCGCTTTCCTATGCGACATCAATGTTGGTGGCAATTGAAGTTGTCTTTTTGGGATCTGTCGGGTGTATCTGAATTTCCTTTGAATCTTTAGAGGTGTCGAAAGCTTGCTCTTGCAAGGATCTTCCCCCGTCTGGTAACACGTCATGATCAGTGTTTAGCTTTGCCTCGTCATACTCAGCTTGCATCCCAAATTTTTCAGACAACTTATGAAAATCCTTGTCGCACTTATCCACTAAAGCAAAACTTCCTTTGACTGTGATTGGGCCGTTTAGTCCAGGTATCCTCCATAGCAGGTATGTGTAATGTGGCACGGCCATGAATCTGGCGTACGCAGGTCGTCCTAGCAAAGTGTGGTACTGTGATGGCCAATCGATAACTTCGAACTCTAGCTTCTCCTTCCGAAAGTTTTCTCTTGTTCCAAATTGTACGTCGAGCAGGATCTTGCCCAAGGGATAATTCGGCTTCTCAGGTGTGATGCCATGAAAACGCGTGTCTGTTGGCACTAAGTTGGCCAACGATATGTTCATCTTCCGAAGTGTATCTGTGTACATGAGGTTTAGACTGCTTCCCCCGTCCACGAATATTCGGGAGACCTCGAATCCTTCGATGACCGCTTTCAATATCATAGCTGATTGCCCTGGTCGTGGAACCTGAGGTGGGTAATCCGCTTGAGTGAATCATATATCCTGTCCTAACCAATTGAGGTACTCGATAGTTGGTGGGGGTTTTGTTGTTGCCATATAGACTTGTCGAGATATTAACTTCTGCGACCTATTTGAGGGTCTACCCTTCTGTATCATCGACAGCTGGCCCCTTGTTGTCTCTATATAACCATCATTAGCGGTTGGAGGTGCCGCGATTTGCAAATGATGCTGGTTTGCGCTCGTTATTGTGGGTGGTGGTGGTGGCACATGTACCTCACTCCTGGGCCCTTGCACGTACCCTCTTCTTTCAGCTTCTGCTTGCTTATTCTCCGACACCCTTTGCAAGGCTTGGAAAGTTCGACAGTCCTTCTGAAGGTGACCCGACTATCTTCTTCCATCGCCATCAACGTGAAAGTGCATCTGGCACGGCCCATTCAATAGATCCTCGGGTGATACATTGTATGGCCTTGGAAACCTGGGTCGATTATTTTGCCTACTAGAACTTGGTGCATCTCTGTGATCATTCCTTTGATCATTGCTCCTGTGGTAATCCTCCCGATGATTTCCTCCACTGTTTCCTCGGAAGCCGGCCGATACTTGGCCGGGACCGTCGTAATCCGAATAGTTACAATAACGTCGTGTATTTTGATTGTTGCTTCTATGGCGATCATCCTCGGGTGATCTTTGCCTCTTATTGTGGACAGCATCGTCTCCGTCGGCCCAGCGATTTGCTATCTCCATGAGATCTGCTATTGTTCTTGGGTTGGATCTTCCACAATCTTCATTAAGTCTCTCCTTCGGATCCATGCAATGAATGCGTCTATTGCTCTTTCATTAGATACGTTTTCAGCCGAATTTTTGATGATACTCCAGCGCTGGATATACGCTCTTATCGTTTCATCCGGCTTTTGCTTGCACGTCCTTAGCTGCTCTATTGATGCTGGTTTTTTGCACGTCGACCTGAAATTTTTCACGAACAAGTCCTCAAAAGTTTCCCAACTGTCGATGGATCCTTCTGGCAGCTTCTTCATCCATGATCTTGCGGCTCCGCTGAGGTGAACTTGGATGCTTTGCATGGCTGTTGCTTTCGTTCCACCCATCAGTTTTACTGTCTCCAGATAATCTACTAACCAGTCCTCTGGATCTTGTAACCCGTCAAAATTTTTATAGTTGTCGGGTAACTTGAAGGTGGACGACACTCGGGTTTTTCGAACCCTTCGGGTAAAGCAAGGGAGTCCGCATATGTCATCATCACTATCTTCTGGAGTGCGCCGATGTTCTCGTGCTCTATTTTCACGATCTCTTTCCTCGCGTGCCCTGTCCACTCGAGCTTGAGGTACTGTGTTTCTTGCATCCACTTCTCTTGGAGCGCTTCGTGGATCTTGCGTTGCTGCCACTGTTCGCCGAGGACTATTTCGCCTTGGACTATTTCTTCGTGGAGTACTTTCGAGTTGCGGTGCTGTCTCCCTTCCTGCTAGTGCTGCCCCCATGACTCCTACACCTGTCATGGCCATCTGATACAGTGACTCGCGAGGGTCCCCTGCCTAAGGTTTGGATGCCAGTATGAAAGCTTGTGCCGCCATATATCCTGCCACTGGAGTTTTTGGTATGATGTTTCCTCTTGTGTCTATCGACATAAATGACATGTCGAGGTTCTGGATCAGGTTTTCCCGTTCTCCTACGGGTATGTTTTCTAATCTGGACCTTGATCTTCTTCTATGACCTTCTCCATTGTTTGCCGAACTTCCTGAGCGTCGGCTCAGGTTGTTCCTGCGCTCGCTGGATGCGTCTGCCGCAGCTTTTCTTTGATCCAGCTTCTGCCGCATCTTCTCTAGCTCGCGCCCAGTGCGCGCGAGTCTATATTGGTATGCTTGAAAAGCTTCGGGTGTGGCCTGTATAGTCATCGGCTCAACAGCGCTCATGGCCCTTGCAGCCCTGTCCCATGCTTCTTGCGGTAGTCGAACTTTTTCTTGTGGCGTAGTCCTGATATATTTATTTCCAGTTCCTCGAGTGAGATCTGCGGGATCGATGTAGGGGTTACCCAAATCATCGAAAGCCTCAGATTCCTCGTCTCCTTCACGATTTTCTCCTTTGATGGCATAGATCTGATGTATTGCCACCATGAAATTGTCATCAGACTCAGGATCGGTGACACCTTGTTGACGTCAGAAACCCACCGGCGAAGACCACACCGTAGAGCTGGAAACAGACTAGGGCTGGCTGGGCCCTCTGAGCGACGGCCCGCAAAGCCTCCTGGTCACACACCCGATGATATCGCAAGGGCGTGCCACCTGACCTATACCTGGCCAGGAAGGTGTGGATGATGCCTCGCTTAGTTTCCTGCAGGGCACACACGTAAACGTTAAACCCGAGCCTCGATCGGCTCTCAGGTTATCCTATGAATCGGCTCAAAGAGCCGATCCACCCATGATTCAGACAAGGTGTCCGAATATATGGTGGTCCTGCTTGATCAAGATAAAGCTAATAAGATCTACGACGATTTAGGGTTTTCACCGCATAATCGGATCATCCTACTCACGATTGGGCCTCGCGCTGATCGGTGATCCTAGACGGGCCTAAAAACCAACACGAGGTTGATCCTCGGAACTTCCTGTCTAGGGCTAGCAAACTACACCCTACACGCCGCTGGATCCTCCAACCCTTTGTAAGGCCTAACTATTGCAGATATTAAACTAATCCTTGAAGAATCAAGGAGCAACCGTAACGGATCGAATCTACTAAATAATGATCAAGGGGTGCCGCCCTACACCTAAGATAGGTGTAAGGGCGGCTAGACATGCAAGGGTTGCACTACGATAGCATATGATACGAAGAACAATGCTAACCCTAACATGTCTAAGATAACTACGTTGCTCGCCATCAAAAAGGCTTCAGCACGAGCAACGCATGAACAACGGATAGGCATTACGCTGCCTAGATCGCAAGATGCGATCTAGGCAGCATGGTGCTTACCGGTAGAAACCCTCGAGACGAAGGAGTTGGCGATGCGCCGAGATTTGTTTTGGGGTGAACGTTGGTTGTTGTTTATTCCATAAACCCTAGATACATATTTATAGTCCAGGGGACTTTCTAATGTGGGCGTGCACTAAACCGTGCACGGGTAAAACTCTAACTTCTAAACTAAGATGCGATCTAATATGTTACAGATACACGGGCAATTTAGCCCAACTTGGTATAAAAGGCCGATTCACGTATTTCTTCCATGTATATATCTTCAAGTCCATCTTGATCGCGGCCCACCTCCGACTTGGTCAAATTCCGGTGATAACACATGCCCCCCTGGTTTTGGAAATGACATTTCCAAAATCATTATGCTTTCTTTCGTCGGGACATGTCGTGGCAGAGCGGAACTGTTGCAGCATCCTTTACCATGACACCTTATCGTCTCAACTCCTCAGCCATCAGCAAAACCTTCATCCTGACGATTTCTCGGGGAAGGTAGAGGATGGCGATGATGACTCCCTCGAGGGTTACCCACCAGCGAAGCACTCCGCGCCTGGTAGGTCAACGTCAGCGGCGACGACAAATGAGGGAGACGAGGGCAGCAACGGCCCCCAGATCTGACAACGATGAGGAAGGCGAAGGCAGCAACTGCCCCCATATTAGGGAGTGGTAGCAGTATTTGGCTCCTGCTCTTCCCGAGCAATCGACTCCTCCCCCAATGAGTCTTGCTTTCTTTTCAACTTTGCCGATCGTCAAATCAAGATCGTTGTACAAAGAGCCGATGACAAGGCATCGGCTTGCGCTCACGAAAGTAATTCGAGGCAAAAAACCGCCGCTTATTCGTACAGCCCAGCAGATTTAGCACCGTCTGAACCATCATGAACGTGCAGATTGAACTCTCAACAAACCACCAGGAGACTTATCCCAAATATTATGATCTGGATTGAGCTCATTCCGCTAGAGTCGATGGCCATGCGTCGGCTTTACTATTCTGAAGTCGACGCCTGTGCATCGGCTGTTAGCACACTGTTGTCTCCGCATGTTTTCTCAAGTCGATGTCTGTACTAGGAAATGATCATAATTTTTTTTTTTACTGGCCGATCTAAAAATCGGCCTCCACATCTTACTGCCTATCCTCCCACATGCTTGGGAAGTACTTCTTGAGATGTTGGCCGTTGACGGCCACTAGGAACTTCACACCATCCAATATTTCAAGCATATAGGCATTGCCCTTCAGAACTTGGATGACTTTGTAAGGACCGTGCCAATTAGGAGACCATTTACCGTATGCTTTATCCCTGGTTCCTAATGGCAACACGGCTTCCCATACTAAATCGCCAACCTGAAACTCCTTTGGTCTCACCTTTTTATTGTACGCCCGAGCTACCCTGGCTTTATTTTCTTTAATCTTCTCTAGCGACCAAAGTCTAAGCTCTGTTGCATCCTCAATAGTGTCACTCATCAGGGTTGCATATTCTTCAGGTGTCAGGTCATTCTGAAACGTAACACGTCTCGATCCGGCCGTGATCTCCCATGGTAATACGGCCTCCTGCCCATAGACAAGCTGGTACGGCGAAGTCTTTATAGCTCCATGGCATGACATGCGATAGGCCCACAAAGCTTCTGACAGCGTCTCATGCCATACCCTGGGGTTCTCCTCAATCTTCCTTTTAATTAGCTTGATCAAGCTTTGATTGGATGCTTCGGCTTGCCCGTTGGCCTGGGCGTAATATGGAGATGATCGGATCAGCTTAATCCCCATGCCGTCGCAGAACTCTCTGAATTCCTTAGAGACAAAGACCGAACCTCCATCGGTCGTGATGGTTTGGGGGATCCCGAACCTATGGATAACATGTTCTTTGACAAACTGGATCACATCTTCCGATTTTACTTTCTTCATTGGAACGGCCTCCACCCACTTGGTGAAATAATCTGTAATGGCCAGAATCCATTCGTGGTTCTTGCTTGACGGAGGGTGTATCTTGCCGATCATATCCATGCCCCAACCTCGAAATGGCCAAGGTTTGATGATAGGGTTCATCGCTGATGCGGGTACCATCTGGATCTTCCCGAACATCTGACATGCTTGGCACCCCTTGTAATAGTTGAAGCAGTCTTCCAGCATGGTAGGCCAATAAAACCCTGATCGTCTGATTAACCACTTCATCTTCTGGGCCGATTGGTGAGTCCCACAAGCGCCTTCATGTACCTCATGTAAGAGCCGATTAGACTCCGTTGGCCCCAAACATTTGAGTAGCAATCCTTCCAACGTCCTGTAGAACATGTCATCTCCTATGAGGACATATTTCATGGCCTTGTATCTTATCCTTTTGGGTGCCCCCCGAGCCGAATCCTTCAAATAATTGAAGATATCGGTTCTCCAGTCATCTTGTTCCAGAAATTGTACCTGAACCTCCGACCCGTCAAGTATGTCTATGTAGCCTGACGCCATCTGGGCGAGATTGTTGGCCTCGATGTTTTGGGACCTTGGGACCCAAGTAAAGTTGATGTACCGAAACTGTGTCATCAACTCACGGCATTCCATCCAATATGGGAAAAGCGATTCACTCTCGCACTTATATTCGTCCGTGAGCTGGTTAATCACCAACTTGGAATCTCCAAAAAGCTCTACTGCCTCTGCCCCGGCTTCCAGTAGCAACTCCATCCCCTTACGTACCGCTTCATACTCTGCTACGTTGTTGGTGCAAGGGGCAGATAATCTGATGGAGAAGGAGTCGCCCCCGAGGCGACACGAGCAGAATGCCAATGCCACAACCATCGTCGCAAGCCGATCCGTCGAAGAACATAGCCCATGCACGTATGGATAGTGCTGCTATATTGGTACTGATCCGCTCAGCTATGAGATCGGCCAACGCTTGCCCTTTGACTGCTTTCGCAGGCTGATACCGGAGATCGACGACAACGCAAACATCCACTTACCCAGTCGGCCTTTCAACACGGGGCCGACAGCATGTGCTTGACAACATCCGACTTGCATATGACGAAGATCTCTGCCGTCAACAGGATGTGATGCAGCTTGGTGCAGGTAAAGAACAGCAGAGGCACGTTTCTCGACCTCAGGATACCTTGTTTCCGCGTCTAACATCCTTCTGCTGAGGTAGAAAACGACCCTTTCGACGCCCTCGTAGAGTTGCACCACCACCGAGGCGATGGACGTGTCAGCCACCGATAGGTAGATGTAGAACGGCTTGTCTTGGGGGCGGAACTAGCACAGGCGGCGTCGTCAGATACCTTTTAATTTCATCAAACGCCTGCTGCTGTTCTGCCCCCAGTGAAATTCGTCGTCAGATTTGGTCTTCACCAGCGCCATAAACGGCTCGATTCGTCCTGACAGATTGGAGATGAATCGTCGGACAAAATTGATCTTGCCAATGAGACGTTGGAGCTCCTTCTTCGTTGTGGGCGGCTGCATGGTGCGCACCGCCTCTTGACTCTTCAGGCCGATTTCAATTCCCCGTTCATGAACCAGGAAACCTAGGAACTGACCAGCCGTTACACCGAAGGCACACTTCTTCGGTTCATTCTCAGTCCGAACTTCCGAGTTCGGTTTAGGATGCGCCGTAAATCATCCAAGTGTCCCTCCATGGAGACAGATTTGACTACGACGTCGTCGATATAGATTTCCACCAACTTACCGATCAAATCGTGAAATATATAATTCATAGCTTGTTGGTACGTTGCCCCAGCATTCTTCAATCCAAAGGTCATTACTACATATTCAAACAAGCCTACTGCCCCTGGTACTCTGAACGCGGTCTTGTGTATATCCTCTGGAGCCATGAAGATTTGATTGTAGCCGGCGTTGCCATCCATGAAGCTCAACACCTTGTGGCCAGCAGCTGCGTTGATCAGTGTCTCTGCCACAGGCATCGGATATTCGTCTTTGGGAGTGGCTCTGTTGAGATCTCTGAAATCGATGGCCATGCGCCATCGGCCATCCTTCTTCTCTACAGGAACGATACTGGAGATCCACTCAGCATACCTGCATGGCCTGATGAACCCGGCGGCCAACATCTTCTCGATTTCTTTCTTGACCTCCTCTAGAATTTCGGCTCTCATCTGACGTGCTCGTTTCTGGAATGGCTGAAATCCTTTCTTAAGGGGGAGCCGATGCTCGATGATGCTCCTGTCTAACCCAGGCATTTCTGTATAGTCCCATGCGAAGCAATATGGGTATTCTTTCAACAGAGCAATCATCTGACTCCTGAGCTGTGGATCCAACTTCTTGCTGATAAAAGTTGGTCGCGGCTTGTCCCCAGGGCCGATGTCGACTTCCTCCAGCTCATCAGCCGAGGTGAACCCGTACCCTAACTTTCCGTCACCTGTGAGGTCGACGCCAAATGGGAGAGCCGGTGGCGCGGATAACACGGTCCGATCGCTGGAATCGGCCTCCATCTTGATCATCACCAGGACCTCGTAGCAGTGTCGGGGCCGATCACGTGGGCCAGCCCCCCCTTTATCCTTGCTATGAGAGCAGCTGCCCTCATCATTACCCTTACCAGGGCGGTACCCAAGTTCTACCATATGGATGTTGAACAGGTGTCCTGGCTGTGGCCTCCCAGGGTACATATTCTCCGCCATGCCGACGGTGCATGCCGGTGATCCCGGTGCTTCTGATGCTGTCAATGCGCCTGGCATCGGTAGAGGGGTCTTTTTAAAGGAGCCGATGAGTCCGGCCCCGAGGACTGTCTTGATCTTGTCATGTTTCTTCTTGAGCTCGCCAGCCAGGTCCTCATACTTGACCGGAGTGCTTTCCGCCATCTCGGATGTAGATGGCGATGTGGTGGATGTTGAAGATGGTCCCACCGGGCGTGCCAGAATGTGTTGACGTCAGAAACCCACCGGCGGGTAGAGACTGGTCAACACCGTAGAGCCGGGAACAACTAGGGCTGCGGCTGGCCCCTCTGAGCGACGGCCCGCAAAGCCTCCTGGTCACACACCCGATGCTATCGCAAGGGCGTGCCACCTGACCTATACCTGGCCAGGAAGGTGTGGATGATGCCTCGCCTAGTTTCCTGCAGGGCACACACGTAAACGTTAAACCCGAGCCTCGATCGGCTCTCAGGTTATCCTGTGAATCGGCTCAAAGAGCCGATCCACCCATGATTCAGACAAGGTGTCCGAATATATGGTGGTCCTGCTTGATCAAGATAAAGCTAATAAGATCTACGACTTAGGGTTTTCACCGCATAATCGGATCATCCTACTCACGATTGGGCCTCGCGCCGCGCACGGTGATCGTAAGCCGATCCTAGACGGGGCCTAAAAACCAACACGAGGTTGATCCTCGGAACTTCCTGTCTAGGGCTAGCAAACTACACCCTACACGCCGCTGGATCCTCCAACCCTTTGTAAGGCCTAACTATTGCAGATATTAAACTAATCCTTGAAGAATCAAGGAGCAACCGTAACGGATCGAATCTACTAAATAATGATCAAGCGGGGTGCCGCCCCTACACCTAAGATAGGTGTAAGGGCGGCTAGACATGCAAGGGTTGCACTACGATAGCATATGATACGAAGAACAATGCTAACCCTAACATGTCTAAGATAACTACGTTGCTCGCCATCAAAAAGGCTTCAGCACGAGCAACGCATGAACAACGGGATAGGGCTGCCTAGATCGCAAGATGCGATCTAGGCAGCATGGTGCTTACCGGTAGAAACCCTCGAGACGAAGGAGTTGGCGATGCGCCGAGATTTGTTTTGGGGTGAACGTTGGTTGTTGTTTATTCCATAAACCCTAGATACATATTTATAGTCCAGGGACTTTCTAATGGGCGTGCACTAAACCGTGCACGGGTAAAACTCTAACTTCTAAACTAAGATGCGATCTAATATGTTACAGATACACGGGCAATTTAGCCCAACTTGGTATAAAAGGCCGATTCACGTATTTCTTCCATGTATATATCTTCAAGTCCATCTTGATCGCGGCCCACCTCTGACTTGGTCAAATTCCGGTGATAACACACCTTCGTGACGATCGGCGAAGACCTCCCTGCTGGAAATAGAGTTGTTGCTGTAGTTATTGTAGCTTTCCGAGTCACTGTCCAGATCGGATCCCGTGAACGACCCAAACGTCATGTTCTCGAACAGATCCTCGAGTGCCCCACCGTGGGCGAGCTTGGTGCAGCTTGACTGCGAAACTTCATCGCCTGCCTCAACAGATGTTGCCGACGATTTCGAGAAGTTGGAGTTGGCCGCAGACGGTCCCGAAAAAATTGGTGCCAAAATACGGTGCGATCCCTCCTTCCCGACGAGGAAGCGGAAGCTCCCGAACGTCATCTCCGTCGAGTTCTCTAGATAAGCGTATGCATGCACACGAGCAGGATCGTGAGGAACAAAATCGACGAGATCAGGTTGCGCTCGTTTACCTCCTTCCATGATGTTGCTTGATGTTGATGACGATGTTGACGATGTTGAACGTGTCATCGAGATCAGGACCTTGTTGCCTCCAATTCCCACAGATGGTGCCAATTGACAAGGGATTAACTTGTCAATGCCTACAGATTATAGACTTAGGGTTTGTGGAAAGTAGAGGGCAAGTAGATCTCGAGGGTTTCAGCCAAAAAGGTGCTCGACTAAAGGTTACGGTGGTTCTGTTGACAATAGATTCGATCCCTCCTTTCTCCCTCGGCTCCCCTTTATATAAGAGGTGGAGCCGAGGCTTTCTGTGTCGTACAAGATACAAATAACAAGAGGCTTATGGGCCTTTCCTATTTTTCTATCGTATTCCTATTACATCTCGACTTTCCTTGTACATACTTCTTTGGGCTTCCGAGCTTCTCGATCTTCGGGTCCATGGGCTTCTCGTCCTTTACAGATAACCTGGGTACCTTATACGGCATGCCTGTTAGGCATACCTATGTCAGGCGGAGTGGGGATAGATGATTCATACGACGGAGGTGAACCGAGACGCTCCTCCTCTGATGCATCTACTGCCTACTGCAGTTTCGAGGAGAGTGTGAATGTGTTCAAAAAAAGAGGAGAGTGTGATTGTGACCCGACACCCGAGTAGGAGCAGACTTTGTTCAAAAAAAAAGGTAGGAGCAGACTATAGGAGTAGCCCCATCATTACAGTCCATTAATCGTGCTTCCTACAATAAATAAGTGAAACATCCCAGGCTTGTATTGTCTAATCAAATCGATGGCCATGTCATTATTATGGTGAACAAATAAAACAATATACACCAACCTTGTTTTTTTGCAACCTACACCAACCTAGCAAGGCATGAACCTTCTCGCCATCAACTAGGACTCCCTCCATGGCTCCGTCCCACCAAAGTTGTCTCAACTTTGTAAAAAAAATAGATGGATACATCTATCCATCTAAATTTTGACAAAGGTGAGACACTTTTGGTGGGACCGAGGGAGTACAATTTTTTTTTACTAATCCATGCTAGTATCGGCCACTTTTCGAAAAGTAATTCAAATTTCAACTGAAGGTGTGTTATTTTATGGTCCTAAAAATTGCCAAAAAAATACAACCAAAAAATGCAAAAGATCCATGTTAAGGGGGTACACCCTGTTAGGATTCTACGCAATATATATTAAGAAACTTCGAAACTTCAGCGACCTTGTAAGAATGCCCATGACAGTGCAGTTTTGCCAAATTACGAAGAGACGAATTATGAATTCAACCAAAGAAATCTAAACGAAGCCTTAGACAATAGCATAGTTAACACGTTTAGGAAAAAAATGATGACTCCAAGAGAACAACATTAGGAAGAAATACTCCATTTTAGTTTGAACTTGCGGTCACATATATATACTAGTAGTACCACCAAAATACTAATACGCCGATTCGTAGCACTCAAACTAGCTAGCTAATAGTTGTGGAGTAATAGTACTACTATACAAGTCCAAAATACATGCGAACGAACCCCATTTCGAACAAAACTACTCCCTCCGATCCTCGAGTAACTACATTGCAGTATGACTAAACGAAGATTATGGTATAACCTTCTTGTTGATGCAAACGCAGATAGGCAACACACGCTGCACTCTACTCTGCCTCGCGTAACGGGGCGGCACCGCCAGGAAAGAAGTGAGTTGTTGCAACGCGATCGAGCTAGGCGTCGGGGAGCTCATCGGCTCGATTACCGCCATCAAGGTGTCCGTCGAGAGGTCACTGGTCCTAGCCGGCGCGGTCACTGGTCCCAGCCGGCGCCGGCGCCGGTGGACCAATCACCAGCAGCTGCACCTTGTACATCGGCAACAAGCACGCGACCGACCTGATGCACACACAGGACACAATGGTGGTCGGGCCGAGCGCGCCAACAGTGATGGTGAACACGGTACCATCTTCGTCCCCAGTGCTGATGAACAGGTGTCCTTGCGGTTGTACCGGAACATAAACTATGCACCAGGCGGGTATGCCATACTGGAACCTAAACACTGGGATGTAGTGGGAAGCTTGGAGGTGTACCAGGAGCTCCCGCGGCGGGCCGGTGAAGCTGCAGCCGGTTTTGATGGCCTCTGTGCAGCCGCACGGACCATGCGGGCACGCGATATAGTGGTCGTAGGACTCCCTGGAGACGACCAAGCTCTGGCAGCCTTCGTGGACACACTTGACCATTGCCCCAGATCGATTCAATGGCAGCAATCTTGCCGGCTGCTCGCACTTCTTGCACAGGTTCGGCGCAAGATCGCCGACGCAGCACCGACAGCCCATATGACCGCCCTTGCACTGCACGGAACAAAGTACGTGGCATCAGTTGTCATTGACATTTCTCACGGGTGAACCTAAGAATGAAATCGGAAGGGATCGACCATGGATATGGGGGGGTTGAAGGGCAGCAAGCAGAGGGGGCACAAGAAGAGGGCCTCCTCCATCTTGAGAGAAGAGTGATTGGGAACACGAGAACGGGATGGTTTTTTTTTTTGATATGCCGTGGAGTATGGATTACTACTTATAGGAAGAGCTTGCTTGCTACGAATCGGCGTCGGCTGTACGCAACCATAGATGCACAACCCAATTTTGGGGGAAAAAACCGGCAACGTCGGCGGCGGCAGCGGCTCTCTGCAGTTTGTCAAAATAAAAGGTTCGTGAAGGGGGCAGTTTGGTTCAAAAAAAAAGACAGTGCCAAGCAGTTGTCAAACAGTACCATAACGTCAAATGTACTCCCTCCGATTCAAATGAATTGACTCAACTTTGTCTAGATATATGGATGTATCTAGATGTATCTACATTATGGTCCTACATAATACTATCTCCTTCCCAAAGCTTGAGACTTTAAAAAAAAAGTCAAACCAAGTAAAGCTTGACTAAATTTTAGGAATAATCTATCAACAAACATGATATTTTATAGATACCATATGAAAATGTATTTCATTATCTATCTAATAATATTGATTTTGTATTTTGCATGTTAAAGGTTTTTGGTAAAACTTGGTCAAACTTAACAAAGTTTGACTTTCTAAAAATAAATATAAGCCCTAAGAGCAAGTCCAGCAGCACCTCTATAACCACCCCTATATCAAACATAGGGGAGAAAGATGGAAAAACATTGCTCCAACAGCTCCCCTATAGCCTCCCCTAAATATTGGTGTCCCCAACTCAGCCCCCCTCTCTCCCCTATGCATTGGGGTTGTGGAGGTGTCCCCTACACATGCCCCAACCCATGTTATGTCTTGTTATAATCTTACATGTGGGCTCTACACTATTAAAATACATGTGAATATGACATTAGGGACGAATTATAGGGGAGCTGCTGGAAAGAAGAAAAATATAGGGAAGGAATCTTTTTAGGGGTGTCCCCTACATGAAGATATAGGGAAGAAAATGTAGGGGTCCTGCTGGACTTGCTCTAAGGCTCCATTGATTCATAGGATGGGAAAACCATAGAAATATGAAAAGCATAGGATTGAGATGTCATGACTAGTTGAATATATAGGAAGATGAGTTGTGTTTGATTGTGCCAAAGGAAAATTTCCATGAGGTATGACCTAATGTTTTATTCTTATAGGATTTGCACTGCAAGATTCCTATAGGATATGTTCATATGAATGAAACAACTAGTGTAGGAAAAATTCCCATATGATCTAAATCCTACATAATTCCAAGACGTGTATTCCAAGATGAATCCTATATATGAATCAAATAAGCCCTTAAGCTTTGGGATGGAGGTTGTGCTACTACCTCGGTTTCGATGAATAATGCACACCTGTATTCCAAGACGAAGTTTGACCAAGTAAAAGAGCAACAAAATCTTCAATGTATTGTAGGTAATTAGTATCGTTGGATTCGTTTTGAAAAACACTTTCTAATGATGCTAATCTATACCACTATATAGTGTACAGATAACTTTGAATATCAACAGTTGGACATATAGATAGGAAAATCCCAAATTGATGATTGAAAAACACCATCTCTGCAATATGGCCCACATGTGCATTGTCCGGGCATCTCTTTCTAGAATAAGGAAAGCGATGGTTCTAGACGTTTAGAGGCACCTAGACAACTGCGATGATGCAAAGCACTAGAGAATCCCGCTAAAGTTAATCGTTCGAGATTCTGCAACCCATAGGCTAGGATTGATGCTCTAATGCACAGTTAAAAACTTCCACATTATATTATATTATATATTAAAAATGGGGGTATAGAGAACTAAACCTTAGCACTAAGATGGCACCCACAAATGATAGTGGTGTACCCTCATGCTTGAGAGAGGAAGGAGAGAGAATTTGTTTTCTATTGCTTGTGGACAACCCACACAAGCTGCTTGTGTGTCACCCAATAAGAATTTTTCCTTTTGGACAACCTCCACTAATGTATAATATATAGACAACATATCGATTACTTTTTCCTTTGTGGGTAGGTCTAGTGGACAACATATATAGTGTGGATGACCTTAGGGCACCACCTATAGTGTGAACTTTTGCCATAACATATGTCCCACACTTATCTTAATTGTGATGTCTCCCGCTATGAAGTCAACACTACTAGGAAAAGGCTTATAGCCGCACTTGTTACCACCGGCGAGTATGATTTGAAGATGCCGGCGGTAAAGCCTTCCAGGGTGGCCTAACCCTACCGCCGGCGAGATTGAACAGAAGTCGCCGGGGATACATGCATTACCGCCGGCGATTTCGGCACGTAGGCGCCGGCGTTAAAATGGGCCGCGGGGCCACCGTCCGGCCTGGCCTTACCGCCGGCGATTTCAGCCCAATAGCGCCGGGGGTAGTGGGCCTTAACGCTGGCGATCCCGCACCAAAGGTGCCGGGGGTAAGGGGTGGCAGGGTGGGCCACCCAGGCTGCACTTACCGCTGGCCTTTCCAGCAATTTGCCGGGGACAAGTCATTCATGACTTAGTCGTCCCTCCGGCCAAATCCCCCCAAATCCCAAATCGATCCACCACAGCGCCTCCTCTCGATCCATAGCCGTCGCCGTCGCCCTCCATCGCCGTCCGTCGCCGTCTGTCGCCCTCCATCGCCCTCCGTCGCCCTCCATCGCCCTCGATCCGGCAGCGACGCCGCCCCGATCAGCACCCACCCCACCGAGGTAACGGGATCTGATTGAAGTGTTTGCTGATCTGCGATTTGTTGGGGGCTGCACCTCGCAGCCCCTTTCTTCATCTTCCTCTGAACTCTCTCAATCTCTCTGGTTTCTCTCACAGGAACACAACACACACACTAGCCAAGGAAGAAGAACAAGCTTTGCCCAGAACCACTCTTCCTTGGTGAACACCTTGACTACATTTTGCTGCACCCTCACGGCTTGCTTTTCTCATTCATCAATGCAACATATATATACAAGTGACTCACTACTGCCACGCACTACACTAACACACGATCAGTATCATGGCCCCTGGAATCACTCCACGCGCACAGGACTTGGCCCTCCAACATGCACGCACTAGCTAGGAAGCCAAGACCTATTCTTCTGGTTACATGCTGACACACACACAAAGCTAGCTACCACACCTCGCATGCACCTAACTTCCTAGACCAATTCACTCGGCCGTCCATGACCACGGCTCAACGGACCAGCTTTAGACCTTCACGTTTCCGATGCTGCATCACACAGCACACCGGCATCTCGCCGGGCATCCGCATCGCACGGAGCCTGGCATCTCACCGTATACGCTCTGGTGGAGCTTACCTGCTCATGACTACTACATGCAGAACTAAAACTAATGCAGATACAAATCAAGATTAAAAGCTAACAATCTCCCCCCTAATCTTGATTCCAAATTCTTCGTTGCAGCTCACCCGCAACCTCTTGCAGCGCCTCTTGTGTTCACCATCAGCATCACACGGTCCTTCCTGCAATGGTAGCCATGGACACCTACACCGGCCTCCGCATCTCACGGAGTCTGCCGCCACTTGCAGCCTCGCCTCCTCATCTCAAGGAGCTTGCCGCCACTGCGACCTCCACATCTCATGGAGATTGGTGCGTCGCCCGTGCTCTCCTCGCCATCGGGCCACCGTACCTTGCCTCCGGTGCTCACAAGACCTTCCATCAGCAGCCAACCTCGACATGGTCGTCGCACGTACATGGTGCTGCACCCGGCCTCCATGCGTCGGTGCCCCATGTAGCTCCGCCCATCACGCCGGGATGGCCACCGCTCGTAGCAGCATCGCACCGCCACCAGCCGGTGAGCTTCACCTTGCGCCGGCGACCTTCACCTCGCGCCGGCGACCTCCACCTCTCGTGGAGACTGCCATCACCACCGTCGTCGGCTTCAGCGGCATCGCACCGCCATCGCCGAAAGCTCCAAGATCTTCTCGCTCTGATACCAAATGTTGGGGGCTGCACCTCGCAGCCCCTTTCTTCATCTTCCTCTGAACTCTCTCAATCTCTCTGGTTTCTCTCACAGGAACACAACACACACACTAGCCAAGGAAGAAGAACAAGCTTTGCCCAGAACCACTCTTCCTTGGTGAACACCTTGACTACATTTTGCTGCACCCTCACGGCTTGCTTTTCTCATTCATCAATGCAACATATATATACAAGTGACTCACTACTGCCACGCACTACACTAACACACGATCAGTATCATGGCCCCTGGAATCACTCCACGCGCACAGGACTTGGCCCTCCAACATGCACGCACTAGCTAGGAAGCCAAGACCTATTCTTCTGGTTACATGCTGACACACACACAAAGCTAGCTACCACACCTCGCATGCACCTAACTTCCTAGACCAATTCACTCGGCCGTCCATGACCACGGCTCAACGGACCAGCTTTAGACCTTCACGTTTCCGATGCTGCATCACACAGCACACCGGCATCTCGCCGGGCATCCGCATCGCACGGAGCCTGGCATCTCACCGTATACGCTCTGGTGGAGCTTACCTGCTCATGACTACTACATGCAGAACTAAAACTAATGCAGATACAAATCAAGATTAAAAGCTAACACGATTTTGTTTGTTCAGGAGGAGGAGGTGACGGTGGAGAGGACGCCGGAGGAGGAGGAGGCCAGGCTCAGGTACCTCGAGTTCGTGCAGCAGGCGGCTGCGCAGGCGGTGATTCTGGCCGCCGCGGCCTACGCCTACGCATGGTAGGACGCGGGGCCGCTCCGCCCCTGCATCGACCACGTCGAGGGGACCGTCAAGGCCGTCGTCGGCCCCGTCTACGACTGCTACCATGCCATGCCGCTCGACTTCCTCAAGTTCCTCGACCGCAAGGTGAGGACGCGCGAGAGCTAGTTCATTCTCTTATTAGCTGGTTGCAAGGATTTAGACCCTAGTGTTTTTTGCTGCTTGATATCCACAGAGTTAAAGGGGATGGAATTCGTGTGCTGTTCGATATCCTGTTTGATCTTACTATCGTGCTGCTCAATACCTGCATCAGTTGCATCCTATGCTCGCACTCCTGGTTTCATTGAAATTTATAAATGCTCATGCCTAGAAATTGAGGTGTTCATTCAACCATTTCCATCTGCAGCACACGCCCAATACGCGAGGATACAATTGCTTGTCACAATCTGTCTGTTTGGTGCTGGTTCGTAGGTTTGACTTGTAGCGCCTTAGTTGGTGGCTTGGTGCTAGGCAATGATTAATTGAGATCATTTCGGTTGAGATGTCAATTTCTTCTCTCAATTTCTTCTCTTGCATCTAACATGGCAATTCAGTAAAATGATTAACAAGTAATGTTTCTGGATACGCTAGTGTCTCGCTAAGTTTTATACTTGCACTTCTATCAATTGGAGAATAATCCTGGAAGTAACTTGACTGGTAAGAATTTTATTTGTCCATGTATCTTGCTGCCTTGCATCAGGCATAGCAATCTCTAAAGCTGGTCTCAGGCATAGCAATTTTTTTACTGGCTTTATAGGATACTTACTGTGGCAAGTGGCATTGCAGTATACCGCTGCTTGTGTACTAGTTTACTTGTTTTGCCTGCTGCTCTGCAGGTTGATATGAACTAGTAACTGCTAGTCGCTTTTGTTTGTATATAATTATATGTGGCTTACTTCACTGTGAACTGAATTATATATATAACCATTAATGGTCTTGTGGTATGCATGTGTTGATCTACAGACAGAGACAATTCTCTCTTTTATGTTCTAATTTTTTGTGTTAAAAAAATGCAGTGCTTGATGCTTTGGAAGCTGACAGGGACTTTGAATTGAATTCAGTCCCCTATTAACTTTAAAGCTTCAACCAGATAAGAAGTAAGCTTTACAATTCCGAGCTCGACGTGACGTTCAAGATCAAGGACCTTTCACAGGTGGCGTCAGCAGACGGCGTTGACTCCGGTGACCGGCCGCTGCAATATATGCCTGCGTTGGGCGTGGTCGGTGGCTGGTATGCGATACTAGCCATGACCGTCGCGGTTGTTCCATGTGACAGTATTCTTGTTATATATTCTTGTATTGAGGATTCTTGTATATTCTTGTGTATATTCAAACAATTGAAAATGCGTCTAATGGGTACACCTAGTTTTTGTGTATATTCTTGTATATATTGTGTATATTCTGCATATTCTGTGTAATTCGAGCATTTTTTTTTGCTCCTGCTTAATGTTACCCCCGGCGGATTGGAAAGCGCCGGCGGTAAGTATTACCCCCGGTGGATTGGATGGGGGCGCCGGTGGTAAGCTCGGTTACCCCTGTCGGTTTTGGAAGCGCCAGCAGTAGGCCATTACCACCGGCGAGGTGATCGCCGGCGAATACGAAAGTGCCGGCGGTAAGCCTTTTCAGTGTGCTGGTGGTAAGCCTTTTCCTAGTAGTGCAAGCTTAGCATTAAGATGGGACCCCCCCCCCCCACACACACACACACACATGGTGCCTCTAGGCACCACAAATCATAAAAGGAAACCTGCACAGCAAACTATGAAGTGATTTGTCTCTGTTTCTGGTAAATGGAAAGTGCATTCTCACTCCTGTTGATATTTGGAAAGTGATTTTCTCTCCTTTATACACCTATGATGCAATCTCAAACCCATGATGTAATTGTACGGTCATGATGTATGGTGCCCCAGTTGGTGTGTGTGTGTGCGCGCGCGCTATGGGTGTACTCATCCATGAGAGGGGGAAGGGGAGGTAAATTATTTTCTATTGTTTGTTGACGGCCCACAAGCTGCTTATAGGTCACCGATGCATAAGAAATGTTCTTGAGGATAACCTGAACTAGTAAATAGACAACCTTATCGACTATTTTTTCCTTCTGGTACGTATATAGGTCTTGTGGAGACAACATAGTGGATGCTCTTAGCCTTTTGCACCATGAACACTAGCTATGCATAGTCATCGAAACACACTTCACCATCATTCTACAATCTTCTATATATGCTTAAAATATTCCCACTTTTTTGAATATAACTGCCATTATTGTTTTTTAAATATAATTTATGTGTTCGGACTATATATATACTAGTAAGTTACATGTGCATTGCACATGAGAACTCACATAATTAATTAAAGCACTCCTACAACATATATTAGTTGAAAATATGTTTTAATTAATGTGAGTTTATTTGTGAAACGCATAAAAACTACGAAGTGAATAAGGTGCAAACATATGCCATTCTCATCAAATTTTCACATGTATATAAAGTAAACACACGATGAGAAACTATGTAGTGTGACCATTTTTTAAATTGTAGTTTTATTTGGATTTACTTTTCATTGATTTATGGCTGATTTATTACTCAAATTGGAACAATTAGCTAGTATGGACATATATTAAATGTTGACCCAAAAATCTGGGGCACGAATGTGCGGGCTTATTAACCTGCTGGTATCTACCTAGAATGGCATGCACCATATGCATGAATATACAAATTAACTTAAAAATCGCCCCAAGCTATATGAATATGTGCTTGGAAATATTAAGAGCTGGATTATGCATGGTTTCATAAAATAATGCTATATATATCAGCATGTATGTATGACTTGGATTTGGTTTAATTTCTAACAATGTAGATAGTGACCATATATATGTTTGATCTACAAAATGCTAGTTTTTAAGAGGCTACTATAAATAATAATGTAATGTTTTCCCACTTCAATTTTCCAACTTAATTAGTAGAACTCATATATTGGATGGCAAAAATTATACGATATGACAAATCATCTCGAACTGTGACTAAATCTGGTTTTATTCTTGATGATTTATGTCTGGCCTATTTTACTCGCATTTGAACTATATATATTGTAGATGTTCCTCTTAAATTTGGGACAAATAAATACAGTTGTCCTGACCAAAACTTATTAGAAATCCCACACCCTAGCCATCTTTTGTATGAATATGAATTGATGGATTCATCTGAAAATTGACACAATTTTTTATTCAACCTATAGGATCACTATTAATGTGATATGAAGATTTATCATGACACGAAGTTATATTTGTATGTATGTGTTTTTGCTTATTTGTATTCTAATTTGAATAGATTTTGGTATATCTTCTACTTTGGGGCACATGCTCAAAACATATGCCGCATAATCTCATGGATGCCTAAATGCCTAGTAGGTAGCTACTTGGGAGAATTTGGACTCTGTCGTGTCGTGTTTCGCAATAGCTATTTGGGTGTTATGTGGAAAGGATACGGACGATTGTGCATTTTAATTTCTTTGCGAGGTCTTTCTGTAAATGTAGACCCGCCGCTGTTCTAATGCCTACTCCAAGTCCTTCGAGGGCCTTCTGTGTGTGTGTCTGAGAGAGAGAGAGAGAGAGAGAGAGAGAGAGAGGGAGAGAGAGAGAGAAATTCTAGGGCGAAGCGGGAGACATGTATCACCTACTCTGTATGTCAATTGTGGTCCCGTTGGCTTTCGTCGGTACCTCGGCAATTGCTATGCTTGCTAAGGGCAGTCTGCAGGGAGGACTGACAGCCTCTGTCCCAAAATATAACTTTCTGATAGACAGTACTCCTCTGCGCTCAACTCTTCCGCCAGGTGCCCACTCTATCTGCGAGCCTTGCTCGCGAAGCCTTGATCCGATTTTTTCTGGGGTTTTCTATTTTCGTGCCCCTCATTTTCTTATTTCTGCTCAGTTTTGTCCAGCTTCAGAACTTGTGCTTCACGTTTCCCCTCTCTCTTCCCTGAAACTCTCACAACTGCTCCAATGTACAGGCACGATGCCGTCTGGTCAACATGTAAACCGTTATCTGCTGACACCTGACAGGTGGGGCTGCGTAAATTTCAAAGTTTGGAATTAAACTTCCTAAAAAAATCTAAAACTCACACTAAAAATTGAAAGGCTAGGTAAAAAATCCATAGAAGGTTTTTTGGAGAGGTTTCTTAACTGACTTGATACATGGTGAGGTACTCTGATCAAGGTGGGTTTTTTTGTTCAAAGATTGGTCAAAATCAAAAGTTTGTAATTGAACTTTCACAAAAATATTCAGATCGAGACGGCTAGGAAGGATATGCTGAGAGAGAAATAGATGATTTCGTGCCGCTGGATCGAAGAGGGACAACGGTGGGGAGAGGACCGATCTGTGTCATATAGCTCTAGGTAGAGGACCGATCGATCCGCGTGACATACCTCTCAACTAATCAAAGCACACCATTCCCGCTTACTGCATCAATACGTTCGACATTAATTAGTAGGGCAACACGTGTTCCTAGATTATCAGCTTGACCAACATAATACAAATGTTTATATTACAAATATATATCATTACAAAGTTCAGATGTTCTACTTCTAATGATGTAATTTGAGTGTTGTATATATGATTGAAGTTATGTTGGTCAAACTGACAATCTATATATGGACACGTGATGGTCTCATATAATCTCGAATGGAGGTAGTATCTAATAGAACACCTTCTACACACACACAAAAAAAGTGCAAGCACTTCTGTAATCTTAAACGGTATATATTTGTAGTTTTTCATAGATGGTAGGTCGCGTAAGATGATAAAAACATGTGAAGGTTTCATTTTTAAATTTTTAGTTAGTTACACCTGATCTAATGAGATCGGTGATAACTTCCATATATAACTTTTTGGTACAACCTAAAAATATTTTCACAAACATGTAATAAATGATCTGTGTGGAGTAAGTGGTCTACAATTTTTGTACCATATTGTGTTGAACTTTGGTTTTGCCTTTATTTTTTGGTACGTGCTTCACATATAAATCATTACCAACACTAAGAAAATATAAAATGGGTCTTAGTTAGAAGAAAATGGAAAATCCAATTCGTCTAATATTTTTTTCAATACAAGGTACACTATAGTGTCTCAAACATGCATGACCTCAATTATAGAAAAACTATTTATGCTTAACGCAATTAGGTAGATCATTCAAGTCGAAATATATACATGCATCTTTTGGCATGAAGTAGCTCGTTCTCGTAAGGAGTTTTGGGAAAACCTCCAAATACCGGCCATGCATTTTGAATTTTAGTTGTTAGGTCACTTAAAATGACTTCACTTGAAGGGTTTACATTTTTGTTTTTTTTCTGAATTAGTAGTGATGCCTAACCATATATATAACTAAAGCAAGAGAATTAGCAGAAACTTATGTATCTATACCCCTATATAATATGCCAGTTTTGAATTGAGTTTGGAGCATGAATCCTAACCGTTGGACCGCTCTATCTAAAGGCTGGCGGTAGCTGGATTCGCCATGAACAGTTACATCGCAGGTGCTCGGCATTGGTCTGGAACCATCGCGTGCCCTTCTCTAAAAATAAATAAGCATGCATGTCTGATACCTATGGGCCATGTTGCAGCTCGGTTCCTCGGAAGGATACTTGAGCTAAAGAGATGGCTGTCGGGAGAACGAGAAAGTAAAGTAGACAAACCGTGGGTAGATTTTTAACGGCTGACTAGGCAGGGATTTGCGTCTTACCTCACTGTTGTGTTGTAGCCACCCCTCTGAACAATCTGTACGGTCGAGTGCGCTCTCTCTGGAATTTTCTACTAGCTCTCTCACACGAGAGAGTGTGCATGCATATCTACAGTAGCTAGCGGCCAACTAGAAATTAAAGCGACCGTGGTAATGACGTAGAAAATATTAATTATGAGAAACGAAAAACATGAGAAAATCATTTTTAATTACATGGAGCAGCTTGTATTTTCTTTTATAAATATGTCTTACTGTTATTGGATCTCGATTTTTTTCCTTCGATTTTACAAATAGATTTTATATGTAAAGTCTGAGCAATCGAACTTTGAATAGTTCTTTGATTTATATCCATGAACAACCTCCAAAGTGCAGTATTATTTTTGTTCTGGAAAACGAGGGTCAAGTTGTCATATTTCTCATGTTTTCTGAATAAAGTCATGTTTACCACGAATATGATTTATTAGTAAGTCGAATGGCTCCATTTATCATATTTAAAATTAAATTTATTAAAATTTTAATTTCTACAATACAAAAATAATCAAAGTTTTAGGGTTGTCCTAATTAAGTAAAGAAAAAAATCAAATGCGACCAGTTTGTAGAAAAATATGTAAGCATCTATAATCTCAAACCTATAGTACTAAACATAATTTACAATAAATCTAATTACTTTAACTTGTCATTTTAAACATTGATATATTCAACTATATACTCGAAGAAACTTAAAGTTGTTTGGCTTTCGACTGTCCTGGAAATAAAATATTTTGAAATGGTGGAAGTAATATTTATGCGCATTTACTTTGACAAGAAACTCTGTACGATTAACATATCTAGGCACGTGTTAACAGAAAGCACTCGCAGATGTGAGAGTGTAGTGTTTATTATGCATTTTGCTTGAAAACTAAGTTAAAAATACTGTCAAATATCAGGCATTTATCTCAACATGCGAAGCATGTACCTTTGACTAGTATTAATAGTAAGCGGCCTATATGAAAGTTTTTATCTACAAACCCAGGGTCATATGTACATAGAAACATGCGTATATTCTAGTTTTTGTACCTTGGGGTGTTCCTCTTTTGGGCTATCATTTTATTCGCCGGTTCACAACCAACCCTAGATTAATTTGGCACTTTGAAAATAAAATTTTGTTCCTGGCGCATTAAAACAAATATTAGTAGCACGGTCAACACTGTAGAAAATTACAAAATACATGTGTGTGCGAAAAATTGACTTCAAGTGACCATTACAATGAGACAAATGGTAGAACCGAGCATTGCACAATGAAAAAAGTGTAGTGCCCAGAAAAAAAACAAGTTGGGCTATACTCACTCCATCCTGAAATAAGTGGGTGTTTAGGGTTAAAATTTGTCCATTAAAGAGTGTACTTCTCTTTTTGCAATGTACTTCAAAATTTGTCCACAAAAGAGTGGTAGTAAAAAATATTTCTTTCTCATCACAAGGGATGTAGTTTCTTCACGAGTAGTACTACCTCCATCACAAAGCTTAAGTCTCTTTTTGAAAAGTCAAACTAAGTAAAGGTTGACCAAAATTTTAGAACAATCTATCAACTAATATAATATTTTGTATATACTAGACCAAAATATTTTTCATTGTCTATGTATTGATATTAATTTTGTATTTTGCATGTTAATGATTTTTGGTAAAATCTTAGTTTACGTTGACATAGTTTGACTTTCTAATAACAATATAAGCCTTACGCTTTGGGATGGAGGTAGTACTATTTAGCATAATATGGTTTTCTTATTTACTACATGCACTTAGCTCATTGGAGGTGGAAAAGTTGAAGAGGTGAGAGATGGCCGATGACAGTTTCCCAATGTAATAATAAAATCCGTAATATGCCTTGAAAACCCACACGTACGCTCTTTCTAGGACAGAGGCAGTATGAGGTAATGCGCCCACGCGCTGTCCATCTAGCCATTCGTGCTATGTCTCCCAAATCTCGAAATATCATCAGTTATCCATTTCACGTCCCCACTTCTCCCTCTCTCCGCGGACTGGAAAAAACCCTCTCTTCGCTTCCCCTTCCCATTCCACCGATGGAGAACCCAACCGACGCTGTCGACGCAGCGAAAGCGAAGGCCACGCGGCTGGCCTTAGCCACAGAGGAGGCGGCCAGAGCCGCGACCGCAGCACGCACGGCCGCAAGGGCGGCAATCATCGACGCAGCGGATGCCAAAGACGAAGCGGAGGCCATTGCCGAAGGTCGGGCCATCGGTCACTCATCGGCATCCGATGTTGTTGGTAGTGTTGGAGATATGCCCAAGAGGCAATAATAAAGTGATTATTATAATATATCTTTGTGTTTATGATAAATGTTTGCATACCATGCTATAATTGTATTAACCAAAACATTGATACATGTGTGTTATGTAAACAACAAGGAGTCCCTAGTAAGCCTCTTGTATAACTAGCTTGTTGATTAATAGATGATCATGGTTTCGTGACCATGAACATTGGATGTTATTAATAACAAGGTTATGTCATTGGATGAATGATATAATGGACACACACCCAAATAAGCGTAGCATAAGATCAAGTCATTAAGTTCAAATTGCTATAAGCTTTCGATACATAGTTACCTAGTCCTTCGACCATGAGATCATGTAAATCACTTACACCGGAAGGATGCTTTGATTACATCAAACGCCATTGCGTAAATGGGTGGTTATAAAGATCGGATTAAGTATTCGGAAAGTGTGAGTTGAGGCATATGGATCAAGAGTGGGATTTGTCCATCCCGATGATGGATAGATATACTCTGGGCCCTCTCGGTGGAATGTCATCTGATTAGCTTGCAAGCATGTGACTAGGTCACAAGAGATGACATACCACATTACGAGTAAAGAGTACTTGTCGGTAACGAGGTTGAACAAGGTATGGAGATACCGATGATCGAACCTCGGACAAGTAAAGTATCGCGTGACAAAGGGAATCGGTATCGTATGTACATGGTTCAATCGATCACTAAGTTATCGTTGAATGTGTGGGAGCCATTATGGATCTCCAGATCCCGCTATTGGTATTGGTCGGAGAGGAGGCTCGACCATGTCTGCATAGTTCACGAACCGTAGGGTGACACACTTAAGGTTTGATGTCGTTTTAAGTAGATATGGAATATGGAATGGAGTTCGAATGTTGTTCGGAGTCTTGGATGGGATCCAGGACATCACGAGGAGTTCCGGAATGGTCCGGAGAATAAGATTCATATATAGGAAGTCACTTTCCAAGTTTGGAAATGATCCGGTGCATTTATGGAAGGCGCTATAATGTTCTAGAACCTTCCGGAAGAAATCACCATGGAAGGTGGAGTCCCGGATGGACTCCACCAACCCTAACCAGCCAACCAAGAGGGAAGGTGGTGGACTCCACCACCTTGGCCAGCCAAGGAAGAAGGAAAAGGGGGAGTCCCACTCCCCCTAGGTTTCACCCTTTGGTAAGTTTTGGAGTTGGACTCTTATTCGAATCTTTGGGCTAACCCTTAGGGTTCCACCTATATAATGAGGGAGAGAGGGAGGGGGCCGGCCACCACACCAGCCGCACCACCCAAGGGCATCAAGGCCGGCGCCCCCTCTCCCCAAACCCTAGCCGCCCCCCTCCTCCCACTTCTCCCGTAGTGCTTAGGTGAAGCCCTACCGGAGATCTCCACCACCACCGACACCACACCGTCGTGCTGTCGGGATTCTGAGGAGGATCTAGTACATCCGCTGCCCGCTGGAACGGGGAGAAGAGCGTCGTCATCAACACCAAACGTGTGACCGAGTACGGAGGTGCTGCCCGACTGTGGCACCGTCAAGATCTTCTACGCGCTTTTGAAAGCGGCAAGTGATCGACTACATCAACAACGAGATCTAATCTCGTAGGCTTTGGAATCTTCGAGGGTTAGTCTCATGATCTTCTCGTTGCTACCATCTTCTAGATTGGATCTTGGCTTGTTATTCGTTCTTGTGGTACAAATTTTTTTGTTTTCTATGCTACGAATCCAATCAGTGGTATCAGAGCCGTGTCTATGCATAGATTGGTTGCACGAGTAGAACACAATGGTTTTTGTGGGCGTTGATGCTTTTGTTGTTTTTAGTTAGTGTACTTTGCATCTTGCGGGATGGTGGGATGAAGCGGCCTGGGCTAACTTTACATGACCGCGTTTCATGAGACTTGCTCCACGCTTGACATGCAACTTGTATTGCATAAGTGGCTTTGCGGGTGTCTGTCTCTCCCACCATAGTGAAGATTCAATCTACTCTTTCTATTGACAACACTAGTATCACCGTTGTGGTTCATGTTCGTAGGTAGATTGGATCTCACTCGAAAACCCTAATCCACGTAAAATATGCAAACCAAATTAGAGGCGTCTAACTTGTTTTTGCAGGGTTTGGTGATGTGATATGGCCATGATATGATGGTGAATATGTATGAGATGATCATTATTGTATTATGGCAACCGGCAGGAGCCTTATGGTTGTCTTTATATTTCATGTTGAAGTATTATTTCAAAGTAGTTGTAATAGTTGCTACATGGGAGAACAACCATGAAGACGGCGCCATTGACCTTGACGCTACGCCGACGATGATGGAGATCATGCCCGTTGATGATGGAGATCATGTCCGTGCTTTGGAGATGAAGATCAAAGGCGCAAAGACTAAAGGGCCATATCATATCACATATGAATTGCATGTGATGTTAATCCTTTTATGCATCTTATATTGCTTAGATCGCGACGGTAGCACTATAAGATGATCCCTCTCACTAAATATCAAGATAATAAAGTGTTCATCCTTAGTATGAACCGTTGCTAAGACTTGTCGTTTCGAAGCATCACGTGATGATCGGGTGTGATAGATTCTACATGTGCATACAACGGGTGCAAGCTAGTTTTGCACACGCGGATACTAAGGTTGCCTTGACGAGCCGAGCATGTACAGACATGGTCTCGGAACACGGGATACCGAAAGGTAGAGCATGAGTCATATGAATGATATGATGAACACTTTGAGTGTTTCCCTTTGAAGCTACATGTTTTCTCGTGAAGATCGGACTTGGTGTAGTGGATTTTGTTCGTGTGATCACTAAGACAATGCGAGGGATGTTGTTTTGAGTGGGAGTTCACCTAGTTAATTTAAGAATTAAAATTGTACTCATTTTATCATAAACTTAGTCTAAACTCTTTGCAAATATGTTGTAGATCATGGCGTCCCCCTCCATCAGTTTTAACCAGTTCCTAGAGAAAGAAAAGCTTAAAAGCAATGGTAGCAACTTCACTGACTGGTTCCGTCATGTGAGGATTTTCCTCACTGGTGGAAACCTGCAATATGTGCTCGAAGCACCGCTAGGTCCCCCACCTCCACCTGCAGTATCTGAGGATGTAAAGAACATTTATGAGACTCGGGTAACTCGGTACTCCCAAGTTCAGTGTGCCATCCTGTGCATCCTAGAGGCGGAGCTCCAAAAGCGTTTTGAGCACCACGACCCTTATGAGCTGGTCCATGAGCTAAAAGCTATCTTTGAAACTCATGCGGCCGTGGAAAGCTATGAGGCCTCGAAACACTTCTTTGGTTGTATGATGGAAGAGGGTAGCTCCGTTATTGAGCACGTGCTCGCTATGTCTGGGCATGCGAAGAAGCTCAGTGACTTGGGGATAGTGATTCCTAACCAGCTGGGTATTCATCATGTACTCCAATCACTGCCACCTAGTTACAAGAACTTTGTGATGAACTACAACATGCAGAACATGAACAAAGAGTTACCTGAACTCTTCTCCATGCTGAAATCTGCTGAGGTAGAGATACGAAAAGAGAACCAAGTGTTGATGGTCAACAAGACCACCAGTTTCAAGAAGCAGGGCAAACCTAAGAAGGGCAACTTCAAGAAGGGCGGCAAGAAAGTTGCTGCGCCTCCTAAGAAGCCTAAGGCTAGCCCTAAACCTGATACTGTGTGCTATTACTGCAAGGAGGAAGGGCACTGGAAGCGTAATTGCCCCAAGTACTTGGCTGATCTGAAGAGCGGCCTTGTCAAGAAGAAAGGTATATTTGATATACATGTTATTGATGTCTATCTTACTGGTAATCGTAGTAGTGCCTGGGTATTTGATACTGGTTCGGTTGCTCACATTTGTAACTCGAAACAGGAACTATGGAATAAACGAAGCCTGGCAAGGGACGAGGTGATGATGCGCGTTGGAAATGGATCCAAGGTCGATGTGATCGCCGTCGGCACACTCCCTCTACATCTACCTTCGGGATTAGTTTTAAACCTTAATAATTGTTATTTGGTGCCTGCGTTGAGCATGAACATTATATCTGGATCTTGTTTAATGCAAGACAGTTATTCATTTAAGTTAGAGAATAATGGTTGTTCTATTTATATGAATAATATCTTTTATGGTCATGCGCCAGAAATGAATGGTTTATTCTTATTAAATCTCGATAGTAGTGATACACATGTTTATAACATTGATGCTAAGCGAATTAAATTGAATGATAATTCTACTTATATGTGGCACTGTCGTCTTGGTCATATTGGAGTGAAGCGCATGAAGAAACTCCATTCCGATGGACTTCTTGAGTCACTTGACTTTGATTCACTTGATAGGTGCGAAGCATGTCTAATGGGAAAAATGACTAGGACTCCATTCTCTGGTACAATGGAGCGAGCTACAGACTTGTTCGAAATCATACATACCGATGTGTGCGGACCAATGAGTGTAGCATCGCGCGGTGGTTATCGTTATGTTCTAACCTTCACGGATGATCTGAGTAGATATGGGTATATTTACTTTATAAAACATAAGTCCGAAACTTTCGAGAAGTTTAAGGAATTCCAAAGTGAAGTAGAAAATCAACGTAACAAGAAGATTAAGTTTCTGCATTCTGATCGCGGAGGCGAATATCTGAGTTATGAGTTTGGCATGCATTTAAAGAAATGCGAAATACTTTCACAGTTGACACCACCGGGAACACCACAGCGCAATGGTGTGTCCGAACATCGTAATCGAACTCTCTTGGATATGGTTCGATCTATGATGTCTCTTATTGATTTGCCGTTATCGTTTTGGGGTTATGCATTAGAGACAGCCGCATTCACTTTAAATAGGGCACCATCTAAATCCGTTGAAACGACATCGTATGAATTATGGTTTGGGAAGAAACCTAAGCTGTCGTTCCTTAAAGTTTGGGGTTGCGAAGCTTATGTAAAGAAGTTACAACCTGACAAGCTAGAACCCAAAGCGAGAAATGCGTCTTCATAGGATACCCTAAAGAAACAATTGGGTACACTTTCTATCACAGATCCGAAGGAAAAATCTTTGTTGCCAAGAACGGATCCTTTCTTGAGAAGGAGTTTCTCGCTAAAGAAGTGACTGGAAGGAAAGTAGAACTCGACGAGGTTATTGAACCTTCTCTCATAGATCAGAGTAGCGCAGTGCCGGAAGATGTTCCTGTACAGCCTACACCGATAGGAGAGGAAGCAAATGATGATGATCATGAAACTACGAACGAGGAAACTACTGAACCTCGCAGATCGACGAGGGAGCGTACCACTCCTGATTGGTATGATCCCTGCCTAAATGTCATGATTGTGGATAACAATGATGAAGACCCTGTGACGTATGAGGAAGCAATGATGAGCCCAGATTCCAACAAATGGCAAGAAGCTATGAAATCCTAAATGGGATCCATGTATGATAACCAAGTATGGACTTTGATAGACTTACTTGATAGCCGCAAGGCTGTCGAGAATAAATGGATCTTCAAGAGAAAAACAGATGCTGATGGTAATATTACTGTCTATAAAGCTCGACTTGTCGCGAAGGGGTTCGACAAATTCAAGGAGTTGACTACGATGAGACTTTCTCACCTGTAGCGAAGCTAAAGTCTGTGAGGATTTTGTTAGCAATAGCTGCATTTTTCGATTATGAGATTTGGCAGATGGATGTCAAAACGGCGTTCCTTAATGGTGACATTGAGGAAGAGTTGTATATGGTACAACCCAAAGGTTTTGTCGATCCTAAAAATGTTGACAAGGTATGCAAACTTCAGCATTCCATTTATGAACTAAAGCAAGCATCCCGGAGTTGGAACCGACGCTTTGATAAGGTGATCAAAGACTTCGGGTTTATACAGACTCATGGTGAGGCCTGTATTTACAAGAAAGTGAGTGGAAGCTCTGTAGCGTTCCTGATATTATATGTATATGACATATTATTGATTGGGAATGATATAGAACTACTAAGCAGTGTTAAAGGTTATTTGAATAAGTGTTTTTCAATGAAAGACCTTGGTGAAGTAGCGTACATTTTAGGCATCAAGATTTATAGAGATATATCAAGACGCCTAATAGGGCTTTCACAGAGTACATGGACAAGATTCTAAAGAAGTTTAGAATGGATGAAAGCAAGAAAGGGTTCTTGCCTATGTTGTCAGGTAAGGTCTTGAGTAAAACTCAAGGTCCGGCTAGAAGAAAGAGAGAGGATGAACAAGATCCCCTATGCCTCGGCAGAGGCTCTATCATGTATGCCATGCGTGTACTAGACCGGATATCGCACATGCTGTTAGTTTGACCAGCAGATATCAAAGTGATCCAGGAATGGAACACTGGACAGCGGTCAAGAATATCCTGAAGTACTTAAAAAGGACTAAGGATATGTTTCTTTGTTATGGCGGTGACCAAGAGCTCGTTGTAACCAGTTACACCGATGCAAGTTGGAACACCGATCCCGATGACTCTAAGTCTCGGTCTGGGTACGTGTTTATATGAATGGTGCTCAAGCTGGATGAGTTCCAAGCAGTGCACGGTGGCGAAGTCTTCAACTGAATCTGAATACATAGCGGCTTCGGAGGCTTCATCGGAAGCGGTATGGATGAAGAGGTTCATTGTTGAGCTTGGTGTGGTTCCTAGTGCATTGGACCCATTAGTCATCTATTGTGACAACATGGGTGCCATCGCCAATGCACAAGAATGAAGGTCACACAAGAAGCTAAAGCATATCAAGCTGCGTTTTCATTCGATTCGCGAGTACATCGAAGATGGTGAAGTAAAGATTTGCAAAGTACACACATCTGAATGTGGCAGATCCGTTGACTAAAGCTCTCCCTAGGGCAAAGCATGACCAACACAAGATTGCCATGGGTATTAGGTACCTTACAATGTAATCTAGATTATTGACTCTAGTGCAAGTGGGAGACTGTTGGAGATATGCCCAAGAGGCAATAATAAAGTGATTATTATAATATATCTTTGTGTTTATGATAAATGTTTGCATACCATGCTATAATTGTATTAACCGAAACATTGATACATGTGTGTTATGTAAACAACAAGGAGTCCCTAGTAAGCCTCTTGTATAATTAGCTTGTTGATTAATAGATGATCATGGTTTCATGATCATGAACATTGGATGTTATTAATAACAAGGTTATGTCATTGGATGAATGATATAATGGACACACACCCAAATAAGCGTAGCATAAGATCAAGTCATTAAGTTCAAATTGCTATAAGCTTTCGATACATGGTTACCTAGTCCTTCGACCATGAGATCATGTAAATCACTTACACCGAAAGGATGCTTTGATTACATCAAATGCCATTGCGTAAATGGGGGGTTATAAAGATGGGATTAAGTATTCGGAAAGTGTGAGTTGAGGCATATTGATCAAGAGTTGGATTTGTCCATCCCGATGACGGATAGATATACTCTGGGCCCTCTCGGTGGAATGTCGTCTGATTAGCTTGCAAGCATGTGACTAGGTCACAAGAGATGACATTCCACGGTACGAGTAAAGAGTACTTGTCGGTAACGAGGTTGAACAAGGTATGGAGATACCGATGATCGAACCTCGGACAAGTAAAGTATCGCGTGACAAAGGGAATCGGTATCGTATGTACATGGTTCAATCGATCACTAAGTTATCGTTGAATGTGTGGGAGCCATTATGGATCTCCAGATCCCGCTATTGGTTATTGGTCGGAGAGGAGTCTCGACCATGTCTGCATAGTTCACGAACCGTAGGGTGACACACTTAAGGTTTGATGTCGTTTTAAGTAGATATGGAATATGGAATGGAGTTCGAATGTTGTTCGGAGTCTCGGATGGGATCCAGGACATCACGAGGAGTTCCGGAATGGTCCGGAGAATAAGATTCATATATAGGAAGTCACTTTCCAAGTTCGGAAATGATCCGGTGCATTTATGGAAGCCGCTAGAATGTTCTAAAACCTTCCAAAAGAAATCACCATGGAAGGTGGAGTCCCGAATGGACTCCACCATACCTAACCAGCCAACCAAGAGGGAAGGTGGAGTCCATGGTGGACTCCACCACCTTGGCCGGCCAAGGAAGAAGTAAAAGGGGGAGTCCCATTCCCCCTAGGTTTCACCCTTTGGTAAGTTTTGGAGTTGGACTCTTATTCGAATCTTTGGGCTAACCCTTAGGGTTCCACCTATATAATGAGGGAGAGAGGGAGGGGGCCGGCCACCACACCAGCCGCACCACCCAAGGGCATCAAGGCCGGCGCCCCAAGTGCCCCTCTCCCCAAACCCTAGCCACCCCCCTCCTCCCACTTCTCCCGTAGTGCTTAGGCGAAGCCCTACCGGAGATCTCCACCACCACCGACACCACGCCATCGTGCTGTCGGGATTCCGAGGAGGATCTACTACATCCGCTACCCGCTGGAACGGGGAGAAGGACGTCATCATCAACACCGAACGTGTGACCGAGTACGGAGGTGCTGCCCGACTGTGGCACCGTCAAGATCTTCTACGCGCTTTTGAAAGCTGCAAGTGATCGACTACATCAACAACGAGATCTAATCTCGTAGGCTTTGGAATCTTCGAGGGTTATTCTCATGATCTTCTCGTTGCTACCATCTTCTAGATTGGATCTTGGCTTGTTATTCGTTCTTGCGGTAGAATTTTTTTTGTTTTCTATGCTACGAATCCCATCAGGTAGATGGGTCCACTCTCTTGGGAAGCATCCGGTAGATGACGAGGACGAGGTTGATCTCATCTTTGAGCCGCCGCCACCGACCTTCGATGAGAATATCGTTGACGAGGAGGAGGAAGTATGTTCCGATTCACCTCTCTCCCTTATTCAACATAGCCCTGGATCGATTTGCGCTATGGTCTCTTCCTTTTTTTTGCGCTATAGGGTTTTGAATTAGCGTCAGAATCTTTTTAGGATTGATATTCAGTATTAGTTGGAACTGCTACATATTTGCTTCACCAGTTTATTTGGCATGTATCATGTTGCTACTGATGATGTTGACAGCGATGTCAAGTCGTGTCATAGGAAGGCCAGGGCCACTCTCAACAAGCTTAAGGCGGGGAAGTTCGATAAGCAGAAGAAGCGGGACCGGGAGGAGGCGACATGAAGAAGATGGTAAATAAATGTTGTGCATGTTTGTCTCTGCTACTGCTTCAAAAGCAGCATATTTTGTTGAACTCTGTTTATGTTTGCTGCTCAGCAGCGTTTGTGGTGAACCTATTAGCTTAATTAGGGGTTGTTGAACTATGTTTGTGTTGATAAAAATATGATATGCTTAAAATATTCCCACTTTCTTTTTTAAATAGAATTTCCATTGTTTTTTAATATAATCTTGTATTGAGACAATATATTAATAAATAGTCATTTATGTTTCACATACGATGGTCAAAGGATGGTATTTAAATATAAGAGACATCATTCAACTAATATGGTGTACTTCAATTATCTAAGCTCTCACGTGCAATGCATGTGTAACTTTTTTTGGCGAATCAATGCACGTGTAACTTAGTATACCTAGTATTGGATGAAAAGATTTGGGATTCATATTGGCTTCATGGAAAAAATACTGTCATGTAAATGAGTTAACTTGGCTTTCCTACCCTTGGATCCATAGGAAACTTTGTACTAATACAGTATAATAATCACCCGAGTTATTAGAGCAACATGTCTGTCACTTACGTGTGGTTCCCATGTGTGAGGTCCCACACTTCAGTGAGCACAAGTCACGTGTGCTAGGTAGGCAAACTCCCAGCCATCTTCTTTGTCAAGAGAGACGCATCAAGACTCTCTCTCTCTGTCTCTCCAATTATCCAACTCCGTTGGCTGCCGGTTTTGGAGTGACTAAGAAGGATCCAGGCTTACTTTTTCATTTTCATGTTTTAAACTTGTTTAAATCTTGGTCAAACCTAGGATTTGACTAAGATTCAAATGGGCATAAAAATTCAAAAAAATCAAAAAAATGAAAAACCAAAGCACATAGTCTTTTTATGTCATATAGTAAGCATTCAAGTTGATAAACAAGGTCTAGACATATTCAAACCAGAAAAATCATGTATCTACCCCCTAAACCTAAACTATGTGTTATAAAGTCAAGAATGAAGAGAAGTGGTTTTGGGTTTCAAACATGGAAATTTCAAAAACCTTCCAAAAACTTCATTTTAGAGTGACTAAGACGAATCCAGGCTTACTTTTTCATTTTCATGTTTTAAGATTTGACCAAGATTGAAATGGGCAGAAAATTTCAAAAAAATCAAAAGAAATGAAAGACCAAACCACATAGTCTACATATGTCATATAGTAAGCATTCAAGTTGATAAACAAGGTCTAGACATATTCAAACCAGAAAAATCATGTATCTACCCCTAACCCTAAACTCTGTCTTATGAAGTCAAGCATGACGAGAAGTGGTTTTGGGTTTCAAACATGGAAATTTCAAAAACCTCCCAAATGCTTCATTTTGGAGTGACTAAGAAGGATCCAGGCTTACTTTTTCATTTTCATGTTTTAAACTTGTTTAAATCTTGGTCAAACCTAGGATTTGACCAAGATTCAAATGGGCATAGAAATTCAAAAAAATCAAAAAAATGAAAAACAAAAGCACATAGTCTTCTTATGTCATATAGTAAGCATTCAAGTTGATAAACAAGGTCTAGACATATTCAAACCAGAAAAATCATGTATCTACCCCTAACCCTAAACTCTGTCTTATGAAGTCAAGCATGAAGAGAAGTGGTTTTGGGTTTCAAACATGGAAATTTCAAAAACCTCCCAAAAGCTACATTTTGGAGTGACTAAGAAGGATCCGGGCTTACTTTTTCATTTTCATATTTTAAAATTGTTTAAGGATTTGACCAACATTTAAATGGGCATAAAAATTCAAAAAAAATCAAAAAAGGAAAAACCAAATCACATAGTCTTCTTATGTCATATACTAAGCATTCAAGTTGATAAACAAGGTCTAGACATATTCAAACCAGAAAAATCATGTATCTACCCCTAACCCTAAACTCTGTCTTATGAAGTCAAGCATGAAGAGAAGTGGTTTTGGGTTTCAAACATGGAAATTTCAAAAACCTCCAAAAAGCTTCATTTTAGAGTGACTAAGGAAGGATCCAGGCTTACTTTTTCATTTTCATGTTTTAAACTTGTTTAAATCTTTATCAAACCTAGGATTTGACGAATATTCAAATGGGCATAAAATTTCAATTTTTTTGAAAAACCAAATCACATAGTCTTCTTATGTCATATAGTAAGCATTCAAGTTGATAAACAAGGTCTAGACATATTCAAACCAGAAAAATCATGTATCTACCCCCTAACCCTAAACTCGTCTTATGAAGTCAAGCATGAAGAGAAGTGGTTTTGGGTTTCAAACATGGAAATTTCAAAAACCTCCCAAAAGCTTCATTTTGGGGTGACTAAGAAGGATCCAGGCTTACTTTTTCATTTTCATGTTTTAAACTTGTTTAAATCTTGGTCAAACCTATGATTTGACCAAGATTGAAGTGGGCATAAAATTTCAAAAAAAAAGAAAAAAAGAAAAACCAAAGCACATAGTCTTCTTAAGTCATATAGTAAGCATTCAAGTTGATAAACAAGGTCAAGACATATTCAAATGAGAATAATCAGGTATCTACCCTGTAACCCTAAATTCTGTCTTATGAAGTCAAGTATGAAGAGAAGTGGTTTTGAGTTTCAAACATGGAAATTTCAAAAACCTCCCAAAAGCTTCATTTTAGAGTGACTAAGAAGGATCCAAGCTTACTTTTTCATTTTCATGTTTTAAACAAGTTTAAATTTTGGTCAAACCTAGGATTTGACCAAGATTCAAATGGGCATAAAATTTCAAAAAAAAATTCAAAAAATAATGAAAAACCAAATCACATAGTCTTCTTATGTCATATAGTAAGCATTCAAGTTGATAAACAAGGTCAAGACATAATCAAACCAGAAAATTCATGTATCTACCCCCTAACCCTAAACTCCGTCTTATTAAGTCAAGCATGAAGAGAAGTGGTTTTGGGTTCAAACATGGAAATTTAAAAAACCTCCCAAAAGCTTCATTTTAGAGTGACTAAGAAGAATCCAGGCTTACTTTTTCATTTTGATGTTTTAAACTTGTCTAAATCTTGGTCAAACCTAGGATTTGAGCAAGATTCAAATGGGCATAAAAATTCAATAAAAATCAAAAACTGAAAAACCAAAGCACATAGTCTTCTTAAGTCATATAGTAAGCATTCAAGTTGATAAACAGGGTCTAGACATATTCAAACCAGAAAAATCATGTATCTACCCCTAACCCTAAACTCTCTCTTATGAAGTCAAGCATGGAGAGAAGTGGTTTTGGGTTTCAACATGTCTGTCACTTACGTGTGGTTCACATGCTTGAGGTCCCACACTTCAGTGAGAACAAGTCACGTGTGCTAGGCAGGCAAACTCCCAGCCGTCTTCTTTGTCAAGAGAGACGCATCAAGACTCTCTCTCTCTCTCCGTCTCTCCAATTATCCAACTCCGTTGGCTGCCGGTTTTGGCAGGGCATTTCTAGCTCAGCTCGGAGGCCATGGTGTGCAGGCTCTGTAGCAATGGCGATTTGGTCGCGCCAAGTGGTTCGTCCCAGGCTGCGACAAGGATCAATCCGAGCGGTGGCTGTTAAGGACCCGATCGCATTTCTTGCTTTCCGCTTGGGGTCCACCATGTAAATCTGAGGGGTTTAGATGTAATTTCCTGTTTATTTTGTGTCCTGTTGTAAACTGTACTCTGATGCGTATTGGAAATCTGGGTCCTTTAGGATCGTTCGGTTGTCCCTCTCACAAAAAAACATCTCTCTCATTCTCGGCCTCGCTCAATCGCACCTCCTGCGCACTGACAAACCCTACACAACAGTCAACATCACCCAAAAAGGGTAGACACCATAATAAGTGGGGCCCCATGACTGCTCTCCCTTCGTCTCCTTCTGTATGATCCCTCTTCCTCCGAGTTTCACTGGACGGGCAAACACATGTGCTGCCTAGTAATAATAATAAAAACGTAAAAGAATCGACCTACGAATCTATGATTAAATAGGTTAAACTAGGGTTTTGCCCAGTACTACAGATCAAGTTCAAAGAAATCCAACTACGGGGTTCGATTTTGGCCTGCTAATATAAAATTAAATAATCTGAACTAGTATTCCTCTAAAAAATCATTTTGGTATGCATTGTTTGGTACTTTTCATAGCTAGAGTGCTTACTCCCTCCGTTAGCACATAGTCTTCTTATGTCATGTAGTAAGCATTCAAGTTAATAAACAAGGTCTAGACATATTCAAACCAGAAAAATCATGTATCTACCCCTAACTCTAAACTCTCTCTTATGAAGTCAAGCATGAAGAGAAGTGGTTTTGGGTTTCAAACATGGAAATTTCAAAACCTCCCAAAAGCTTCATTTTGGAGTGACTAAGAAGGATCCAGGCTTACTTTTTCATTTTCATGTTTTAAAATTGTTTAAATCTTGGTCAAAATGAAAAACCAAAGCACATAGTCTTCTTATGTCATATAGTAAGCATTCAAGTTGATAAACAAGATCTAGACATATTCAAACGAGAATAATCATGTATCTACCCTGTAACCCTAAACTCTGTCTTATGAAGTCGAGCATGAAGAGAAGTGGTTTTGGGTTTCAAACTTGGCAATTTCAAAAAAATCCCAAAAGCTTCATTTTAGAGTGACTAAGGAAGGATCCAGGCTTACTTTTTCATTTTCATGTTTTAAACTTGTTTAAATCTTGGTCAAACCTAGGATTTGACGAAGATTCAAATGGGCATAAAATTTCAAAAAAAAAATTGAAAAACCAAATCACATAGTCTTCTTATGTCATATAGTAAGCATTCAAGTTGATAAACAAGGTCTAGACATATTCAAACCAGAAAAATCATGTATCTACCCCTAACCCTAAACTCGTCTTATGAAGTCAAGCATGAAGAGAAGTGGTTTTGGGTTTCAAACATGGAAATTTCAAAAACCTCCCAAAAGCTTCATTTTGGGGTGACTAAGAAGGATCCAGGCTTACTTTTTCATTTTCATGTTTTAAACTTGTTTAAATCTTGGTCAAACCAATGATTTGACCAAGATTGAAGTGGGCATAAAATTTCAAAAAAAAAGAAAAAAAGAAAAACCAAAGCACATAGTCTTCTTAAGTCATATAGTAAGCATTCAAGTTGATAAACAAGGTCTAGACATATTCAAATGAGAATAATCAGGTATCTACCCTGTAACCCTAAACTCTGTCTGATGAAGTCAAGTATGAAGAGAAGTGGTTTTGGGTTTCAAACATGGAAATTTCAAAAACCTCCCAAAAGCTTCATTTTAGAGTGACTAAGAAGGATCCAAGCTTACTTTTTCATTTTCATGTTTTAAACAAGTTTAAATTTTGGTCAAACCTAGGATTTGACCAAGATTCAAATGGGCATAAAATTTCAAAAAAAAAACAAAAAATAATGAAAAACCAAATCAAATAGTCTTCTTATGTCATATAGTAAGCATTCAAGTTGATAAACAAGGTCAAGACATAATCAAACCAGAAACTTCATGTATATACCCCCTAACCCTAAACTCCGTCTTATTAAGTCAAGCATGAAGAGAAGTGGTTTTGGGTTTCAAACATGGAAATTTCAAAAACCTCCCAAACGCTTCATTTTGGAGTGACTAAGAAGGATATAGGCTTACTTTTTCATTTTCAGGTTTTAAACTTGTTTAAATCTTGGTCAAACCTAGGATTCGGCCAAGATTGAAGTGGGCATAAAATTTCAAAAAAAAAAAAATGAAAAACCGAAGCACATAGTCTTCTTATGTCATATAGTAAGCATTCAAGTTGATAAACAAGGTCTAGACATATTCAAACGAGAATAATCATGTATCTACCCCGTAACCCTAAACTCTGTCTTATGAAGTCAAGCATGAAGAGAAGTGGTTTTGGGTTTCAAACATGGAAATTTCAAAAACCTCCCAAAAGCTTCATTTTAGAGTGACTAAGGAAGGATCCAGGCTTACTTTTTCATTTTCATGTTTTAAACTTGTTTAAATCTAAGTCAAACCTAGGATTTGACGAAGATTCAAATGGGCTTAAAATTTTAAAAAAAAATCGAAAAACCAAATTACATAGTCTTCTTATGTTATATAGTAAGCATTCAAGTTGATAAACAAGATCTAGACATATTCAAACCAGAAAAATCATGTATCTACCCCTAACCCTAAACTCTGTCTTATGAAGTCAAGCATGAAGAGAAGTGGTTTTGGGTTTCAAACATGGAAATTTCAAAAACATCCCAAATGCTTCATTTTGGAGTGACTAAGAAGGATCCAGGCTTACTTTTTCATTTTCATGTTTTAAACTTGTTTAAATCTTGGTTAAACCTAGGATTTGACCAAGATTCAAATGGGCATAGAAATTCAAAAAAAATCAAAAAAATGAAAAACAAAAGCACATAGTCTTCTTATGTCATATAGTAAGCATTCAAGTTGATAAACAAGGTCTAGACATATTCAAACCAGAAAAATCATGTATCTAGCCCTAACCCTAAACTCTGTCTTATGAAGTCAAGCATGAAGAGAAGTGGTTTTGGGTTTCAAACATGGAAATTTCAAAAACCTCCCAAAAGCTACATTTTGGAGTGACTAAGAAGGATCCGGGCTTACTTTTTCATTTTCATATTTTAAAATTGTTTAAGGATTTGACCAACATTTAAATGGGCATAAAAATTCAAAAAAAAATCAAAAAAGGAAAAACCAAAGCACATAGTCTTCTTATGTCATATACTAAGCATTCAAGTTGATAAACAAGGTCTAGACATATTCAAACCAGAAAAATCATGTATCTACCCCTAACCCTAAACTCTGTCTTATGAAGTCAAGCATGAAGAGAAGTGGTTTTGGGTTTCAAACATGGAAATTTCAAAAACCTCCAAAAAGCTTCATTTTAGAGTGACTAAGGAAGGATCCAGGCTTACTTTTTCATTTTCATGTTTTAAACTTGTTTAAATCTTTATCAAACCTAGGATTTGACGAATATTCAAATGGGCATAAAATTTCAATTTTTTTGAAAAACCAAATCACATAGTCTTCTTATGTCATATAGTAAGCATTCAAGTTGATAAACAAGGTCGAGACATATTCAAACCAGAAAAATCATGTATCTACCCCCTAACCCTAAACTCTGTCTTATGAAGTCAAGCATGAAGAGAAGTGGTTTTGGGTTTCAAACATGGAAATTTCAAAAACCTCCCAAAAGCTTCATTTTGGGGTGACTAAGAAGGATCCAGGCTTACTTTTTCATTTTCATGTTTTAAACTTGTTTAAATCTTGGTCAAACCTATGATTTGACCAAGATTGAAGTGGGCATAAAATTTCAAAAAAAGAAAAAAGAAAAACCAAAGCACATAGTCTTCTTAAGTCATATAGTAAGCATTCAAGTTGATAAACAAGGTCTAGACATATTCAAATGAGAATAATCAGGTATCTACCCTGTAACCCTAAACTCTGTCTTATGAAGTCAAGTATGAAGAGAAGTGGTTTTGGGTTTCAAACATGGAAATTTCAAAAACCTCCCAAAAGCTTCATTTTAGAGTGACTAAGAAGGATCCAAGCTTACTTTTTCATTTTCATGTTTTAAACAAGTTTAAATTTTGGTCAAACCTAGGATTTGACCAAGATTCAAATGGGCATAAAATTTCAAAAAAAAATCAAAAAATAATGAAAAACCAAATCACATAGTCTTCTTATGTCATATAGTAAGCATTCAAGTTGATAAACAAGGTCTAGACATATTCAAACCAGAAAATTCATGTATCTACCCCCTAACCCTAAACTCCGTCTTATTAAGTCAAGCATGAAGAGAAGTGGTTTTGGGTTCAAACATGGAAATTTAAAAACCTCCCAAAAGCTTCATTTTAGAGTGACTAAGAAGAATCCAGGCTTACTTTTTCATTTTGATGTTTTAAACTTGTTTAAATCTTGGTCAAACCTAGGATTTGACCAAGATTCAAATGGGCATAAAAATTCAATAAAAATCAAAAACTGAAAAACCAAAGCACATAGTCTTCTTAAGTCATATAGTAAGCATTCAAGTTGATAAACGGTCTAGACATATTCAAACCAGAAAAATCATGTATCTACCCCCTAACCCTAAACTCTCTCTTATGAAGTCAAACATGGAGAGAAGTGGTTTTGGGTTTCAACATGTCTGTCACTTACGTGTGGTTCACATGCTTGAGGTCCCACACTTCAGTGAGAACAAGTCACGTGTGCTAGGCAGGCAAACTCCCAGCCTCTTCTTTGTCAAGAGAGACGCATCAAGACTCTCTCTCTCTCTCCGTCTCTCCAATTATCCAACTCCGTTGGCTGCCGGTTTTGGCAGGGCGTTTCTAGCTCAGCTCGGAGGCCATGGTGTGCAGGCTCTGTAGCAATGGCGATTTGGTCGCGCCAAGTGGTTCGTCCCAGGCTGCGACAAGGATCAATCCGAGCGGTGGCTGTTAAGGACCCGATCGCATTTCTTGCTTTCCGCTTGGGGTCCACCATGTAAATCTGAGGGGTTTAGATGTAATTTCCTGTTTATTTTGTGTCCTGTTGTAAACTATACTCTGATGCGTATTGGAAATCTGGGTCCTTTAGGATCGTTCGGTTGTCCCTCTCACAAAAAAAACATCTCTCTCATTCTCGGCCTCGCTCAATCGCACCTCCTGCGCACTGACAAACCCTACACAACAGTCAACATCACCCAAAAAGGGTAGACACCATAATAAGTGGGGCCCCATGACTGCTCTCCCTTCGTCTCCTTCTGTATGATCCCTCTTCCTCCGAGTTTCACTGGACGGGCAAACACATGTGCTGCCTAGTAATAATAATAAAAACGTAAAAGAATCGACCTACGAATCTATGATTAAATAGGTTAAACTAGGGTTTTGCCCAGTACTACAGATCAAGTTCAAAGAAATCCAACTACGGGGTTCGATTTTGGCCTGCTAATATAAAATTAAATAATCTGAACTAGTATTCCTCTAAAAAATCATTTTGGTATGCATTGTTTGGTACTTTTCATAGCTAGAGTGCTTACTCCCTCCGTTAGCACATAGTCTTCTTATGTCATGTAGTAAGCATTCAAGTTAATAAACAAGGTCTAGACATATTCAAACCAGAAAAATCATGTATCTACCCCTAACTCTAAACTCTCTCTTATGAAGTCAAGCATGAAGAGAAGTGGTTTTGGGTTTCAAACATGGAAATTTCAAAAACCTCCCAAAAGCTTCATTTTGGAGTGACTAAGAAGGATCCAGGCTTACTTTTTCATTTTCATGTTTTAAAATTGTTTAAATCTTGGTCAAAATGAAAAACCAAAGCACATAGTCTTCTTATGTCATATAGTAAGCATTCAAGTTGATAAACAAGATCTAGACATATTCAAACGAGAATAATCATGTATCTACCCTGTAACCCTAAACTCTGTCTTATGAAGTCGAGCATGAAGAGAAGTGGTTTTGGGTTTCAAACTTGGAAATTTCAAAAAAATCCCAAAAGCTTCATTTTAGAGTGACTAAGGAAGGATCCAGGCTTACTTTTTCATTTTCATGTTTTAAACTTGTTTAAATCTTGGTCAAACCTAGGATTTGACGAAGATTCAAATGGGCATAAAATTTCAAAAAAAAATTGAAAAACCAAATCACATAGTCTTCTTATGTCATATAGTAAGCATTCAAGTTGATAAACAAGGTCTAGACATATTCAAACCAGAAAAATCATGTATCTACCCCTAACCCTAAACTCGTCTTATGAAGTCAAGCATGAAGAGAAGTGGTTTTGGGTTTCAAACATGGAAATTTCAAAAACCTCCCAAAAGCTTCATTTTGGGGTGACTAAGAAGGATCCAGGCTTACTTTTTCATTTTCATGTTTTAAACTTGTTTAAATCTTGGTCAAACCAATGATTTGACCAAGATTGAAGTGGGCATAAAATTTCAAAAAAAAAGAAAAAAAGAAAAACCAAAGCACATAGTCTTCTTAAGTCATATAGTAAGCATTCAAGTTGATAAACAAGGTCTAGACATATTCAAATGAGAATAATCAGGTATCTACCCTGTAACCCTAAACTCTGTCTTATGAAGTCAAGTATGAAGAGAAGTGGTTTTGGGTTTCAAACATGGAAATTTCAAAAACCTCCCAAAAGCTTCATTTTAGAGTGACTAAGAAGGATCCAAGCTTACTTTTTCATTTTCATGTTTTAAACAAGTTTAAATTTTGGTCAAACCTAGGATTTGACCAAGATTCAAATGGGCATAAAATTTCAAAAAAAAAACAAAAAATAATGAAAAACCAAATCACATAGTCTTCTTATGTCATATAGTAAGCATTCAAGTTGATAAACAAGGTCAAGACATAATCAAACCAGAAAACTTCATGTATCTACCCCTAACCCTAAACTCCGTCTTATTAAGTCAAGCATGAAGAGAAGTGGTTTTGGGTTTCAAACATGGAAATTTCAAAAACCTCCCAAACGCTTCATTTTGGAGTGACTAAGAAGGATATAGGCTTACTTTTTCATTTTCAGGTTTTAAACTTGTTTAAATCTTGGTCAAACCTAGGATTCAGCCAAGATTGAAGTGGGCATAAAATTTCAAAAAAATCAAAAAAATGAAAAACCGAAGCACATAGTCTTCTTATGTCATATAGTAAGCATTCAAGTTGATAAACAAGGTCTAGACATATTCAAACGAGAATAATCATGTATCTACCCCGTAACCCTAAACTCTGTCTTATGAAGTCAAGCATGAAGAGAAGTGGTTTTGGGTTTCAAACATGGAAATTTCAAAAACCTCCCAAAAGCTTCATTTTAGAGTGACTAAGGAAGGATCCAGGCTTACTTTTTCATTTTCATGTTTTAAACTTGTTTAAATCTAAGTCAAACCTAGGATTTGACGAAGATTCAAATGGGCTTAAAATTTTAAAAAAAAATCGAAAAACCAAATTACATAGTCTTCTTATGTCATATAGTAAGCATTCAAGTTGATAAACAAGATCTAGACATATTCAAACCAGAAAAATCATGTATCTACCCCTAACCCTAAACTCTGTCTTATGAAGTCAAGCATGAAGAGAAGTGGTTTTGGGTTTCAAACATGGAAATTTCAAAAACATCCCAAATGCTTCATTTTGGAGTGACTAAGAAGGATCCAGGCTTACTTTTTCATTTTCATGTTTTAAACTTGTTTAAATCTTGGTCAAACCTAGGATTTGACCAAGATTCAAATGGGCATAGAAATTCAAAAAAATCAAAAAAATGAAAAACAAAAGCACATAGTCTTCTTATGTCATATAGTAAGCATTCAAGTTGATAAACAAGGTCTAGACATATTCAAACCAGAAAAATCATGTATCTAGCCCTAACCCTAAACTCTGTCTTATGAAGTCAAGCATGAAGAGAAGTGGTTTTGGGTTTCAAACATGGAAATTTCAAAAACCTCCCAAAAGCTACATTTTGGAGTGACTAAGAAGGATCCGGGCTTACTTTTTCATTTTCATATTTTAAAATTGTTTAAGGATTTGACCAACATTTAAATGGGCATAAAAATTCAAAAAAAAATCAAAAAAGGAAAAACCAAAGCACATAGTCTTCTTATGTCATATACTAAGCATTCAAGTTGATAAACAAGGTCTAGACATATTCAAACCAGAAAAATCATGTATCTACCCCCTAACCCTAAACTCTGTCTTATGAAGTCAAGCATGAAGAGAAGTGGTTTTGGGTTTCAAACATGGAAATTTCAAAAACCTCCAAAAAGCTTCATTTTAGAGTGACTAAGGAAGGATCCAGGCTTACTTTTTCATTTTCATGTTTTAAACTTGTTTAAATCTTTATCAAACCTAGGATTTGACGAATATTCAAATGGGCATAAAATTTCAATTTTTTTGAAAAACCAAATCACATAGTCTTCTTATGTCATATAGTAAGCATTCAAGTTGATAAACAAGGTCGAGACATATTCAAACCAGAAAAATCATGTATCTACCCCCTAACCCTAAACTCTGTCTTATGAAGTCAAGCATGAAGAGAAGTGGTTTTGGGTTTCAAACATGGAAATTTCAAAAACCTCCCAAAAGCTTCATTTTGGGGTGACTAAGAAGGATCCAGTCTTACTTTTTCATTTTCATGTTTTAAACTTGTTTAAATCTTGGTCAAACCTATGATTTGACCAAGATTGAAGTGGGCATAAAATTTCAAAAAAAAAGAAAAAAAGAAAAACCAAAGCACATAGTCTTCTTAAGTCATATAGTAAGCATTCAAGTTGATAAACAAGGTCTAGACATATTCAAATGAGAATAATCAGGTATCTACCCTGTAACCCTAAACTCTGTCTTATGAAGTCAAGTATGAAGAGAAGTGGTTTTGGGTTTCAAACATGGAAATTTCAAAAACCTCCCAAAAGCTTCATTTTAGAGTGACTAAGAAGGATCCAAGCTTACTTTTTCATTTTCATGTTTTAAACAAGTTTAAATTTTGGTCAAACCTAGGATTTGACCAAGATTCAAATGGGCATAAAATTTCAAAAAAAAATCAAAAAATAATGAAAAACCAAATCACATAGTCTTCTTATGTCATATAGTAAGCATTCAAGTTGATAAACAAGGTCTAGACATATTCAAACCAGAAAATTCATGTATCTACCCCTAACCCTAAACTCCGTCTTATTAAGTCAAGCATGAAGAGAAGTGGTTTTGGGTTCAAACATGGAAATTTAAAAAACCTCCCAAAAGCTTCATTTTAGAGTGACTAAGAAGAATCCAGGCTTACTTTTTCATTTTGATGTTTTAAACTTGTCTAAATCTTGGTCAAACCTAGGATTTGACCAAGATTCAAATGGGCATAAAAATTCAATAAAAATCAAAAACTGAAAAACCAAAGCACATAGTCTTCTTAAGTCATATAGTAAGCATTCAAGTTGATAAACAGGTCTAGACATATTCAAACCAGAAAAATCATGTATCTACCCCTTAACCCTAAACTCTCTCTTATGAAGTCAAGCATGGAGAGAAGTGGTTTTGGGTTTCAACATGTCTGTCACTTACGTGTGGTTCACATGCTTGAGGTCCCACACTTCAGTGAGAACAAGTCACGTGTGCTAGGGGCAAACTCCCGCCTTCTTTGTCAAGAGAGACGCATCAAGACTCTCTCTCTCTCTCCGTCTCTCCAATTATCCAACTCCGTTGGCTGCCGGTTTTGGCAGGGCGTTTCTAGCTCAGCTCGGAGGCCATGGTGTGCAGGCTCTGTAGCAATGGCGATTTGGTCGCGCCAAGTGGTTCGTCCCAGGCTGCGACAAGGATCAATCCGAGCGGTGGCTGTTAAGGACCCGATCGCATTTCTTGCTTTCCGCTTGGGGTCCACCATGTAAATCTGAGGGGTTTAGATGTAATTTCCTGTTTATTTTGTGTCCTGTTGTAAACTATACTCTGATGCGTATTGGAAATCTGGGTCCTTTAGGATCGTTCGGTTGTCCCTCTCACAAAAAAACATCTCTCTCATTCTCGGCCTCGCTCAATCGCACCTCCTGCGCACTGACAAACCCTACACAACAGTCAACATCACCCAAAAAGGGTAGACACCATAATAAGTGGGGCCCCATTACTGCTCTCCCTTCGTCTCCTTCTGTATGATCCCTCTTCCTCCGAGTTTCACTGGACGGGCAAACACATGTGCTGCCTAGTAATAATAATAAAAACATAAAAGAATCGACCTACGAATCTATGATTAAATAGGTTAAACTAGGATTTTGCCCAGTACTACAGATCAAGTTCAAAGAAATCCAACTACGGGGTTCGATTTTGGCCTGCTAATATAAAATTAAATAATCTGAACTAGTATTCCTCTAAAAAATCATTTTGGTATGCATTGTTTGGTACTTTTCATAGCTAGAGTGCTTACTCCCTCCGTTAGCACATAGTCTTCTTATGTCATGTAGTAAGCATTCAAGTTAATAAACAAGGTCTAGACATATTCAAACCAGAAAAATCATGTATCTACCCCTAACTCTAAACTCTCTCTTATGAAGTCAAGCATGAAGAGAAGTGGTTTTGGGTTTCAAACATGGAAATTTCAAAAACCTCCCAAAAGCTTCATTTTGGAGTGACTAAGAAGGATCCAGGCTTACTTTTTCATTTTCATGTTTTAAAATTGTTTAAATCTTGGTCAAAATGAAAAACCAAAGCACATAGTCTTCTTATGTCATATAGTAAGCATTCAAGTTGATAAACAAGATCTAGACATATTCAAACGAGAATAATCATGTATCTACCCCGTAACCCTAAACTCTGTCTTATGAAGTCGAGCATGAAGAGAAGTGGTTTTGGGTTTCAAACTTGGCAATTTCAAAAAAATCCCAAAAGCTTCATTTTAGAGTGACTAAGGAAGGATCCAGGCTTACTTTTTCATTTTCATGTTTTAAACTTGTTTAAATCTTGGTCAAACCTAGGATTTGACGAAGATTCAAATGGGCATAAAATTTCAAAAAAAAAATTGAAAAACCAAATCACATAGTCTTCTTATGTCATATAGTAAGCATTCAAGTTGATAAACAAGGTCTAGACATATTCAAACCAGAAAAATCATGTATCTACCCCCTAACCCTAAACTCTGTCTTATGAAGTCAAGCATGAAGAGAAGTGGTTTTGGGTTTCAAACATGGAAATTTCAAAACCTCCCAAAAGCTTCATTTTGGGGTGACTAAGAAGGATCCAGGCTTACTTTTTCATTTTCATGTTTTAAACTTGTTTAAATCTTGGTCAAACCAATGATTTGACCAAGATTGAAGTGGGCATAAAATTTCAAAAAAAAAGAAAAAAAGAAAAACCAAAGCACATAGTCTTCTTAAGTCATATAGTAAGCATTCAAGTTGATAAACAAGGTCTAGACATATTCAAATGAGAATAATCAGGTATCTACCCTGTAACCCTAAACTCTGTCTTATGAAGTCAAGTATGAAGAGAAGTGGTTTTGGGTTTCAAACATGGAAATTTCAAAAACCTCCCAAAAGCTTCATTTTAGAGTGACTAAGAAGGATCCAAGCTTACTTTTTCATTTTCATGTTTTAAACAAGTTTAAATTTTGGTCAAACCTAGGATTTGACCAAGATTCAAATGGGCATAAAATTTCAAAAAAAACAAAAAATAATGAAAAACCAAATCACATAGTCTTCTTATGTCATATAGTAAGCATTCAAGTTGATAAACAAGGTCAAGACATAATCAAACCAGAAAATTCATGTATCTACCCCCTAACCCTAAACTCCGTCTTATTAAGTCAAGCATGAAGAGAAGTGGTTTTGGGTTTCAAAAATGGAAATTTCAAAAACCTCCCAAACGCTTCATTTTGGAGTGACTAAGAAGGATATAGGCTTACTTTTTCATTTTCAGGTTTTAAACTTGTTTAAATCTTGGTCAAACCTAGGATTCGCCAAGATTGAAGTGGGCATAAAATTTCAAAAAAATTCAAAAAATGAAAAACCGAAGCACATAGTCTTCTTATGTCATATAGTAAGCATTCAAGTTGATAAACAAGGTCTAGACATATTCAAACGAGAATAATCATGTATCTACCCCGTAACCCTAAACTCTGTCTTATGAAGTCAAGCATGAAGAGAAGTGGTTTTGGGTTTCAAACATGGAAATTTCAAAAACCTCCCAAAAGCTTCATTTTAGAGTGACTAAGGAAGGATCCAGGCTTACTTTTTCATTTTCATGTTTTAAACTTGTTTAAATCTAAGTCAAACCTAGGATTTGACGAAGATTCAAATGGGCTTAAAATTTTTAAAAAAAAATCGAAAAACCAAATCACATAGTCTTCTTATGTCATATAGTAAGCATTCAAGTTGATAAACAAGATCTAGACATATTCAAACCAGAAAAATCATGTATCTACCCCCTAACCCTAAACTCTGTCTTATGAAGTCAAGCATGAAGAGAAGTGGTTTTGGGTTTCAAACATGGAAATTTCAAAAACATCCCAAATGCTTCATTTTGGAGTGACTAAGAAGGATCCAGGCTTACTTTTTCATTTTCATGTTTTAAACTTGTTTAAATCTTGGTCAAACCTAGGATTTGAACAAGATTCAAATGGGCATAGAAATTCAAAAAAAATCAAAAAAATGAAAAACAAAAGCACATAGTCTTCTTATGTCATATAGTAAGCATTCAAGTTGATAAACAAGGTCTAGACATATTCAAACCAGAAAAATCATGTATCTAGCCCTAACCCTAAACTCGTCTTATGAAGTCAAGCATGAAGAGAAGTGGTTTTGGGTTTCAAACATGGAAATTTCAAAAACCTCCCAAAAGCTACATTTTGGAGTGACTAAGAAGGATCCGGGCTTACTTTTTCATTTTCATATTTTAAAATTGTTTAAGGATTTGACCAACATTTAAAAGGGCATAAAAATTCAAAAAAAAATCAAAAAAGGAAAAACCAAAGCACATAGTCTTCTTATGTCATATACTAAGCATTCAAGTTGATAAACAAGGTCTAGACATATTCAAACCAGAAAAATCATGTATCTACCCCTAACCCTAAACTCTCTTATGAAGTCAAGCATGAAGAGAAGTGGTTTTGGGTTTCAAACATGGAAATTTCAAAAACCTCCAAAAAGCTTCATTTTAGAGTGACTAAGGAAGGATCCAGGCTTACTTTTTCATTTTCATGTTTTAAACTTGTTTAAATCTTTATCAAACCTAGGATTTGACGAATATTCAAATGGGCATAAAATTTCAATTTTTTTTGAAAAACCAAATCACATAGTCTTCTTATGTCATATAGTAAGCATTCAAGTTGATAAACAAGGTCTAGACATATTCAAACCAGAAAAATCATGTATCTACCCCCTAACCCTAAACTCTGTCTTATGAAGTCAAGCATGAAGAGAAGTGGTTTTGGGTTTCAAACATGGAAATTTCAAAAACCTCCCAAAAGCTTCATTTTGGGGTGACTAAGAAGGATCCAGTCTTACTTTTTCATTTTCATGTTTTAAACTTTTTTAAATCTTGGTCAAACCTATGATTTGACCAAGATTGAAGTGGGCATAAAATTTCAAAAAAAAAGAAAAAAAGAAAAACCAAAGCACATAGTCTTCTTAAGTCATATAGTAAGCATTCAAGTTGATAAACAAGGTCTAGACATATTCAAATGAGAATAATCAGGTATCTACCCTGTAACCCTAAACTCTGTCTTATGAAGTCAAGTATGAAGAGAAGTGGTTTTGGGTTTCAAACATGGAAATTTCAAAAACCTCCCAAAAGCTTCATTTTAGAGTGACTAAGAAGGATCCAAGCTTACTTTTTCATTTTCATGTTTTAAACAAGTTTAAATTTTGGTCAAACCTAGGATTTGACCAAGATTCAAATGGGCATAAAATTTCAAAAAAAATCAAAAAATAATGAAAAACCAAATCACATAGTCTTCTTATGTCATATAGTAAGCATTCAAGTTGATAAACAAGGTCAAGACATAATCAAACCAGAAAATTCATGTATCTACCCCCTAACCCTAAACTCCGTCTTATTAAGTCAAGCATGAAGAGAAGTGGTTTTGGGTTCAAACATGGAAATTTAAAAACCTCCCAAAAGCTTCATTTTAGAGTGACTAAGAAGAATACAGGCTTACTTTTTCATTTTGATGTTTTAAACTTGTCTAAATCTTGGTCAAACCTAGGATTTGACCAAGATTCAAATGGGCATAAAAATTCAATAAAAATCAAAAACTGAAAAACCAAAGCACATAGTCTTCTTAAGTGATATAGTAAGCATTCAAGTTGATAAACAGGGTCTAGACATATTCAAACCAGAAAAATCATGTATCTACCCCTAACCCTAAACTCTCTCTTATGAAGTCAAGCATGGAGAGAAGTGGTTTTGGGTTTCAACATGTCTGTCACTTACGTGTGGTTCACATGCGTGAGGTCCCACACTTCAGTGAGAACAAGTCACGTGTGCTAGGCAGGCAAACTCCCAGCCGTCTTCTTTGTCAAGAGAGACGCATCAAGACTCTCTCTCTCTCTCCGTCTCTCCGATTATCCAACTCCGTTGGCTGCCGGTTTTGGCAGGGCGTTTCTAGCTCAGCTCGGAGGCCATGGTGTGCAGGCTCTGTAGCAATGGCGATTTGGTCGCGCCAAGTGGTTCGTCCCAGGCTGCGACAAGGATCAATCCGAGCGGTGGCTGTTAAGGACCCGACCGCATTTCTTGCTTTCCGCTTGGGGTCCACCATGTAAATCTGAGGGGTTTAGATGTAATTTCCTGTTTATTTTGTGTCCTGTTGTAAACTGTACTCTGATGCGTATTGGAAATCTGGGTCCTTCAGGATCGTTCGGTTGTCCCTCTCACAAAAAACATCTCTCTCATTCTCGGCCTCGCTCAATCGCACCTCCTGCGCACTGACAAACCCTGTACACAGTCAACATCACCCAAAAAGGGTAGACACCATAATAAGTGGGGCCCCATGACTGCTCTCCCTTCGTCTCCTTCTGTATGATCCCTCTTCCTCCGAGTTTCACTGGACGGGCAAACACATGTGCTGCCTAGGAATAATAATAAAAACGTAAAAGAATCGACCTACGAATCTATGATTAGATAGGTTAAACTAGGGTTTTGCCCAGTACTACAGATCAAGTTCAAAAAATCCAACTACGGGGTTCGATTTTGGCCTGCTAATATAAAATTAAATAATCTGAACTAGTATTCCTCTAAAAAATCATTTTGGTATGCATTGTTTGGTACTTTTCATAGCTAGAGTGCTTACTCCCTCCGTTAGCACATAGTCTTCTTATGTCATGTAGTAAGCATTCAAGTTGATAAACAAGGTCTAGACATATTCAAACCAGAAAAATCATGTATCTACCCCCTAACCCTAAACTCTCTCTTATGAAGTCAAGCATGAAGAGAAGTGGTTTTGGGTTTCAAACATGGAAATTTAAAAAACCTCCCAAATGCTTCATTTTGGAGTGACTAAGAAGGATACATGCTTACTTTTTCATTTTCATGTTTTAAACTTGTTTAAATCTTGCTCAAACCTAGGATTTGACCAAGATTCAAATGGGCATAGAAATTCAGAAAAAATCAAAAAAATGAAAAACAAAAGCACATAGTCTTCTTATGTCATATAGTAAGCATTCAAGTTGATAAACAAGGTCTAGAGATATTCAAACCAGAAAAATCATGTATCTACCCCTAACCCGAAACTCTGTCTTACGAAGTCAAGCATGAAGAGAAGTGGTTTTGGGTTTCAAACATGGAAATTTCAAAAACCTCCCAAAAGCTTCATTTTGGAGTGACTAAGAAGGATCTAGGCTTACTTTTTCATTTTCATGTTTTAAAATTGTTTAAATCTTGGTCAAAGACCAAGATTTAAATGGGCATCGAAATTAAAAAAAATCAAAAAATGAAAAACCAAAGCACATAGTCTTCTTATGTCATAAAGTAAGCATTCAAGTTGATAAACAAGGTCTAGACATATTCAAACCAGAAAAATCATGTATCTACCCCTAACCCTAAACTCTGTCTTATGAAGTCAAGCATGAAGAGAAGTGGTTTTGGGTTTCAAACATGGAAATTTCAAAAACCTCCCAAAAGCTTCATTTTGGAGTGACTAAGAAGGATCCAGGCTTACTTTTTCATTTTCATGTTTTAAAATTGTTTAAATCTTGGTCAAAGACCAAGATTTAAATGGGCATAAAAATTAAAAAAAAAATCAAAAAATGAAAAACCAAAGCACATAGTCTTCTTATGTCATATAGTAAGCATTCAAGTTGATAAACAAGATCTAGACATATTCAAACCAGAAAAATCATGTATCTACCCCTAACCCTAAACTCTGTCTTATGAAGTCAAGCATGAAGAGAAGTGGTTTTGGGTTTCAAACATGGAAATTTCAAAAACCTCCCAAAAGCTTCATTTTGGGGTGACTAAGAAGGATCCAGGCTTACTTTTTCATTTTCATGTTTTAAACTTGTTTAAATCTTGGTCAAACCTATGATTTGACCAAGATTGAAGTGGGCATAAAATTTCAAAAAAAAAGAAAAAAAGAAAAACCAAAGCACATAGTCTTCTTAAGTCATATAGTAAGCATTCAAGTTGATAAACAAGGTCTAGACATATTCAAATGAGAATAATCAGGTATCTACCCTGTAACCCTAAACTCTGTCTTATGAAGTCAAGTATGAAGAGAAGTGGTTTTGGGTTTCAAACATGGAAATTTCAAAAACCTCCCAAAAGCTTCATTTTAGAGTGACTAAGAAGGATCCAAGCTTACTTTTTCATTTTCATGTTTTAAACAAGTTTAAATTTTGGTCAAACCTAGGATTTGACCAAGATTCAAAAGGGCATAAAATTTCAAAAAAAAAACAAAAAATAATGAAAAACCAAATCACATAGTCTTCTTATGTCATATAGTAAGCATTCAAGTTGATAAACAAGGTCAAGACATAATCAAACCAGAAAATTCATGTATCTACCCCCTAACCCTAAACTCCGTCTTATTAAGTCAAGCATGAAGAGAAGTGGTTTTGGGTTTCAAACATGGAAATTTCAAAAACCTCCCAAACGCTTCATTTTGGAGTGACTAAGAAGGATATAGGCTTACTTTTTCATTTTCAGGTTTTAAACTTGTTTAAATCTTGGTCAAACCTAGGATTTGGCCAAGATTGAAGTGGGCATAAAATTTCAAAAAAAATAAAAAAATGAAAAACCGAAGCACATAGTCTTCTTATCTCATATAGTAAGCATTCAAGTTGATAAACAAGGTCTAGACATATTCAAACGAGAATGATCATGTATCTACCCCGTAACCCTAAACTTTGTCTTATGAAGTCAAGCATGAAGAGAAGTGGTTTTGGGTTTCAAACATGGAAATTTCAAAAACCTCCCAAAAGCTTCATTTTAGAGTGACTAAGGAAGGATCCAGGCTTACTTTTTCATTTTCATGTTTTAAACTTGTTTAAATCTTAGTCAAACCTAGGATTTGACGAAGATTCAAATGGGCTTAAAATTTCAAAAAAAAAATCGAAAAACCAAATCACATAGTCTTCTTATGTCATATAGTAAGCATTCAAGTTGATAAATAAGGTCTAGACATATTCAAACCAGAAAAATCATGTATCTACCACCTAACCCTAAACTCTGTCTTATGAAGTCAAGCATGAAGAGAAGTGGTTTTGGGTTTCAAACATGGAAATTTCAAAAACCTCCCAAAAGCTTCATTTTAGAGTGACTAAGGAAGGATCCAGGCTTACTTTTTCAATTTCATGTTTTAAACTTGTTTAAATCTTAGTCAAACCTAGGATTTGACGAAGATTCAAATGGGCTTAAAATTTCAAAAAAAAAATCGAAAAAGCAAATCACATAGTCTTCTTATGTCATATAGTAAGCATTCAAGTTGATAAACAAGGTCTAGACATATTCAAACCAGAAAAATCATGTATCTACCCCCTAACCCTAAACTCTGTCTTATGAAGTCAAGCATGAAGAGAAGTGGTTTTGGGTTTCAAACATGGAAATTTCAAAAACCTCCCAAACGCTTCATTTTGGAGTGACTAAGAAGGATCTTGGCTTACTTTTTCATTTTCATGTTTTAAATTTGTTTAAATCTTGGTCAAACCTAGGATTTGACCAAGATTGAAGTGGGCATAAAATTTCAAAAAAAAAAATCAATAAATGAAAAACCGAAGCACATAGTCTTCTTATGCCATATAGTAAGCATTCAAGTTGATAAACAAGGTCTAGACATATTCAAACGAGAATAATCATGTATCTACCCCGTAACCCTAAACTCTGTCTTATGAAGTCAAGCATGAAGAGAAGTGGTTTTGGGTTTCAAACATGGAAATTTCAAAAACCTCCCAAAAGCTTCATTTTAGAGTGACTAAGAAGGATCCAGGTTTACTTTTCATTTTCATGTTTTAAACATGTTTAAATTTTGATCAAACCTAGGATTTGACCAAGATTCAAATGGGCATAAAATTTAAAAAAAAACAAAAAATAATGAAAAACCAAATCACATAGTCTTCTTATATCATATAGTAAGCATTCAAGTTGATAAACAAGGTCTAGACATATTCAAACCAGAAAAATCATGTATCTACCCCTAACTCTAAACTCTGTCTTATGAAGTCAAGCATGAAGAGAAGTGGTTTTGGGTTTCAAACATGGAAATTTCAAAAACCTCCCAAAAGCTTCATTTTCGAGTGACTAAGAAGGATCCAGGCTTACTTTTCATTTTCATGTTTTAAACATGTTTAAATTTTGGTCAAACCTAGGATTTGACCAAGATTCAAATGGGCATAAAATTTAAAAAAATAAAAAAAATGAAAAACCGAAGCACATAGTCTTCTTATGTCATATAGTAAGCATTCAAGTTGATAAACAAGGTCTAGACATATTCAAACGAGAATAATCATGTATCTACCACATAACCCTAAACTCTGTCTTATGAAGTCAAGCATGAAGAGAAGTGGTTTTGGGTTTCAAACATGGAAATTTCAAAACCTCCCAAAAGCTTCATTTTAGAGTGACTAAGGAAGGATCCATGCTTACTTTTTCATTTTCATGTTTTAAACTTGTTTAAATCTTAGTCAAACCTAGGATTTGACGAAGATTCAAATGGGCTTAAAATTTCAAAAAAAAAAAAAAACCAAATCACATAGTCTTCTTATATCATATAGTAAGCATTCAAGTTGATAAACAAGGTCTAGACATATTCAAACCAGAAAAATCATGTATCTACCCCTAACCCTAAACTCGTCTTATGAAGTCAAGCATGAAGAGAAGTGGTTTTGGGTTTCAAACATGGAAATTTCAAAACCTCCCAAACGCTTCATTTTGGAGTGACTAAGAAGGATCTAGGCTTACTTTTTCATTTTCATGTTTTAAACTTGTTTAAATCTTGGTCAAACCTAGGATTTGACCAAGATTGAAGTGGGCATAAAATTTCAAAAAAAAATCAAAAAAATGAAAAACCGAAGCACATAGTCTTCTTATGTCATATAGTAAGCATTCAAGTTGATAAACAAGGTCTAGAGATATTCAAACGAGAATAATCATGTATCTACCCCGTAACCCTAAACTCTGTCTTATGAAGTCAAGCATGAAGAGAAGTGGTTTTGGGTTTCAAACATGGAAATTTAAAAACCTCCCAAAAGCTTCATTTTAGAGTGACTAAGAAGGACCCAGGCTTACTTTTCATTTTCATGTTTTAAACATGTTTAAATTTTGGTCAAACCTAGGATTTGACCAAGATTCAAATCGGCATAAAATTTAAAAAAAACAAAAAATAATGAAAAACTAAATCACATAGTCTTCTTATGTCATATAGTAAGCATTCAAGTTGATAAACAAGGTCTAGACATATTCAAACCAGAAAAATCATGTATCTACCCCTAACTCTAAACTCTGTCTTATGAAGTCCAGCATGAAGGGAAGTGGTTTTGGGTTTCAAACATGGAAATTTCAAAAACCTCCCAAACGCTTCATTTTGGAGTGACTAAGAAGGATATAGGCTTACTTTTTCATTTTCAGGTTTTAAACTTGTTTAAATCTTGGTCAAACCTAGGATTTGGCCAAGATTGAAGTGGGCATAAAATTTCAAAAAAAATCAAAATGAAAAACCGAAGCACATAGTCTTCTTATGTCATATAGTAAGCATTCAAGTTGATAAACAAGGTCTAGACATATTCAAACGAGAATAATCATGTATCTACCCCGTAACCTGATACGTCGCAAACGTATCTATAATTTCTGATGTTCCATGCTAGTTTTATGACAATACCTACATGTTTTGTTCATGCTTTATGATGTTTTGATGCATTTTCCGGAACTAACCTATTAACAAGATGCCGAAGCGCCGCGTTTTCTGCTGTTTTTGGTTTCAGAAATCCTACAAAGGAAATATTCTCGGAATTGGACGAAATCAACGCCCAGGTCTTATTTTTCCACGGAGCTTCCAGAAGACCGAAGAGCATACGAAGTGGGGCCACGAGGGGCCGTAACCATAGGGCGGCGCGGCCAGCCTGGGGCCCACGCCGGCCTATGGTGTGGGGCCCCTGCGCCGCCTCCAACTCTGCCCTTCCGCCTATAAAGTCTCTCCGTCGCGAAAACCCTAAAAAGATAAGCCACGGGACGAGAAAAGTTACGCAGCCGCCGCCATCGCGAAGTCAAGTTAGGGGGACAAAAGTCTGTTCCGGCACGCCGCCGGGACGGGGAATTGCCCCCGGAATCCATCTCCATCGACACCACCGCCATCTTCATCGCCGTTGCTGTCTCCCACGATGAGGAGGGAGTAGTTCTCCCTCGAGGCTAAGGGCTCTACCGGTAGCTATGTGGTTAATCTCTCTCTCATGTACCTCAATACAATGATCTCATGAGCTGCCTTACATGATTGAGATCCATATGATGAGCTTTGTATCACTATTAATCTATGTGCTACTCTAGTGATGTTATTAAAGTAGTCTATTCCTCCTTCATGATGTAAAGGTGATGGTGTGTGTGCATCATGTAGTACTTGGCGTAGGTTATGATTGTAATCTCTTGTAGATTATGGAGTTAACTGTTACTATGATAGTATTGATGCGATCTATTCCCCCTTTCATAGCTTAAAGGTGACAGTGTGTATGCTATGTTAGTACTCGGTCTAAATTGCAATGATCTATTATGCTCTAAAGGTTACTTAAATATGAACTCCGAATGTTGTGGAGCTTGTTAACTCCGGCTTGAGGGAGCTCTTGTAGCCCTACACAATGAATGGTGTTTGTTATCAAACAAGAGAGTATATGTAGCACAAGTGAGGAGAAGTTATTTATTTATGTGATCATTGTTGAGAGTGTCCACTAGTGAAAGTAGGATCCCTAGGCCTTGTTTCCAAATAGAAAAGTTACACCACAGAGAATTGCCTCCCACGCCAGCAAGCTATTTTCTGGCACCGTTTCCAACAAGTTCTGCTACATGTTTACTTGCTGCCATATTTATTTCAGATTGCTATTACCACTCATATTCATCCATATTACTTGTATTTCACTATCTCTTCGCCGAACTAGTGCGCCTATACATCTGACAAGTGTATTAGGTGTGTTGGGGACACAAGAGACTTCTTGTATCTTAATTGCAGGGTTGCTTGAGAGGGATATCTCTGACCTCTACCTCCCTGAGTTCGATAAACCTTGGGTGATTCACTTAAGGGAAACTTGCTGCTGTTCTACAAACCTCTGCTCTTGGAGGCCCAACACTGTCTGAATAGAAGCGTGCGTAGACATCAAGCTATTTTCCGCGGGGAGGTAAGGTAAAAGGTATTCACATCCTCCGACTACTAAGCTATTTCCTAGCACTGTTGCCGGTGTGTGAGTGCTCGAAGGTATTTCCTTTAGATCCTGCAATTATATCTTTTTGTTTCTTGTTTTCACTAGTTAGGCTTAATGGAAAACAACAACAAAATGAGAGATCTTTATGAACTTTATCTTGAATTAGGACATGATGTGTTTGAAGAGAGAATTAAAAAACCCATGGAACTTTATATGCATGCTAATGGAAATGTTATTAGTATGAATGCTTTGAACACCATTGTTGCTAATGCTATGGAAAATTCTAAGCTTGGGGAAGCTGGTTTTGATGAGCATGATATTTTTAGTCCCCCAAGTTTTGAGGAGAAAATTTTCTTTGATGATACTTTACCTCCTATTTATGATGATTACAATGATGGTTATGGTAGTTTTACTCCCACTATTACTAATAAAATTGATTATGCTTATGTGGAGAGTAATAGTTTTATGCATGTAGCTCATGATAAGAATGTTTCATGTGATAGTTATATTGTTGAATTTGTTCATGATGCTACTGAAAGTTATTATGAGAGAGGGAAACATGGTTATATGCATCTTAATAATATTAAGTTTCCCCTCTTTATGTTGAGAATCTTGAAGTTGCGCTTGTGTTGCCTTTCTATGCTTGTCGCATTATGCTTACATGACTTGTTTATTTACAAGATTCCTTTTCATAGGAAGTGGGTTAGGCTTAAATGTGTTTTGAATTTGCTTCTTGATGCTCTCTTTTGCTTCAACTCTTATTTCTTGCGCGAGCATCATTAAAATTACTGAGCCCATCTTAATGGCTATAAAGTAAGCACTTCTTGGGAGATAACACATGTTGTTTTTTATTTTGCTACTGTTTTGTTGCGTCTTGGAAGTTGTTAATACTGTAGCAACCTCTCCTTATCTTTATTTTATTGCATTGTTGTGCCAAGTAAAGTCTTTGATAGTAAGGTTGATACTAGATTTGGATTACTGCGCAGAAACAGATTTCTTACTGTCACGAAATTGAGCAGCCCCGTCTGTAGGTAACTCAGAAAAATCTGCCAATTTACGTGCGTGATCCTCAGATATGTACGCAACTTTCATTCAATTTGAGCTTTTTCATCTGAGCAAGTTAAGTGCCCCAAAAAAAGTCGTCTTTACGGACTGTTCTGTTTTGACAGATTCTGCCTTTTATTTCGCATTGCCTCTTTTGCTGTGTTGAGTGGATTTCTTTATTCCATTAACTTTCAGTAGCTTTGGGTAATGTACAGAAGTGTTAAGAATGATTGTGTCCCCTCTGAACATGTGAATTTTTGATTATGCACTAACTCTCTAATGAGTTTGCTTTGAGTTTGGTGTGGAGGAAGTTTTCAAGGGTCAAGAGAGGAGGATGATATAATGTGATCAAGAAGAGTGAAGAGTCTAAGCTTGGGGATGCCCCCGTGGTTCATCCCTGCATATTTCAAGAAGACTCAAGCATCTAAGCTTGGGGATGCCCAAGGCATCCCCTTCTTCATCGACAACTTATCAGGTCACCTCTAGTGAAACTATATTTTTATTCCGTCACATCTTATGTACTTTACTTGGAGCGTCTGTGTGCTTTTATTTTCGTTTTGTTATTTTCATTCTCTGAATAAATTCATGCTTATGTGGGAGAGAGACACGCTCCGCTTTTTCATATGAACACTTGTGTTCTTAGTTTTACTTTTAATGTTCATGGCGAAAGTTAAACGCTGCTGCATTTATTGCTACTAGTAAGATTGCACGTGCAACGCACGACTAACAAAAAATATAGCCATATAAGAAAAAATTGGGAGTATTTCCTCAAAACATCCTAAAAGGAAATGTGGTCTGCATGGCAAGACATATAGAAGAATCACAATAATTTAAACGAAAAATGTTTTATCTAGAGTGTGTCCTATTTGATATATAAAAAAATCTACCCATTTATGATGGGATGAAACGAACAAAAAGTAACACACAAATAAAAATAAATCAATCTAGCTACAACAAGCCAACTACTTAATCAAATGCATTGTACATTACAATATTTGCGCAAATAATTGCACGTGGATCCAGATTTTACAGACCTAGCTATTTTCAGCAATGATTTTTGTGCTCTAGTTATTTTCAGCAATCGAGGATTATATTTTCAGCTCTTTTGGATACCTCTCAATTTATTAGGTGTGCAAGGTCTGGTCTGGTCTGATGAACAAGGAAGAAACGATTATCATAGTACGTCTCTAAACTAATACAACCCAGGAAGTGACCAAAAATAAATCCCAGTTAATGTGCTTCGCAATAATATCTCCACACTATGTCAGACTAAATTATACTGTGTCGTACATAAAAGAGCTGCATACTTGCAAATCAAACTTTATTATTTAATTTAAAAGTTGCATTGTTCACTTCTTTGTCAAGCATGACTTTGTGACGACATAAGCACCTACTCACGAAAGTACAATATGTGCCTAAATATATGTGAAAGCACCTAAGGAAATGCACTCCCATGCTTCAAGCTTAATCTGATGAAAAATGGCGAAACACTAAGAAGTTATCAGTGGATACCAATATTTGTCGAAGAATTATTAGGAGAAACCGCTCAGCATCCTTTAGAAATCTTTGAATAAATAGATACATCACAAACCACCTTGGCAAACCTGACCACCACCGCACTGATTGCCCAGCCGCAACATCCGCTCTGAAACTATACATGTACATGTCCTCAAGTGCGTATACTCTTTTTAAAATGCAAAGGAACTGCACTAATTTGAGTGTGAAGCTGAACCGCTGGCAGCAAAAGAACTTACGACAAGACATAAAAACTCGTGATTAAATCTAAAGCTAGTCAACAACCACGTCCATGTGCACTGCTACATGATCTTGCACAGTATTTGACAATTACAGATGTAAACTCACTTGTAATGAGGCTTCTCACCAATGATAGCATGGGGCGAAGAGAGGTCATCAATGTAGCTTATGAGACTATTCTTCAGTAGCAAGGCAACCGTTTACAGTATGATTTTCCCAATGCCATCTTCATACAACAATAAGGCCCTGATATTCAGCGAAAGCTTCAGCCTGAAAGCACACTGCAAGTGGCCCAGTTCTACCAGCAGACAACTATGGATAGTTGATATACAATTTTGAATTATGTAATATGTATATACCTGTACCATAATAACAAGAGATCAAACAAGAAAAAATAGAACCGAACCAACTGAGCAAATTAGCCGAGTGGGCAGTTTGAACCAAGAATGCTAAATCAGAGCAAATCCATATGTATGGTCAACATAGGTACGGAGTACAACCCAATTTGGTAACATGCATCAACTATGAAAAAAAGATCTATTAGAATAAATGCATTAGGAATTATGGACAGAATTAGGGCCATGCCCCTTCTGTTCTTATGAGAGATACCAGAAGTCATGCGGCATGGGCAGGGTGGCGACGGGCGCGCTGGTGACAGGCGGCGTCGACGGGAGCACTGATGATGGGCCGCGAGCGATGGCTGAGCTGGTGATGGGCGGCGTCAACGGCAACGCTAGGGACGGTCGACGGAGACAACCGAGATGGTGACGGGCGGCCGTGACCGTATCATCATAGTTATCCTCCATGGGCCTGTGAATCTCCTTAGGTTGGTATTGTCGAGGAGATCAAAGGTGGCGGTGTGGGCTTGGGCAGCGGGAACGTGGCCTTTGTGCAGCATGGCCAAGTTGGGAGGTGGCGCACACCCTTTGGACGGCTCGGCACGCCCCTGGCGCTCGTGAGAGTAGGTTGGTGGCAAAGAGAAAGAGGGGGAATGGAAACCGCCCGCTGGGATCATGGGAGATAAAATTTCCTCGCCTAATTAAAGAGATGACGATGGTCAGGCTGACGGACAATTGTCAGGCCTGTTTTACTGGGTGATACTCGGGACGTTGGATAATGGTTAGAGCGCTCGGATTGGTTGGATCACCCCACTCTGGGTCTTTTAATATTGCTACAGATTATTTTCCAGATAAATACACAATTGGAACACAAGTATTCTATAATTCAAGATAAAACGAAACTAAAGAGAGCACCTCTGCTATCCAGCGTCTTGGTGTTGGTGGGTAGTGCCCCTGGATTTCGGTGTGGCTACGGCATTGCCGTTAGTGGCATTCAGTGGCAAGGTATCAACGGTAGTTCTGATCAAGAGAAAAATAAATGTCTCAGTTGCAGTGATCAAAATAGAATTACCAAATAAGGGGACTTCACACCACAAGCTGATAAACTATAGGTTCAGGCTATTGGTCTGTCAAATAGAGTGACTAATGGCAATGAATCTCCCAGTTGCTATCAGTTTAACCGAGCAAAGATAATCCTCAAGAAACAGAAAGTTAAGCTAACAAACCATGCATTGCAAATTTGGTCCAAATGTCACAAAAATAAATGGAGCTACCAAAGCTCTCCTCTTCAAAAAAATTATACAACAACTCAATTAGACAAATGTTTTTTTGCTAAAACTTGCACATCAACACATTCATAAATACCCAAAACCTCAACATTTATACAATCCCCTGATATTTTGCACATTCATAAACACATCATAAATACCCACTCAATATTACTTATGAATGTGTTAGTTTTGATTACCTGATTGTCACTCACGTACTCACGCTGGATTCTACACGAATTTGATAGACCATCTGCAGGAAAGTCACAAAATTACAGTCAAAACCACCGTTAATTTCTGTAGTTGTTTGCCAAAATGTCGATAAGGCTATCACCATATGCTGTACATGGAGAGCTTCTAAATTTCAAATACAACATCTAATCCTCAATTCAATCAGAATATATGTATCTAATTCACAAAAGAACTGACGTGCTTCAGTTGCACATGAGACAACGCATAAGTGAGATGACTTTTCTTAAGATGCAGAGGGCGTAATGATGGGGAACTGGGGCACATGTCCCGTGAGCCAGAAGCAGAGAGGGGCGGTAGGCAATACCATCGGAGCCGGACGGCGGGACTGTTATTTCCGGAAATCGGTCTCGCAACGCGTGGTGGTGAAGGCCGAGAACGGCTGCTGCGCGTCCTGTGCGGATCTTGGTACTGAGCTGGCGGCGGCATCATCGGTGTGCGGATCGTTGGCGTCGGGCGCGGGGATTGCGGCCGTGGCTAACGGAGATTGTGGCAGCGGCGTCTGATGCCGGTGTAGGAAATGCAGGGCATCCTCGCGTGTGGGCGGCAGGGCGTCCTTGTGTGCTGGTGGCCTCCAGTGGAGGCTCTCGCGTCGCTCTTGTGGACGGCGGTGTGTGGTACCGTGGTTGCAGCCATCGATGGGCATCGCGGGAGGTCTGCGCGTCGGCGGGCGCAGCTGGAGTGCTGGGGAGGGAGGGCTGCGGCGGCGATGGCTACCTGATGTGGATGGGGATTTCGGGGTACGACGGTTCGATCGATTAATTAGCGAGGAAATTAGCGCGTGGGTGGTTGTTGTCCGCTCCCGTCAAACACGTAGAGGACGTGAGGCGTTGGATATTTGGATTGTACGGCTGAGATGCGTTGGATCAGACCCTCTGGGTCTTTTATTAGTAGTGGTGATTTGGTTGGAAACAGGAAATGCTTCATGTGGTAAATGGTATATGGTCTTGAATAATTTGATACTTGGCAATTGTTTTGCTCAAATAGATCATGTTTAAGCTCTTGCATCATGTACTTTGCACCTATTAATGAAGAACTACCATAGAGCTTGTTGAAATTTGGTTTGCATGATTGGTCTCTCTAAAAGTCTAGATATTTTCTGGTAAAGTGTTTGAACAACAAGGAAGACAGTGTAGAGTCTTATAATGCTTGCAATATGTTCTTATGTAAGTTTTGCTGTACCGGTTCATACTTGTGTTTGCTTCAAACAACCTTGCTAGCCAAAGCCTTGTACTGAGAGGGAATACTTCTCGTGCATCCAAAATCCTTGAGCCAAAACCTATGCCATTTGTGTCCACCATACCTACCTACTATGTGGTATTTCTCTGCCATTCCAAAGTAAATTGCTTGAGTGCTACCTTTAAAATTTCATTCTTTGTCTTTGCAATATATAGCTCATGGGAAAATAGCCTTAAAAACTATTGTGGTATTGAATATGTTGCTATGTATCTTATTTCTTATAAGTTGCTTGTTGAGCGGTAACCATGTTTCTGGGGACGCCATCAACTTTTTACACCTTTGTTGAATATCATGTGAGTTGCTATGCATGTTCGTATTGTCTGAAGTAAGGGTGATTTATCATGATCAAATGGTTTGAGTATGCATATTGTTAGAGAAGAACATTGGGCCGCTAACCAAAGCCATGAATCATGGTGGAAGTTTCAGTTTGGACACTAATCCTCAATCTCTTATGAGAATATTATCTGTTGTTGAATGCTTATGCATTAAAGAGGAGTCCATTATCTGTTTTCTATGTTGTCCCGGTATGGATGTCCTTAGTTGAGATCTATCAAAAACGAGAAATCAAATGCGATCTATCTCCTTGGACCTTTGTACAGGCGGCATAGAGGTACCCCTTTGTGACACTTGGTTGAAACATATGTTATGCAATGATAATCCATGTAAATCCAAGCTAATTAGGACAAGGTGCGAGCACTATTGGTATTCTATGCATGAGGCTTGCAACTTATAGGATGTCTTATGCATAACACATATGAATTATTACTACCGTTGACAAAATTGTTTCTATGTTTTCAAAATAAAAGCTCTAGCACAAAAATAGTAATCCATGCTTCCCTCTGCGAAGGGCCATTCTTTTACTTTATGTTGAGTCAGTTTACCTACTTCTTTCTATCTTAGAAGCAAACACTTGTGTCAACTGTGTGCATTGATTCCTACATACTTGCTTATTTGCATTCATCATATTACTTTGTGTTGACAATTATCCATGAGATATACATGTTATAAGTTGAAAGCAATTGCTGAAACTTAATCATCCTTTGTGTTGCTTCGAAACCTTCTATTAAGAATCAATTGCTTTATGAGTTAACTCTTATGCAAGTCTCTTTGATACTTGTCTTGAAAGTACTATTCATGAAAAGTCTTTGCTATATGATTCAGTTGTTTAATCATCATCTTTACCATTGCTTTGAATCACTTCATTCATCTCATATGCTTTACAATAATGTTGATCAAGATTATGATGGTAGCATGTCACTTCAGAAATTATTCTTTTTATCATTTACCTACTCGAGGCGAGTAGGAACTAAGCTTGGGGATGCTTGATACGTCAAACGTATCTATAATTTCTGATGTTCCATGCTAGTTTTATGACAATACCTACATGTTTTGTTCATACTTTATGATGTTTTGATGCATTTTCCGGAACTAACCTATTAACAAGATGCCGAAGCGCCAGTTCCTGTTTTCTGCTGTTTTGGTTTCAGAAATCCTACAAAGGAAATATTCTCGGAATTGGACGAAATCAACGCCCAGGGTCTTATTTTTCCACGGAGCTTCCAGAAGACCGAAGAGCATACGAAGTGGGGCACGAGGGCCGTAACCATAGGGCGGCGCGGCCAGCCTGGGGCCCGCGCCGGCCTATGGTGTGGGGCCCCTGCGCCGCCTCCAACTCTGCCCTTCCGCCTATAAAGTATCTCCGTCGCGAAAACCGTAAAAAGATAAGCCACGGGACGAGAAAAGTTACGCAGCCACCGCCATCGCGAAGTCAAGTTAGGGGGACAGAAGTCTCTGTTCCGGCACGCCGCGGGACGGGAATTGCCCCGGAATCCATCTCCATCGACACCACCGCCATCTTCATCGCCGTTGCTGTCTCCCACGATGAGGAGGGAGTAGTTCTCCCTCGAGGCTAAGGGCTCTACCGGTAGCTATGTGGTTAATCTCTCTCTCATGTACCTCAATACAATGATCTCATGAGCTGCCTTACATGATTGAGATCCATATGATGAGCTTTGTATCACTATTAATCTATGTGCTACTCTAGTGATGTTATTAAAGTAGTCTATTCCTCCTTCATGATGTAAAGGTGACGTGTGTGTGCATCATGTAGTACTTGGCGTAGGTTATGATTGTAATCTCTTGTAGATTATGGAGTTAACTGTTACTATGATAGTATTGATGCGATCTATTCCCCCTTTCATAGCTTAAAGGTGACAGTGTGTATGCTATGTTAGTACTCGGTCTAAATTGCAATGATCTATTATGCTCTAAAGGTTACTTAAATATGAACTCCGAATGTTGTGGAGCTTGTTAACTCCGGCTTGAGGGAGCTCTTGTAGCCCTACACAATGAATGGTGTTTGTTATCAAACAAGAGAGTATATGTAGCACAAGTGAGGAGAAGTTATTTATTTATGTGATCATTGTTGAGAGTGTCCACTAGTGAAAGTAGGATCCCTAGGCCTTGTTTCCAAATAGAAAAGTTACACCACAGAGAATTGCCTCCCACGCCAGCAAGCTATTTTCTGGCACCGTTTCCAACAAGTTCTGCTACATGTTTACTTGCTGCCATATTGATACGTCCAATTTGCATCACTATTTTATATCATAATTTGCTGTTATTCATTGATATATTTCATATTGGGACACAATACTTATGTTATTTCATCTATTTTGCATGTTTCATGATTATTTGGGGATCAAGCACCGGAGCCAGGATTCTGCTGGAAAAAGCACCGTCGAACGCAATATTTCGGAAGATCAACTGTGGAAGGGAGTTTTACCAAAAATCCTATTTTCAGATGACGAAGGAAGCCGAAGGAGGGCCAGGAGGACCCAGGGTGGGCCTACACCCTAGGGCGGCGCGGCCCATGCCCTGGCCGCGCCGCCATGTGGGGGGGCCCACGACCCCTTTCGCCTCCTTTTCTTCGCGAAACCCTTCGTCCCGAAGACCTAAGCCACAGAGGAATCCTCACGAAGGGTTACCGGGGCGGGCGGAGAACACCAGAGAGAAAGAGCTCTCCGGCGGGCAGGAATCCGCCGGAAATTCCCTCCCGGAGGGGGAAATCGACACCATCGTCACCGTCATCGAGCTGGACATCATCTCCATCACCATCATCATCATCTCCACCATCATCACCGCCATCTCCACCGCTGGACATCGTCACCGCTGTAGCAATTTGGGTTTGATCTTGATTGTTTGATAGGGAAACTCTCCCGGTACTGATTTATACTTGTTGTTTATGCTATTGAGTGAAACCATTGAACCAAGGTCTATGTTCAGATTGTTATTCATCATCATATCACCTCTGATCATGTTCCATATGATGTCTCGTGAGTAGTTCGTTTAGTTCTTGAGGACATGGGTGAAGTCTAATTGTTAGTAGTGAACTATGGTTGAGTAATATTCAATGTTATGATATTTAAGTTGTGGTGTTATTCTTCTAGTGGTGTCGTGTGAACGTCGACTACACGACACTTCACCATTTATGGGCCTAGGGGAATGCATCTTGTACTCGTTTGCCAATTGCGGGGTTGCCGGAGTGACAGAAACCTAAACCCCCGTTGGTATATCGATGCAGGAGGGATCGCAGGATCTCAGAGTTTAAGGCTGTGGTTAGATTTATCTTAATTACTTTCTTGTAGTTGCGGATGCTTGCAAGGGGTATAATCACAAGTATGTATTAGTCCTAGGAAGGGCGGTACATTAGCATAGGTTCACCCACACAACACTTATCAAAACAATGAAGATTAATCAGCTGTATGTAGCGAAAGCACTAGACTAAAATCCCATGTGTCCTCGAGAACGTTTGGTCATTATAAGTAAACAAACCGGCTTGTCCTTTGTGCTAAAAAGGATTGGGCCACTCGCTGCAATTATTTCTCTCGCATTTTACTTACTCGTACTTTATTCATCTGTTACATCAAAACCCCTGAATACTTGTCTGTGAGCATTTACAGTGAATCCTTCATCAAAACTGCCTGTCAACACCTTCTGCTCCTCGTTGGGATCGACATTCTTACTTATCGAAGATACTACGATACACCCCTATACTTGTGGGTCATCAAGACTATTTTCTGGCGCCGTTGCCGGGGAGTGAAGCGCTATTGGTAAGCGGAATTGGTAAGGAAAACCTTTACTGTTTGTGCTGATTTTATTTCTGCCTGCTGCTATAAGTCATTATGGAGAGATCTTCTCTTCAATTTCTATTTGGGAAATCTACTACTACTGCAACGGTAGTGGATGAGGCGCCAGGTGAGGAAGTAATACCATATAAAATACCTACGAAAATTATTGAACATGTTATGGATAACCGCTATGAAGGGGATGGAACTGTCCATCCTGGTGATCATTTACTGTTTTTGCATGAATTATGCGGGTTATTCAAATGTGCAGGTATTGCTATGAATGAAGTTAGGAAGAAGCTATTCTCTATATCGCTGTCTGGTAAAGCGGCGCATTGGTATAAATTGCTGAAGAATGGTGATTCTCTTGATTGGGAGGACATTGTGCCTTTATTCTATTCCAAATTTTATCCTCCGAGTGAGATTCACAAAGATCGGAATCGCATATATAATTTTTGGCCTCATGATGGAGAGAGTATTGCCCAAGCTTGGGGAGATTGAAGTCTTTAATGCTCAAATGCCCCATTCATGAGCTTCCTGGTAATGTTATTATTGATAATTTCTATGCAAGACTTTCTTTTCAAGACAAGACCTTGCTGGATACTTCTTGTTCTGGATCATTTACACGCAATAAAGAAGAGTTTAAAAGGGACCTTCTTGATCGGATCCAAGAAAATACTGAAGGTTGGGAGAACGACAAGGATAGAGAATCAGGTATAATTTATGATTATAAATGCATTGAAGCTTTTATGGATACTGATACATTTCGTAATATGAGTGCTACATATGGTCTTGATTCTCAAGTTGCTGCAAATCTTTATAAAGCTTTTGCCTCTCATTATGAATTGCCTAAGAAATTTTTTGATAAGTATCATGAACCGTACAAAGATAAAATTGATTCATCTATTAATAAGTGTGTTGTAATTGAAACTGCTGATCGTGTTATTCCTGAAGCTTATATTGAAAAAACTCCTTTTCCTGCTAAAATGAAAGAGTACTCTGTTATAAATAGTGCGGTTCATAAAAGTGAAAAGAAACCTAGAGAACCTGAAGAACAAATAAAAGTTGAACCTGCTGTTGCAATTGTTAAAGATCTTGTGACTGAAAATGTAGAGGATGGTCATATTATTTTCTGTGAAGATGCTTCTAATATTGTTTCACATCCTAATAAACCCAAACAAGCTAGTGTTCCTATGCTATCTGTTAAAATTGGTGATCATTGCTATTATGGTTTATGTGATATTGGTGCAAGTGTTAGTGCTATACCTTATGAGCTTTACACGGAGATTATGCACGAAATTGATTCTTGTGAACTTGAAGATATTGATGTGGTTATTCAGCTGGCTAATAGAGAAACTATTTCACCAATTGGTATTGTTCGAGATGTGGAAGTTCTATGTGGTAAGATTAAATATCCTGCTGACTTTTTGGTACTTGGTTCTGCTGCTAGTGATTATTGTCCTATCATTTTTGGTAGACCTTTTCTAAATACTTGTGGAGCTATTATAGATTGCAAGAAAGAGAAAATTTTGACTAAATTTGCTGGTGAATCTTATGAGTTTAACTTTTCTAAATTTACTAAAACTCCTTATAAAGCTGATTTGCCTAGTAATGATTTTAAAATGGAGCAGTGTGCATCTATTGTTCTTGTTCCTAATAATCCTTTGCAGCAACATTTGGAGGATAGCGAGAGTGAAGTTTTTAGGAAAGAAAGAGATGAGCTTGAGGAGATTTTTCTTCGCCAACCTATTCTCAAGCATGATTTACCGGTGGAAGACTTGGGTACAACACCGCCACCAAAGGAAGATCCTGTTTTCGATTTAAAGCCTTTGCCTGATAATCTTAAATATGCTCATATTGATGATAAGAAAATATATCCTGTTATTATTAGCTCTAAGCTTACAGAGTTTGAAGAAGAAAGATTATTGCAAATATTGAAGAAACACCGAGGTGCTATTGGCTATACTCTTGATGACTTGAAGGGGATTTCTCCCTCTATTTGCCAACACGCCATTAATATGGAGGATGATGCGAAGCCTGTTGTTGAACCTCAGCGTCGTCTAATTCCTAAGATGAAGGATGTGGTAAGAAATGAGGTATTACGACTTCTTGAAGCTGGTATTATATATCCTATTGCTGATAGTAGATGGGTTAGTCCTGTGCATTGTGTTCCTAAGAAAGGAGGAATGACTGTTGTGCCTAATGATAATGATGAGCTCATACCTCAAAGAGTAGTTGTAGGGTATAGAATGTGCATTGATTTTCGAAAAGTTAATAAGGTTACTAAGAAAGATCATTACCCTTTACCATTTATTGATCAAATGCTAGAAAGGTTATCTAAAAATACTCATTTTTGTTTTCTTGATGGTTATTCTGGGTTTTCACAAATTGCTGTTAAAGCTAAAGATCAAGAGAAAACCACTTTTACTTGTCCGTATGGAACTTATGCTTATAGGCGTATGCCTTTTGGTTTATGTAATGCTCCTGCTACTTTTCAAAGATGCATGTCTGCTATTTTTCATGGTTTTTGTGAGAGTATTGTGGAAGTATTCATGGATGATTTTTCTGTCTACGGGAATTCTTTTGATAGTTGCTTGCGAAACCTTGATAAAGTTTTGCAGAGATGTGAAGAAACTAACCTTGTTCTTAATTGGGAGAAATGCCACTTTATGGTTAATGAAGGAATTGTATTGGGACATAAAATTTCTGAAAGAGGTATTGAAGTTGATAGAGCTAAAGTTGAAGCCATTGAGAAGATGCCCTATCCAAGGGATGTTAAAGGTATTCGTAGTGTTCTTGGACATGCTGGGTTTTATAGGAGATTTATTAAAGATTTCTCCAAGATTTCAAAGCCTCTTACTAATCTTCTTCAAAAAGATGTACCTTTTGTTTTTGATGACGATTGTAAGGAAGCTTTTGAAACTCTTAAGAAAGCCTTAACAACTGCTCCTATAGTGGAACCCCTGATTGGAATTTACCATTTGAAATAATGTGTGATGCTAGTGATTTTGCTGTAGGCGCTGTTCTTGGACAGCGAGTAGATAAAAAATTAAATGTTATTCATTATGCTAGTAAAACTCTTGATGCTGCTCAAAGAAATTATGCTACTACTGAAAAAGAATTGTTAGCTGTAGTCTTTGCTTGTGATAAATTTAGATCTTATATTGTTGATTCAAAAGTTACATACTGATCATGCTGCAATTAGATACCTTATGACAAAGAAAGATGCTAAGCCGAGGCTTATTAGATGGGTACTTCTTTTGCAAGAATTTGATTTACATATTGTAGATAGGAAAGGTGCTGATAATCCTGTTGCTGATAATTTGTCTAGATTGGAAAATATTGCTTATGATCCTGTTCCTGTTAATGATAGTTTTCCAAATGAACAATTGGCTGTAATAAAGGTGAGCTCGCGAGACAGCCCTTGGTATGCTGATTATGCTAACTTTATTGTTTCCAAGTACTTGCCTCCAACCTTTTCAGCTCAGCAGAGAAGGAAATTCTTTTATGACTTGAGGCATTATTTCTGGGATGACCCACACTTATATAAAGAAGGAGTGGATGGTATTATGCGAAGGTGTGTTCCCGAATATGAACAACAAGAGATATTGAGTAAATGTCATGGCAGTGCTTATGGAGGACATCACGCCGGAGATAGAACCGCGCAAAAAGTTCTACAATCAGGTTTTTATTGGCCAACTCTCTTCAAAGATGCAAGGAAGTTTATTTTATCTTGTGATGAATGTCAAAGGGTTGGTAATATCTCCAGACGCAATGAAATGCCTATGAATTATACTCTTGTTATTGAACCGTTTGATTGTTGGGGATTTGACTTCATGGGACCATTTCCCTCTTCAGAAGGTAACACGCATATACTTGTTGCTGTTGATTATGTTACTAAATGGGTGGAAGCCATACCTACAAAAAGTGCTGATGGTGAGACCTCTTTAAAAATGCTTTTAGATATTATTTTTCCTAGATTTGGAGTTCCTAGATATATTATGACTGATGGAGGTTCTCATTTTATTCATGGAGGTTTTAGAAAAACTCTTGCTAGGTATGGTATTAATCATAGAATTGCTTCCGCTTATCACCCTCAAAGTAGTGGTCAAGTAGAATTATCAAATAGAGAAATTAAATCTATTTTGGGAAAGACCGTTAATAAATCTAGAAAGAATTGGACTAGTAAATTGAGAGACGCACTATGGGCTTATAGAACTGCTTATAAAAACCCCATGGGAATGTCACCTTATAAAATGGTTTACGGAAAAGCTTGTCATTTACCTTTAGAACTAGAACACAAAGCTTATCGGGCTGTTAGAGAATTAAATAAAGATCCTAAACTTGCCGGTGATAAGAGGTTGCTACAATTAAGTTCTCTAGATGAATGGAGAAGTGAAGCTTATGAAAATGCTAAACTCTTTAAAGAAAAAGTTAAAAAATGGCATGATAGAAGGATCATCAAAAGAGAGTTTAATATTGGGGATAAAGTCCTATTGTATCGGTCTCGTCTCAGATTCTTTGCAGGGAAATTACTCTCGAAATGGGAAGGACCATATGTTGTTGAGGAGGTGTATCGTTCAGGAGCAATTAAAATTAGCTCTCTCCAAGGCAATGCTACGCAAGTGGTGAATGGACAAAGACTCAAGCATTATATTTCAGGTGATTCTTATAATGTTGATGTTGATATCATTCGAGTGGAAACACCGGAAGCTTTCATCAAAGGACAAATTGACAGTCCGCCAGAACTCGACTTTGAATAGGTAACAGTACTGGTAATGAAAGGTTCGCGATTTACTTTCCGAACATTATTTTTGTTGTTTTTGGAAAATATAAAAAATTACGAGTTCGAAACGGAGTGGAAAGGACGCACGAGGGCGTGCCACCATAGGCCGGCGCGGCCTAGCCTGGGCCCGCGCCGACCTATGGTCTGGCCGCCTCGTTTCCCCTTTCCGACTCTGGTTCGACCTGGTACTTTTCGTTTGTTCTGAAATTTTTTATTATAAAATCCCCCGGACCCCTGGAGGTCCGTATATCGTTCTCTCGACGTGTTTTGTTTCGAGCTGTTTCTGCCAGGATCTGTTTTCAGTTTAGAAGCACCATGGTCTCTAAGAACAAGGGCAAGGAGCTTCCGGATGAAGATAATCAAGATCGTGAGTGGAAAGAGGAGGACAAGAGCATCGAGGAAGAAGTAAAGGAGGATGAAGAGGAAGTCGAAGAAGTTCCGCAAGAGCCCCCGCGCACCACCATCGCAAGCATCGGAGTGGTGTCAAACTCGTTCAACGCCAAGAAGAGTGCACGGATTCGCACTGGAGGAGGGTTCCCCGTCATTACCTAGCTCCGAGGACATCTTCTTCAGGCATTCACCATCCTTTTCACAATCTAATCTACAATAATCAAATTGAAAGGACTCCCAAGGCAGCACTGCCTAGCAATTGGGATATAGATCGTTCTAACAATGCAGGAAAGACGGAGCCCGAAGCTGAAGGTTGGGGAAATAACTCCAAGAGTTGGGACTCGTCGTCGGACAGACTTCTTAACCGCGTCGAGCACAATTCGGAGATGATTCGCAACCTCATATACAGGATTGATGAGCTTCAGGAGCTTATTAAGAAGCGTGGGAATTCATCACCATCGCCAAAGGAGTAATCTATCATCGGTATTGGCATCCCCTTGGTTTGTTCCAAGCTTGGGGGAGTGCCGCGGTATCACATTATCATTACCTTTTACTTTTTACTATCAAGTAGTGTCATATCATGAGTAGGGAAGTTATCGTATAAGATGGGTTGCAGTGTGGAAGTATCTCTCCTTTAGTTTGTCTATGTATCCCTTGGTGTGAGTTATCGTTATGGAATATCAATGAGAAGTCTTATCATTTACATATTGCACACCTTATTTTAGTTTGCAATTTCTACTATATGATTGATCTTGATTTTAGTATTGGTACCACTTTGGGAGCATTAAGTAAATCTATTTGGTTTTGGCAAACTTAGCAATGGTCAATAGCAACAACACTTTGAGTTTAAGAAGAATAGAGGAAGTACATGTAGAAGATGTTATTATCTTTCTTATCAGTTCTTTGCTTAGTATTCTAGAGTTAAAACTGTTTGTGCTTACAAGTAAGATGCATGATTGTTTCTATCACATGTATATTTGTTTGTTTCCCTCAACTCCTATGCTTGCTAATTAACCTTGCTAGCCAAAGACCTGTACTGAGAGGAATACTTCTCGTGCATCCAAACCTGAACCCAAACCTATGCCATTTGTGTCCACCATACCTACCTAATGCATGGTAATTTCTGCCATTCCAAGTAAATACTTCATGTGCTACCTTTAAACAATTCAAAACTTAGTATCTCTTATTTGTGTCAATGTTTCATAGCTCATGAGGAAGTATGTGGTGTTTTATCTTTCAATTTTGTTGGGCAACTTCCACCAATGGACTAGTGGCTTCATCCGCTTATCCAATAATTTTGCAAAAAGAGCTGGCAATGGGATTCCCAGTCCCAAATTAATTAAACTAAATAGACACTCCTCCATGGTATGTGATTGATGGACGGCACGAAGGATTAGCCATGGCTTGTGTAAGCAAAGGTTGGGAGGAGTGTCATCATCATCATAATAAAGCTAAAATAAAAAGGCACTCCTTCATGGTATGAGATTTGTTGGGCACCCGAGGATTCGGTTAGCCATGGTTTGTGAAAGAAAGGTTGGAAGGAGTGCCACATAAAATGAAAATAATATGGGAGCCGCTCTTTGGAGGTTGTTTGGCAAGGGGGTTAGAGTACCCGCTACCAGTCGTTGACAACAACAAACACTTCTCAAAATGTTACTTTTATTATCTCTATATGATTTCAAAACTGAAAAAGCTCTAGCACATGATTTAATCCCTGCTTCCCTCTGCGAAGGGCCTGTCTTTTACTTTATGTTGAGTCAGTAAACCTATTTCCCTCCATCTCAAGCAAGCATTTGAGTTGTTGTGATTAAACCATTATATTGTGATTTGCTTCATCATGTCTTTACTCTTTCTTGTTTAGTACACAAGTTTTACCTGAATGAATATAGCTTTGAAAGTCATCAATGATTAATATGATTGAGTATGCAAATTTACCATAAGCCTTAATATGAGAGCGCTGCTCAATAGATGAATATAATCTGTTAAATGTTCTCTGACCAAGAACAAAGTTTGCCATCACCAATTATGATTCCTTAATTATGCACCTTTATTTGTGATTACCTTATACTTGTTTCAAGTTGAATTATATGAGGAAGTTGTTTACTATAATGTCTTGTGTGAATGAATATGATGCTTCTTGTCCGTATTTTATTTATCGACTCTTCACTCCATAAACATGTGGACCTGTTTAGTTCAGTTTCGCTTGGGGACAAGCGAAGTCTAAGCTTGGGGGGAGTTGATACGTCCAATTTGCATCACTATTTTATATCATAATTTGCTGTTATTCATTGATATATTTCATATTGGGACACAATACTTATGTTATTTCATCTATTTTGCATGTTTCATGATTATTTGGGGATCAAGCACCGGAGCCAGGATTCTGCTGGAAAAGCACCGTCGAACGCAATATTTCGGAAGATCAACTGTGGAAGGGAGTTTTACAAAAATCCTATTTTTCCAGATGACGAAGGAAGCCGAAGGAGGGGCCAGAGGACCCGGGTGGGCCACACCCTAGGCGGCGCGGCCCATGCCTGGCCGCGCCGCCATGTGGTATGGGGGGCCCACGACCCTTTCGCCTCCTTTTCTTCGCGAAACCCTTCGTCCCGAAGACCTAAGCCACAGAGGAATCCTCACGAAGGGTTACAGCCGCCTCTGCGGGGCGGAGAACTCCAGAGAGAAAGAGCTCTCCGGCGGGCAGGAATCCGCCGGGGAAATTCCCTCCGGGAGGGAAATCGACGCCATCGTCACCGTCATCGAGCTGGACATCATCTCCATCACCATCATCATCATCTCCACCATCATCACCGCCATCTCCACCGCTGGACATCGTCACCGCTGTAGCAATTTGGGTTTGATCTTGATTGTTTGATAGGGGAAACTCTCCCGGTACTGATTTATACTTGTTGTTTATGCTATTGAGTGAAACCATTGAACCAAGGTCTATGTTCAGATTGTTATTCATCATCATATCACCTCTGATCATGTTCCATATGATGTCTCGTGAGTAGTTCGTTTAGTTCTTGAGGACATGGGTGAAGTCTAATTGTTAGTAGTGAACTATGGTTGAGTAATATTCAATGTTATGATATTTAAGTTGTGGTGTTATTCTTCTAGTGGTGTCGTGTGAACGTCGACTACACGACACTTCACCATTTATGGGCCTAGGGGAATGCATCTTGTACTCGTTTGCCAATTGCGGGGTTGCCGGAGTGACAGAAACCTAAACCCCGTTGGTATATCGATGCAGGAGGGATCGCAGGATCTCAGAGTTTAAGGCTGTGGTTAGATTTATCTTAATTACTTTCTTGTAGTTGCGGATGCTTGCAAGGGGTATAATCACAAGTATGTATTAGTCCTAGGAAGGGCGGTACATTAGCATAGGTTCACCCACACAACACTTATCAAAACAATGAAGATTAAGCTGTATGTAGCGAAAGCACTAGACTAAAATCCCATGTGTCCTCGAGAACGTTTGGTCATTATAAGTAAACAAACCGGCTTGTCCTTTGTGGTAAAAAGGATTGGGCCACTCGCTGCAATTATTTCTCTCGCATTTTACTTACTCGTACTTTATTCATCTGTTACATCAAAACCCCCTGAATACTTGTCTGTGAGCATTTACAGTGAATCCTTCATCAAAACTGCTGTCAACACCTTCTGCTCCTCGTTGGGATCGACATTCTTACTTATCGAAGATACTACGATACACCCCCTATACTTGTGGGTCATCACATATTTATTTCAGATTGCTATTACCACTCATATTCATCCATATTACTTGTATTTCACTATCTCTTTGCCGAACTAGTGCGCCTATACATCTGACAAGTGTATTAGGTGTGTTGGGGACACAAGAGACTTCTTGTATCTTAATTGCAGGGTTGCTTGAGACTACCTCCCTGAGTTCGATAAACCTTGGGTGATTCACTTAAGGGAAACTTGCTGCTGTTCTACAAACCTCTGCTCTTGGAGGCCCAACACTGTCTACAGGAATAGAAGCGTGCGTAGACATCATAACCCTAAACTCTGTCTTATGAAGTCAAGCATGAAGAGAAGTGGTTTTGGGTTTCAAACATGGAAATTTCAAAAACCTCCCAAAAGCTTCATTTTAGATTGACTAAGAAGGATCCAAGCTTACTTTTTTATTTTCATGTTTTAAACAAGTTTAAATTTTGGTCAAACCTAGGATTTGACCAAGATTCAAATGGGCATAAAATTTCAAAAAAAACAAAAAATAATGAAAAACCAAATCACATAGTCTTCTTATGTCATATAGTAAGCATTCAAGTTGATAAACAAGGTCAAGACATAATCAAACCAGAAAATTCATGTATCTACCCCCTAACCCTAAACTCCGTCTTATTAAGTCAAGCATGAAGAGAAGTGGTTTTGGGTTTCAAACATGGAAATTTCAAAAACCTCCGAAAAGCTTCATTTTGGGGTGACTAAGAAGGATCCAGGCTTACCTTTTCATTTTCATGTTTTAAACTTGTTTAAATCTTGGTCAAACCTATGATTTGACCAAGATTGAAGTGGGCATAAAATTTCAAAAAAAAAGAAAAAAAGAAAAACCAAAGCACATAGTCTTCTTAAGTCATATAGTAAGCATTCAAGTTGATAAACAAGGTCTAGACATATTCAAATGAGAATAATCAGGTATCTACCCTGTAACCCTAAACTCTGTCTTATGAAGTCAAGTATGAAGAGAAGTGGTTTTGGGTTTCAAACATGGAAATTTCAAAACCTCCCAAAAGCTTCATTTTAGAGTGACTAAGAAGGATCCAAGCTTACTTTTTCATTTTCATGTTTTAAACAAGTTTAAATTTTGGTCAAACCTAGGATTTGACAAGATTCAAATGGGCATAAAATTTCAAAAAAAAAATCAAAAAATAGTGAAAAACCAAATCACATAGTCTTCTTATGTCATATAGTAAGCATTCAAGTTGATAAACAAGGTCAAGACATAATCAAACCAGAAAATTCATGTATCTACCCCCTAACCCTAAACTCCGTCTTATTAAGTCAAGCATGAAGAGAAGTGGTTTTGGGTTCAAACATGGAAATTTAAAAAACCTCCCAAAAGCTTCATTTTAGAGTGACTAAGAAGAATCCAGGCTTACTTTTTCATTTTGATGTTTTAAACTTGTCTAAATCTTGGTCAAACCAAGGATTTGACCAAGATTCAAATGGGTATAAAAATTCAATAAAAAGCAAAAACTGAAAAACCAAAGCACATAGTCTTCTTAAGTCATATAGTAAGCATTCAAGTTGATAAACAGGGTCTAGACATATTCAAACCAGAAAAATCATGTATCTACCCCCTAACCCTAAACTCTCTCTTATGAAGTCAAGCATGGAGAGAAGTGGTTTTGGGTTTCAACATGTCTGTCACTTACGTGTGGTTCACATGCGTGAGGTCCCACACTTCAGTGAGAACAAGTCACGTGTGCTAGGCAGGCAAACTCCCAGCCGTCTTCTTTGTCAAGAGAGACGCATCAAGACTCTCTCTCTCTCTCCGTCTCTCCAATTATCCAACTCCGTTGGCTGCCGGTTTTGGCAGGGCGTTTCTAGCTCAGCTCGGAGGCCATGGTGTGCAGGCTCTGTAGCAATGGCGATTTGGTCGCGCCAAGTGGTTCGTCCCCGGCTGCGACAAGGATCAATCCGAGCGGTGGCTGTTAAGGACCCGATCACATTTCTTGCTTTCCGCTTGGGGTCCACCATGTAAATCTAAGGGGTTTAGATGTAATTTCCTGTTTATTTTGTGTCCTGTTGTAAACTGTACTCTGATGCGTATTGGAAATCTGGGTCCTTCAGGATCGTTCGGTTGTCCCTCTCACAAAAAAAACATCTCTCTCATTCTCGGCCTCGCTCAATCGCACCTCCTGCGCACTGACAAACCCTGCACAACAGTCAACATCACCCAAAAAGGGTAGACACCATAATAAGTGGGGCCCCATGACTGCTCTCCCTTCGTCTCCTTCTGTATGATCCCTCTTCCTCCGAGTTTCACTGGACGGGCAAACAGATGTGCCGCCTAGTAATAATAATAAAAACGTAAAAGAATCGACCTACGAATCTATGATTAAATAGGTTAAACTAGGGTTTTGCCCAGTACTACAGATCAAGTTCAAAAAAATCCAACTACGGGGTTCGATTTTGGCCTGCTAATATAAAATTAAATAATCTGAACTAGTATTCCTCTAAAAAATCATTTTGGTATGCATTGTTTGGTACTTTTCATAGCTAGAGTGCTTCTCCCGTTAGCACATAGTCTTCTTATGTCATGTAGTAAGCATTCAAGTTGATAAACAAGGTCTAGACATATTCAAACCAGAAAAATCATGTATCTACCCCTAACCCTAAACTCTCTCTTATGAAGTCAAGCATGAAGAGAAGTGGTTTTGGGTTTCAAACATGGAAATTTAAAAACCTCCCAAATGCTTCATTTTGGAGTGACTAAGAAGGATCCAGGCTTACTTTTTCATTTTCATGTTTTAAACTTGTTTAAATCTTGCTCAAACCTAGGATTTGACCAAGATTCAAATGGGCATAGAAATTCAAAAAAAATCAAAAAATGAAAAACAAAAGCACATAGTCTTCTTATGTCATATAGTAAGCATTCAAGTTGATAAACAAGGTCTAGAGATATTCAAACCAGAAAAATCATGTATCTACCCCTAACCCGAAACTCTGTCTTACGAAGTCAAACATGAAGAGAAGTGGTTTTGGGTTTCAAACATGGAAATTTCAAAAACCTCCCAAAAGCTTCATTTTGGAGTGACTAAGAAGGATCTAGGCTTACTTTTTCATTTTCATGTTTTAAAATTGTTTAAATCTTGGTCAAAGACCAAGATTTAAATGGGCATAAAAGTTAAAAAAAATCAAAAAATGAAAAACCAAAGCACATAGTCTTCTTATGTCATAAAGTAAGCATTCAAGTTGATAAACAAGATCTAGACATATTCAAACGAGAATAATCATGTATCTACCCTGTAACCCTAAACTCTGTCTTATGAAGTCGAGCATGAAGAGAAGTGGTTTTGGGTTTCAAACTTGGAAATTTCAAAAAAATTCCAAAAGCTTCATTTTAGAGTGACTAAGGAAGGATCCAGGCTTACTTTTTCATTTTCATGTTTTAAACTTGTTTAAATCTTGGTCAAACCTAGGATTTGACGAAGATTCAAATGGGCATAAAATTTCAAAAAAAAATTGAAAAACCAAATCACATAGTCTTCTTATGTCATATAGTAAGCATTCAAGTTGATAAACAACGTTTAGACATATTCAAACCAGAAAAATCATGTATCTACCCCCTAACCCTAAACTCTGTCTTATGAAGTCAAGCATGAAGAGAAGTGATTTTGGGTTTCAAACATGGAAATTTCAAAAACCTCCCAACAGCTTCATTTTGGAGTGACTAAGAAGGATCCAGGCTTACTTTTTCATTTTCATGTTTTAAACTTGTTTAAATCTTGGTCAAACCTATGATTTGACCAAGATTGAAGTGGGCATAAAATTTCAAAAAAAAAGAAAAAAAGAAAAACCAAAGCACATAGTCTTCTTAAGTCATATAGTAAGCATTCAAGTTGATAAACAAGGTCTAGACATATTCAAATGAGAATAATCAGGTATCTACCCTGTAACCCTAAACTCTGTCTTATGAAGTCAAGTATGAAGAGAAGTGGTTTTGGGTTTCAAACATGGAAATTTCAAAAACCTCCCAAAAGCTTCATTTTAGAGTGACTAAGAAGGATCCAGGCTTACTTTTTCATTTTCATGTTTTAAACTTATTTAAATCTTGGTCAAACCTATGATTTGACCAAGATTGAAGTGGGCATAAAATTTCAAAAAAAAAGAAAAAAGAAAAACCAAAGCACATAGTCTTCTTAAGTCATATAGTAAGCATTCAAGTTGATAAACAAGGTCTAGACATATTCAAATGAGAATAATCAGGTATCTACCCTGTAACCCTAAACTCTGTCTTATGAAGTCAAGTATGAAGAGAAGTGGTTTTGGGTTTCAAACATGGAAATTTCAAAAACCTCCCAAAAGCTTCATTTTAGAGTGACTAAGAAGGATCCAGGCTTACTTTTCATTTTCATGTTTTAAACATGTTTAAATTTTGGTCAAACCTAGGATTTGACCAAGATTCAAATGTGCATAAAATTTTAAAAATTCAAAAAAATGAAAAACCGAAGCACATAGTCTTCTTATGTCATATAGTAAGCATTCAAGTTGATAAACAAGGTCTAGACATAACGAGAATAATCATGTATCTACCCCGTAACCCTAAACTCTGTCTTATGAAGTCAAGCATGAAGAGAAGTGGTTTTGGGTTTCAAACATGGAAATTTCAAAACCTCCCAAAAGCTTCATTTTAGAGTGACTAAGGAAGGATCCAGGCTTACTTTTTCATTTTCATGTTTTAAACTTGTTTAAATCTTAGTCAAACCTAGGATTTGACGAAGATTCAAATGGGCTTAAAATTTCAAAAAAAAAATCGAAAAACCAAATCACATAGTCTTCTTATGTCATATAGTAAGCATTCAAGTTGATAAACAACGTCTAGACATATTCAAACCAGAAAAATCATGTATCTACCCCTAACCCTAAACTCTGTCTTATGAAGTCAAGCATGAAGAGAAGTGGTTTTGGGTTTCAAACATGGAAATTTCAAAAACCTCCCAAACGCTTCATTTTGGAGTGACTAAGAAGGATCTAGGCTTACTTTTTCATTTTCATGTTTTAAACTTGTTTAAATCTTGGTCAAACCTAGGATTTGACCAAGATTGAAGTGGGCATAAAATTTCAAAAAAAAAAAATGAAAAACCGAAGCACATAGTCTTCTTATGTCATATAGTAAGCATTCAAGTTGATAAACAAGGTCTAGAGATATTCAAACGAGAATAATCATGTATCTACCATGTAACCCTAAACTCTGTCTTATGAAGTCAAGCATGAAGAGAAGTGGTTTTGGGTTTCAAACATGGAAATTTCAAAAACCTCCCAAAAGCTTCATTTTAGAGTGACTAAGCAGGACCCAGGCTGACTTTTCATTTTCATGTTTTAAACATGTTTAAATTTTGGTGAAACCTAGGATTTGACCAAGATTCAAATGGGCATAAAATTTAAAAAAAAAACAAAAAATAATGAAAAACCAAATCACATAGTCTTCTTATGTCATATAGTAAGCATTCAAGTTGATAAACAAGGTCTAGACATATTCAAACCAGAAAAATCATCTATCTACCCCTAACTCTAAACTCTGTCTTATGAAGTCAAGCATGAAGGGAAGTGGTTTTGGGTTTCAAACATGGAAATTTCAAAAACCTCCCAAAAGCTTCATTTTAGAGTGACTAAGAAGGATCCAGGCTTACTTTTCATTTTCATGTTTTAAACATGTTTAAATTTTGGTCAAACCTAGGATTTGACCAAGATTCAAATGGGCATAAAATTTAAAAAAATCAAAAAATAATGAAAAACCAAATCACATAGTCTTCTTATGTCATATAGTAAGCATTCAAGTTGATAAACAAGGTCTAGACATAATCAAACCAGAAAAATCATGTATCTACCCCTAACCCTAAACTCTGTCTTATGAAGTCAAGCATGAAGAGAAGTGGTTTTGGGTTACAAACATGGAAATTTCAAAAACCTCCCAAAAGCTTCATTTTGGAGTGACTAAGAAGGATCCAGGCTTACTTTTTGATTTTCATGTTTTAAAATTGCTTAAATCTTGGGCAAACCTAGGATTCGACCAAGATTTAAATGGGCATAAAAATTCAAAAAAATCAAAAAATGAAAAACCAAAGCACATAGTCTTCTTATGTCATATAGTAAGCATTCAAGTTGATAAACAAGGTCTAGACATATTCAGACGAGAATAATCATGTATCTACCCCATAAACCTAAACTCTGTCTTATGAAGTCAAGCATGAAGAGAAGTGGTTTTGGGTTTCAAACATGGAAATTTCAAAAACCTCCCAACAGCTTCATTTTAGAGTGACTAAGGAAGGATCCAGGCTTACTTTTTCATTTTCATGTTTTAAACTTGTTTAAATCTTGGTCAAACCTAGGATTTGACGAAGATTCAAATGGGCATAAATTTTCAATTTTTTTTTTGAAAAACCAAATCACATAGTCTTCTTATGTCATATAGTAAGCATTCAAGTTGATAAACAAGGTCTTGACATATTCAAACAAGAAAAATCATGTATCTACCCCTAACCCTAAACTCTGTCTTATGAAGTCAAGCATGAAGAGAAGTGGTTTTGGGTTTCAAACATGGAAATTTCAAAAACCTCCCAAACGCTTCATTTTGGAGTGACTAAGAAGGATCTCGGCTTACTTTTTCATTTTCATGTTTTAAACTTGTTTAAATCTTGGTCAAACCTAGGATTTGACCAAGATTGAAGTGGGCATAAAATTTCAAAAAAAAAATCAAAAAAATGAAAAACCGAAGCACATAGTTTTCTTATGTCATATAGTAAGCATTCAAGTTGATAAACAAGGTCTAGACATATTCAAACGAGAATAATCATGTATCTACCCCGTAACCCTAAACTCTGTCTTATGAAGTCAAGCATGAAGAGAAGTGGTTTTGGGTTTCAAACATGGAAATTTCAAAAACCTCCCAAAAGCTTCATTTTAGAGTGACTAAGAAGGATCCAGGCTTACTTTTCATTTTCATGTTTTAAACATGTTTAAATTTTGGTCAAACTTAGGATTTGACCAAGATTCAAATGGGCATAAAATTTAAAAAAAACAAAAAATAATGAAAAACCAAATCACATAGTCTTCTTATGTCATATAGTAAGCATTCAAGTTGATAAACAAGGTCTAGACATAATCAAACCAGAAAAATCATGTATCTACCCCCTAACCCTAAACTCTGTCTTATTAAGTCAAGCATGAAGAGAAGTGGTTTTGGGTTCAAACATGAAAATTTAAAAAACCTCCCAAAAGCTTCATTTTAGAGTGACTAAGAAGAATCCGGGCTTAATTTTTCATTTTGATGTTTTAAACTTGTTTAAATCTTGGTCAAACCTAGGATTTGATGAAGATTCAAATGGGCATAAAAATTCAATAAAAATCAAAAAATGAAAAACCAAAGCACATAGTCTTCTTAAGTCATATAGTAAGCATTCAAGTTGATAAACAGAATCTAGACATATTCAAACCAGAAAAATCATGTATCTACCCCCTAACCCTAAACTCTCTCTTATGAAGTCAAGCATGGAGAGAAGTGGTTTTGGGTTTCAACATGTCTGTCACTTATGTGTGGTTCCCATGCGTGAGGTCCCACACTTCAGTGAGCACAAGTCACGTGTGCTAGGTAGGCAAACTCCCAGCCATCTTCTTTGTCAAGAGAGACGCATCAAGACTCTCTCTCTCTCCGTCTCTCCAATTATCCAAATCCGTTGGCTGCCGGTTTTGGCAGGGCGTTTCTAGCTCAGCTCGGAGGCCATGGTGTGCAGGATCAATGGCGATTTGGTCGCGCCAAGTGGTTCGTCTCAGGCTGCGATAAGGATCAATCCGGGCAGTGGCTGTTAAGGACCCGATCGCATTTCTTGCTTTCAGCCTGGGGTCCACCATGTAAATCTGAAGGATTTAGACGTAATTTCCTTTTTATTTTGTGTCATGTTGTAAACTGTACTCTGATGCGTATTGGAAATCTGGGCCCTTCAGGATCATTCGGTTGTCCCTCTTATAAAAAAAACATCTCTCTCATTCTCGCCCTCGCTCGCTCGCACCTCCTGCGCACTGAAAAACCCTGCACAACAGTCAACATCACCCGAAAAAGGGTAGACACCATAATAAGTAGGGCCCCGTGACTGCTCTCCCTTCGTCTCCTTCCGTATGATCCATCTTCCTCCGAGTTTCACTAGACGGGGAAACACATGTGCTGCCTAGTAATAATAATAAGAACGTAAAAGAATCGACCTACGAATCTATGATTAAATAGGTTAAACTAGGGTTTTGCCCAGTACTACAGATCAACTTCAAAAAAATCCAACTACGGGGTTCGATTTTGGCCTGCTAATATAAAATTAAATAATCTGAACTAGTATTCCTCTAAAAAATCATTTTGGTATGCATTGTTTGGTACTTTTCATAGCTAGAGTGCTTACTCCCTCCGTTAGCACATAGTCTTCTTATGTCATATAGTAAGCATTCAAGTTGATAAACAAGGTCAAGACATAATCAAACCAGAAAAATCATGTATCTACCCCCTAACCCTAAACTCTCTCTTATGAAGTCAAGCATGAAGAGAAGTGGTTTTGGGGTTCAAACATGAAAATTTCAAAAACCTCCCAAAAGCTTCATTTTAGAGTGACTAGGAAGGATCCAGGCTTACTTTTTAAAATTTGCATGTTTTAAACTTGTTTAAATCTTGGTCAACCCTAGGATTTGACGAAGATTCAAATGGGCATAAAATTTCAAAAAAAAAATGAAAAACCAAAGCACATAGTCTTCTTATGTCATATAGTAAGCATTCAAGATGATAAACAAGATCTAGACATATTCAAACCAGAAAAATCATGTATCTACCCCTAACCCTAAACTCTGTCTTATGAAGTCAAGCATGAAGAGAGGTGGTTTTGGGTTTAAAACATGGAAATTTCAAAAACCTCACAAAAGCTTCATCTTAAAGTGACTAAGAAGAATCCAGGCTTACTTTTTCATTTTCATGCTTTAAACTTGTTTAAACCTTGGTCAAACCTATGATTTGACCAAGATTCAAATGGGCATAAAAATTCAAAAAAAAATCAAAAAATGAAAAACCAAACCACATAGTCTTGTTATGTCATATAGTAAGCATTCAAGATGATAAACAAGGTCTAGACATATTCAAACCAGAAAAATCATGTATCTACCCCTAACCCTAAACTCTGTCTTATGAAGTCAAGCATGAAGAGAGGTGGTTTTGGGTTTAAAACATGGAAATTTCAAAAACCTCACAAAAGCTTCATTTTAGAGTGACCAAGAAGAATCCAGGCTTACTTTTTCATTTTCATGCTTTAAACTTGTTTAAACCTTGGTCAAACCTATGAGTTGACCAAGATTCAAATGGGCATAAAAATTCAAAAAAAATCAAAAAATGAAAAACCAAAGCACATAGTCTTCTTATGTCATATGGTAAGCATTCAAGTTGATAAACAAGGTCTAGACATATTCAAACCAGAAAAATCATGTATCTACCCCCTAACCCTAAACTCTGTCTTATGAAGTCAAGCATGAAGAGAAGTGGTTTTGGGTTTCAAACATGGAAATTTCAAAAACCTCCCAAAAGCTTTACTTTAGAGTGACTAAGAAGGATCCAGGCTTACATTTTTCATTTTCATGTTTTAAACATGTTTAAATTTTGGTCAAACCTAGGATTTGACCAAGATTCAAATGGGCATAAAATTTCAAAAAAAACAAAAAATAATGAAAAACCAAATCACATAGTCTTCTGATGTCATATAGTAAGCATTCAAGTTGAAAAACAAGGTCTAGACATATTCAAACGAGAATAATCATGTATCTACCCCGTAACCCTAAACTCTGTCTTATGAAGTCAAGCATAAAGAGAAGTGGTTTTGGGTTTCAAACATGGAAATTTCAAAAACCTCCCAAAAGCTTCATTTTAGAGTGACTCAGAAGGATCCAGGCTTACTTTTTCATTTTCATGTTTTAAATATTTTTTAATTTAGGTCAAACCTAGGATTTGACCAAGATTCAAATAGGCATAAAATTTAAAAAAACAAAACAAAAAATAATGAAAAACCAAATCACATAGTCTTCTTATGTCATATAGTAAGTATTCAAGTTGATAAACAAGGTCTAGACATAATCAAACCAGAAAAATCATGTATCTACCCCTAACCTTAAGTGTCTTATTAAGTCAAGCATGAAGAGAAGTGGTTTTGGGTTCAAACATGGAAATTTAAAAAAACCCCCAAAAGCTTCATTTTAGAGTGACTAAGAAGAATCCAGGCTTACTTTTTCATTTTGATGTTTTAAACTTGTTCAAATCTTGGTCAAACCTAGGATTTGACCAAGATTCAAATGGGAATAAAAATTCAATAATAATAAAAAAATTAAAAACCAAAGCACATAGTCTTCTTAAGTCATATAGTAAGCATTCAAATTGATAAACAGGGTCTAGACATATTCAAACCAAAAAAATCATGTATCTACCCCCTAATCCTAAATTCTCTCTTATGAAGTCAAGCATGAAGAGAAGTGGTTTTGGGTTTCAATCATGGAAATTTCAAAAACCTCCCAAAAGCTTCATTTTGGATTGACTAAGAAGGATCCAGGCTTACTTTTTCATTTTCATGTTTTAAACTTGTTTAAATCTAGGTCAAACCTAGGATTTGACCAAGATTAAAATGGGCATAAAAATAAAAATGAAAATGAAAAACCAAAGCACATAGTCTTCTTATGTCATATAGTAAGCATTCAAGTTGATAAACAAGGTCTAGACATATTCAAACAAGAATAATCATGTATCTACCTCGTAACCCTAAACTCTGTCTTATGAAGTCCAGCATGAAGAGAAGTGGTTTTGGGTTTCAAACATGGAAATTTCAAAAACCTCCCAAAAGCTTCATTTTAGAGTGACTAAGAAGGATCCAGGCTTACTTTTTCATTTTCATGTTTTAAACATGTTTAAATTTTGGTCAAACCTAGGATTTAACCAAGATTCAAATGGGCATTCAAAAAAAAAAAACAAAAAATAATGAAAAACCAAATCACATTGTCTTCTTATGTCATATAGTAAGCATTCAAGTTGATAAACAAGGTCTAGACATATTCAAACGAGAATAATCATGTATCTACCCCCTACCCCTAAACTCTGTCTTATGAAGTCAAGCATGAAGAGAAGTGGTTTTGGGTTTCAAACATGGAAATTTCAAAAACCTCCCAAAAGCTTCATTTTAGAGTGACTAAGAACGATTCTGGCTTACTTTTTCATTTTCATGTTTTAAACTTGTTTAAATCTTGGTGAAACCTAGGATTTGACCAAGATTCAAATGGGCATAAAAAATAATAAAAATCAAAAAATGAAAAACCAAAGCACATAGTCTTCTTATGTCATATAGTAAGCATTCAAGTTGACAAACAAGGTCTAGACATATTCAAACCAGAAAATCATGTATCTACCCCCTAACCCTAAACTCTCTCTTATGAAGTCAAGCATGAAGAGAAGTGGTTTTGGGGTTCAAACATGGAAATTTCAAAAACCTCCCAAAAGCTTCATTTTAGAGTGACTAGGAAGGATCCAGGCTTACTTTTTCATTTGCATGTTTTAAACTTGTTTAAATCTTGGTCAACCCTAGGATTTGACGAAGATTCAAATGGGCATAAAATTTCAAAAAACAATCAAAAAATATGAAAAACCAAATCACATAGTCTTCTTATGTCATATGGTAAGCATTCAAGTTGATAAACAAGGTCTAGACATATTCAAACCGGAAAAATCATGTATCTACCCCCTAACCCTAAGCTCTGTCTTATGAAGTCAAGCATGAAGAGAAGTGGTTTTGGGTTTCAAACATGTAAATTTCAAAAAACTCCCAAAAGATTCATTTTAGAGTGACTAAGAAGGATACATGCTTACTTTTTCATTATCATGTTTTAAACTTGTTTTAATCTTGGTCAAACCTAGGATTTGACCAAGATTCAAATGGGCATAAAAATTCAAAAACAAATCAAAAAAATGAAAAACCAAAGCACATAGTCTTCTTATGTCATATAGTAAGCATTCAAGTTGATAAACAAGGTCTAAAAATATTCAAACCAGAAAAATCATGTATCTACCCCCTAACCCTAAACTCTCTCTTATGATGTCAAGCATGGAGAGAACTGGTTTTGGATTTCAAACATGGAAATTTCAAAAAACTCCCAAAAGATTCATTTTAGAGTAACTTAGAAGGATCTGAGCTTACTTTTTCATTTTCATGTTATAAACTTGTTTAAATCTTGGTTAAACCTAGGATTTGACCAAGATTCAAATGGGCATAAAAAATAAAAAAAATAAAAAAAAGAGAAACCAAAGCACATATTCTTCTTATGTCATATAGTAATCATTCAAGTTGATAAACTAGGTCTAGACATATTCAAACCAGAAAAATCATGTATCTACCCCCTAACCCTAAACTCTCTCTTATGAAGTCAAGCATGAAGAGAAGTGGTCTTGGGTTTTAAACATGTAAATTTTAAAAAACTCCCAAAAGATTCATTTTAGAGTGACTAAGAAGGATACATGCTTACTTTTTCATTATCATGTTTTAAGCTTGTTTCAATCTTGGTCAAACCTAGGATTTGACCAAGATTCAAATGGTCTTAAAAATAAAAAAAAAATAAAAAATGAAAAACCAAAGCACATAGTCTTCTTATGTCATAATCATTCAAGTTGATAAACAAGGTCTAGGCATATTCAAACCAGAAAAATCATGTATCTACCCCTAACCCTAAACTCTCTCTTATGAAGTCAAGCATGAAGAGAAGTGGTTTTGGGGTTCAAACATGGAAATTTCAAAAACCTCCCAAAAGCTTCATTTTAGAGTGACTAGGAAGGATCCAGGCTTACTTTTTCATTTGCATGTTTTAAACTTGTTTAAATCTTGGTCAACCCTAGGATTTGACGAAGATTCAAATGGGCATAAAATTTCAAAAAACAATCAAAAAATATGAAAAACCAAATCACATAGTCTTCTTATGTCATATGGTAAGCATTCAAGTTGATAAACAAGGTCTAGACATATTCAAACCGGAAAAATCATGTATCTACCCCTAACCCTAAGCTCTGTCTTATGAAGTCAAGCATGAAGAGAAGTGGTTTTGGGTTTCAAACATGTAAATTTCAAAAAACTCCCAAAAGATTCATTTTAGAGTGACTAAGAAGGATACATGCTTACTTTTTCATTATCATGTTTTAAACTTGTTTTAATCTTGGTCAAACCTAGGATTTGACCAAGATTCAAATGGGCATAAAAATTCAAAAACAAATCAAAAAAATGAAAAACCAAAGCACATAGTCTTCTTATGTCATATAGTAAGCATTCAAGTTGATAAACAAGGTCTAAAAATATTCAAACCAGAAAAATCATGTATCTACCCCTAACCCTAAACTCTCTCTTATGATGTCAAGCACGGAGAGAACTGGTTTTGGATTTCAAACATGGAAATTTCAAAAAACTCCCAAAAGATTCATTTTAGAGTAACTTAGAAGGATCTGGGCTTACTTTTTCATTTTCATGTTTTAAACTTGTTTAAATCTTGGTTAAACCTAGGATTTGACCAAGATTCAAATGGGCATAAAAAATAAAAAAAATAAAAAAGAGAAACCAAAGCACATATTCTTCTTATGTCATATAGTAATCATTCAAGTTGATAAACAAGGTCTAGACATATTCAAACCAGAAAAATCATGTATCTACCCCTAACCCTAAACTCTCTCTTATGAAGTCAAGCATGAAGAGAAGTGGTTTTGGGTTTTAAACATGTAAATTTTAAAAAACTCCCAAAAGATTCATTTTAGAGTGACTAAGAAGGATACATGCTTACTTTTTCATTATCATGTTTTAAGCTTGTTTCAATCTTGGTCAAACCTAGGATTTGACCAAGATTCAAATGGTCTTAAAAATTAAAAAAAAATCAAAAATGAAAAACCAAAGCACATAGTCTTCTTATGTCATATAGTAATCATTCAAGTTGATAAACAAGGTCTAGGCATATTCAAACCAGAAAAATCATGTATCTACCCCCTAACCCTAAAATTGAAGTGGTTGTAGATTGGTAGAGACACTTCACAAAAGACCACTCGTTTTGCCCTCCTTGTGCACAGATAAAATGGGAAATCCATTTTTTATTGCCAACACATGACCCCAAAAATCTACTACATCCCCGTTTGAAAATATATAGGTGTCTCACTTATGTCTAGATACATATGTATCTATATACATGCATTTTAGTTAGAGATACATATGTATCCATATAAATTTGAGACGCATATTTTTACCCTAGGGAGCATATATGAATCTGTAGCAGGTGCGGGTTTTTTTAATCCATATGGAATATTTTGATAAAACCCTTCTAGAAGTCTTTGTCAAGGCCTCAAGGGCAATGAGTTGGGAGGAGGCCAGCTAGATTGTAGCTAGGCATTGATTCAGAATTTCTGATGCTTGCGACTTGCTTGCGTGGTTTGTTGATTTCCCAGGTGACACAGTTTTTTTTGACTGTCCAGCCGTGGATAGGTCATAGGAGTGCAGAGCAGTATGCGGTGCGGATAAATACGCGGGGCATTGATGATGTAGGGTAATGCAAGTAGGCCTTTAAACTGGGCAAACAGGGACAAACCTACTATGGTCGTCTATGTAATTCATGTTATTACACGCAATCCTTACCTAATGCACGACGAAATCAAGGATGGATTGGCTCGATGCTACTGATGATGAAAGATGGTGTAGCTGATGAGCCGCCGTGCTACCATTGACATGCCTCAATAGTAGCAAGATGGGATAGGACTGCTGAACAAGCATGAGCAGTAGTATAGCACGCGATCGAACCAGAATCTAGCAGGATTCCCTGTTCTTTCCAGCGATATTTGGGCCTCCTCGTTTCTATCTTGCATGTGTAATGCATGTAATACTTAATGGAAGAAAGCAATTTAATCTCCTAGCACAATAAGATTTTAGTAAGATGCATTGCAATGGAAAATGACAGTGTGTGGTGGCCTGATGGTGAAGAAGAAAGGTCGGGCGAAGAGTTCTTGGCTAGAGTCGGTTTTATACGAATCAACGAGGTGCGGGATAGTTTGATTTAAGGGATCCTTTCATTCACAGGATAGGAAAATCATAGGAATAGGATTGGGATCTGGGATGACATGGGTAGTTAAATCCTATAGGAAGATGAGTTGTGTTTGATTGTGCCAAAGGAATTTTTCCAGGAGGTAGGACCAAATATTTAATCCTATACTATAGAATTTGCACTACATGATGATTCCTATAGGATTAGTTCCTATTGGACATGTTCATATGAATCAAACAACTAGTGTAGGAAATATTCCTATAAGATCTAAATCCTATAATTCTTATACCAACTTAATATGAATCAAAGAAGCCCTAAAGGATTTTCGAAGGAATCTTGTACGGAGTATGATTTTTGCCCATATGATTCTTTCCTATAGAGCTCATCTGGTTCAGAGGATTGAACCCTAAAAAAATCCTATGGATTGTTTTCTTAGTACTACTCTAGTAAAATCCAATATGTAGTATTTCTAGCAAGAGGTTAGACCTCTTGAAAAAAAATCCTATGAGTCTATGACAACTATGTTATGCACTCAATCTCTAGTAAAACTAGAAGGATACCCCACACATTGCAGTGGTAATATTCTAAGAAATTATATTGTTTAAATGAAATGGTATAATACACATGAAATATGAAATGTTTTTAATTTCTTTTTAAACATATGAGGTTGTCGATCTAGCTACTCCCTAAAATGTATTGTAATTAATTTCTAGGTAATTAATCTATGGTTAGAAGTAATTTAGTAATTTTGAAGTTTAATTTCGCAATCATCGAACAATTCTTTTTCTAAGTCACCGAACATATATACTAGGACTAGAACTAAGTAGTACCACATACTTAGGCCCACATGCACAAATATTAAGTGTGGATTGAGGAAATATACAACTTGGGCAAAAACTTTTGCAACTGCACACCCATGTCACCATGTGACGCTAATGGTCGTAGAGCTAACCTAGAACGAACTCTTGTCTCGATTAACATGAAAGAGATAAGGGATAAATACAATTGTGATACTTTTTCCTAATTTTTTGTTGAATGAGATAATCTTGTGTTTCCCTAATAGGGTTAATTAAGTACAAATTTGGCCCCTCGTGTGTTGCATACGTTGGTGAACTTTAGACCCCAACTATATATTATCATTTGAACTCACCTCTAACACTTAATTATGTATAATAAGGTCTCTAACTGACCTCAAACACAATTAGGTATAACAGTGGTCTATAACTAACCTCAAACACTTAATTAGGTCTAACAGTGCCCCCTTAGACTACCTACAATGGGAGTATCATAGGTAGTACAGTATCATGCATCTCATGCATGAAAAAAAGCTAATGTGGCAGTGCAATTAAACATGAGAGAGAGGATTATAATATCATAGGTAGATACCGTATCATAGCACGTAGAACTACAAAATTTAATGGCAAATACATATTGTACATAGATCTGCATTGAGGTTCTACAAATCAATTAATATAAGAAGATTATGATACTAGTACATGATACCATGCATCGTGGACATATATAGTAACATGTAGTATAGTATCATACACACGATACTTTTATATATGATACTATGCATTGTGACTAGTATTACTGACCTCATATATACATTTAATTAGGCCAAATAATGGACTTTTAAGTAGTATCGGTTTAATGATGGTTGACCTATTTTTAACTTCATATGTGCACTAGTAGATATGATTTGGCCCATTTTTATCCATAGGCTCATCTGATGTGGAGGTCGATCTGCTATATATATTGTCTTCGATCAGTATCACGTGCATTACATACTCATACGGTCATACCATAGAAAGAAGATGAAACCACTTACCCTCAGCGACGTACTCAATGGGGTGTTTGGGTGGGCTGGCCCACCCTATTTTAAAAAATGTTTTAGTTAGTTATTTATGCAAAAAATTATCACATATAACAGTGCAAAAAAAAGAAAATTAGTAAGGTGTGCCCACCCTACGGTAATTTTGTGCGTCCTCCACTGCTTACTCCTCTTGATCTCTCACGATGAACATAGTTCTTTAGAACACATGCAACACTTACAGTTGATGGGCCGTTGCAAAGCTAATCAATGATAAAATTTGCTTTTATACATCCATTGTACTTTGATTTAATTAGTCCCTCTAATGGACCCCGACTATGTGTGGTTGAGATTTTGGCAAAATGCTTTGCCGTCGTGCCACGGAACAAGTAATAAACAGATCAATCAAGTTTTAATCATTGCTAGACCTAAATAAGTGTATAAGTGCTCGATTTTGACCACAATAGAGTTGAGGGACCAAACATAAACTCTTAAATACTTGAGGGACCGAACATACACTTTTGAACACTTGAGGGACGAGACAAAGTTGAGTACTATTGTTAGAGTACAATGCCAATTTGTTTTCAGAGGCAAACTTAGACTAATACTTGGGCCTGCCAATTATGAGTTGCATGTCATTCAGAACTATATCATCAGATGCTTGTTTCGATGAACTTTCCAATGTATATTTTGCGGATGTCATATAATTAGATGTCGGTACCTAAATCTTGAGTCAAAGTTTGACACAAAACTGATGTGGACTTTATTCATGGTGGAAGGGAGTAACAATCATAAGCACATTATTATTATTGATTGAACAACATTTTATTTGATGTGCCATAAGAAGTTTGGAAACTCCTAGCCCCCGCCATTGATTAGACATAGTAAAATCGTATTGTCTATATCTATACCTCTACCCCCTTGGATTCTGAACAGACGTACAGTACTAGTAGGGCCTACTATTTTTTTATTATTACCCACTGCAGCCAAAATTTAATCTCATCGAGCGGTAAAATTCCCCGCCAACGCCCAAATATCTCGCGCCGGAAAGTTTCAAGATCTGCGAATATTTTTTCCCTCAAAAGAAGGACTGCGAAATTCCCTTCATTCACAACCTCTATCGCCTAACTTCGCCCTAGTTTCGGCCGCAAGCCCTCAGAGAAACCGCCCCTCTTACCTACCTCTAGACCTCCACGGCCGCCGCACCGGAATATCACCGCCGCACTTCGCCGTTCAACCTGCCACGGCTTCAAACCCCGAGGCTGCCCTATCCGCTTGATCTGCACCTACTCCGGCATCCACCGCACCGTATCTAGTTTGCCGACTCTATCGACCACCGCACCTGACCAGCTTCGCCGACGCCGATGCTGATGCCCCCCGTGCACTGCACATCATATGCTTCACCGACCTTCTAGTTCGGCCGGCACGCTGCACACTTCATCGACCACCCAGCATGTGCTTCCGACCCCCCAAGATCTACTTCCTCGGCACAAACCGCAACCGCAGTCCCCTCGCCGACCTCCACGTCACCCATAAGAACGTGGAAGACATCTAAACGCCGCCCAGAAATAGGTAACTAGACATCCCTGCGCATTTTGTTCTGTTAGGAGTATTGCAGGTGACTGTATTTCTGCATTCATGCTATATTTCTAACTTACAAGTGCTTTCGTTGATAACCGCCTCATCCTTTAGGTTTAAACACGACGCATAAGTATTTTTTCCGTGACCTAACCCACCCATTCGCTGAAACTCTACATGGTATCGGAGCCTAGGTTTCCTTCCTGCTAGCCGCCACAAACAGTACCAAACAAGTTCTTCCTTTGACCACAAAAACCACCGTTGAGATGTAGAAATCCAGGCGGCGGGAGGCCGCATCAGGTGCTCTGCGTGGGATGTGGCTATCTCACACAGCGATGTGAGTTGTGTGAGATCGGCGGCTGCTTGCGCAGGGAGAAAGAAGAGGGTGAAGATCATTTTGGTTTAGAAAGGAGAGAAGAGGAAGTGAATCCGTAGCAGAGAGATCTGGATCCGTGTGAGGGGAAGTTGGAGGCGTGCGGAGTGGGGCGAGCCTTTGAGCGCAGGGCGGAGCCGGAGGTTGGTGCTGGACGTTGACTAGCGCGAGCCGGTCGATGCGGCCAGGTGCGGACGGCGAGGTTGGCCAGGGCGCGCAGACGAGGCGGCAGGCTAGTGGAAGTGAGGAGAAAACAGTGGCGGAGACAGGGGCACCAGCAGGGGCCCTGGTCCCCCCTAACATCATTCATTTCTTTCTTGCTAAAAAAATATGAACAATGCAGATTTTGGAAATTTTTCTTTAGCCGGCCCCCCTCAACAAGCAAAATTTCATATTTCAATATGGAGATGGGAGGCTGTGAGGATATGTGGTGATGGAGTTGGTGAGGCTGCGGTTGAGTGGTGATGGTGATGGTTGTGGATATGTCCAGGGGAAAGGCATGCGTGCATGAGGTGAGACTGGTTGAGGCCTGACCGGGGGATAGGCATGTGTGCCTGAGGAGTGGATGGTTGAGGCCGGAGTTGGCTGGGGATTTGTGGGAGAGACGGAAGAGGTCAGTGGCCGGGCAGCGTGGAGAAGAGAGGCTGAGGACATTGCGGCGAGCGTGGATGGTTCTGCGGAACTTGTGTGGTGAGGCAGCTGGGGTTGTTGAGGACGTGTATGGTTAGGAGTTGTGCGTATCCCAGATGGTTGAAGCTGGAACTCTTCGCTGCTGATGAAGAGATGAATCGAGATGGCAAGATGATGGAAAGGGCAATGCTGCCATGTATCCTAGGAGTTATGCTGAATGTTCATTAGTGGTAGTTGTCATATGTGTCATGTTGTTGTTGCAAGATGGCCATGGTTGTTGTGTGATTTCAAAAAAAAAAGATGGCCATGGTTGTTTACCCATGATCATCTTGAGGGGGTGTGTTGGACCATGAGTGAGTTTAGTAGTAGCGCTGTAGTAATATTGTATCCAGTGTGAGGCCCATAGAGGCCCATGTCCAGTAGTATTGTAACCCTAACTCAGATGATATAAATACAGAGTGTGGTGGTCTGAGTGACCTAACCCACCCATTCACTGAAACTCTACAAAATACGAGCCACCGATCATGAGCCGTTGAATGCTCTACATGTCCACGATTGACAACAACAACAAATCCTTTATTCCCAAACAAGTTGGGGTAGGCTATACAAGTCCACAATTGACACGATTACAATTTCTCACTATTTGGCTGTAGGCTACTGCTCTAGTTACTTCATGTTTGATATCTTTCTGCGATCCTGTAGTACATGTTTATGCACGTCATAATGCTTCTACAACTATTTGGTGTCAATTTAGTTATAGAAAAGCCGTGACTCGTAACTGTTTGTTGTTATTACACCTGCAGCAGGCACATCTTACACTCAGAAACGTAGAGTAAAGCTCGCCTATAATCATGTAAGTACTTGCTGTTTTTTGTATATTGCTTAATGCAAACTTCTATTTCTTGGATCTTGTTTCTGTTTACAATTGGCCTCTCCTTCAAGCAGAGGAGAAACAGTGAGGCACCAGGCTCTTCTGTCGAAGTACCTGATGAGGTCCGTGTGACTAAAAAAAAGCTCACGTAAGTTCCCTGTTTTTTTTAATGTTAATTTACCTCTTGTGCTTAGTACAATTGCATCATTTTCTGTATGTTGCACTACCTAAGTTACCTAATGGAAGCTAATAAAATATAAACAATGACCATATGGAACATTGCACACCGCCTTTGACCCATCTAGCATCCGACGTGCCTGGGTATCAGTTACATGATTTGGCTATGTTAATAGAAGTCCTGAAATTCTATTATGTTACATTTTTTTGCCTGTTGCTTCATCGAGTTTGCTTGTTGTTCCATGGCTAGTGCATGAAGCTTGATAGAAATGATCCTAGCTGAAATGATGCACTTTCTATTTTTTTATTGCTTTATTCCTAACCTAGCTTCCTATTCTACTTGAAACATGATTGCTTTATTCCTAACCTAGCTTCCTATTCTACTTGAAACATGATTGCTTTATTCCTAACCTAGCTTCCTATTCTACTTGAAACATCATGAACAAAATAGTTATATTGCTTGTTTAAATGTCTATCTTTTTTTTCTGAGTCCCATTGACATGATGTGGTATTTCCATATTCAAATGATCAGGCTGTTTATATAATACGCTGCATGTTCAATTGCTTCATTCATTTTCTAGTAATCTATTATACATGATGCACACGGTGATACTGGTTGTTTGCCCTTTTTGTTTGAGTTTGATCATGAATTCTAGATTAAGAAATGCCTCGTTATGCTTCATTTAAATGTTATGTCACTTCATACAAGCCATACAATTAATTGTGGCATTGACCTTCTACGATGTCTAAGGCACTATCTGAGTCATGCTTAAATCAATCATACATTATTTTCCTAATTGTATCCAATCCAACATGCACATCTTTTGACTGTATTTGCTAGATTTCTTCTGTGCAGTGACCTGGCTTCGTTATTGGGCACATGATGTCTAGTTGCTTGGTTCATTGTATACATCTTCCCCATGCTCTAGTTTGGTTTGTTCTAAGAGGCATGTGGCTTAACTGGTTTCCTTGTTATATCAGCCCATGATTCTTTCAAAATTATGTCAACAGTACTGTTTGTTTGCCTTGTATTTTATTGTATTGTATTTTAACTTGTTTTGTCTTAGTTTCAGCCTGCAAACAAAGTTGTAATGTTAGTAGGGACAACCCCTTTATCAAGTGCTGCGGTTATTTCACAGAGCAACAGTGACAGTGGCACATGCTCTCATTGGTCCACTGAGTCCAGTACACCAACCGTTCCCGAAGAAATAGATGTATGGGGCTCTACTTTTGATTGTCTGCTATGTTATATCGGGCCAATGATGCTCTTGAAATTGGAGGTCTTTTATCGCATCATATGATGTTGTAACTTGTTTTACCTAAATTTCAGGCTTCAAATAAATCTACAAAGCCAGAAGCAAGGGCCCCTGCCTCAAGTATTGATATTTCACAAAGCAACAGTGAGAGTGCATATTGCTCGCATAGGCCCATGGTATCTATTGGTCAATTTAATCCGGCACAAAAAGATTTGGGGGATGCACTCCAAGAGGCAGTTGATATGTTTAGGCAGGAAAACAAAGAAACTGATGAAATAATTGCCATCACACGCCATGAGATACATGAATTGAAAAATAGGCAAACTTTGACAGAAAATGTTCTGAAGAATCTCCTATGCACTTGTCATGGTAAGCCAGTTGTGACATGTCTGGGAATTGAAGGTGTCTAAATAAACTTTGATTTTGTTGTTCAGTCAAGTGGACTGCTTATGCCACTGCTGTAATTAATTACTGCTCTAACTTTCGTTCCAAATTTCGTGGTCTGTAATAATTGTATTTTTTGTTGTTGTACTAAAATTAGATATGTTCCATGTGGCTGCTGTATTTTTGTGTGAAATAATATCCTGATGTGTACTTCAATTAAACCCTAAATCAGGCTCAAATGGGTTGCATGCTATAAATTTTAATCTGAGCGCACGTGTGAACTGTTATGGGCTCGTAATGCAATAAAGGCTGTTACTTCGAAGGCCTACGAACATGGTAGCCCATTAATAATTAGGCCTGCTAGCAAGATAGATGGTCCTTATTATAGTCAGGCATGCCAACTTGTAAGATTAAAAGTAGTTCATACACATTAAATCTACCATATGCATGTTTCTCTGTAATAACTTTTCTTTTTACACAACTCAAAACTTGTCAGGCTAATATGAAATTCGAGATGGAAAAACCCGGGAAAGATGGTATGGAAAAAACTCTAGAAGAATGTGTGGAGACATTTACCATGGTACTAAAAAATAAAGATATCATGAAAAACACTTTCTGCGAAATGCTGGGTTTTGAAGCCCAAGTCCATGGCTTTCTCTGCTCATGTTCTGGAAGAACAACTCTAAGCAGAACGAGCTACAACATCTATGCTAAGAACAAAAGTTGACATGTTGAGATCGAGATCAGAAGAATGTGATGCCCTACTGCACGAGGTCAATCAAGTTCGTTATAATCTCCCAAAGACTAAGAAAATGCCGTAGATAATTGGAGATGAACACTAACATAGTGAGTGCACTGGTCTTGTAAAATGTTTCCTTAGACTAAGGCACTCATCCTATTTTTGTTGGTGGATGCATTTATCTGCAGTTGGGATCAACTTGGTAGTTGTTTCCGTGGATGTTTTATAAATTAATTGCCTAGCCTTTTCAATCAGTTCGAACTTAAATGGTATCATAGCCAAGGTCTCGAGTTTGAGTTGTCGAACGTGTGGTTTAATTTAATCTAAAATAGTTGGTGCCCCCTTAGCCCTTGTAAAGCTTCATGTGCCTACCTTCGAGTTCCGGGTGTTGAATTTCTCTTCTGTCAAACACGAGGATCGGTGTTAGTGTGTGTATAAGTGGATTACATAGCCCCTTTCATATAAGCTTGCAACTTTCTTATTAATTGTGTTGTGCCTTTTGGACTCAGCCGGCCTGCACTTCTGACTTTTGGTTGCGTTTGCTACGGCATAAGTTTAATATAGTTCCTTATTGGAATGTGGATTTTTTACTCAACCTTGTTGAATCAGTATTTGGAAAAAATAAAAAAGGTTCCATTCCATTTAAACAAAGTGGTTGTGAATATAAAATAGTCTGGTTTAACTTCTAGATCAAACTCAGAGCATATCTGACGTGTTGGATCTCAAATGGACGGTAGACAGGTAGGCAAAGTACCCAAGCTTATTCTATGGATTTGATGGTACGTATTTTTCTATGTAGCCAAGGCAGGAATCACCTAGATGCGGCTATACTTATGTATGGTTCCTGATGCTAACTGTTTGGTTCTTGCAGAAAAGCACAATTATTAATTAGCCTATGGTGAAGCACTATGTTCATTTGAGTTGAAGATCATGCTATCCAATTTTCATTGGGAATATGGTATGCACTTACTAATTTCCATAAAAAATCATATGCATGATGTCCCACTATGTGAAGGGATGCAAACGAGTTGAGTTTGAGTGACTCAGCTCAGCTCGTCTTAGAATTCGGGCAAGCTCTGATTGAGTCGAGCGGAAGGTTGAGCCTCATGTTGGCTCACACTGAGCGTACTGATGTCGAGCTAGTTTTAATCTAAAATGGACAAGAAAGTTTTCCATATTTGATAAAAATCTCAACCGAGTGGCAAAACCTCCTACCAAACCCTAACAAATGGGAGTTTTTATTGATAAATGATCCTTTTTACTGAAAAGGTTTTACAGCAGCATTAGGCCTGGCCACTACATAACTACGATGCACACATCTGCTATAAAAGGCATAATAATACAAGTAATTTTCTCAACTGTAAAGGTAGACCCAGAATTTTATGTACAAGTTTTTGAACTATAGAACATGTGAACCGAATTTGGTTGTGATTATGACTTGATGTGACTCTAGGCCCTGGATTCCTGAACAGACGCACTGTAGCCAGACTCAAAATCAAAATCTCAGTTCAGCAGCAAAACCTCCAGCCAATTAAATCCCAAATATTTCAGAAGCGTTTTTCAATTGGAGTTTGGAGAACATGGGAGTAAATGATTTTGTTTGTAACGATGATGGCTTGATGTGACCGCTGGCCTTAACTGCTGGAGTAGAGGAACTAGTACTTAGCAGGGCATACCGTCTTTATATTATTATTATATTATATTACTTGGACCATAGCCATATTTGGAATGAAATCTCAGTCGGGCGGCAAAATCTCCCGCCAATCCTGAAATATTTCAAACGCATTTTTGAATGGGTTAAGAAGATAGATCATGATCATGGTAGTAACAAATTTTCAACGTGATGATGATTTGATGTTGCACTCGGGCTTGAACAGAAGTACTAGTACGGTCTCACAATTTTTTATCATTATACTTTGCAAGATCTAGCGGATGTGCCAATTTCAGAGATAGATCATGATCATGGTAATACATTTTCAACGTGATGATGATTTGATGTTGCACTCGGGCTTGAACAGAAGTACTAGTACGGTCTCACAATTTTTTATCATTATACTTTGCAAGATCTAGCGGATGCACCAATTTCAGAGAGATCATGATCATGGTAACAAATTTTCAACGTGATGATGATTTGATGTTGCACTCGGCCTTGAACAGAAGTACTAGTACGGTCTCACAATTTTTTGTCATTATACTTTGCAAGATTTAGCGGATGAGCCAATTTCAGAGATAAATCATGATCATGGTAAAAACATTTCAACGTGATGATGATTTGATGTTGCACTCGGGCTTGAACAGAAGTACTAGTACGGTCTCATAATTTTTTATCATTATACTTTGCAAGATCTAGCGGATGCGCCAATTTCAGAGATAAATCATGATCATGGTAGTGACCGATATTCAACGTGATGATGATTTGATTTTGCACTCGGCCTTGAACAGAGGTACTAGTACGGTCTGACAATTTTATATCATTATACTTGGACCGTAGCCAAATTCAAAATCTCATAACGGCAAAACTTCCCGCCCACAAAATACAAATATTTCACACGCTTCCAAATTCCCATTCTACCCGAGTGGAGATGACAGCAATGTCCATGTATAAGACAGTAGGTGGGGGGGTTTGCCCGTCATTTTTTCGATCACCACCTCCCTAGCCCCGGAAACCCTCCGAAAAAAATCATTTCCCTCAGTCTCTCCTCTGAGACCACCCACCGGGACTTCCCAAGCCCCTCTCTCTCCCACCTCCACGACCACCGCACTGTAACATCCCCGCCGGACTTCCCTGGCCTACCCGAGGCCGCGCGATCCTCCTCATCCGGCTGTTTGCCGGAGCCGCTTCATCGAATCCGTCATCAACCGGACCGGATCATCCCCGCCGAACCTCGAAACCATATACTCATCCAGCAGTCTACCGTAGTTGCTTCAGCTGCGGTATCGTCCACCCAAACGGAGCCGCTTCACCGGATTCATCGTCCACCGCATTGGATCTAGCTCACCGACACCGCCGTGCATGAACCGGATCTGCTTCACCGGCGCCGTGCATGATCCACACCTATCTAAACTCTTCTACTGTCGCTTTTCTATTGCTGCCTGCAAGTTCTTGTTTAATCTTGGGGGAAGCTGTTTGTGCTAACGACGCGTCATTACGTTTTTGCAGATGAGATGAGTAACCATGAAGTGTAATGGCCGTCTCTCCAACCCCAAGCAGCACATGTAGTGTACTTCATCACCGGATCTATCAACCCCAGGAAGATCTGCTGTGACTCCCACAAAGTGCTTCTCCTAATGTAAGTCCCTTGTTTTAGCGCCATGTTCTGGGTTCAGATGCTTGTTTGTCTGAAGCTCTTTAAGTTCATTCCTAGCTATGACAGTAACACCCTACTATTTTCTAGTTCATTGCTAACTTTAAGCGATTGAATATTTTGGTTTGCATTCCCTGCTCTGTAGATGTAGCCATCCTAACTTCTATCTTGCTCAGTCGTTGTTACAAAAATTATAGCCTGCTACTATTTTGTTCATGCCAATCTTGTTCTCCCTGAACATGTTGGTTTGCATTCCCTGTACTACAGGTGATGCCATTATTATTTCTATCTACTTCGTCGTAAGCTAACAAAGTAACTGACTACTATTAGTTCCTACATGCTATCGCTCTGCTATCCTGCAGTACAAATTTATTTAAACTCATCACACTAGGTAGCTACTTCGGTAATAAATTTGTGTGCCATCGGGTTCTCCAAAAGCTGCAACATTAACTCACTTCTCTTACTTTGCATGGCACTCACACATGGAATGCTGAACATATTGGTTTCCATTCCCTCTTCAGGTCTTCTACAAGTTCACAGGTGATCCCACTATATTCTGTATCTGGTCCATCCTTAGCTCCAGCATTAACTATCCTCTGCGTGTTGCTCATTACAAATTCATGTCCCGAAACATATTGATTTTCATTCCCTTCACTACAAGTTCAGGAATGATGTTGTTATAATTCCTATATGGTTCATTTCTATCTATTACAGTAACATCCTGATATTATTTAGTTCATGGCCAATTTTAAGTAATTGCACATGTTGGTTCACATTCCCTGCTCTAAAGCTTTTGCCATCTTAACTTCTATTTGGCTCATTGTTTGTTACAAAAGTAGCAGCCTCCGATTACGTAGTTCGTGCCAAATTGAATTCACTGAACATGTTACTCTGCATTCCCTGTACAAGTAATACCATTATTATTTGTACCTGGTTCGTCATGAGCTACTAAATTAACTGCCTGCTATCAGTTCATTCACTACCCTCTATGTGCTGCCTATTAGGTATTTTAAGTCCCTGAATGCATTGATTAGCGTTCCCTGCACAACAAAGTTCAGATTATAATTCCTTTACGGTTTATTACTAGCTATGACAGTAAAATGCTGCTATTATTTAGTTCATGGACAATTTAAGTAATTCAGCATGTTGGTTTGCATTACCTGCTCTACAGTTGTTGACATTATAACTACTATCTGGTTCATTCTTTGTTACAAAAGTAAGTGCCTTCTATTATGTAGTAGTTCATGTCAATTTGGAAGTAACTGAACATGTTGGTCTGCTTTTGCTGCACTGCAAATGATACAACTATTGTATCTATCTGGTTTGTCATAAGCCAGGCCAGTAACTGCTGCTCTGGTTCAAGTACGTGTACCTTTCGTATTGCTATAGGCCTGCGTGTGTGTATATATGCATGAACACACATTCGTGAGAGATTCCAGACACATATATAGCCCATCGCTCACTATTTTCGATGTTTAATGCATGAATACCACTTGGATGAAGGGAGTACATACATACTGTTTATCATGCTGGAACTCGTATGTGCATGACTGATCGTGTCTTGATGCAGAGTAACAAATAACTCCCTTTATAAATAAGGGAAACATCGGACATCTTCAACGAGTGTATCAACATGGTGAGCTGCATGGGACTTGACAGTAGTAAGTCTGTTGTTTTATTCTGATATGCTCGGTTATATAAGCCACAAAATAATTCGATTATTTGTTTATCTTGCACTATCTCAGCTGCTTAATGATTAGAACATCACATTTTTTTTATGTTGGTATAGATTATACAAATCAAAAGGAAGCACACAGCTTATTATTTGCCATCTTTCCACGTTAAAATGTTCTGGCTGTTGCTATGCGGCATGCACTCTTTATTTGCTTATTGGTAGCCTATATTAGCCCCATACCGGTAGACTATCTGTGCAGATTACAATGATCTTGTTATAACGAGAAAATGGTGAGTTCCAAATTCTTTGGCAAACAACATTGTAGTGTCTTTGCCTTTCCATTGTTGATGTCTTAACTTGTAATATCTTTGTTTCAGATATAGGTGTTGCACGGACAACATAAAAGATTGCCGAATCCCTTCATTGTATTGCTAGGTTTAATTACCATTGAATTTCTCTGGGTTCTGTAATATTTTTTCAAAGCCTTGCAGCTGATGTAATATTTAGTTAGTTTCTATGGTTCTTTCGCGCATTCTTTCTATGGTGCTTGTGGTAAGTGAGGCTATCCAACTGAAATCATGTGCTGCGATAATATCCTCAGTATGTAACCGGCCGTTGTTGGCGCAAACTAAATCAGAAATTCCCATCCCGGCAACGGCCCAATTAAGCGAAATCACATATGGGCCGGCCCGCAAAATCCTAAAGTGCCTTACAGGCCGGCATGTTAACATAGCAATTGGCAGATTGGCCGGCCCAACAAGAAACAATGGGCTTCACGCAGCTCGGCCCAAAAAGACTATTGGGCCTTACTTGGCCCACATATATATTATGTAGTGGGCTAATGGGCCGATCCACCAACTAAACGGGCCGGCCCACTTACTTATTGGGCCAGCGCACTTGCATTAAGGTGGACCCCACTTACTAACTGGGCCGGCTCGATAACAGGATAGTGGGCCCCACGTGCTTATTGGGCCAGCCCACTTGCTTTAAGGTGGACCCCACTTACTAACTGGGCCGGCCCGATAACGGAAAGTCGGACCCACTTTTATTTTGGGCCAGCCCACTGACTTATTGGGCCAGCCCACTTGCTTTAAGGTGGCCCCCACTTACTAACTGGGCCGGCCCAATAACAGGAAAGTGGGCCCCACATATTAATGGGCCGGCCCGTTTGTCTGTTGACCGGTCAAACAAAAACATTTGGCCCGGCCCACATGCTTAATGGGCCAGCCCGGTTTGCCTGTTGACCGGTCAAATAAAGACATTCGGCCCGGTCCACATGACTATTGGGCCGGCCCATTTATTGTGTTGATCGGTCAAACGAAGACATTCGGCCCGGCCCACCTATTCAGTGGGCCCGCCCAGCTATCCTTTTGACCGGTTGACAAGGGATTAACTTGTCAATGCCTACAGATTGTAGACTAGGGTTTTGTTAGATGTAGAGGGCAAGTAGATCTCGAAGGTTTCAGCCGAAAAGTACTCGACGAATATGAAAACTAGGGTTTGTAAACAACGATTCGATTCCCTCTTCGTCCCTCGACTCCCCCTTTATATAGGAGGTGGAACCGAAGGTTTCGTTTCGTACAAGTTACAGAGTCCGGGACGGTTTCTAACTCATCCCGCGAGATTACAAATAATACTTCTTATTACAACTCTAACTTTCCTTAATATATCTTGGGCTCCCGAATCTTCTTATTCTTCGGATAATGGGCCTTCAGTAAACCCCGGGTACTATCTTCGGCAGGCCCATTTGGGATGCCTATGTCCGAGATTTTGCTTGAATCGTAAAGTCAGGGAAAATCTCCCTTTATTTTTATTCGAGAACTTTAACTTTTTTATAGTCCTTCATATAAAATTCTATATTGTACAGGGATAATGGTAGTTGGGGCTAGTTCATCGACGGATCAGGTACTAGTTAACTGCTCTAGTGGCAATCCGCAAAAACCTACTTCAAGATCACGTCCCTGGACATGATCTCGGGATACTGGTGTAAACTTCGACAGTGCCGCTTAAGGTCTTACCATTTGTCGAGTCCCAGTCAAATTTATCGGGTACCTAACGCGTCCGTTAGGATTTTTCTTCGTATCTGTTGATACGGATAAAAGTAGCAGAGCGCAGTCTTGGCGATGCGCACGCAGAACGGATCTGGGGTCTTACCTTCGCAAATTTGCGGCATTCAGAAATTGATCGCAACTTTGGCGTTCTGAGAATATATTGTCGAGTGCTTTTCGGCTGTTGGAACAGCACATTTTATCGAGTCAAATATGACTTATATTGCTTTCCCGATGGGAGTATATGTAGAGTTAATTATAACTCGAAATATACTCTCTTGTTTTTCTATCTTTTTCTTTTTAATTTCATCGGGCACGCGAACAGCGTTCCGATGGGACGAGGCTACAGCCAAGAACTTGTGCTTGGTTGTAGGCTCAACATTTTAGTCCACCTTGTCGCTATATTGTCATAACTTTCCGATATTATCTTCTTTTCATCTCTCGGGTGCGCGAACAGCGCTCCTGATGGGAGTAGCCCCCGAGGCTACAACCAAGGACTTGTGCTTGGTTGTAGGCTCCCAGAATTTCTATATTGCCATACTCGAAATTTTTACTGTTATCGAAGTAGCCCCCGAGCATTTGGGCAAAAACGTGTATTTGACCAAAGGCTCTCGAAATATTCAAATAACTTCTGTCGCCAATCTTCTTTTATTTTTCTTCTCGACACGCTTTCCTTAGTCAAATTCACTTCATCTCTATCAATAGTCGAGATTTTTCTGTTTTGTGGGTCCATTGTTTCCACCTCGTTGACACGTCGTGCAAGTGGGGGACACACGTCCTCCGCTTTTCCTGGCGCACGTACGGTAACGCCTGTTTTATTCCATCTCAGTAAAAATACCTTTTTATCCTTTTATCTTTCACCACACGATTTCTTCATCCAACGGTGCATTGCTTCGCCCGAGTCCTATATAAACCTTTCTTCAACCTCGGTTCACTCCTTCGCTCGCGCCGCACATCTACTCCTCTTTGCAAAAACTTCCCCTGCGCCCGATTCTCTTTGACCTTCCGCACGCACAAACGTTGCTTTTCCAGCGCTGTTGATGCCACCGCACACGCGACTCACTCGCCACAGTACTCCAGAGTCCAAGATGGCCGCTGAAGATCTTGAGTGGGAGAGATCTAAGATCTCCAACCAAGACGTCAACCTGCTGAAGAGGCTTGGCCTGATGAAGAAAGAGGACGCCATCCGCTTTCCCAGCGAAGAAAGCTACCCAAACCCTCCAATGGAGTACCGGGTTAGTTTCGTTGATCACCTCATCCGCGGCCTTTCTGCCCCAATTCACGATTTCCTCCGCGGCCTTCTTTTTGTTTATGGGATTCAGCTGCACCAGTTGACCCCCAATTCCATCCTCCATATTTCTATCTTTATCACGCTGTGCGAATGCTTCCTTGGAATCCCTCCTAACTGGGTTTTGTGGAAACGCATTTTCTGCCTCCGCCGTAATGGCTCCCACAACGCCACCTATAACATAGGCGGCGTTGTTATCTGTGTTCGAACTGATGTTGATTACTTCGATGTCAAATTTCCTGATTCTGTCCAAGGATGGCGCAAAAGGTGGCTCTATATACACGAAGAAAGTGCTAATTCTGTGGAACACAACATAATCCCTTTCGATGGAAGCGCCAAAATTCAACGCCGCCGCTCCTGGGATGCTGAAGTTTCCGAGGAAGAGAAAAAGGCGACAGAAGCACTTATGTCTCGCATTCATCAGCTTCAAAATACTCGAGGCAAAGAGCTGTCTGGTGTTCAAATCACTGCCTACTTTCTTAGGATTAGAGTACAGCCTCTTCAGGCCCGCAAAAATCCCCTTTGGACGTATGCTGGTGAAAATGACGCCAATAGGCTCTCCAATGATCTTTCTGTGAAGGACTTGGAGAAACTGATCCGAAGAATTTCCTCGCTGAGCAAGAGGGATCCTATTCCCTCCTCGTGCCGCGTGGCACCATACAGCTCCACCAATCCTCTCCCCGAGGTATTTTATCTTCTTGATTTTTTATCTTGTTCCGAACTTTCCCTGGATCTCATTACCTCGATATCTCTCTAATTTTTTTTTGTCGTTATTTTTCTGCAGAACCATCCTACTATGGCTTCCCTTCCTCCTCTTCCTGAGGGTGGAGATGTCGAGGAAAGGGCCGTTATTGTCGATGACAATCAGGAGGCCCCCTCTTTTGTGAATGAACCCGCAGATTCTCGAAAATCTGCGGGATCTATTGAAAAGGATGCTGCCTCTGAAGGTACTACATCAGCACAATCTCCTCCTCCTGCTGTTTCTCCAAAGAACAAAAGGAAAAGGAGTGATGTCGAAGATTCCGGGACCTCTCAACCCGAAAAAGCTGCTCCTTCACCGCGAAAAGCAGCTTATGACCCATATCTCGAGAGTCTCATCAGTTCGTAAGTTCCCTCTCTTTTTATTTTTCTATTCGAAGAATTTTGTTTGTCTTGCTTTTTATGCTGCCACCCTTTTTCCTCAGTGATGACGATGAAGAAACACCAACTTTGGATGTGGCTGCTCGAACGAGTACGTCACATACTCTAGTTATTTCGGAGCCGCCAATTGAAGGAGAAGAATCCTCGCCTCCTCAACAAAACGTCGGCGCGTCTACTCCTCCTTCGAGCCCCCTTGTCCCTTCGCCAAAAAGGGCAAGGACTGAAACAATTCCGGAGTCGAGTCTCCAATTAAGTAGCTCTTCTAACCCTCTCTTGGATGATGTAAGTTCTCAATACTCTTGTCACTGTCTGTTCTTCCTCTGTTTGCTTCTAAATGCCATTTTCCTCATACCGAAATTTTCTTTCTTTTGTCCCTTTCTTTTTTAACAGCCCATGATAAAAGAGCTTATTCGCATTGGTGCTCAATTCATTGGCTATCGTGAATATGCCAACAAAACTGAAGGTGATGCCTTGCTGCGTTCTTTTTTTTTTTTACCATTACTCTGTTTCTCCTTTCTTGTCGATATTTCAACGAAATTTTCATCTTTTTTTTTTTTGCAGAAAAACTGTCGGCTATCAACGAGCGCGCCAATGCACTTGCTCAAAAATTAGAGCAAAGTGAAGAGGCTCGTAAGAAGGCCGAGTTAGACGCTGTTCAAGCTAGAGCAGAGGCTGACAAGGCCAAGGCTGACGCTGCTGGTGTCGAAGATCTTAGAAAGAGACTTCACACTGCCGAGACTTCGCTAAGCGATCACATAGCTGCCCAATCTGCTCGCGAGGAGGCGATCCTTAAGCGTATAAGGACGCAAAGTCGCCGCTTCGTCAGTAAGTATCTGAACCACTTCGTATCTTTTGTATTTTCTTCTCTGCACTCGTTTGTTGCTCAATAAGTTTCTTCCTTGACAGATAGAACAGCTCAAGAGTTTGAACTTGAAGATCCCGACAATGATCCTCTTCTTGACGCCCTTTCATTCCTCGAGTTTCATGGATCAGAGGCACGCGAAGGCATTGACCAGGCTAAAGCAGGGCTGTCGCGGCTCTTTCCTTATTTCTTCCCAAAGAAAGAGGAACCCGCAACTTTCCTTAACCTCGCCAAGTGCTTTAATCCATCAGAAGATCTTGGGCTGAAGGTGCGTCATGAGAATATGAAGGTTGCCGTGGAAAACACTGTTGCCTTGGTTGCTGATAGCCAGCAAACTATCGACTGGGCGAAAGTTGGCGACACTGAACAGATAGAACAGTCGAGGTGGAAGTCTTTGATCAAGGCAGCTAAGCCCAACACGAAGAAAATCCTGGCCTATCTCGGGATCAAGCCGTCTTCAACTCCTAGCTCATCAAAGCCGGAGGTCTAGTTGAATGCCTCTTTGCTTTTTCTTTTTAGCGTACCTCTTTCTTTTGGCATTGTCGCCGTAGTGTTCTTGGCGATAACTGCTTCAGTAGGTCTCTAGAAGGTCCTTCTTTTGTAATAGACATGTATATATTATGGAGATGAATGGAAATCTATCTTTGCTCAGTGATTGATGTCGAAATATTTCTTTTTTCCAGTTAATTTTTGACAATTATACGCCAGCTCCTGGTCCTTCCGATATTTCGCCTTCTTCTCGCTTAAGGAGAGCTCTTGCTGATACTACACCTGTCGAAGATTCCTTGCCACAAGAATTGGATGAACTTCGGCAGCAACTTCTGTGTGCGAAGAAGCAAACACTTGTAATGATGGAAAGGTCTCGTAAGTCATCTGAAGCCGAAGAAATTGCACTTCAGCAAGCTCGCGAGGCCGTGGCTGCTAGGGAAATTGCTACTTCCGAAGCTAAAAAGGCGACTACTAGAGAAAATTTCATGCTCGAGTTAATGAATGAAGCCAGTGCGGATATGTCGGGTATGCTTATTTCATCCTCAATATCTTCCGTCTTCATGCTACTTCTCTTAAGGTTTTCTTCTCCTTTGTTTTAATAGGTTCCTTTTCTGATGCTGTTGCCGAAGAAGAGAGGGTAAATACTAGGACAAACCTCCTTGTTAACCTTTCCCTTGATCATGGTTCTCTGTTTTGGGCTACCCCGGAGCGAACCCGCCAGATTGTCAGATTTCAGGATCGCACCTCTCAAACTCGCGACTTCCTTGACTTCTGTACCAAGACCCTGTCTATGGTTTATAACTCCATGTTTCCTCGGAACGTTCAACCAAAAACTCTTCCCGAGTTAATGGAGAAATTTAAGGATGCCCACAGGATCCATGACTTTGTCAGAGCTCAAGCTGGCGCCAGATTTGCCCTTATCATGCTTCAGATCTGCCACTCAAAGCTTGACCTAACCCAAGTTGTTGCGAAAGTTCACGAGAAGGTACGGCGTCGAAGAGTTGGTGTTGATCGTATTAACACGAAGGTTTCCCCTATAGCTGAAGAAATGATTGAAGACCTTCTTCGGATGGATGCCGACTTTTTTGCAGATGGTCACTATGCTGATTTTCTTGGCGCTGCTCCTGAAGAAAACAGAATTACCCTTGATGATATATTGAATCATGACTAATTATTTTCCTTTGGTAGATAATTCTTTCTTGTGAATCCTGATTGTGATTATATTGTGAAGAAAACATCATATTTCTATATTTGTCTAGCCCCCGAGTGTTTTCGGTGGCTATTCACTGTATTTGTATAATGCGAGGTTTTGAACCAAGGCATTTATTCAATATGTAGTTTTGGCGAATATCAGCCCCCGAGCTTCTTTGCTGAGTACTATTTTGTATTTTTATTGACTCACGAGGTATTTTTATACCAAGGCGAGGCTTTTTTTTTTGCGAGGAACTATATTGAAATTCTTCGGGTTGGGGATTTTGAGCATGTCGATAGAGAAAAGTTATATTGACACTATCTTTATTATATTGCAGCACCGCGAGCCCGCCTCATTAAAAACCTTTCCCGGCCCCACTCGGTGCCCCGAAAAAGGAAAAGGTGCGTCTGAAAACTCGCGGGCGTTTCAGTACATTGAAGTTTTACAAGGACTATATTTTAGCTCTAGGCGTAGAACCGCCTGAGTTGCGCCACGTTCCAGGGGTTTTGCTCCTCCACCCCTGTCTTCTTGTCCTTTATCCTGTATGCTCCTCCTCCGATTACTTCCGTGACAATGTAAGGGCCAAGCCATGGTGACTCAAGTTTTTCATGACTTTTTTGCGTGAGCCGAAGAACTAGGTCCCCCACCTGAAAAGATCTTGGCCGCAAACGTCGACTGTGGTAATTCTTCAAGTCCTGTTGGTATTTGGTTACCCTTGATAATACTTCGTCTCGAGCTTTGTCGAGTGCATCTACGTCGTCTTCCAATGCTATCCAAGTTTCTTCATTATACTCTGTGACTCTAGGGGAGTCGTGCTCTATTTCTATTGGTAAGCCTCTCGCTCCATGGACCAGGAAAAACGGGGTCTCTGTGTCGTTGTATTTGGTGTTGTTCGGATGCTCCACAACACACTTGGTAATTCTTGGCCAGGTATGTCGAGCTTTTTCAGTGGTCCTAGGCGTTTCTTGATGCCATTGCAGATGATGCCATTGGCTTTCTCGACTTGCCCATTGGTTTGAGGATGTGCGACTGATGCAAAGTGCAACTTGATACCCACTTCTTCGCAATAATCTTTGAATTCGTGGGATGTGAAGTTACTGCCATTGTCCGTGACGATGCTATGGGGCACTCCAAATCTGAAGACGAGGCCTTTTATGAATTTTACTGCGGATGCTCCTGGTGAATTTATCGGCTTCGCTTCTATCCACTTTGTGAATTTGTCGACAGCTACTAGCATGTATTCCTTTCCTCCTGGCCATGATTTGTGTTACTTGCCCACCATGTCGAGTCCCCATTGTGCAAAGGGCCATGACAATGGTATTAGTGTTAGTTCTGCTGCTAGAGAGTGCGGTTTTGCGGCAAATCTTTGGCACGCATCGCAAGTCCTTACTATTTCTTTGGCGTCCTCGATTGCTGTCAACCAGTAGAATCCTGCCCGAAAAACCTTGGCTGCAATAGCTCGACTACTCGCGTGGTGGCCACATATTCCTTCGTGTACATCCTTCAGCATTATTCTTCCTTCTTCGGGTGTGACACACCTTTGCAGGACGCCTGAAATACTTCGCTTGTACAATTCTCCTTTGATCACCGTGAAAGCTTTAGATCGTCGAATTACTCGCCTTGCTTCAACTGGATCGTCGGGTATTTCTTTCCTGAGGATATATGATACATATACTTGCATCCAAGGAACCTGTACCATCATCACAAGTTCTTGTTCCTCTTCATCCTTCGTGGTTTCTGTGTGAAGTTTTCTCTTTTGCTTTTTTCTGCACCTTTTTTGGCTTCGTAGATCTCTCCGCTATTTCTTCCCAAAATACTCCTGGCGGGATTGGGAGGCACTGCGACCCGATGTTTGCGAGGACGTCAGCTTCATCGTTGCTCAATCTACTGATGTGATTTACCTCGCATCCATCAAATAGCTTTTCGAGTTCATTGTACACCTCCTTGTATGCTACCATGCTATCATTGATTGCGTCACATTGGTTCATAACTTGCTGAGCCACCAACTGTGAGTCGCCAAAGATTTTTAATCGAGTTGCACCGCAAGCTTTTGCCATCTTCATCCCGTGTATGAGGGCTTCATATTCTGCTTCATTGTTAGATGCGTTAGGGAACGTCATCCGAAGGATATACTTCAATTTGTCGCCTTCAGGTGATATAAGTACCACTCCTGCGCCAGCTCCTTCTACTCTCTTGGACCCGTCGAAATTCATGGTCCACGTTCTCGACAAATCTGGGGGTCCTGTGTTTTGTAGCTCCATCCACTCTGCGATGAAGTCTGGCAGAACTTGCGACTTGATTGCCTTTCTTTTTCATACGTGATGTCCCGGGGGAAAGTTCTATTCCCCAAAGGGAGACACGCCCTGTAGCTTCTGGATTGTTCAGTATATTTGAGAGAGGTGCTTCATTGACTACTATTATCGGGTGTGCCGAAAAATAGTGGCACAACTTTCTTGCTGTTGTGATTACTCCATATGCTAGTTTCTGGTACTGCGGGTACCGCTGTTTGGATGGCGATAAAACTTCACTAATAAAATATACCGGCCTTTGCACTCCATGGAGTTTTCCTTCTTCTTCTCTTTCGACAACTAGCGCCGTGCTAACCACTTGGGGTGTGGCTGCGATATATAACAGGAGAGGTTCCTTTTCCTTCGGCGCTACCAAGACTGGTGGTGTCGAAATTTTGCGTTTTAAATCCTCGAAAGCTCTATCTGCTTCTTCGTTCCACTGGAATTTCTCCCCTTGCTTTATCAAAGCGTAGAACGGTAGTGCTTTTTCTCCCAGCCTGGCGACGAATCTGCTTAAAGCTGCGACTCGCCCAGTTAGCTGTTGTATTTCTTTCAACTTTGTTGGCTTTCTCATTGTTATGATAGCTTGTATTTTATCGGGATTTGCTTCAATCCCTCTTGCTGAGACTAGAAATCCCAGAAGTTCTCCTGCTGGGACGCCAAAGGAACACTTCGTCGGGTTCAACTTCAGGCAGAATTTGCCGAGGTTGTCAAAAGTTTCCTTAAGATCCTCGATCAGTGTTGTCCCCTTTTTTGACGTTATGACGACATCGTCGATATATACTTGCACGTTTTTCCCAATCTGTGTCGCCAAACACTTCTGCATCATCCTCGATATGTTGCTCCCGCATTTTTAGACCAAAGGGCATTGTTTTGTAGCAAAACACGCCGTAAGGTGTAATAAACGTGGTCTTTACTTCATCTTCTTCTTTCAATCTGATCTGGTTATAACCGAATATGCGTCCAGGAAGGAAAGACGTTCACATCCAGCCGTGGAGTCGATAATTTGATCGATCCTCGGGAGGGAAAGTGATCCTTAGGACAATGTTTATTGAGACACGTAAAGTCGACGCACATGCGAAGGACTGTCGTGTGTTTCTTCGGCACCATCACTGGGTTAGCTACCCACGTGGGCCGTAGATATCTCTTTGATAAAACCAGCATCTTTGAGTCGATCTTTTGATAGCATAGCTTTGCGGTTTGGTTCGAAAAACGCGCAAGGGTTGTTTGATTGGTCTCGCGAGAGGATCCAAATTGAGGTGGTGCTCGGCAAGTTCCCTGGGTACTCCTGGCATGTCAGCTGGACACCATGCGAAGATTTTCCAGTGCTCACGGAGGAACTCGACGAGCGCGCTTTCCTATGCGATATCCATGTTTGTTGCAATGGATGTTGTTTTCTTGGGGTCCGTCGGGTGGATCTGCACCTCTTTTGAATCCTTAGCAGTGTTGAAAGTTGGCTCCCTGAGTGGCCTCCCTGTATCTGGCAAAACATCATAATCAGTTTGCCTTGGTGCCATATATTCTGCTTGCATCCCGAAGGTTTCTGATAATTGATGAAAATCTCTATCGCATTTATCGGCTAACGCAAAGCTTCCTTTGATTGTGATTGGTCCTTTAGGTCCAGGTAACCTCCACAGTAAATACGTATAATGAGGTACTGCCATAAACCTAGCATACGCTGGTCGTCCCAACAAAGCATGATACTGCGACGGGAAATCCACGACTTCAAACTCCAATTTCTCTATCCTGTAGTTTTCTCGGGTCCTGAAATGTACGTCGAGGTTGATCTTGCCCAGCGGATAACTTGGCTTCTCTGGCGTGATCCCATGGAAACGTGTGTCGGTTGGTGCTAAATTTGCTAGGGATATGTTCATCTTCCTTAATGTATCTGCATACATAAGGTTTAGACTGCTGCCGCCATCTATGAAAACTCTCGACACGTCGAAGCCAGCAATTACTGCGGGTAAGATGAGTGCAGATTGCCCAGGTCGAGGAACCTGCTGCGGGTGATCTGCAATTGTGAAGCCAATATCTTGTCCCGACCAATTTAGGTAGTCGACTGTTGGTGGAGGCATCTTTTCTTCCATGAATACTTGCCGTGAAATTACTTTCTGCGCTCTGTTAGATGGTCTAGCTTTCTGAATCATCAAAACTGCGCCATTAGAATTAGGATCAACGTACGGAGGTGGTTGTGGTGCTGCCGCTATTCTAAGCTGGTGCCGATTTTCATCTGTAATTGCGGGAGGAGGTGGGAGATGTATCTCGCTCCTTGGTCCCTGATGATTTCTATTCGTTGCTTGAGCATTTGCAATTCCTGCGGCTCGCAACATTGCCTGAAAGTTGCGGCAATCTTTTTGGAGATGTCCTGATTGTCTCTTTCCATTGTTATCGAGAAAAAAGTGCATCTGGCATGGTCCATTCATCATCTCCTCGGGGGACACATAGGGTCTTTGAAACCTTGGTCCATTATTTTGCCTGTGACCGCGAGAGTCACCTCTATTGTCACCTTGTTGCTCATTACTCCTTTGGTAGTCATCTCAACCATTTCCTCCAGAATTTCGTCGGAAGCCAGCCGATATGTGGCCGGGAGCGTCCTTGTTGTAGAACTGGCGGGAAAATCGCCTTCTATTTTGAAAATTTCGACCGCGGTCCTCTTCTGGCGACCTATGTCGCTTGTTATATATTGCGTCTTCTCCATCTGCCCACTTGTTGGCTATTTCCATCAATGCTGATATTGTTCTTGGGTTGGTTCTTCCTAGGTCCTCGACGAAATCTGCTCGTCGAATTCCTGCCACGAACGCGTCTATTGCTCTCTCGTCGATATATCTTCTGCCGAGTTTTTGATAATATTCCATCTCTGTATATATTTTCTCATCGACTCGTCGTGTTTCTGTCGGCACGCCCTTAACTCTTCCAATGACGCAGGTTTCTTGCAGGTGGATCGGAAGTTTCTCACGAAAATATCTTCAAAACTATCCCAGTTGTCGATGGAACCTAGGGGAAGTTTCTTTATCCAAGATCTTGCGGCACCACTCAGGTGGACTTGGATACTTTGCATGGCTGTTGCTCTGGTTCCTCCCACTAGTTTCACCATCTCGAGATAATCGACGAGCCAATCCTCGGGATCCTGCAGACCGTCGAATTTTTTGAAATTCTCGGGTATCTTAAACCCTTTTGGTACTCGAGTTTTTCGGACTCGTCTCGTGAAGCATGGAAGCCCACACAAATCTTCATCGGCAACTTCTGGTGAATGCCGATGTTCTCTTCTTTCTTGCCGTGCTCTATCTACCCTTTCTTGAACTGTTGTATCTCTTGCCCCACTTGGTGGATCTTGCACTGCAGCAGTAGGTCGTGGACTATTTTGTCTTGCAGTTCCTTCGGGAGGTGTAGTTGTGAATGCTGTTCCCATGACTCCAACTCCAGCCATTGCCATATTGAACAATGGTTCTCTCGGGTCTCCAGGGGGTGGTCTAGACGCGAGGATGTAAGCTTGCGTCGCCATGTATCCTGCTTCTGGCGTTTCGGGATGATATTTCCCCTTGTATCAATCGACATGAAAGACATGTCGAGATTTTGAATTATGTTGCCTCTCTCGCCAGGTATATTTTGCAGCCGAGATATTGCCCTCCTCCGAGCTTCTCTGTGACTATCTCCCGAAGTTCCTGATTGTCGACTGAGGTCTGCTCGACGCCTGCTTGACGCGGATGCTGCCTCTTTTCTTCTGTTTAAGGATGCTGTCTGTTTTTCTAGTTCCCTACTCACACGAGCAAGTCTATATTGATAAGCTTGTAATTCTTCGGCAGTAGCGGTGGTGGTCATTTGTTCTGAACCATCCATGGCTCTTGCAGCCCTGTCCCACGCTGCTTGCGGAAGTTGTACTCTGTTGCGAGGTGGATTCCCGATATATTTGGTGCCTAAACCTCTTCTGAGATCAGCGGGATCGACGTATGGGTTTCCCAAATTATCGAAAGCCTCTGACGTCTCTGGTTCTGCTCTGTTGGCTTCTTCAATTGCATATACTTGATGATATTTTGAGTATTGATTTTTGTCGGGATTGGTGACACCATCGTAAAGATTGGCGAAGACCTTTCCTATAGCAGAGATTTGTCGATGAAGTTGAAGTTGTTGCTGCTGTCGGAGTCGCTGCTTATAACGGAGTCCGCAGACGACTCGAAAGATGTGTTGCTGAAGACCTTGGCGAGCTTTCCGCTTGCCTTGGTGTCGATGAAGCGTGTCGACGAAAACTCTTCGTCACTCGACGAGAAATCAGAATCGTCCTTCGAAAATTCCGGCAAGATCGGAACTTCGAGACGGTAGGATCCTTCCTTATTGACGCCAAATCGGAATTCTCCGAACATGATGACGATGGGCTCCTCCAGATAGGCACATGCATCCATACGGGAGGGCGGGTGAGGAATAAAATCGACTAGATCAGTTTTTTTACCTCGATCCATCGCATTGCTAGCCACCGACGAAGTCGACGATCCTGAACGTGCCATCGAGATCAGCTCCTTGCAACCTCTAAATCCCACAGACGGCGCCAATTGACAAGGGATTAACTTGTCAATGCCTACAGATTGTAGACTAGGGTTTTGTTAGATGTAGAGGGCAAGTAGATCTCGAAGGTTTCAGCCGAAAAGTACTCGACGAATATGAAAACTAGGGTTTGTAAACAATTCGATTCCTCTTCGTCCCTCGACTCCCCTTTATATAGGAGGTGGAACCGAAGGTTTCGTTTCGTACAAGTTACAGAGTCCGGGACGGTTTCTAACTCATCCCGCCAGATTACAAATAATACTTCTTATTGGAACTCTAACTTTCCTTAATATATCTTGGGCTCCCGAATCTTCTTATTCTTCGGATAATGGGCCTTCAGTAAACCCCGGGTACTATCTTCGGCAGGCCCATTTGGGATGCCTATGTCACCGGTCAAACGAAGGCATTTAGCTCGGCCCACGTGCTTAGTGGGCCGGCCCATTTAAGTTTTGACCAGTCAACCTTAGAGGTTAGGCCCGGCCCACGTACCTACTAGCCCAACCCAGTTATATAGTTGACCGATCAAACTAAGTCAGCTGGCCCGGTCCGCAAACTAAATGGGCCGGCCTGCTTAAGGCGTGGCAGGCCTTGTGTGGACCTACCATCTACCACGGGGTTTCAGCCGGTTAACGGCATTAACTGAGACTTAACCGCGTCTGCCACGTGTCAGTTTGCATGACGTCAGCAGTCAAGGGCCTCCCGAAACCTCTTCTGCAACGGTCCGATTTTCCGTGGCCAAAGGGCGCCCAAACGTGACGGACCGAAAAATCCGTGGTAGGCCTTTGCGTGACGCTGTATTGACCACAGAACCCATATCGTCGGGTTAGGCCCATAGGCGACGAAAAAGGGGCTATACCTGACGAAAATTTGACGTTGAGGATCAGAACTTTTCTTGTAGTGAGGGAAACATATTGTGTAGAAATACAGGACCGAGAATGGAAATCTCTTCGACTAGGTGAACCAGGAGGTGCGTCATAATATTGAAGAAGGATGGTGGGAACACCAACTCAAAACTGACAAGACATTGGACCACATCGTTTTGTAACCGTGGTAGATCTTCTGGATTGATTGCCTTCTGAGAGATTGCATTGAGGAATGCACATAGCTTCACAATGGCTACTCGAACATTTTCCGGTAGGAGCCCCCCCAAAGCAACAGGAAGCAATTGCGTCATAATCACGTGGCAGTCGTGAGACTTCAGGTTTTGGAACTTTTTCTCCGCCATATTTATTATTCCCTTTATATTCAACGAGAAGCCAGACGGGACCTTGATACTGCTCAGGCATTCAAAAAAGATGACCTTCTCTTCTTTGGTAAGAGCGTAGCTGGCACGACCTTGAAACCGGATGCCGGTCTTGGGTCTTTCAAACGTTGCTGGTCCTATCGTGCTTCCTTTGTATCATTTGTCTTCCCATACATGCCCAAGAAGCTTAGCAGGTTCACGCAAATATTCTTCGTAACATGCATCACGTCGATTGCAGAGCGGACATCTAGGACTTTCCAATACTCTAGCTCCCAAAATATAGATTTCTTCTTCCACATGGGTGCGTGCCCGTCAGCTCCCCGGAACTGATTGTCCGCCAGGACCCTTTCCAAAGATGACTTTCAAATCCTTGACCATATCAAATACATCAGCACCAGTACGTTCCGTAGGCTTCGGCCGGTGATCTGCCTTGCCGTTGAAATGCTTGCCTTTCTTTCTTAAGTTATGATGTCGGGCAAGAAATCGACGATGCCCCAGGTACACATTCTTCTTACATTTATCAAAAAATATATTTTCAGTCTTATGTAAGCAGTGCGTGCATGCCTTGTATCCCTTATTTGTCTGTTCCGAAAGGTTACTAAGAGCAGGCCAATCATTGATGGTTACGAAAAGCAGCGCTCGTAGGTCAAATTCCTCTTCTTTGTGCTCATCCCACACACGTACACCAGGTTTGCCCCACAACTGTAAAAGTTCATCAACTAGTGGCCTTAGGTACACATCGATGTCGTTGCCGGGTTGCCTCGGGCCTTGGATGAGCACTGGCATCATAATGAACTTCCGCTTCGTGCACAACCAAGGAGGAAGGTTGTAGATGCATAGAGTCACGGGCCAGGTGCTATGACTGGAGCTCTGCTCGCCAAAAGGATTCATGCCATCGTACTTAGACCAAATCTTAAGTTCCTTGCGTCACCTGCAAAATCTTTGAACTCTCTGTCGATCTTTCTCCATTGCGTTCCATCAGCGGGGTGTCTCAACTCCCCGTCCGACTTACGGTCCTCTTTGTGCCATCGCAACAACTTGGCATGCTCTTTGTTCCTGAACAGACGTTTCAACCGTGGTATTATAGGAGCATACCACATCACCTTGGTGGGAACCCTCTTCCTAGGTTTCTCGCCCTCAACATCGTCACCAGGGTCATCTCCTCTGATCTTATAACGCAATGCAGTGCATACCAGGAATTCATTCAAATTCTCGTATTCATCACGGTAGTTGTTAATGCATGCATGTATCTTCTGAACCTCTAAACCTAGAGGTCAGACAACCTTCTTTGCTTCGTATGTACTGGCGGGCAACTCGTTATTCTTTGGAAACATATTCTTCATCATTTTCAGCAACTTTTCAAATCCTGAGTCAGATAAACCTTCCTCTGCCTTCCATTTCAGCAAATCCAGTGTGCTGCCCAGCTTTTTCAGACCATTATTGCATCCTGGGTACAACGACTTTTTGTGATCCTCTAACATGCTATCCGAATTCTCCCTCTCCTTTTCAGTTTCGCTGTCTCTCCGTGCATCAGCAATGGTCCGACCAAGATCATCTGCGGGCTCATCACGTGCCTCTTCTTCACCTTCCCCTTCACCTTCACCTTCCCCTTCTGCTTCCCCTTCAGCATCCTCCATGAAAGTACCACCAAAATTAGGATAGTTGTCATCATCGCCCCCTTCTTCATTATCTTCCATTCTAACCCCTCTTTCTCCATGCTTGGTCCGACAATTATAGCTTGGCATGAAACCATGCTGAAGCAGGTGGACGTGAACGGTTCTTGAGGAAGAGTAACCCTTCTGATCCTTACAGACAGCACATGGATAGAGAAGAAAACCACCCCACTGCTTGTTCGCATTAGCCATAGCGAGGAAATCATTCAAACCCGTAATGAACTCGTCATAGAGTCGGTTACCGTACATCCATTGCCGGTTCATCTGCATTATTATTTTATAAAGTATATAATTAACCATCATGCATTTGTTAAACTAACTAGAAATAATAGAAATTAAACTATGAACTACACATGCATATTTATCAATGACACATGAAAGATTCAAGTTGCTAACCGCGATCGAGGAGGAAAAATAAATGATAAAGCTAAAGTGTGGCTCGGACACTTCATATCATGTTTGTTTTGTGTGAACACAAGTGGCATCATGCTCTCGGGCATTTCATCAAATACCTCTTGTGCATAAGAAGATAAAAGCCTAACCCACCACCCCTTGTGAGTAGAAGTGAAACACCAAGTGGCTCACTTGTGTGCTGCAAGAAGTATTTATAGTGGTGGGCCTTTAGTCCCGGTTGGTATGGCCAACCGGGACTAAAGGTGCTCGGGCCAGGCCTGAGAACCTTTAGTCCCGCTTGGCCACAACAACCGGGACTAAAGGCCTATCCGTACACCAGCTGCCGATGGGGGCCGTTGGGCCCAGAGCTTTAGTCCCGGTTCCCCTGCAGAACCGGGACTAAAGACCCCATTAGTCCCGGGTCAAAATATTTGGGGACTAATGTGTTGGGATGGAAGGCCCTTTTTCTACTAGTGTTTGGGGACGGCGTTTGGGGGATGCGGCTGGGGAGCGACGTCCCCTAAACGCGGCATGAACAAAACACGTCCCCAAACGCTTGATCTGGTGCCATTTGGGGGACGGTTTGGGGGATCGATAGCGCGCGGGCGGGGAGAACCTACAAGTTTGCTGCTGCAGATTGTTCGTGGCCTTGTTGTCGAGTTGTGTGGCTCCCGCCGGCCTCCCTTCCGTGTTTCGTCGCTCCATTTTCTTTTTCTCCAGCTCCAAGGTGCCTCAGTTCGACCACAAAATTCCCATGAATATTGCTTGTGCTATCAGCTATCAGCTTCTCCGGAATCTCATCTCGACCATGGGTCTCCCTCCAACTTCCTCCCTTCCTTCCAAGTGGATGGATACAGCAGGCAGCAAGGCAACAACAAAAATGAAAAGGTGGTCAACTCTAAAGCAAACTTAGCAATTGTACCTCTAGTTAAATAAAAGCGGAGCCACGCCTACAGTCACAGTGCATTTGTGCATTGATCGCAAAATGCTTTAGATTGGTCCTTGATCGGAATTTTACTGCAGTAGCCCATCATGAGATTTTTTTTTAAAAAAAAACGCCAAGCTCCATACAACACTACTAAACTGACGTCTTCTTTTTACAGCATATATATGCAATCCCACTCGACCAGATTCGAATAAAAGACAACAATCCCGGCGTCAACTCAACCAGAAAGCTCCCATCCTAGGTCATTGGTGTTAATGACTAAGTATGAATTCGGTGCAAATAACTGTCTAGGGCTGCCGCAAAAAACACAATTTCCTAATATATATCAACATGTTGCATCTCAAATTTTGCCTCATTCTAAATAATTATGAAAGATTGCAAGCAGTTGCTTCTTCAGGCGATAGCGAAAAGCCCACTCCTCGCCATCAATCCCCACGGAATCCGCCTTCTTCTCCAACTCATTAATATGCGAGAGCAACGACTGTTTGTGAACCCTTGCCTTTATTCGCGCTCCATCCACGGAGTTGCTGTCGGAGCCCCGCGCTCATGAATTTCCACAATGTCTTTTCCGCCCACCTGGTTGGTCAAGGTCAACCAAAAACTCCCAAGAGTAGCCTTGAAATCTTCTAACTCCAACCATCCCGTCTCAAACAAAAAATCGGTTGCTTCTAGGTGACGTTCCCTCCCCAGTGTCAAGAATGGGTGGCATATGGTCCGAGCCCAGGCTGGTCTCGGCCACAAGGGAACAGAACAGGGAGCGCGGTTATAGCTCTGGTGTGATGAACAACCTGTCCAGCACGCACCGAACAGGATTAAATTGTTTGTTCGTCCAAGTATATCGTTCCCCCATGTGCGTGGTTTCCCGCAAACCCCAGTTTGCGATGTGTTCCTTGAAGAATTGCAATCTGGCCATCTCGGAGCAAGAACTGGAGACAAGATCCATGCGCGTGGAAACATGTTGGTGTGACTTTTGTTGTGCTGATCACTGCCGCTTTCACTGATGTGATAAAGAATGCATTATGGAGACATTTAGACCAAACTTCTTTTGGCAGTGTTTTCCTAATGGAAGACAGGTATGGATCTCCTGAGTCCTGACCTTAATGTTTATGTCCGTACACTTCCAAGCTTCAAGATGTTGGCATATTTATTTGCAAGTTGAAAGTAGCCTGACACTTTCCTGAGATGTTTGTCCCACATGTATGATCAAGTGACAGGTGGTGTGATTTTCCATTGTGAGAGAAGTTTCTTAACCGATGGGCGTAAGAGTTTTCCCAGTGGACACACATCATGTATGGGCCCTGCCACTACCCTACTGGCACCACCGCTTCTTTGGTTGTCCGGTCTTTTTTGTTCGCCTTTTGTTCTAGCATAGTTTGACTCAATCCACTGTGTGCGACGTACAACGTACATGTCATATTGTGGTTTAATGGTAAAAAAATATAACTACGTAGTTGGATCCACTGGCCTGTATTTCATATATATCTTGGAGTGACGTTTGTGGGTTACTAGCTCTCTGGATGTTTAATTAACTTATATGGAAACAATTTTTCAAATATTTTTAAATACGTATTTTGATACCAAAATTTATAATTATCACGTGTCGTGGTTGTTATTAATGAGTGATGGCATCGACATGTATGGTTGATAGATGGGGTGTTACATATAGCTAAACACACAATTATGTAAGCCAAGCAAACCCCTTAGTCCAGGAATTATTTAGATATTCGTTTTGTAAAAACTATGAAACTCGGGAATGATGCACTATAATCTAAGCACTTTACAGATAAAAATTTGTCATACTTGGCTGGACAAACTAAACATAGAAACAGTCCGGTTGGGGACACCAGCGAAAAGTACTTTAGTCCCGGTTGGTGTCCCCAACCGGGACTATTTTTCAGTTTTTTTACTCGCACCCCCCCCGGATCGCTTTTTTTGGTTTGTAAAATAGAAAATAAAATGATAGAAAATTCAAAAAAATAAAATGTTTTCAGATTCTTGTATGTTATGCAACCTACTATTAGGAAAAATTAACAAATTTGAATCTTCACTTTTTTTGCAAAAAAGGTTAGAAAAATGGTAAAATCGTATTAACTTTTGCATACGACATCGAAAAAAAACGTATAATATATCAAAATCATCGTGGGAAAAAGTTACATCCGAATTCACCCGGGTTAGCCAATTTTTAGATTCTTAAAATTCCAAATAAAAATACGAAAGCAGGAAGATTTTAGTTTTTGCTATAAATTATGGATTATATATTTTTTAAATTTTTCAAAAAAATAAAATTAATAATTGCATCCAGCATAAAGATTACTATTACTTTTACCCAATTTTTAGATTTTCAAATTTTTAGGTTTTAGGTTTGGCAAAAAAAATATTTAAAAAATAAAAAAAATTAAAAATAATATAAATTAAAAAGTTAATGTTTATTTATTTATTCACGATTATTATTACATCATTATTTTTGTTTATGAAAAAATTATTTGAAATTCAAACAATAAAAAAATGTGACATCGACCAACATGTTAATAGGATTGATATGATACTAGTATCACATACATGTGCGCGTAGTACTTGGATGCAGGACGGAATGGAACTTGGAAGTTAAGCGTGCTAGAGGTGGAGTAGTGAGAGGATGGGTGACCGAGCGGGAAGTTTGACCACGAGTAAGTAATTTGACTAGAGATAAGTGTAGTTAGAGATAGAGACTAAGCTATGCAAATAACTGAAATAATAGAAATTCTGAAAAAAATAGAAAAACGGAGTGAAAAAAATTAGAAACCCAAATGAATTAAAAAAAATTAACGAAATAGCCTTTAGTCGCGGTTGGGGAGAGAACCGCGACTAAAGGTCCCCCGATGGTCGCTGGCCACGTGGACGGGCCTTTAGTCGCGGTTCGTAAGCAACCGCGACTAAAGGGGGGGGCTTTAGTCGCGCTTAGTTGGTCGCGGTTGCGCAACCGCGACTAATGGCAGTTGCGAACCGCGACCAATGGCCCTTTTTCACCAGTGAGCCAAGCAAACCCCTATAGTTCAGGAGATTATTTAGATGTTTGTTTTGTAAAAACTATGACCAACTCAGGAATGATTCACTATATTATCTAAGCACTTTACAGATAAAATATTTGTCATACTTGGCTGTTCGCAAACTGGTGTCAGATTATTTATTTTTTTATTTTTTTATTGATATCTAAGCAATGATGTCCTATCACGTGCATTGTGCAATATACAATAAGAATGTTCATGGTACAAAAAATTAACTCAAATTTTGTGGGCCACTTAACTTTTTATTGTTATCCAAGACCACCAATTTACTCGTGAAGAACAACTTTGAAAACATATAGTTAAAAACAAAAACAAAAATATAAACCATGCGACATCAATGATTCAATGCCATTAGATGTCATAATTAGACAAACTAAACATACAAACATACATCCGAGGATATTTATAATAGATAATGATCTGGTGGATCTTGATATTATATATTGAAGAGCAGCCCTTCTGGCCTCTGCACCCTAAGGTGTACCCGGCCATTATTATTACAAAGTGCAAACAAAAAAGATAAACATGAAAATAAAATGTAGTATGTAGCATATCACACATGATTGCCACAGGCAACACAGTTGTGAGATTATTACAATATTTAATAGTCCACCAAATCTAGTACATCCTTGCTCAAACTTAGTTAAACAAGGAATCCTGCACCAACAGCAGATTTTCCGGTAGGTCCACAAATGCCAGCATAGAGTGATGTTCCAGTCTCTATGTCATGTGCCTTAGCAATGGCTCCGGATTTCTCCAGTTTCTGCTCAACTTGTGCCCAATTGATGTTGCTAAATTTACCTTTATGGCCACATTCCACAAATACCTGCCCCATTTATAATAAAACATAAAAAAGTTTATTATTAATTATAACTTTTTGAAATTATTAATCAAATTAGGAAAATAAATCACTGCCAATTTTTTTATTCAGGGTACATTTTATTTCCACATCTGTTATGATGAGCTTATTTTGCCATGTTTTTTTACGTTTGCTATTATCATCCCATCTCTTTATATTTTCCTTTTAGTATTTGTTTATTTTTTGAAGAAGTTGAGTTTTTAGTAAAAGAGTGTGTATAATTGTGTGCTTACCCTCCCTCCAGCAGAATTTGTGGTGTCGGAAAAGGCAAGGAGCCATCCACATTCTTCACCAGCTTTGTTTTTGCCGGAATACACCACAGCAGCCTTGACACCTTTGACGAATGTGCCTGACATGGCGAAACAATCCAAACTGCAAAGAGGGTTGGGGAAGTTTCTGACAACCTGTCCTGCAAATATCTTGCTAGCAATTATACTCAGGGGCCCCGTTGTTTGATTCTTCAAAGCACCTGCTAGTAGTTCCTGAGAGTTCAAGGAGTGCTCAGCTTGCTTGGTGAGCTCATCTAAACTTGCTTTCTCCTCCAAACTGAGTTCCACATCCTTCTTCTCACATTGGATTGATGCCATTTTCCTGCGTCAATCCCTAAATGTTACATATTAAGTCAAGCCAGTACAGATGATTTTAAGATCCTAGATGGTTTTTGGATTACAATTTTTTAAAAGATTAACTGAGATAAAGTAATCCTATATGGAGATTAATCTCGATTTTTGGGCTTCTCCTTTCCTAGTGTTCACATACCATGCATTCATACATATGTACGTCAGTTATCCTATAGCTACGGACTACTGGGTTACGGGAAACTCTACGGACATACATGCATGTGATCAATTGGTTGGCTTGCTAAATATTCGTGCCACGTTTCTGTTTTCTTCCTGTCTGTTGTGAGTCCGTAAGTAATTTTTGTAGAACCTGTCCGTACGTGTGGCATTACTATATGTACGTTGCCCTCCTAATTCATGGAGTACATATAGTAATCCAACAAAAGTCAGCAGGAAGATATGTTTATGATAAGTAGTAATTTCGTTACAAAGAAACTAAAATACAACTTAATGATTATCCAAAATAGTACGTACTATTTTATTTCTAGATAATTATACTACTACTACTATAACCAGTTTTAATCCTAGGAATAACCATGAGTAGGTAAAAAAAACTGATATAAGAAAACAAGCTACCTGTATGGAGCTAAAGGAAGTGGTGCTTGAGTTCAGCGTAGGAGATATTGCATCTATCAGAGCAATGTGGTGAGTACATGAAGAAGCACCCGTTGGGTATTTATAGCATTAGAACCAATGGTAAAAATAGAACAAATTCTTTATCCCCTCATCGTAAAAGAATTTCTGCTTATCGCATCTTCTCAAAAAGTAAATTCCCTACCCAGCTGGATATCCACTAGAGACGTTTCTATTAAGATGTGTCTGGTTCTAAGTGGATAGGCTGAGATGCCTCCAGTTTTCTGTAGACTTTGCCGCCTGCCATTGATGGGTGCTTATGTATGTACTAGCTAGTACGAGTGTATCTAACAAATGCCTAAATCTTAAGCCTATAAAATGGTACACAAACTCTTAAAGAATCTTTATAAGCTCAGAACCATACCAGCCCTTGGTGGTTGTCTGGATAGCGAATATTAGCAATCATTTTTTCGAATACGAGTTTTAGGTGGATTTTTAGGTAACCGGTTTTATTAACTTTTCTGTTAAAAACAGGGTTACAGAAAATCAGGTTTGGATCAGGAAAGTCTAAAATCCGTACTGTACTTTTCGCCTCGGCGTTCCGCTTCGCCGTGTCGCGCGCTGACTTTGGCGCCACGAGTGCGCAAGTCTGCATGGCGGCAGTTGGTGTTGAAGTTGGGATTGTCCGTCAGACTCATCTTCCTGTCCGGCCGGACTGTCCGTCACACTCATCTTCCTATCCCAGCGTTAATGCACGAAGCCCGGCCGGTCAAATTGTTCATGGACTGATCGAGCTTCTTGAGGTACGTGAGGCTACGAGGCACATGCAGTAGAGCATGTTCTCGCGAGTGTGCGAGTTGTGCGCGTTGGCACGAGCTTGTCGTTTGGCCACGACTGGGTATTTCCCCACATTCTGGGGCGATCCTTCCGCGACACTGGCCTTCATCACCAACGTCAAGGGCACGGTGAATTTCGGGGACAGCTCTGTCATCGAAATCTTCGGCCGAGGGACCATGCTATTCTCATGGCGGCTGCTGACGGGCGTCTACTTCATCCCACGTCTTCGCAGCCACATTGTGAGTCTCGGACAACTTGACGAGCACGGTTGCAAGATTGGGATCGAGCACGCCTTCCTCACCATAAATGATCGTCCATGCCGCTTGCTGGTAAAGGTAAAACAGAGTGCTAATTGTCTGTACATCCTGACTGCGACTCTGGGTAGCCCGTAGCCCATGTGGTATGCAGGGCACGGCAACGACGATGCGTGGAAATGGCATGCTCGTTTCGGACACCTTAACTTCCACTATCTCCGCAAGTTCGCCGCCGGCGACATGGTTCACGGCCTACCTCATGTTGATATGGCGATCTGTTGTGTGATGTGTGCCTCCCCGGTAAGAAGCGTCGAGCACCCTTCCCGCAACCAAGCCGCGCGCACCCAAACCACTGGATCTGGTACATGGTGATATGTGTGGCCCAATCACACCACTGATGCTAGGAGGGAAGAAGATGTTCCTCTTGCTGGTGAATGACCATAGCCTCTACATGTGGCTAGTGCTACTGGGTGCCAAGGACAATGCTGCCGCTGCAATCCGCTGGGTCCAAGCAGGCGTGAAGAACGAGAAGAAGTGCACGCTGCGTGCTCTACGAACTGACCGCGGTGGAGAATTTAACTCCACCGAATTTGCTGCTTATTGTTACTGTGCAGATCACGAAGTCAAGCGTCAGCTTTCGGCGCCGTACTTTCCCTAGCAGAAGAATGGTGGAAGGCCGGAATCAGACGATCGTCGCCATGGCTCAGAGCATGCTGAAAGGAACGTCCATGCCGATGCACTTTTGGGGGAAGCGGTGACCACAGCCGTCTTCCTGCTAAATCGCTTGCCTACGCGTGCTATGGATGGCGTCACACCATACGAGGCGTGGAGCGGGACGAAGCCACCGGTGCACTACCTGCGCGTGTTCGGCTGCGTCGCGCATGTCAAGGTCGTCAGGCCTCATCCGCGCAAGCTCGATGTCATTTTTCGATAATGGGCGCTTTATTACTTGATCAAGAAATTACACTCGGCCTCTTCATAACCAGGATTCACACAGCTGTTCTAGAGTCGTAAAAATTTCAAAGTAAAAATAATAAAGGAGAAATACATATCAATCATGAGCAATTGTAGAAAGCCTAAGATGATATTGGTGGTCCAATTCGTAGATTATGCTGCAACTCATGTAGGGAAAAAGTATCTCTCACCGTATCCTCCAACCGTGTGCAGACCTCCGTAAAGAGGTCGATGAAATGAGTGTGCCAATGGAATTCATTAGGTACGAGGACGATGGCAAGACATACAAGGTCTACGACCCAGTGGCGATGCGTCTATATAAAGGGGGACCCGAGGCGATGCTCAGGGGCAAAACGAGCATGGGTGACGCGCCCTCTTTCGGCCCTCATGGCCTCTCTCGCTTGCTTCTTTGGCCCACGATCCTTCTCTCGGTGAAAAACTGATCAGGTATTTTTATTTCAATTTTTAGGTATCCAGAAGGTTCCTGAACAGGAAAATACGAAAAAAATATGCTTTCTAGCTCCCAGAAATTAAATACCAATGAAAGGGACTTTGTAGGAAAGTCCTGAAAATCAACTAAAAATACATAAATAATGATGTATCATGGCAAATATCAATAAAAACTAATCATATAAGTAATAATATTGATGATATAAAATGCACGTATCAGTCACTTCAAGAAATTCTCGTTCAACCTTCCTCACTCCATTGATGATGATGAATGTCTAGCGTGGCGGCACTCCGTTCATGGCGCATCAGTATTGGCATCTAGGTACATACTCGCTGCAGGCTGGTATCGTGCTCCACATAATTTTTTGCTCTAGGCAGGGCTGGTCCATTGATTTTAGGGGCCCTACGGCGATACATTACATGGGGTCCTTGATCATAGTGGTGGAGCTTTCCTAGGGCAGGGGGCCATGGCCCCCCACTTTTGGGAAAATATTAAAGATATCTCTAATATTTATTCTAATTTTTTAACTACTAGCACAGTGGCCCTCACATTTAGAGCCGACTTTCATGTGTCAAACACATTTTGAAGTTCCATGATGCACACCTCTTTTTGTTCAACAACGGGGAGTCAGAGATCCTTATCACGTAGCTGAATGCTTGGGAGATGAGGTGCTTTTATTTATCTACGCTTTAGGCGCTCTTGAGGTATTGGTGTGTACTCTACGTGTTCATTTGAATGTTGTCTTTGAGAGTTAAATGTATGCCCGTAATCTTGCTCATGGATGTGCAGAACAAAGCATGTGGTCTGAATTGGTGTGCTAGCTAAGCGAGCTTGAAGTATTTTTAGTTGGGCATGGAGGATTGATGAACAAAAGGTAATAAAGCTTAAGTGACACAATGACTAGCTATATTCTTTATTACGTGGTATTAGCGCATTGGCATTTCCTTTTCACTTTTATATGTCTGAAGATTGGGGTCATGTCTCTATTCTTTTGTCCTTGTGCTTTGTGGAAAGAAAGTGCCTTCTATGATACTTGGCTAAACTTTAAGTTTTTTTTCCTGGCATAGTCATCACATACAAACCCTTAATTGGCGAATACAGTTAAATATGAAGTCGATACATTGCTCTGATGATATTCTTTGTATTTTTCAGTAGTGCAATTCTGGACTATTCACCTTTACAAATTCGCAGGATGTTCTCCCATCCTAATGTTAGCGAGTACTTTTTCTTTTGAGTCAGCTACCTAGAAACTAAAAGCACTGTCCTCCTCGACGGTCCAACATCCCGCACAACATGCCGGTGTTGCCAGTGCGCTACTCAATGGCGGTTGCTTGATTGGCCTTTGTAAAGTACACACTCCTTCCCAATTTAGGATGCATATTAGGTTTGGTGAAAGTCAAACTTTATGAAGTTGGTCCAACTATATATAAAAATATATTAACTTTTATTATACCAAATGTATATAATATAAAATATATATTTCATGATGATTCTAATAGCATTGAGATAATGTTGTAGATGTTGCTACAATTTTTTGTATACTTAATCAAAGTTTACAAAGTTTGATTTTGACCAAAAATAATATGCATCCTAATTTGGGAGAGGGAGTATGGACCATTGTTTCACTAGAAATTTTATGAGATGACATGTGTCCATTGCAAATGCTCTGCTTCATTGCTTTGGCCAGTGATGCTTATCTTTTAGATGCTTTCGTCCAAGTACCAAAATCTCCGTCCGTTTATGATGATCCAATTTGTAAATGCTATTGCCGTCATGTATAGTCTTGGATTTCCATTAGAATGGAAACATTTGGACAATTATGTGGTTAATATTTTTTATTAATTATTACTTGATGCATGAATGGAAAGGACAATTGTAGGATTAGTATTTTTAATAGCTATTACTCGTTCCTTGAAAGATATAGCAAAACGCACGCACACTTTAATTGTTTCCATGTAATTTCATGCTCTGTAAAACCAGTAATTTCACGATACATGAGCATGTCAAGGACGAACGTAGCCAGGGCGGTGCACGGTGGCTCCCATTTTCGCCTCCGCCGTGTTGCATTGACCTGTTTAGGTGTCGGCTTTGGTCACTCAGGCGATTTGGTCGTTGACTCGTGTGGAGCACGGCTTCGGGGCCGGCTTGTCGCGTTTTGAAGTAGTTCTTGCATGTGGTCTGTACCCCTGTGTATAGCAGCTTGGTCTGCATTATTTACTTTTAGCAGTTCCAATTCACTTCCCAGTTCCCGGATGATATTCGCAAAACGTTTCTTACTCCATGTCTGTAGCATACTCATAACCTGGTCAAGCCCCTCATCACATTGGCCAAGTCATGTTTCTGCCCCGCTTCCTTCCATGCCGCTGCAAATCGTTCAGTACGGTCTGACTCATACTGTCGTCTTCGCTGTTGAGTTGGTACTCTAACCTCTTGCTCCAGCTGGACAAGGATTGGGCAGTGGTCTGATACCGGCGATGTCAGGTGTTGCACCCTTGTGTTTGAGAATCGATCCTTCCACTCAAGGCATGCCAGTGCTTGGTCGAGGCGCATACGGACATTCGCTCTCCCCGTCCTTCTATTGTCATATGTATACAGCACACCTGAAAAACCGAGGTCCGTTAGATCACAGATCGTGGGTTGTTAGAAAGATGCTCCTCTTGCCAAAGTGCTTCATTAAAGTCGCCCACTACAAGCATGGGGAGGTTAGAAGTAGATTTTAGGTTTCTAATTTTATCCCACTTACGGTGGCGATTCTCCACCCTTGGCTCACCATAAACACAAGTAAGACCCCATTGAAGGACGCTCAGTGACTCACGCACATACACATCAATATATCTTCCATTAACTTCTTGAACCTCTACAATTATTTGATCATGCCAAAATAAGGCTAAACCACCACTCAAGCCATCACTACTAAAACCAGTAAAGCCTCCTAAACCTAACCTATGATGCAAGCGACGCATCTTATTATTACTTTGCCTAGTTTCACATAAAAAAAGTAAACGTTGACTCCAGACTTCGGAAATAGTGGCAAGTTCACGCACTATCGGGTTATTCCCAGCTCCCGACAGTTGAAGGATATGCAATTCATTGCCCCTGACGAGACCCATACCGGTTGGCGTATGCTCGGTTCCCGCCATTTTCTTGGAGCAGTAGGCCGCTACTTGCAAAGTCACCCCAGCACAGTTGTGCTTCTTGGATCAACACTCCATTGCCAAAGTTCATCTAGCTTGATGCCTGGTCCTTTCTGCCTGAGACGTGGTGCTCTCCTGCCCTGCCTCACCCGTGTTGTTCCATTTTGCAGAAGTGCAACCGGCCCTTTTGTTCTGTTCATTGCTCCGCTTCTTTCTTTTCAACTCTTCTAACCTGAACCAAGTAACCTCGATCTCTTCCAAGTTCAGTTGATACCACCCCCACGCTGAAGCATGTATCTTTCGGTTTGAGCAGAGAAGAGATGTGAGGAAGAAGCCAATACCCTAGCCGACACAAGTGCAATAGGCTGGTCGCCGGTTGCTGGCCAGTGAGATACCGGCAGAGGTGGCGCCAGCAACACTGCCTCTGCCGTCTGCAAGTGCATACCAGCCCCGCACTGTCCCTCTTGGCCGTCAAGATTGCGCACCAAGCAAAGTGCCGCACCGTGTAGATGCAAGCTAGCGCAGCTGGAGGAATCCTGACCGAGCAGAACTCTGCCTTCGGATACCTGCGCCTAGCTTCCTGCCAAATAATCTATTGTCGTCCCGTTCTCTGGTGAATCTGACGATTCCAAGCCAGCGTCTTGTCCATGTTCTAGGGAGCATAAAAATGATTGGAATGCCTAGTGTTTAACTGAACATGCTTCTATCTCACACTAGCTGAAGAAAGTTTCAGTTAACATGGTTTGGGCACTGAAGTAAGCTCACCTTAGCTGAACTATTGTTGTCCCCACTAACATTTAATCTTGTTTCATAAGCTAGTCAAGTAGTCCTCGAACTGCAGATTACTGCACTGCATCAATCTGAAAGCTAGTCAAGAAGTCCTTGAACTGCGGATAATCATAACTTGCACTGCATCAATCTGAATTTCACTCAGGAACATCATATCAGTTAGTCAGTTAAGTTTGAAAAACCTTCATACTCTCTTTATGTGCAACTCTGAAATCATGCCTTTATGCATCCAATTAGAGGTTCCTCCAATATTAACGTTATGGCACGACTTAGACTGAAATTGCAATGTGGTTCACTCTGAATTAATAATAATCAGTTATTTTAGTTGTACCATCATAGTTAATCATTACATATGCATTATTGTTATTTGAAGCTATCCGAAATGATGAACTTAGATTTATTATATATCTTTCTCGACAACGAGGCAAGCATCACTTTGTTGAACTAATACTTGTCTCCATTCATGTCATAATTTTCATGTCCTTATGTTTAAATTGGGTTATCTTGTATGTTGCTTTAGTGGAATTGTTTCCTTCTTGTAATTTTAATTTGTGTCGGGTTAGAAACATGTGTAGGAATTTTTTGTTGTTCATAATCAGTGTTTTGTGACATTAATTTTGACTAATCAACTATGAAACTGAATAAGTGAGATTTGAGCGCCGGGTTCGATATCAGCAGATAGATTGTCTGGTACGATTGGTTAACCCAATTCTGACCAAACTAAATTGTATTTTTGTGGGTAACATAGACCTTGTTCTTCAAAACAAACTTTTGGTTGATATGTCATGTTTGGTGCTCTTATATATGGATTAAAGGGTAACATGTTTCTTATGGTGGACTTGGTGTGGTTCCTTACTCAGGTGAAATGTGGTTTTGTTCGCCATGCATGGTGTTACTTGATTTCCATGCCATATTTACTTATGTGTTATAAAAGTTCTTCTTCATGTCCATGATGTTATTAACAATCATATTAGTGCACAAGTCCTATGAGTACGAAAGTACTCATTGGAAATCTGAATCCCAACATTTTGCAGGTGAGCCTAGTGTATGTGTGTCCTCCATTTCCGGTTACTTTTGTGATGCCTAGTTTCACCCGGTTAATTTTGTTTACGATTCGGGTTGTGGTTCATTAAGATGGTAGGGTTGACATCTTGGACTATCTTCGTTTATGTTGTTGTATTTTGTGGACAGCCTTCGAGCCGCTTGTGTGGATTTAACTAGGTTTTCTCTTGTAAATGACTTGGAATATGTATTAGTAAACCTTCTTTAGATTTTATATTATGATATAAAATTTGTTTAATAATATGTCATGCATGGGTGTATGTATGTTATGAAGTGCTTGGTGTGTGTTCCGTGATGACTTATCTACACACCTACACTTGAAGGATACTCCCTTGAACGAAAGGGTTTTCGAGTTTCTTTCCATTCTTTGGGTGATGTGACTCATGGAATTGATCTCAACTCGTATACAAGAGTGACATCATGGTTCAGTTTTTCCCTTTGGTAATTGAATAAGTTTTGGAACGTCTGAACAACCAAACCCAACACTAGATCATTAGGAAATACATGGGATGAAGCATATGATTTTGGTACCAATTAGAAAGTACACATATGTTCAATGGCTAACTATTGATCCACAAGAACATATGGGCATAAGTACAAAAAGTTCAGCACCTCCATCTGAGTGAGAGTAGGGTGTGCTTGAGGAAAAAAATACTTGTTGACATCTCATACAATCTAGAACCTTTTTCTTTTGTTGCACTTAACACGGACACATATAACCTAACACACACAATAATGACCCATATATAACTAATGATAATTTGGATAAAGGACATATAAAATCATCATAAGACGTTAAAAACGAGATTGAATCTTTTTTAGATTAACATGGTTTTTTTCTACAATTAAAACCAAGGTGAAATCTAATGTAATAAAGCGTTTAATTAAACATCCCAAACTAAACAAGAAAATTCTTCAACTTAGCTTAAGAATTGTACTTCTAATAATAATATTGGAATTATAGCACATATATATTTCTTAATAATGGAAATATATATAAAAATATGATTTCATTGTTAACTTGACATTTATATGTTTCTTAATATATATAAGAATGTTAATTCATTGTTGAATTTGCTTTCTACGTGAAATAATATTGTAACTTAGTATATATAAATATGTATAAAAAATATGTATTTATTTACATGATGAGTTATCATGAACTAAAAGAGTTCAGTATAAATGGGCGAAAAAGGTTGATTATAAACCGTTTGGGGTGTACAAATTGAATGGGAAAACTATTAAAATCTGCATGATTAAACTAGAAGAATTACAATCCGAATAAATATTCCTAATTAGCCATCTATGAGAGCTCCATGTCTCATTTTGTCTCATTTGATAGAACACACAACTCTCTAGGAGCACAGTCACTGCATTTACCCTAACTCAGAAAAGTCATATGTTCCGCTCAGTCCGACGTTGTCACCTAAATATTCAGAAACGGTGCACCATATAATTTAGGTCGAATCCGGTGTTTCAAAATAGATAAAAATAATTATTTTCAACAATATTGTGCCTACTCTGGGGAATCTAAATTGGAGTAAAAAACATCGGATGGTTGATATTTTTTGGGCAAAATTATGATCCAGAGTAGTAACGATTTAATATTTTTTTTGGCAAGATTACTATTTATTTCAACATGATTAAGTGTAGTACATTATACCACTAGTCTTATGGTCAATTATAAGAATGTTCACTAGTAACATATGGGTCTTCAATGACGGTTTGATACTGACGTTTGAGAAATCGGTCAGCGATTGTCTTTTTCTATGACGATACGGCGTTTTCGCGTCACAGATGGCGTTTTTGGCCGCTCGGCCCGAAAAATTAGTGACAGGCACGATCTAAACGTCAACGATTGAGCAGAAATGAGCGTCGCGGGTGGTGGGCGGCCCGAACTGCGGAGTCGCAGGGGCGTCACAACAACTGGGCTTCGGGCCGGTGGACGCACTCTGCACGCTTCTGTTCACGTACTTTTCTGTCTGCCCGAACAACAGTCCAAGGCCTGCAGCACTGGGACCCATATTTGTATGGGGAGACAACCACTGTCTGCACACATGTACCTGGCCTGCAGCACTTGGGCCCGCATGTCAGGTACCGACATGACCCACCTGCGTGGGGCCACCCATTCCGATAGCCTCCAGGCATGCGAAGTGGACCAGACCTGTCAGTACCACCAACATGGGCTCCACATGTCAGTTGCCATGCCAAAAAATTGCGCACGTGCCAGCACAAGTGTCTGCCTGCCGTCAATTCTGGACGCATGGCCTCGCAGTCGAGCTTGCTGGGCCTACATAATACGTCGGGCCTACGTGGGTCCCAGGTTCCATTCCCGTCGAACCCACATGGAGATGTGGCGTGGCCCCGCATGTCGAGCTTTAGTGGGCTCGCATGTCAGAGCTTTGGTGGGCCTACGTACTTTGTCGGTCCTACATAGGTCCCATGTGACATTCCCATCGGGCCCACATGGAGATGTGTCAATTATGGATGTGTGGCCCCACATGCCAGAGCTGGGTGGGCCAGCATGGAAGAGATTGGTGGGTCCGAATGTCAGAGCTTGGTGGGCCTACCAGGCCAGCGTGTGTCCTGTGTTGCATTCCCGTCGGGCCCACATGTAGATGTGGGACCTACTGCATTCACTAGGTACGGTCTCACAATTTTTTATCATTATCATTATACTTTGCAAGATCTAGCGGATGTGCCAATTTCAGAGATAGATCATGATCATGGTAATACATTTTCAACGTGATGATGATTTGATGTTGCACTCGGGCTTGAACAGAAGTACTAGTACGGTCTCACAATTTTTTATCATTATACTTTGCAAGATCTAGCGGATGCACCAATTTCAGAGACAGATCATGATCATGGTAACAAATTTTCAACGTGATGATGATTTGATGTTGCACTCGGCCTTGAACAGAAGTACTAGTACGGTCTCACAATTTTTTGTCATTATACTTTGCAAGATTTAGCGGATGAGCCAATTTCAGAGATAAATCATGATCATGGTAAAAACATTTCAACGTGATGATGATTTCATGTTGCACTCGGGCTTGAACAGAAGTACTAGTACAGTCTCATAATTTTTTATCATTATACTTTGCAAGATCTAGCGGATGCGCCAATTTCAGAGATAGATCATGATCATGGTAGTGACCGATATTCAACGTGATGATGATTTGATTTTGCACTCGGCCTTGAACAGAGGTACTAGTACGGTCTGACAATTTTATATCATTATACTTGGACCGTAGCCAAATTCAAAATCTCATAACGGCAAAACTTCCCGCCCACAAAATACAAATATTTCACACGCTTCCAAATTCCCATTCTACCCTAGTGGAGATGACAGCAATGTCCATGTATAAGACAGTAGGTGGGGGGGTTTGCGTCATTTTTTCGATCACCACCTCCCTAGCCCCGGAAACCCTCCGAAAAAATCATTTCCCTGTCTCCTCTGAGACCACCCACCGGGACTTCCCAAGCCCCTCTCTCTCCCACCTCCACGACCACCGCACTGTAACATCCCCGCCGGACTTCCCTGACCTACCCGAGGCCGCGCGATCCTCCTCATCCGGCTGTTTGCCGAAGCCGCTTCATCGAAGCCGTCATCAACCGGACCGGATCATCCCCGCCGAACCTCGAAACCATATACTCATCCAGCAGTCTAGTCGCTCCTGCGGTATCGTCCACCAAACGGAGCCGCTTCACCGGATTCGTCATCCACCGCATTGGATCTAGCTCACCGACACCGCCGTGCATGATCCTTCACCGGCGCCGTGCATGATCCACACCTATCTAAACTCTTCTACTGTCGCTTTTCTATTGCTGCCTGCAAGTTCTTGTTTAATCTTGGGGGAAGCTGTTTGTGCTAACGACGCGTCATTACGTTTTTGCAGATGAGATGAGTAACCATGAAGTGTAATGGCCGTCTCTCCAACCCCAAGCAGCACATGTAGTGTACTTCATCACCGGATCTATCAACCCCAGGAAGATCTGCAGTGACTCCCACAAAGTGCTTCTCCTAATGTAAGTCCCTTGTTTTAGCGCCATGTTCTGGGTTCAGATGCTTCTTTGTCTGAAGCTCTTTAAGTTCATTCCTAGCTATGACAGTAACACCCTACTATTTTCTAGTTCATTGCTAACTTTAAGCGATTGAATATTTTGGTTTGCATTCCTTCTGTAGATGTAGCCATCCTAACTTCTATCTTGCTCATCGTTGTTACAAAAATTATAGCCTGCTACTATTTTGTTCATGCCAATCTTGTTCTCCTGAACATGTTGGTTTGCATTCCCTGTACTACAGGTGATGCCATTATTATTTCTATCTACTTCGTCGTAAGCTAACAAAGTAACTGACTACTATTAGTTCCTACATGCTATCGCTCTGCTATCCTGCAGTACAAATTTATTTAAACTCATCACACTAGGTAGCTACTTCGGTAATAAATTTGTGTGCCATCGGGTTCTCCAAAAGCTGCAACATTAACTCACTTCTCTTACTTTGCATGGCACTCACACATGGAATGCTGAACATATTGGTTTCCATTCCCTCTTCAGGTCTTCTACAAGTTCACAGGTGATCCCACTATATTCTGTATCTGGTCCATCCTTAGCTCCAGCATTAACTATCCTCTGCGTGTTGCTCATTACAAATTCATGTCCCGAAACATATTGATTTTCATTCCCTTCACTACAAGTTCAGGAATGATGTTGTTATAATTCCTATATGGTTCATTTCTATCTATTACAGTAACATCCTGATATTATTTAGTTCATGGCCAATTTTAAGTAATTGCACATGTTGGTTCACATTCCCTGTTCTAAAGCTTTTGCCATCTTAACTTCTATTTGGCTCATTGTTTGTTACAAAAGTAGCAGCCTCCGATTACGTAGTTCGTGCCAAATTGAATTCACTGAACATGTTACTCTGCATTCCCTGTACAAGTAATACCATTATTATTTGTACCTGGTTCATCATGAGCTACTAAATTAACTGCCTGCTATCAGTTCATTCACTACCCTCTATGTGCTGCCTATTAGGTATTTTAAGTCCCTGAATGCATTGATTAGCGTTCCCTGCACAACAAAGTTCAGATTATAATTCCTTTACGGTTTATTACTAGCTATGACAGTAAAATGCTACTATTATTTAGTTCATGGACAATTTAAGTAATTCAGCATGTTGGTTTGCATTACCTGCTCTACAGTTGTTGACATTATAACTACTATCTGGTTCATTCTTTGTTACAAAAGTAAGTGCCTTCTATTATGTAGTAGTTCATGTCAATTTGGAAGTAACTGAACATGTTGGTCTGCTTTTGCTGCACTGCAAATGATACAATGATTGTATCTATCTGGTTTGTCATAAGCCAAGCCAGTAACTGCTGCTCTGGTTCAAGTACGTGTACCTTTCGTATTGCTATAGGCCTGCGTGTGTGTATATATGCATGAACACACATTCGTGAGAGATTCCAGACACATATATAGCCCATCGCTCACTATTTTCGATGTTTAATGCATGAATACCACTTGGATGAAGGGAGTACATACATACTGTTTATCATGCTGGAACTCGTATGTGCATGACTGATCGTGTCTTGATGCAGAGTAACAAATAACTCCCTTTATAAATAAGGGAAACATCGGACATCTTCAACGAGTGTATCAACATGGTGAGCTGCATGGGACTTGACAGTAGTAAGTCTGTTGTTTTATTCTGATATGCTCGGTTATATAAGCCACAAAATAATTCGATTATTTGTTTATCTTGCACTATCTCAGCTGCTTAATGATTAGAACATAACATTTTTTTATGTTGGTATAGATTATACAAATCAAAAGGAAGCACACAGCTTATTATTTGCCATCTTTCCACGTTAAAATGTTCTGGCTGTTGCTATGCGGCATGCACTCTTTATTTGCTTATTGGTAGCCTATATTAGCCCCATACCGGTAGACTATCTGTGCAGATTACAATGATCTTGTTATAACGAGAAAATGGTGAGTTCCAAATTCTTTGGCAAACAACATTGTAGTGTCTTTGCCTTTCCATTGTTGATGTCTTAACTTGTAATATCTTTGTTTCAGATATAGGTGTTGCACGGACAACATAAAAGATTGCCGAATCCCTTCATTATATTGCTAGGTTTAATTACCGTTGAATTTCTCTGGATTCTGTAATATTTTTTCAAAGCCTTGCAGCTGATGTAATATTTAGTTAGTTTCTATGGTTCTTTCGCGCATTCTTTCTATGGTGCTTGTGGTAAGTGAGGCTATCCCACTGAAATCATGTGCTGCGATAATATCCTCAGTATGTAACCGGCCGTTGTTGGCGCAAACTAAATCAGAAATTCCCATCCCGGCAACGGCCCAATTAAGCGAAATCACATATGGGCCGGCCCGCAAAATCCTAAAGTGCCTTACAGGCCGGCATGTTAACATAGCAATTGGCAGATTGGCCGGCCCAACAAGAAACAATGGGCTTCACGCAGCTCGGCCCAAAAAGACTATTGGGCCTTACTTGGCCCACATATATATTATGTAGTGGGCTAATGGGCCGATCCACCAACTAAACGGGCCGGCCCACTTACTTATTGGGCCAGCGCACTTGCATTAAGGTGGACCCCACTTACTAACTGGGCCGGCTCGATAACAGGATAGTGGGCCCCACGTGCTTATTGGGCCAGCCCACTTGCTTTAAGGTGGACCCCACTTACTAACTGGGCCGGCCCGATAACAAGAAAGTCGGACCCACTTTTATTTTGGGCCAGCCCACTGACTTATTGGGCCAGCCCACTTGCTTTAAGGTGGCCCCCACTTACTAACTGGGCCGGCCCAATAACAGGAAAGTGGGCCCCACATATTAATGGGTCGGCCCGTTTGTCTGTTGACCGGTCAAACAAAAACATTTGGCCCGGCCCACATGCTTAATGGGCCAGCCCGATTTGCCTGTTGACCAGTCAAATAAAGACATTCGGCCCGGTCCACATGACTATTGGGCCGGCCCATTTATTGTGTTGATCGGTCAAACGAAGACATTCGGCCCGGCCCACCTATTCAGTGGGCCCGCCCAGCTATTCTTTTGACCGGTCAAACGAAGGCATTTAGCTCGGCCCACGTGCTTAGTGGGCCGGCCCATTTAAGTTTTGACCAGTCAACCTTAGAGAGGGGCCCACGTACCTACTAGCCCCCCGTTATATAGTTGACCGATCAAACTAAGTCCTGCCCGGTCCGCAAACTAAATGGGCCGGCTAAGCGTGGCAGGCCTTGTGTGGACCTACCATCTACCACGGGGTTTCGCGGTTAACGGCATTAAGCGAGACTTAACCGCGTCGCCACGTGTCGGTTGCATGACGTCGGCAGTCAAGGGCCTCCGAAACCTCTTCGCGGTCCGATTTTCCGTGGCCAAAGGGCGCCCAAACGTGACGGACCGAAAAATCCGTGGTAGGCCTTTGCGTGACGCTGTATTGACCACAGAACCCATATCGTCGGGTTAGGCCCATAGGCGACAAAAAAGGGGCTATACCTAACAAAAATTTGACGTTGAGGATCAGAACTTTTCTTGTAGTGAGGGAAACATATTGTGTAGAAATACAGGACCGAGAATGGAAATCTCTTCGACTAGGTGAACCAGGAGGTGCGTCATAATATTGAAGAAGGATGGTGGGAACACCAACTCAAAACTGATAAGACATTGGACCACATCGTTTTGTAACCGTGGTAGATCTTCTGGATTGATTGCCTTCTGAGAGATTGCATTGAGGAATGCACATAGCTTCACAATGGCTACTCGAACATTTTCCGGTAGGAGCCCCCTCAAAGCAATAGGAAGCAATTGCGTCATAATCACGTGGCAGTCGTGAGACTTCAGGTTTTGGAACTTTTTTCTCCGCCATATTTATTATTCCCTTTATATTCAACGAGAAGCCAGACGGGACCTTGATACTGCTCAGGCATTCAAAAAAGATGACCTTCTCTTCTTTGGTAAGAGCGTAGCTAGCACGACCTTGAAACCGTTCTGGATGCCGGTCTTCTGGGTCTTTCAAACGTTGCTGGTCCTGTCGTGCTTCCTTTGTATCATTTGTCTTCCCATACATGCCCAAGAAGCTTAGCAGGTTCACGCAAATATTCTTCGTAACATGCATCACGTCGATTGCAGAGCGGACATCTAGGACTTTCCAATACTCTAGCTCCCAAAATATAGATTTCTTCTTCCACATGGGTGCGTGCCCGTCAGCTCCCCGTGGAACTGATTGTCCGCCGGGACCCTTTCCAAAGATGACTTTCAAATCCTTGACCATATCAAATACATCAGCACCAGTACATTCCGTAGGCTTCGGTGATCTGCCTTGCCGTTGAAATGCTTGCCTTTCTTTCTTAAGTTATGATGTCGGGCAAGAAATCGACGATGCCCCAGGTACACATTCTTCTTACATTTATCCAAATATATACTTTCAGTCTGATGTAAGCAGTGCGTGCATGCCTTGTATCCCTTATTTGTCTGTTCCGAAAGGTTACTAAGAGCAGGCCAATCATTGATGGTTACGAAAAGCAGCGCTCGTAGGTCAAATTCCTCTTCTTTGTGCTCATCCCACACACGTACACCAGGTTTGCCCCACAACTGTAAAAGTTCATCAACTAGTGGCCTTAGGTACACATCGGTGTCGTTGCCGGGTTGCCTCGGGCCTTGGATGAGCACTGGCATCATAATGAACTTCCGCTTCGTGCACAACCAAGGAGGAAGGTTGTAGATGCATAGAGTCACGGGCCAGGTGCTATGACTGGAGCTCTGCTCGCCAAAAGGATTCATGCCATCTGTACTTAGACCAAATCTTAAGTTCCTTGCGTCACCTGCAAAATCTTTGAACTCTCTGTCGATCTTTCTCCATTGCGTTCCATCTGCGGGGTGTCTCAACTCCCCGTCCGACTTACGGTCCTCTTTGTGCCATCGCAACAACTTGGCATGCTCTTTGTTCCTGAACAGACGTTTCAACCGTGGTATTATAGGAGCATACCACATCACCTTGGCGGGAACCCTCTTCCTAGGTTTCTCGCCCTCAACATCGTCACCAGGGTCATCTCCTCTGATCTTATAACGCAATGCAGTGCATACCAGGAATTCATTCAAATTCTCGTATTCATCACGGTAGAGGATGCAGTTGTTAATGCATGCATGTATCTTCTGAACCTCTAAACCTAGAGGTCAGACAACCTTCTTTGCTTCGTATGTACTGGCGGGCAACTCGTTATTCTTTGGAAACATATTCTTCATCATTTTCAGCAACTTTTCAAATCCTGAGTCAGATAAACCTTCCTCTGCCTTCCATTTCAGCAAATCCAGTGTGCCCTTTTTCAGACCATTATTGCATCCTGGGTACAACGACTTTTTGTGATCCTCTAACATGCTATCCGAATTCTCCCTCTCCTTTTCAGTTTCGCAGTCTCTCCGTGCATCAGCAATGGTCCGACCAAGATCATCTGCGGGCTCATCATGTGCCTCTTCTTCACCTTCCCCTTCACCTTCACCTTCCCCTTCTGCTTCCCCTTCAGCATCCTCCATGAAAGTACCACCAAAATTAGGATAGTTGTCATCATCGCCCCCTTCTTCATTATCTTCCATTCTAACCCCTCTTTCTCCATGCTTGGTCCAACAATTATAGCTTGGCATGAAACCGTGCTGAAGCAGGTGAACGTGAACAGTTCTTGAGGAAGAGTAACCCTTCTGATCCTTACAGACAGCACATGGATAGAGAAGAAAACCACCCCACTGCTTGTTCGCATTAGCCATAGCGAGGAAATCATTCAAACCCGTAATGAACTCGTCATAGAGTCGGTTACCGTACATCCATTGCCGGTTCATCTGCATTATTATTTTATAAAGTATATAATTAACCATCATGCATTTGTTAAACTAACTAGAAATAATAGAAATTAAACTATGAACTACACATGCATATTTATCAATGACACATGAAAGATTCAAGTTGCTAACCGCGATCGAGGAGGAAAAATAAATGATAAAGCTAAAGTGTGGCTCGGACACTTCATATCATGTTTGTTTTGTGTGAACACAAGTGGCATCATGCTCTCGGGCATTTCATCAAATACCTCTTGTGCATAAGAAGATAAAAGCCTAACCCACCACCCCTTGTGAGTAGAAGTGAAACACCAAGTGGCTCACTTGTGTGCTGCAAGAAGTATTTATAGTGGTGGGCCTTTAGTCCCGGTTGGTATGGCCAACCGGGACTAAAGGTGCTCGGGCCAGGCCTGAGAACCTTTAGTCCCGCTTGGCCACAACAACCGGGACTAAAGGCCTATCCGTACACCAGCTGCCGATGGGGGCCGTTGGGCCCAGAGCTTTAGTCCCGGTTCCCCTGCAGAACCGGGACTAAAGACCCCATTAGTCCCGGGTCAAAATATTTGGGGACTAATGGGTTGGGATGGAAGGACCTTTTTCTACTAGTGTTTGGGGATGGCGTTTGGGGGATGCGGCTGGGGAGCGACGTCCCCTAAACGCGGCATGAACAAAACACGTCCCCAAACGCTTGATCTGGTGCCATTTGGGGGACGGTTTGGGGGATCGATAGCGCGCGGGCGGGGAGAACCTACAAGTTTGCTGCTGCAGATTGTTCGTGGCCTTGTTGTCGAGTTGTGTGGCTCCCGCAGGCCTCCCTTCCGTGTTTCGTCGCTCCATTTTCTTTTTCTCCAGCTCCAAGGTGCCTCAGTTCGACCACAAAATTCCCATGAATATTGCTTGTGCTATCAGCTATCAGCTTCTCCGGAATCTCAGCTCGACCATGGGTCTCCCTCCAACTTCCTCCCTTCCTTCCAAGTGGATGGATACAGCAGGCAGCAAGGCAACAACAAAAATGAAAAGGTGGTCAACTCTAAAGCAAACTTAGCAATTGTACCTCTAGTTAAATAAAAGCGGAGCCACGCCTACAGTCACAGTGCATTTGTGCATTGATCGCAAAATGCTTTAGATTGGTCCTTGATCGGAATTTTACTGCAGTAGCCCATCATGAGATTTTTTTTTAAAAAAAAACGCCAAGCTCCATACAACACTACTAAACTGACGTCTTCTTTTTACAGCATATATATGCAATCCCACTCGACCAGATTCGAATAAAAGACAACAATCCCGGCGTCAACTCAACCAGAAAGCTCCCATCCTAGGTCATTGGTGTTAATGACTAAGTATGAATTCGGTGCAAATAACTGTCTAGGGCTGCCGCAAAAAACACAATTTCCTAATATATATCAACATGTTGCATCTCAAATTTTGCCTCATTCTAAATAATTATGAAAGATTGCAAGCAGTTGCTTCTTCAGGCGATAGCGAAAAGCCCACTCCTCGCCATCAATCCCCACGGAATCCGCCTTCTTGTCCAACTCATTAATATGCGAGAGCAACGACTGTTTGTGAACCCTTGCCTTTATTCGCGCTCCATCCACGGAGTTGCTGTCGGAGCCCCGCGCTCATGAATTTCCACAATGTCTTTTCCGCCCACCTGGTTGGTCAAGGTCAACCAAAAACTCCCAAGAGTAGCCTTGAAATCTTCTAACTCCAACCATCCCGTCTCAAACAAAAAATTGGTTGCTTCTAGGTGACGTTCCCTCCCCAGTGTCAAGAATGGGTGGCATATGGTCCGAGCCCAGGCTGGTCTCGGCCACAAGGGAACAGATCAGGGAGCGCGGTTATAGCTCTGGTGTGATGAACAACCTGTCCAGCACGCACCGAACAGGATTAAATTGTTTGTTCGTCCAAGTATATCGTTCCCCCATGTGCGTGGTTTCGCGCAAACCCCAGTTTGCGATGTGTTCCTTGAAGAATTCCAATCTGGCCATCTCGGAGCAAGAACTGGAGACAAGATCCATGCGCGTGGAAACATGTTGGTGTGACTTTTGTTGTGCTGATCACTGCCGCTTTCACTGATGTGATAAAGAATGCATTATGGAGACATTTAGACCAAACTTCTTTTGGCAGTGTTTTCCTAATGGAAGACAGGTATGGATCTCCTGAGTCCTGACCTTAATGTTTATGTCCGTGCACTTCCAAGCTTCAAGATGTTGGCATATTTATTTGCAAGTTGAAAGTAGCCTGACACTTTTCTGAGATGTTTGTCCCACATGTATGATCAAGTGACAGGTCGTGAGATTTTCCATTGTGAGAGAAGTTTCTTAACCCATGGGCGTAAGAGTTTTCCCAGTGGACACACATCATGTATGGGCCCTGCCACTACCCTACTGGCACCACCGCTTCTTTGGTTGTCCGGTCTTTTTTGTTCGCCTTTTGTTCTAGCATAGTTTGACTCAATCCACTGTGTGCGACGTACAACGTACATGTCATATTGTGGTTTAATGGTAAAAAAATATAACTACGTAGTTGGATCCACTGGCCTGTATTTCATATATATCTTGGAGTGACGTTTGTGGGTTACTAGCTCTCTGGATGTTTAATTAACTTATATGGAAACAATTTTTCAAATATTTTTAAATACGTATTTTGATACCAAAATTTATAATTATCACGGGTCGTGGTTGTTATTAATGAGTGATGGCATCGACATGTATGGTTGATAGATGGGGTGTTACATATAGCTAAACACACAATTATGTAAGCCACTAGTAGAAAAAGAGGGTTCCGTCCACCCCCATTAGTCCCGAAAATATTCGAACCGCGACTAAAGGGGGCTTTAGTCGCGGTTCGGGAGGCGACCCGCGACTAATGCTCCATCCGAGACGAAAGGGTACCCCTTTAGTCCGGTTGGTAACACCAACGGGACTAAAGGGCTATGGAAGGATGCGGCCGGTGGAGAAACCTTTAGTCCGGTTGGGGACACCAACCGCGACTAAAGGTACCTTTAGTCCCGGTTGGTGTCCCCAACCGCGACTAAAGGTTTTTCTGAGTTTTTTTACTCCCACGCGTACCGGATCGCATTAACTTTTGCATACGACATCGAAAAAAACGTATAATATATCAAAATCATCGTGGGAAAAAGTTACATCCGAATTCACCGCGGTTTACCCGGTTAGCCAATTTTTAGATTCTTAAAATTCCAAATAAAAATACGAAAGCAGGAAGATTTTAGTTTTTGCTATAAATTATGGATTTTATATTTTTTAAATTTTTCAAAAAATAAAATTAATAATTGCATCCAGCATAAAGATTACTATTACTTTTACCCAATTTTTAGATTTTCAAATTTTTAGGTTTTAGGTTTGGCAAAAAAAATATTTAAAAAATAAAAAAAATTAAAAATAATATAAATTAAAAAGTTAATGTTTATTTATTTATTCACGATTATTATTACATCATTATTTTTGTTTATGAAAAAAATTATTTGAAATTCAAACAATAAAAAAATGTGACATCGACCAACATGTTAATAGGATTGATATGATACTAGTATCACATACATGTGCGTAGTACTTGGATGCAGGACGGAATGGAACTTGGAAGTTAAGCGTGCTAGAGGTGGAGTAGTGGGAGGATGGGTGACCGAGCGGGAAGTTTGACCACGAGTAAGTAATTTGACTAGAGATAAGTGTAGTTAGAGATAGAGACTAAGCTATGCAAATAACTGAAATAATAGAAATTCTGAAAAAAATAGAAAAAAAAACGGAGTGAAAAAAATTAGAAACCCAAATGAATTAAAAAAAATTAACGAAATAGCCTTTAGTCGCGGTTGGCCAGGAGAACCGCGACTAAAGGTCCTCCTGCTGGCGCCCACGTGGACGGGCCTTTAGTCGCGGTTCGTAAGCAACCGCGACTAAAGGGGGGCTTTAGTCGCGCTTAGTTGGTCGCGGTTGCGCAACCGCGACTAATGGCAGTTGCGAACCGCGACCAATGGCCCTTTTTCACCAGTGAGCCAAGCAAACCCCTATAGTTCAGGAGATTATTTAGATGTTTGTTTTGTAAAAACTATGACCAACTCAGGAATGATTCACTATATTATCTAAGCACTTTACAGATAAAATATTTGTCATACTTGGCTGTTCACAAACTAAACATACAAACATACATCCGAGGTTATTTATAATAGATAATGATCTGGTGGATCTTGATATTATATATTGAAGAGCAGCCCTTCTGGCCTCTGCACCCTAAGGTGTACCCGGCCATTATTATTACAAAGTGCAAACAAAAAAGATAAACATGAAAATAAAATGTAGTATGTAGCATATCACACATGATTGCTACAGGCAACACAGTTGTGAGATTATTACAATATTTAATAGTCCACCAAATCTAGTACATCCTTGCTCAAACTTAGTTAAACAAGGAATCCTGCACCAACAGCAGATTTTCCGGTAGGTCCACAAATGCCAGCATAGAGTGATGTTCCAGTCTCTATGTCATGTGCCTTAGCAATGGCTCCGGATTTCTCCAGTTTCTGCTCAACTTGTGCCCAATTGATGTTGCTAAATTTACCTTTATGGCCACATTCCACAAGTACCTGCCCCATTTATAATAAAACATAAAAAAGTTTATTATTAATTATAAATTTTTGAAATTATTAATCAAATTAGGAAAATAAATCACTGCCAATTTTTTTATTCAGGGTACATTTTATTTCCACATCTGTTATGATGAGCTTATTTTGCCATGTTTTTTTACGTTTGCTATTATCATCCCATCTCTTTATATTTTCCTTTTAGTATTTGTTTATTTTTTGAAGAAGTTGAGTTTTTAGTAAAAGAGTGTGTATAATTGTGTGCTTACCCTCCCTCCAGCAGAATTTGTGGTGTCGGAAAAGGCAAGGAGCCATCCACATTCTTCACCAGCTTTGTTTTTGCCGGAATACACCACAGCAGCCTTGACACCTTTGACGAACGTGCCTGACATGGCGAAACAATCCAAACTGCAAAGAGGGTTGGGGAAGTTTCTGACAACCTGTCCTGCAAATATCTTGCTAGCAATTATACTCAGGGGCCCCGTTGTTTGATTCTTCAAAGCACCTGCTAGTAGTTCCTGAGAGTTCAAGGAGTGCTCAGCTTGCTTGGTGAGCTCATCTAAACTTGCTTTCTCCTCCAAACTGAGTTCCACATCCTTCTTCTCACATTGGATTGATGCCATTTTCCTGCGTCAATCCCTAAATGTTACATATTAAGTCAAGCCAGTACAGATGATTTTAAGATCCTAGATGGTTTTTGGATTACAATTTTTTAAAAGATTAACTGAGATAAAGTAATCCTATATGGAGATTAATCTCGATTTTTGGGCTTCTCCTTTCCTAGTGTTCACATACCATGCATTCATACATATGTACGTCAGTTATCCTATAGCTACGGACTACTGGGTTACGGGAAACTCTACGGACATACATGTGATCAATTGGTTGGCTTGCTAAATATTCGTGCCACGTTTCTGTTTTCTTCCTGTCTGTTGTGAGTCCGTAAGTAATTTTTGTAGAACCTGTCCGTACGTGTGGCATTACTATATGTACGTTGCCCTCCTAATTCATGGAGTACATATAGTAATCCAACAAAAGTCAGCAGGAAGATATGTTTATGATAAGTAGTAATTTCGTTACAAAGAAACTAAAATACAACTTAATGATTATCCAAAATAGTACGTACTATTTTATTTCTAGATAATTATACTACTACTACTATAACCAGTTTTAATCCTAGGAATAACCATGAGTAGGTAAAAAAAACTGATATAAGAAAACAAGCTACCTGTATGGAGCTAAAGGAAGTGGTGCTTGAGTTCAGCGTAGGAGATATTGCATCTATCAGAGCAATGTGGTGAGTACATGAAGAAGCACCCGTTGGGTATTTATAGCATTAGAACCAATGGTAAAAATAGAACAAATTCTTTATCCCCTCATCGTAAAAGAATTTCTGCTTATCGCATCTTCTCAAAAAGTAAATTCCCTACCCAGCTGGATATCCACTAGAGACGTTTCTATTAAGATGTGTCTGGTTCTAAGTGGATAGGCTGAGATGCCTCCAGTTTTCTGTAGACTTTGCCGCCTGCCATTGATGGGTGCTTATGTATGTACTAGCTAGTACGAGTGTATCTAACAAATGCCTAAATCTTAAGCCTATAAAATGGTACACAAACTCTTAAAGAATCTTTATAAGCTCAGAACCATACCAGCCCTTGGTGGTTGTCTGGATAGCGAATAGTAGCAATCATTTTTTCGAATACGAGTTTTAGGTGGATTTTTAGGTAACCGGTTTTATTAACTTTTCTGTTAAAAACAGGGTTACAGAAAATCAGGTTTGGATCAGGAAAGTCTAAAATCCGTACTGTACTTTTCGCCTCGGCGTTCCGCTTCGCCGTGTCGCGCGCTGACTTTGGCGCCACGAGTGCGCAAGTCTGCATGGCGGCAGTTGGTGTTGAAGTTGGGATTGTCCGTCAGACTCATCTTCCTGTCCGGCCGGACTGTCCGTCACACTCATCTTCCTATCCCAGCGTTAATGCACGAAGCCCGGCCGGTCAAATTGTTCATGGACTGATCGAGCTTCTTGAGGTACGTGAGGCTACGAGGCACATGCAGTAGAGCATGTTCTCGCGAGTGTGCGAGTTGTGCGCGTTGGCACGAGCTTGTCGTTTGGCCACGACTGGGTATTTCCCCACATTCTGGCGCGATCCTTCCGCGACACTGGCCTTCATCACCAACGTCAAGGGCACGGTGAATTTCGGGGACAGCTCTGTCATCGACATCTTCGGCCGAGGGACCATGCTATTCTCATGGCGGCTGCTGACGGGCGTCTACTTCATCCCACGTCTTCGCAGCCACATTGTGAGTCTCGGACAACTTGACGAGCACGGTTGCAAGATTGGGATCGAGCACGCCTTCCTCACCATAAATGATCGTCCATGCCGCTTGCTGGTAAAGGTAAAACAGAGTGCTAATTGTCTGTACATCCTGACTGCGACTCTGGGTAGCCCGTAGCCCATGTGGTATGCAGGGCACGGCAATGACGATGCGTGGAAATGGCATGCTCGTTTCGGACACCTTAACTTCCACTATCTCCGCAAGTTCGCCGCCGGCGACATGGTTCACGGCCTACCTCATGTTGATATGGCGATCTGTTGTGTGATGTGTGCCTCCCCGGTAAGAAGCGTCGAGCACCCTTCCCGCAACCAAGCCGCGCGCACCCAAACCACTGGATCTGGTACATGGTGATATGTGTGGCCCAATCACACCACTGATGCTAGGAGGGAAGAAGATGTTCCTCTTGCTGGTGAATGACCATATCCTCTACATGTGGCTAGTGCTACTGGGTGCCAAGGACAATGCTGCCGCTGCAATCCGCTGGGTCCAAGCAGGCGTGAAGAACGAGAAGAAGTGCACGCTGCGTGCTCTACGAACTGACCGCGGTGGAGAATTTAACTCCACCAAATTTGCAGCTTATTGTTACTGTGCAGATCACGAAGTCAAGCGTCAGCTTTCGGCGCCGTACTTTCCCTAGCAGAAGAATGGTGGAAGGCCGGAATCAGACGATCGTCGCCATGGCTCAGAGCATGCTGAAAGGAATGTCCATGCCGATGCACTTTTGGGGGAAGCGGTGACTGATACGTCTCCGACGTATCGATAATTTCTTATGTTCCATGCCACATTATTGATGTTATCTACATGTTTTATGCACACTTTATGTCATATTCGTGCATTTTCTGGAACTAACCTATTAACAAGATGCCGAAGTGCCAGTTCCTGTTTTCTGCTGTTTTTGGTTTCGGCCTCCGCCGTGTTGCATTGACCTGTTTAGGTGTCGGCTTTGGTCACTCAGGCGATTTGGTCGTTGACTCGTGTGGAGCACGGCTTCGGGGCCGGCTTGTCGCGTTTTGAAGTAGTTCTTGCATGTGGTCTGTACCCCTGTGTATAGCAGCTTGGTCTGCATTATTTACTTTTAGCAGTTCCAATTCACTTCCCAGTTCCCGGATGATATTCCCAAAACGTTTCTTACTCCATGTCTGTAGCATACTCATAACCTGGTCAAGCCCCTCATCACATTGGCCAAGTCATGTTTCGGCCCCGCTTCCTTCCATGCCGCTGCAAATCGTTCAGTAAGGTCTGACTCATACTGTCGTCTTCGTTGTTGAGTTGGTACTCTGACCTCTTGCTCCAGCTGGACAAGGATTGGGCAGTGGTCTGATACCGGCGATGTCAGGTGTTGCACCCTTGTGTTTGAGAATCGATCCTTCCACTCAAGGCATGCCAGTGCTTGGTCGAGGCGCATACGGACATTCGCTCTCCCCGTCCTTCTATTGTCATATGTATACAGCACACCTGAAAAACCGAAGTCCGTTAGATCACAGATCGTGGGTTGTTAGAAAGATGCTCCTCTTGCCAAAGTGCTTCATTAAAGTCGCCCACTACAAGCATGGGGAGGTTAGAAGTAGATTTTAGGTTTCTAATTTTATCCCACTTACGGTGGCGATTCTCCACCCTTGGCTCACCATAAACACAAGTAAGACCCCATTGAAGGACGCTCAGTGACTCACGCACATACACATCAATATATCTTCCATTAACTTCTTGAACCTCTACAATTATTTGATCATGCCAAAATAAGGCTAAACCACCACTCAAGCCATCACTACTAAAACCAGTAAAGCCTCCTAAACCTAACCTATGATGCAAGCGACGCATCTTATTATTACTTTGCCTAGTTTCACATAAAAAAAGTAAACGTTGACTCCAGACTTCGGAAATAGTGGCAAGTTCACGCACTATCGGGTTATTCCCAGCTCCCGACAGTTGAAGGATATGCAATTCATTGCCCCTGACGAGACCCATACCGGTTGGCGTATGCTCGGTTCCCGCCAATTTCTTGGAGCAGTAGGCCGCTACTTGCAAAGTCACCCCAGCACAGTTGTGCTTCTTGGATCAACACTCCATTGCCAAAGTTCATCTAGCTTGATGCCTGGTCCTTTCTGCCTGAGACGTGGTGCTCTCCTGCCCTGCCTCACCCGTGTTGTTGCATTTTGCAGAAGTGCAACCGGCCCTTTTGTTCTGTTCATTGCTCCGCTTCTTTCTTTTCAACTCTTCTAACCTGAACCAAGTAACCTCGATCTCTTCCAAGTTCAGTTGATACCACCCCCACGCTGAAGCATGTATCTTTCGGTTTGAGCAGAGAAGAGATGTGAGGAAGAAGCCAATACCCTAGCCGACACAAGTGCAATAGGCTGGTCGCCGGTTGCTGGCCAGTGAGATACCGGCAGAGGTGGCGCCAGCAACACTGCCTCTGCCGTCTGCAAGTGCATACCAGCCCCGCACTGTCCCTCTTGGCCGTCAAGATTGCGCACCAAGCAAAGTGCCGCACCGTGTAGCTGCAAGCTAGCGCAGCTGGAGGAATCCTGACCGAGCAGAACTCCGCCTTCGGATACCTGCGCCTAGCTTCCTGCCAAATAATCTATTGTCGTCCCGTTCTCTGGTGAATCTGACGATTCCAAGCCAGCGTCTTGTCCATGTTCTAGGGAGCATAAAAATGATTGGAATGCCTAGTGTTTAACTGAACATGCTTCTATCTCACACTAGCTGAAGAAAGTTTCAGTTAACATGGTTTGGGCACTGAAGTAAGCTCACCTTAGCTGAACTATTGTTGTCCCCACTAACATTTAATCTTGTTTCATAAGCTAGTCAAGTAGTCCTTGAACTGCAGATTACTGCACTGCATCAATCTGAAAGCTAGTCAAGAAGTCCTTGAACTGCGGATAATCATAACTTGCACTGCATCAATCTGAATTTCACTCAGGAACATCATATCAGTTAGTCAGTTAACTTTGAAAAACCTTCATACTCTCTTTATGTGCAACTCTGAAATCATGCCTTTATGCATCCAATTAGAGGTTCCTCCAATATTAACGTTATGGCACGACTTAGACTGAAATTGCAATGTGGTTCACTCTGAATTAATAATAATCAGTTATTTTAGTTGTACCATCATAGTTAATCATTACATATGCATTATTGTTATTTGAAGCTATCCGAAATGATGAACTTAGATTTATTATATATCTTTTTCGACAACGAGGCAAGCATCACTTTGTTGAACTAATACTTGTCTCCATTCATGTCATAATTTTCATGTCCTTATGTTTAAATTGGGTTATCTTGTATGTTGCTTTAGTGGAATTGTTTCCTTCTTGTAATTTTAATTTGTGTCGGGTTAGAAACATGTGTAGGAATTTTTTGTTGTTCATAATCAGTGTTTTGTGACATTAATTTTCACTAATCAACTATGAAACTGAATAAGTGAGATTTGAGCGCCGGGTTCGATATCAGCAGATAGATTGTCTGGTACGATGGTTAACCCAATTCTGACCAAACTAAATTGTATTTTTGTGGGTAACATAGACCTTGTTCTTCAAAACAAACTTTTGGTTGATATGTCATGTTTGGTGCTCTTATATATGGATTAAAGGGTAACATGTTTCTTATGGTGGACTTGGTGTGGTTCCTTACTCAGGTGAAATGTGGTTTTGTTCGCCATGCATGGTGTTACTTGATTTCCATGCCATATTTACTTATGTGTTATAAAAGTTCTTCTTCATGTCCATGATGTTATTAACAATCATATTAGTGCACAAGTCCTATGAGTACGAAAGTACTCATTGGAAATCTGAATCCCAACATTTTGCAGGTGAGCCTAGTGTATGTGTGTCCTCCATTTCCGGTTACTTTTGTGATGCCTAGTTTCACCCGGTTAATTTTGTTTACGATTCGGGTTGTGGTTCATTAAGATGGTAGGGTTGACATCTTGGACTATCTTCGTTTATGTTGTTGTATTTTGTGGACAGCCTTCGAGCCGCTTGTGTGGATTTAACTAGGTTTTCTCTTGTAAATGACTTGGAATATGTATTAGTAAACCTTCTTTAGATTTTATATTATGATATAAAATTTGTTTAATAATATGTCATGCATGGGTGTATGTATGTTATGAAGTGCTTGGTGTGTGTTCCGTGATGACTTATCTACACACCTACACTTGAAGGATACTCCCTTGAACGAAAGGGTTTTCGAGTTTCTTTCCATTCTTTGGGTGATGTGACTCATGGAATTGATCTCAACTCGTATACAAGACTGACATCATGGTTCAGTTTTTCCCTTTGGTAATTGAATAAGTTTTGGAACGTCTGAACAACCAAACCCAACACTAGATCATTAGGAAATACATGGGATGAAGCATATGATTTTGGTACCAATTAGAAAGTACACATATGTTCAATGGCTAACTATTGATCCACAAGAACATATGGGCATAAGTACAAAAAGTTCAGCACCTCCATCTGAGTGAGAGTAGGGTGTGCTTGAGGAAAAAAATACTTGTTGACATCTCATACAATCTAGAACCTTTTTCTTTTGTTGCACTTAACACGGACACATATAACCTAACACACACAATAATGACCCATATATAACTAATGATAATTTGGATAAAGGACATATAAAATCATCATAAGACGTTAAAAACGAGATTGAATCTTTTTTAGATTAACATGGTTTTTTTCTACAATTAAAACCAAGGTGAAATCCAATGTAATAAAGCGTTTAATTAAACATCCCAAACTAAACAAGAAAATTCTTCAACTTAGCTTAAGAATTGTACTTCTAATAATAATATTGGAATTATTGAAGGAGATATGCCCTAGAGGCAATAATAAAAGTGGTTATTATTTATATCTCTATGTTTATGATAAATGTTTGTATGTCATGCTATAATTGTATTAACCGAAACATTAGTACATGTGTGATATGTAGACAACAAGAAGTCCCTAGTATGCCTCTTAAACTAGCTTGTTGATTAATGGATGATTAGTTTCATAATCATGAACATTGGATGTTATTAATAACAAGGTTATATTATTATATGAATGATGTAATGGACACACCCATTTAAGCGTAGCATAAGATCTCGTCATTAAGTTATTTGCTATAAGCTTTCGATACATAGTTACTTAGTCCTTATGACCATGAGATCATATAAATCACTTATACCGGAAAGGTACTTTGATTACACCAAACACCACTGCGTAAATGGGTGGCTATAAAGGTGGGATTAAGTATCCGGAAAGTATGAGTTGAAGCATATGGATCAAGTGGGATTTGTCCATCCCGATGACGGATAGATATACTCTGGGCCCTCTCGGTGGAATGTCGTCTAATGTCTTGCAAGCATATGAATGAGTTCATAAGAGACCACATACCACAGTACGAGTAAAGAGTACTTGTCGGAAACGAGGTTGAACAAGGTATGAAGTGATACCGAAGATCAAACCTCGGACAAGTAAAATATCGCGTGACAAAAGGAATTGGTATCGTATGTGAATGGTTCATTCGATCACTAAAGTCATCGTTGAATATGTGGGAGCCATTATGGATCTCCAGATCCCGCTATTGGTTATTGGTCGGAGTGAGTACTCAACCATGTCCGCATAGTTCACGAACCGTAGGGTGACACACTTAAAGTTGGATGTTGAAATGGTAGTTCTTGAATATGGAATGGAGTTGGAATATTTGTTCGAAGTCCCGGATGTGATCCCGGACATCACGAGGAGTTCCGGAATGGTCCGGAGAATAAGATTCATATATAGGATGTCATTTTATGTGAATAAAATGTCGCGGAAGGTTCTATGGAAGGTTCTAGAAGGTTCTAGAAAAGTCCGGAAGAAACCACCAAGGAAGGTGGAGTCCACATGGGACTCCACCTCCATGGCCGGCCAACCCTAGTGGGGGAGGAGTCCCAAGTGGACTCCCCTTAGGGGCCGGCCAACCCCCCATGGGAGGTGGAACTCCCACCTTGGTGGGAGTCCTAGCTGGCTAGGTTTCCCCCTCCTATGGAAGGTTTTTAGTTCGGGTCTTATTCGAAGACTTGGACACCACCTCTTGGGGTTCCACCTATATAATGAGGGGCCAAGGGAGGGGGCCGGCCACCCCAAGACCACAGCTTGGCCGCCCCCCTTGAGTGGCCGGCCACCCCTCCCAAACCCTAGCCCCCCTTCTCCTCCATAGCTCCCGCGTGCTTTAGCGAAGCTCCGCCGGAGTTCTCCACCGCCACCGACACCACGCCGTCGTGCTGTCGAATTCAAGAGGAGCTACTACTTCCGCTGCCCGCTGGAACGGGAGGTGGACGTCGTCTTCATCAAAACCGAACGTGTGACCGGTGGTGCTGCCCGTTCGTGGCGCCGGAACCGATCGTGATCAAGATCTTCTACGCGCTTTTGCAAGCGGCAAGTGAACGTCTACCGCAGCAACAAGAGCCTCATCTTGTAGGCTTTGGAATCTCTTCAAGGGTGAGACTCGATACCCCCTCGTTACTACCGTCTTCTAGATTGCATCTTGGCTTGGATTGCGTGTTCGCGGTAGGAAAATTTTTGTTTTCTATGCAACGTTATCCTACAGTGGTATCAGAGCCGTGTCTATGCATAGATGGTTGTACGAGTAGAACACAATGGTTTGTGGGCGTTGATGCTCTTGTTATCTTTAGTTGAGTACTTTGCATCTTTATGGCATAGTGGGATGAAGCGGCTCGGACTAACTTTACATGACCGCGTTCATGAGACTTGTTCCTCGTTCGACATGCAACTTGTATTGCATAAGAGGCTTTGCGGGTGTCTGTCTCTCCTACTATAGTAAAGATTCAATTTACTCTTCTATTGACAACATTAGTATCAACGTTGTGGTTCATGTTCGTAGGTAGATTAGATCTATATCGAAAACCCTAAACCACGTAAAATATGCAAACCAAATTAGAGAGCGTCTAACTTGTTTTTGCAGGGTTTGGTGATGTGATATGGCCATAATATGATGATGAATATGTATGAGATGATCATTATTGTATTGTGGCAACCGGCAGGAGCCTTATGGTTGTCTTTAAATTTCATGTTGAGTAGTATTTCAAAGTAGTTGTAATAGTTGCTACATGGAGAACAATCATGAAGACGGCGCCATTGACCTTGGCGCTACGCCGATGATGATGGAAGATGATGGAGATCATGTCCGTGCTTTGGAGATGAAGATCAAAGGCGCAAGATAAAAGGGCCATATCATATCACATATGAACTGCATGTGATGTTAATCCTTTTATGCATCTTATTTTGCTTAGATCGCGACGGTAGCATTATAAGATGATCCCTCACTAAAATCTCAAGATAATAAAGTGTTCATCCTTAGTAGCACCGTTATCAAGTCTTGTCGTTTCGAAGCATCTCGTGATGATCGGATGTGATAGATTCAATAAGTACATACAACGGGTGCAAGACAGTTTTGCACATGCAGATACTAAGGTGGCCTTGACGAGCCTAGCATGTACAAACATGGTCTCGGAACACATGATACCGAAAGGTAGAGCATGAATCATATAATTGATATGATGAACACTTTGAGTGTTCGCCATTGAAATCACACCTTTTCTCGTGATGATCGGGTTTAGGTGCGGTGGATTTGGTTCGTGTGATCACTAAGACAATGCGAGGGATATTGTTTTGAGTGGGAGTTCACCTAGATTTTTAATTATGTAGAATTAAAATTTGAACTCAATTTGTCATAAACTTAGTCTAAACTATTGCAAATATATGTTGTAGAGATGGCGTCCCAATCAATTTTAACCAGTTCCTAGAGAAAGAAAAGCTTAAGAGCGGTAGCAACTTCACCGACTGGTTCCGTCATGTGAGGATCTTCCTCTCGCGGAAATCTGCAATATGTGCTTGATGCACCGCTAGGTGACCCTCCTAAACTGAAACCGATGAAGTAAAAGCTGTTACGAGACTCGGAAAACTCGGTACTCTCAAGTTCGGTGTGCCATCTTATGCAGTCTGGAATCCGATCTTCAAAAACGTTTTGAGCACCACGATCCTCATGAGTTGATGAAAGAGTTGAAGACTATTTTTGAGACTCATGCGGCCGTGGAATGCTATGAAGCATCGAAACAATTTTTCAGCTGCATGATGGAAGAAGGTAGCTCCGTTAGTGAGCACATGCTCGCCATGACCGGGCATGCGAAGAAACTCGTGACTTGGGAATAGTGATTCCTAACTGGGGATTAATCGTGTCCTTCAATCACTGCCACCAAGTTACAAGAACTTTGTGATGAACTACAATATGCAGAACATGAACAAGGAGTTACCTGAACTCTTTGGAATGCTAAAAGCTGCAGAGATTGAGATCAAGAAAGAGCACCAAGTGTTGATGGTCAACAAGACCACCGTTTCAAGAAACAGGGCAAGTCTAAGGGAAAATTCAAGAAGGGTGGCAAGAAAGCTGCCACGCCTCCTATGAAACCTAAGAACGGCCCTAAGCCTGATGAGTGCTATTCTGCAAGGAAAAGGGACACTGGGCGTAATTGCTCCAAGTATCTGGCTGATCTGGCCTTGTCAAGAAGAAGAAAGAAGGTATATCTGATATACATGTTATAGATGTTCATTTCACTGGTTCTCGTTCTAGTACTGGGTATTTGATACTGGTTGGTTGCTCATATTTGTAACTCGAAACAGGAACTAAAGAATAAACGACAAGCTGCTGAAAGATGAAGTGACGATGCGCGTTGGAAACGGATCCAAGGTCAATGTGATCGCGTCGGCACACTTCCTCTACATCTACCTTCGGGATTAGTTTTAAGCCTAAATAATTGTTATTATGTACCCGCGTTGAGCATGAACATTATATCTGGATCTTGTTTAATGCAAGACGGTTATTCATTCAAGTCTGAGAATAATGGTTGTTCTATTTTTATGAATAATATCTTTTATGGTCGAGCACCACAAAAGAATGGCTTATTTCTGTTAGATCTCGATAGTAGTGATACGCATATACATAACATTGATGCTAAGCGAATTAAATTGAATGATAATTCTACTTATATGTGGCATCGTCTTGGTCATATTGGAGTGAAACGCATGAAGAAACTCCATATTGATGGATTACTTGAATCACTTGACTTTGAGTCACTTGATAGATGCGAAGCATGTCTGATGGGAAAAATGACTAAGACTCCATTTTCTGGTTTGATGGAGCGAGCTACTGACTTATTGGAAATCATACATACCGATGTGTGCGGACCAATGAGCATAGCATCGCGCGGTGGTTATCGTTATGTTCTAACCTTCACAGATGATCTGAGTAGATATGGGTATATCTATTTCATGAAACATAAATCCGAAACTTTCGAGAAGTTTAAGGAATTCCAAAGTGAAGTAGAAAATCAACGTAACAAGAAGATTAAATTTCTACGATCTGATCGTGGAGGTGAATATCTGAGTTATGAGTTTGGCATGCATTTAAAGAAATGCGGAATACTTTCACAATTGACACCGCCGGGAACACCACAACGAAACGGTGTGTCCGAACGTCGTAATCGAACTCTCTTAGATATGGTTCGTTCTATGATGTCTCTTACTGATTTGCCGTTATCATTTTGGAGTTATGCATTAGAGACAGCCGCATTCACTTTAAATAGAGCACCATCAAAATCCGTGAAACGACACCGTATGAATTATGGTTTAATAAGAAACCTAAGCTGTCGTTCCTGAAAGTTTGGGGTTGCGAAGCCTATGTAAATAAGTTACAACCGGACAAGCTAGAACCCAAGCGGAGAAATGCATCTTCATAGGATACCCTAAGGAAACTATAGGGTATACTTTCTATCACAAATCCGAAGGCAAAATATTTGTTGCTAAGAACGGAACCTTTCTTGAGAAAGAATTTCTCACTAAAGAAGTGACTGGAAGAAAAGTAGAACTCGATGAGATTGATGAATCTATACTCGTTGATCAGTAGTGCGACCGGAAGTTACCTGTACCACCTACACCGGCAGAGGAAGCTAATGATAATGATCATGAAACTTGAACGAGGAAACTACTGAACCTCGCAGATCGACAAGGGAACGTACCACTCCTGATTGGTTTGATCCTTGTCTAAATGTCATGATTGTGGATAACAATGATGAGGACCCTGCGACGTATGAAGAAGCGATGATGAGCCCAGATTCCAACAAATGGCAAGAAGCCATGAAATCCGAAATGGGATCCATGTATGATAACAAAGTATGGACTTTGGTAGACTTACCTGATAGCCGAAAGGCTGTCGAGAATAAATGGATCTTCAAGAAAAAACAGATGCTGATGGTAATATTACTGTCTATAAAGCTCGACTTGTCGCAAAGGGTTTCCGACAAATTCAAGGAGTTGACTACGATGAGACTTTCTCCTGTAGCGAAGCTAAAATCTGTGAGGATTTTGTTAGCAATAGCTGCATTTTTCGATTATGAGATTTGGCAGATGGATGTCAAAACAGCATTCCTTAATGGAGACATTGAGGAAGAGTTGTATATGGTACAACCAAAAGGTTTTGTCGATCCTAAAAATGCTGACAAAGTATGCAAACTTCAGCGTTCAATCTATGGACTGAAGCAAGCATCGAGAAGTTGGAACCGACGCTTTGATAAGGTGATCAAAGACTTCGGGTTTATACGTGTCATGGAGAGGCCTGTATTTACAAGAAAGTAAGTGGGAGCTCTGTAGCATTCCTGATATTATATGTAGATGACATATTATTGATCGGGAATGATATAGAACTATTAAGCAGTGTTAAAGGTTATTTGAATAATAGTTTTTCAATGAAAGACCTTGGTGAAGCATCATATATATTAGGCATCAAGATTTATAGAGATAGATCAAGACGCCTAATAGGGCTATCACAGAGTACATACCTGGACAAGATTCTAAAGAAGTTTAGAATGGACGAAAGTAAGAAAGGGTTCTTACCTATGTTACCAGGCAAGGTCTTGAGTAAGACTCAAGGACCGGCTACGCGAAGAAAGAGAAAGGATGAATCAGATCCCCTATGCTCGGCAGTAGGCTCTATAATGTATGCCATGCTATGTACTAGACCGGATATAGCACATGCTGTTAGTTTAACTAGCAGATATCAAAGTGATCCAGGAATGGAACACTGGACAGCGGTCAAGAATATCCTGAAGTACTTGAAAAGAACTAAGGATATGTTTCTTTGTTATGGAGGTGACCAAGAGCTCGTTGTAACAAGTTACACCGATGCAAGTTGGAACACCGATCCTGATGACTCTAAGTCACTGGTACGTGTTTATATTGAATGGTGCTGCGTAAGCTGGGCAAGCTCGAAGCATGCACGGTGGCGAAGTCTTCAACAGAATCGGAGTACATAGCGGCTTCAGAGGCTTCATCGAAGCGGTATGGATGAAGAGGTTCATTATAGAGCTCGGTGTGGTTCCTAGTGCATTGGACCCACTAGTCATATATTGTGACAACATGGGTGCCATTGCCAATGCACAAGAACCAAGGTCACACAAGAGGCTGAAGCATATCAAGCTGCGTTACCACTCGATTCGCGAGTACATCGAAGATGGAGAAGTAAAGATTTGCAAAGTACACACTCTGAATGTAGCAGATCCGTTGACTAAAGCTCTCCCTAGGGCAAAGCATGACCAACACCAGAATGCCATGGGTGTTAGGTATATTACAATGTAATCTAGATTATTGACTCTAGTGCAAGTGGGAGACTGAAGGAGATATGCCCTAGAGGCAATAATAAAAGTGGTTATTATTTATATCTCTATGTTTATGATAAATGTTTATATGTCATGCTATAATTGTATTAACCGAAACATTAGTACATGTGTGATATGTAGACAACAAGAAGTCCCTAGTATGCCTCTTAAACTAGCTTGTTGATTAATGGATGATTAGTTTCATAATCATGAACATTGGATGTTATTAATAACAAGGTTATATCATTATATGAATGATGTAATGGACACACCCATTTAAGCGTAGCATAAGATCTCGTCATTAAGTTATTTGCTATAAGCTTTCGATACATAGTTACTTAGTCCTTATGACCATGAGATCATATAAATCACTTATACCGGAAAGGTACTTTGATTACACCAAACACCACTGCGTAAATGGGTGGCTATAAAGGTGGGATTAAGTATCCGGAAAGTATGAGTTGAAGCATATGGATCAAACAGTGGGATTTGTCCATCCCGATGACGGATAGATATACTGGGCCCTCTCGGTGGAATGTCGTCTAATGTCTTGCAAGCATATGAATGAGTTCATAAGAGACCACATACCATACGAGTAAAGAGTACTTGTCAGAAACGAGGTTGAACAAGGTATGAAGTGATACCGAAGATCAAACCTCGGACAAGTAAAATATCGCGTGACAAAAGGAATTGGTATCGTATGTGAATGGTTCATTCGATCACTAAAGTCATCGTTGAATATGTGGGAGCCATTATGGATCTCAGATCCCGCTATTGGTTATTGGTCGGAGTGAGTACTCAACCATGTCCGCATAGTTCACGAACCGTAGGGTGACACACTTAAAGTTGGATGTTGAAATGGTAGTTCTTGAATATGGAATGGAGTTGGAATATTTGTTCGAAGTCCCGGATGTGATCCCGGACATCACGAGGAGTTCGGAATGGTCCGGAGAATAAGATTCATATATAGGATGTCATTTTATGTGAATAAAATGTCGCGGAAGGTTCTATGGAAGGTTCTAGAAGGTTCTAGAAAAGTCCGGAAGAAACCACCAAGGAAGGTGGAGTCCACATGGGACTCCACCTCCATGGCCGGCCAACCCTAGTGGGGGAGGAGTCCCAAGTGGACTCCCCTTAGGGGGCCGGCCAACCCCCACATGGGAGGTGGAACTCCCACCTTGGTGGGAGTCCTAGCTTGGCTAGGTTCCCCCCCCCTATGGAAGGTTTTTGGTTCGGGTCTTATTCGAAGACTTGGACACCACCTCTTGGGGTTCCACCTATACAATGAGGGCCAAGGGGAGGGGGCCGGCCCCCCAAGACCCAGCTTGGCCGCCCCCTTGAGTGGCGCCCCCTCCCAAACCCTAGCCGCCCCTTCTCCTCCATAGCTCCCGCGTGCTTTAGCGAAGCTCGCCGGAGTTCTCCACCGCCCGACACCACGCCGTCGTGTTGTCGAATTCAAGAGGAGCTACTACTTCCTGCCCGCGGAACGGGAGGTGGACGTCGTCTTCATCAACAACCGAACGTGTGACCGAGTACGGAGGTGCTGCCCGTTCGTGGCGCCGGAACCGATCGTGATCAAGATCTTCTACGCGCTTTTGCAAGCGGCAAGTGAACGTCTACCGCAGCAACAAGAGCCTCATCTTGTAGGCTTTGGAATCTCTTCAAGGGTGAGACTCGATACCCCTCGTTACTACCGTCTTCTAGATTGCATCTTGGCTTGGATTGCGTGTTCGCGGTAGGAAAATTTTTGTTTTCTATGCAACGTTATCCTACAATTATAGCACATATATATTTCTTAATAATGGAAATATATATAAAAATATGATTTCATTGTTAACTTGACATTTATATGTTTCTTAATATATATAAGAATGTTAATTCATTGTTGAATTTGCTTTCTACGTGAAATAATATTGTAACTTAGTATATATAAATATGTATAAAAAATATGTATTTATTTACATGATGAGTTATCATGAACTAAAAGAGTTCAGTATAAATGGGCGAAAAAGGTTGATTATAAACCGTTTGGGGTGTACAAATTGAATGGTAAAACTATTAAAATCTGCATGATTAAACTAGAAGAATTACAATCCGAATAAATATTCCTAATTAGCCATCTATGAGAGCTCCATGTCTCATTTTGTCTCATTTGATAGAACACACAACTCTCTAGGAGCACAGTCACTGCATTTACCCTAACTCAGAAAAGTCATATGTTCCGCTCAGTCCGACGTTGTCACCTAAATATTCAGAAACGGTGCACCATATAATTTAGGTCGAATCCGGTGTTTCAAAATAGATAAAAATAATTATTTTCAACAATATTGTGCCTACTCTGGGAATCTAAATTGGAGTAAAAAACATCGGATGGTTGATATTTTTTGGGCAAAATTATGATCCAGAGTAGTAACGATTTAATATTTTTTTTGGCAAGATTACTATTTATTTCAACATGATTAAGTGTAGTACATTATACCACTAGTCTTATGGTCAATTATAAGAATGTTCACTAGTAACATATGGGTCTTCAATGACGGTTTGATACTGACGTTTGAGAAATCGGTCAGCGATTGTCTTTTTCTATGACGATACGGCGTTTTCGCGTCACAGATGGCGTTTTTGGCCGCTCGGCCCGAAAAATTAGTGACAGGCACGATCTAAACGTCAACGATTGAGCAAAAAGCGTCGCGGGTGGTGGGCGCCCGAACTGCGGAGTCGGCGGGCGTCACAACAACTGGGCTTCGGGCGTGGACACACTCTGCACGCTTCTGTTCACGTACTTTTCTGTCTGCCCGAACAACAGTCCAAGGCAGCACTGGGACCCATATTTGTATGGGGAGACAACCACTGTCTGCACACATGTACCTGGCCTGCAGCACTTGGGCCCGCATGTCAGGCCATGACCCACCTGCGTGGGGCCACCCATTCCGATAGCCTCCAGGCATGCGAAGTGGACCAGACCTGTCAGTACCACCAACATGGGCTCCACATTTCAGTTTCCATGCCAAAAAAAATTGCGCACGTGCAGCACAAGTGTCTGCCTGCCGTCAATTCTGGACGCATGGCCTCGCAGGTCAGAGCTTGCTGGGCCTACATAATACGTCGGGCCTACGTGGGTCCCAGGTTCCATTCCCGTCGAACCCACATGGAGATGTGGCGTGGCCCCGCATGTCAGAGCTTTAGTGGGCTCGCATGTCAGAGCTTTGGTGGGCCTACGTACTTTGTCGGTCCTACATAGGTCCCATGTGACATTCCCATCGGGCCCACATGGAGATGTGTCAATTATGGATGTGTGGCCCCACATGCCAGAGCTGGGTGGGCCAGCATGGAAGAGATTGGTGGGTCCGAATGTCAGAGCTTGGTGGGCCTACCAGGCCAGCGTGTGTCCTATGTTGCATTCCCGTCGGGCCCACATGTAAACGTGGGACCTACTGCATTCACTAGGTGTCCCACCTGTCAGTTACGCATCCAAGTGTCTTTGGGCCAGATTGGCTGACTAAAGGCCCAAGGCCTATTTATTCAGCTTGAACAAAGACACGCAGAGGAGCCCAGCTTATATCGTCTGTTGGACCGACTGGCCAGTTACGCTCCGAGGTGCTCTTACCTATATTCGGGTGAATAAATGAAGAAAGACAAGCAGTGGAGCCAACTTATATAGTCTGTTGCTCCGATGGGCCAGTTTTTTTTTTTGAGAAGTTAGCTCCAATTATATGTTCTACGGCAAATGAAGGTGGACCTATATATGGGGCCTCTGCCTTCTTGGGCCTAATATCCGAACAAACTGAACTTTCTGATAAATGATATACAACGATTCTCAGTACAAAAAAACTCCATAACGAGTATCCAAGTTTATAATCCAACTAGTAACGCATATACAAAAAAGTACGGAGTACTCCGTCGTACAGAATCAGTCTCCGAAAAGCTTCTATGTAATTGTGAACACAGGGAGTACTCCCTGCGTCCCGGTGGATTGGGCTCACCTCCAAAATCTATTTGTCCCAGTTTAACCATGGATTAAGGCTCAATTACTATTCTCAGTTTAACCTTCTATCCCCTTCTTTGGCTAGTCAATGTGCATGCGTGTATGCACTGGATGTCCTCCATCGGTTCCCTTTCTCAAATCAACAATAGCTGCTCTAATGAATGTGGAGTATTAGGGTCGTGATTGGATGAAATATCTTGTGTGAAAAAGTTTAAGCGCCCAATCCCCTGCTGCCTGTCCCGATGAAACTGCTATCCCAATCCACCGGGACGGAGGGAGTAAGTAACTTTAAAATCGCTATTAAATATGGGTGTGGCTATTTCTCAGTCGAGAACTAACTTCGTTCTGTCATCAAATTTTAGTTGCAATTAATATTTCAACTGATAACTATGACGAATCACCTAACAAATCAAACAGTGTAGGACTTTTTTTTTGCTGATTGTTTGTTCACAAGCAGCTAACCGAACCTGCCGCTCGGTAAACAGTGTAGGACTCGACTGAGCACAAACTTAATTCTCAGCTAGCGGAGAACTAGCAAATATTAACTAGATTCATACGAGTGGCAGACCACTTATAGAATTTTATAATTACATGAGTCCTTCCTGGTAAAAGTACGACAAAGGGAACATCAGGTAAGATTAACGAGCTGATCGACAACCTCCACCAAACATTTCTGGGCGCGCAGGTCATTGATCTTCTTCCTCAGATCGTCGTTAGAGTTCCTGAAGCGAGTTAGCTTATCCTTTAAATCCAAAAGTGTGTTGCGCATCTCAGAGCGCTTCATGTAGGCATCCACAAGCTCGCTTTCCGCCAACATGGCGTCATCCATAGCCTAATTGAGCTTCCCATTTAGAGTTAGATTATCTTCGTGGAGGCGTTTGCAGTCAAGGAGTAGCTCGTGCCTCTTGGCAACCGCATCCTCGAATCAAGCATTGCCCAGCTCCAAGCACACCAAGGTTTCCTTCTGGAGTTTCTGCCACTGGGCGATCTCCCCACACAACCTGTTGCATTCCCCTTCAAGATCTGCCACAATATCCTCTAGTAGCTGCATAAACACCAAAAATACTGAGCGACGGGCTAAATAATTACACAAAAAGTTAAGAACATCCTGCGGCAATACTGGGTTACTGACATCGTTCCTTCTAAGGCTGTGGGAGATATCTTTCAATTGCCTTAGATCACCCGCCACCATCTCTCCGGCAAGTCCTGGTGCGGGGGATGCCTTGCCCGTGCCGCTGAACCATCAGAACATATGGGGGGAATCAGGATCTGATCAAGAAAGGAGGATGAAAATGAATGCAGCAAGGTATTTTAGCTAAACTTACCCTGACATCTCGCTACCGCAGCGGGCACGATCCAACACGGACGAAGACCAGCCCTCGATGTGCGGAAGGCTATCACCCAACGCGGACGAAATACGAGCTAGTAGGAGAACAGAGGAAGAAAATGAGCTCTACCAGAGCTCTCTGCGGATGGGAGGTGGAAGATGAGAGTGGGGACTGGTGTGGTTAAAGGTTCGTCTACTCTTTTCTACTCCCAAGAAGTAGATCTTGGCCATCCATTTCCGACTAACGGATGGGAGTGAATAACTTATATGTGAAAAGTTCGGCCCACTAACGCACGGCGCAGAATACGAGGAAGGAGTATTAAATTATCAGGGGCGAACCTTCTGATGTACTAGTCGATTTTTTCAGCTTTGCCAAAAGTTGCATGTGCCACGTTAATATAGTGAACTGACAATAACATATAGCTAGACCCTTCTCACTCTTATCCCCTCGAGCGCGGAAGAGTCGTTCGATTTGGTAGCCGGCCGTGCACGCCAATAAAGTAATAAGAAAACATCTCTAGCAGGTTGTGTAGACTACCAGTTCTATAAACACAAGTGTGCGAATTTAGACAGTATGCATATTTTTCAAGATTTCTAGATGTAGGGGATGTTGATATGTATAAGTGGATTGTCTAGCCATTTCCATCAGTTCAGACTTTTGGTTGCGTTGGCTAGTGCAAGATGCTTGACAAGGTATCAGAGCCCTGGCTTTCGAAATATTTGCCCACCCCTATATCTGCCGCGTCCGTTCATGGTCGCCGCTTCAACCCTTTGAGGACCGAGACCTATTTATGGAGGTGTCTACACGGTTGGAGAATACGGCCAAAGAGTTTATTTCCCAACATGGGTAGCTGCATAGCCGTAGGATAGAGGCCAGTGTAGCCCTGGACTAGTTGGCTTTTCTCCTTTTGTTTCTTTGTACTCATTTTGGTTGAATATTGGATTCTTAAACCGCTGTTGCATCTTAGCTATGCAGAGGCTGGGTATAATGCTTGATTCTTCGAGTAATAAAGCGCCCTTTATCGGAAAAAAATGTCCGCCGTGTATACGATCATTCATACGTGTGCGATTCTTCTTTCCATGTGTTAACCTTCTCTTCTCTTCTCCCCACTCACACGTGAGGCTGGTTGCATTGGACTATCCCTCCCCTATAATTTGCTGGAAAAAGTCCATAACAAACATTGAATGTGTAACCAAAAGCTAAATCGGACCAAGATTTAATCCCAAAAATGAAAAAAAAGATGAACCACAAGCAATAGCTCCAATCAGGTCTGTGAAACATCAACAAGTCCAACTTGGAACCACTAGCATATCTGCATGAACAAGCAACTAGGGAACTAATATCACAGAGGTTAATAGTGCATCGAACCCAAATTTCGTAGGAACCCAAAATGTGGTCATGGAAAAACCTTGTATGCATCCAGATCGAGACCGGAAGGTAGTTCGATTAACACCTACTAAAAGCAGAAGTAGTGGCAACTGATCGCTTGGTTAAACTGCTACAGGTATGAAATCCTTCACCGTCAACCGACGGGAGAAAGAAGAGGCTGCAGCTACCACCCCGGCAAGACCAACCTTATCCATCACAGATCCGCTAGCTCGCCAAGCTTTAGTTCTTCAATAACCACAGCAAGGCGATCGTTGTTGACCGAGAGGACTCCTATTTCAAGGAGAGACAATAGTTGGTCATTTATCTTCTCCAACATGTGAAAGGCATTGTGGCAACTCGCGCAGGTCTTCAGACAGGAGGAAGTGGTTTCCATGGCTACCAGGATATGCTCGCGTAAATTAGAGTTCTCGCTGCGCCGCAGGCAAATCTGCTCATACCATGCCTTTATCGCCTGCTTCATGAGTGAGCAAAACCAAGCGACTGGTTTGTCCAACTGTTGAGAAATGTACATATCAAAGTCCAATCGAGAATAGACCATTTCCGACAAAGAAAAAGGTACTACTACTACTTCTACAACGGACAAAGCACCCTAAAAGGTAGACTAATACTAATATAAAACAAATGTTTAGTTTAATATGTACTCCCTCCGTCCTCAAAAAAGTGGACGTTTATCCTCAAACTTTGTCCAAAAAGCTAGCCGTTTGCCCCTAAGCCGAATAGCATCCAAACATTAAATTATTAAATCTCTAATAAAACTTACTTAGCAGCCAACCTAATACGAGTAGTCAATCTATTGTGTGAGTGGGATTTATGATGACTGCAAGATGACATGGCAAGGCTCTATAGCCAGCAGCCGGCTATGTTATTAATCCTGATCTTACTTTCCTTGATTACCGATAAAAAGAAAGGTAACGAGTCCTAGTAACCTCATTGTCCTTGAACTGATCTTCTCCAAAGTTCTTGAGCAGCTCCTCCATATCATCTTTTTCCTTGAGCTTGATCTCAACTTCTCCCCCGAGCTTGAACGCCTCCGTAATCCCATTATCTCCGGCGGCTTGACAATCTTCTTCTTCTGTTTAAAACTTGAGCCAATCTCCTGCGAGAGGAGACATTTCACTCTTAATCCAAGCATACAATAAGTTTAAAGGAGGGCAGGAGAGCCAAAATTACCTTGGTCTCTTGCTCCCTGACCCTCGTGGGCGGCGGGGGAGCTGGTAACACGAGCTCCGTCTGGTTCTGGGTGAAGGATGGAAACACCTGGGAAATGCAACAACGAGATCTTAACTCCTACCGTTCAATATGCAAAAGGAGGGCAAGCGAGCCGATGTTACCTTGGTCTCTGGCTCCCTAACACTCTTGGGCGGCTGGGTAGGTGCTAAGACGAGCTCCCTCTGGTTCTCCATCATGAGGGACTCGAGTGTGAAGACATGTGGAAGGTAAGAGCTGGTCTTAACTCCTCTTACGATGCGATAGTCAAAAGGAGGGCAGGCTAGCCGAAGTTATGTTGCTCTCCGGCTCCCTGACAATCTTGGGCGGCTGCGTAGCTGCTAACTCGAGCTCCCTCTGGCTCTGGAGCTAGGTGAAGAAGCCGGTGAAGGATGGAGACACCTGCGAAAGGTGACAGCTAGATCTTGACTAATTCTATTGAATATGCAAAAGGAGAGCACGCGCACGGAAGTTACCTTCGTCTCCGGCTCCGTGACACAATTGGTCACCTGGGGGGTGGTAACATGATATCCCTTATCTGGCTCGGGGTGATGACTGTGTTGTATGGGAGCGGGAGCACCTGCGGAAGGTATAACACATTGATTCTTAAGTCCGAGCATTGCCGAAAAAATGAAGGAAAAGAGTCGAATTAACCTTGGCCTGCTTTGCCTTTAACGGCAGGGTAGGCTGCAACGCATCTTCTCCTCCGAGCTCTACCTTGCTCTTGTTGCTAGACACGGTGGGAAGCAGATGCGCAAAGGGAGGGTGTGTGAGGTGGGCTGGGGGCGAGGAATACTAAGGAACATATTCTTGCTCTTGACCCCACATATCTATACAACCGAACGCGTGCGGAATGGTTTCGTTCCATTCCACTTGGTTCTGGAACCGAACGCCACTTTTTGGATGTGATGATACACGGAGTAGAATTTCACAGTACTGCAAAAAATATTCATTAAAATAGCCTTTCTTTGAAAGTGGTTTGTGCAAACCCAAGTAAATTGAGTAGTTTGTCAACGAAGAGACCAATATATATTGGGTGATATTTGCAATATCTTAAGGAGGCAAGGCATGCCGGCTCGCTAAAGACATTTTCTCTTTTTGTGAACACGGAAGGGTCTAGAAGTACACGGTTGCTGCATCCATTAAAACAGTGGGCATAATACAAAAAAGGACCTCAAAGAAAAAGTAGGTTACAGCCAGGTCCTGACTATTTGCGAGAAAGACCCTAGAAAGAAAAAGGGAAAGCGATCAGGCCTTCCTTCTCAAGTGCACATCTGAGAGCTGGCATTAGCTTCAGCTTCAAATCTGGCCTTTCATGCGGTGTCACCGAAAGTAGCGAGTTTTCTGTCGCTAATGAACTCAGCCAAAGAAGTGGCATCAACCCTTGACCAAGTCAATGACATCGATTCAGCTAAAGAGCTTAGGGATAGGATTATAGTACTCCAAGAGGGAACCAATTTTATCCAAAAGTCTCTTTATGAGTCAGCTAAGACAGGCATATGGAAGACTTAGCTCTGGTGTTCACAACACACATAAATCCAGGCAAAAAAAATTGTGGTGCGTGTTACACTCCAGGACATAGAATTTCACCAGACTGCAAAAAAATATTCACCAATGTAAGATAAAAAATACATGTGAAGGAAACCAAGATTTTGCAAAAAATAGAAAATTTACATTTTGCTGGATCATCAACAAGTTGTGGCGTTAGCTTCAGCTTCCTGGCCTTTCGTGTGGTGTCACCGAAATATGATACCCCTATTTCATGTAAATAAAAAATAGACAAAATAAATTAATCTAGTTCGAAACTTTGCCCGGTTAGCCAATTTTTAGATTCTTAAAATTCCAAATAAAAATACGAAAGCAGGAAGATTTTAGTTTTTGCTATAAATTATGGATTTTATATTTTTTAAATTTTTCAAAAAAATAAAATTAATAATTGCATCCAGCATAAAGATTACTATTACTTTTACCCAATTTTTAGATTTTCAAATTTTTAGGTTTTAGGTTTGGCAAAAAAAATATTTAAAAAATAATAAAAATTAAAAATAATAAAAATGAAAAAGTTAATGTTTATTTATTTATTCACGATTATTATTACATCATTATTTTTGTTTATGAAAAAAATTATTTGAAATTCAAACAATAAAAAAATGTGACATCGACCAACATGTTAATAGGATTGATATGATACTAGTATCACATACATGTGCGCGTAGTACTTGGATGCAGGACGGAATAGAACTTGGAAGTTAAGCGTGCTAGAGGTGGAGTAGTGGGAGGATGGGTGACCGAGCGGGAAGTTTGACCACGAGTAAGTAATTTGACTAGAGATAAGTGTAGTTAGAGATAGAGACTAAGCTATGCAAATAACTGAAATAATAGAAATTCTGAAAAAAATAGAAAAAAAAACGGAGTGAAAAAAAATTAGAAACCCAAATGAATTAAAAAAAATTAACGAAATAGCCTTTAGTCGCGGTTGGCCAGGAGAACCGCGACTAAAGGTCCTCCGCCCCGACGGTCGCCTGGCGCCCACGTGGACGGGCCTTTAGTCGCGGTTCGTAAGCAACCGCGACTAAAGGGGGGGGGGCTTTAGTCGCGCTTAGTTGGTCGCGGTTGCGCAACCGCGACTAATGGCAGTTGCGAACCGCGACCAATGGCCCTTTTTCACCAGTGAGCCAAGCAAACCCCTATAGTTCAGGAGATTATTTAGATGTTTGTTTTGTAAAAACTATGACCAACTCAGGAATGATTCACTATATTATCTAAGCACTTTACAGATAAAATATTTGTCATACTTGGCTGTTCACAAACTAAACATACAAACATACATCCGAGGTTATTTATAATAGATAATGATCTGGTGGATCTTGATATTATATATTGAAGAGCAGCCCTTCTGGCCTCTGCACCCTAAGGTGTACCCGGCCATTATTATTACAAAGTGCAAACAAAAAAGATAAACATGAAAATAAAATGTAGTATGTAGCATATCACACATGATTGCTACAGGCAACACAGTTGTGAGATTATTACAATATTTAATAGTCCACCAAATCTAGTACATCCTTGCTCAAACTTAGTTAAACAAGGAATCCTGCACCAACAGCAGATTTTCCGGTAGGTCCACAAATGCCAGCATAGAGTGATGTTCCAGTCTCTATGTCATGTGCCTTAGCAATGGCTCCGGATTTCTCCAGTTTCTGCTCAACTTGTGCCCAATTGATGTTGCTAAATTTACCTTTATGGCCACATTCCACAAGTACCTGCCCCATTTATAATAAAACATAAAAAAGTTTATTATTAATTATAAATTTTTGAAATTATTAATCAAATTAGGAAAATAAATCACTGCCAATTTTTTTATTCAGGGTACATTTTATTTCCACATCTGTTATGATGAGCTTATTTTGCCATGTTTTTTTACGTTTGCTATTATCATCCCATCTCTTTATATTTTCCTTTTAGTATTTGTTTATTTTTTGAAGAGGTTGAGTTTTTAGTAAAAGAGTGTGTATAATTGTGTGCTTACCCTCCCTCCAGCAGAATTTGTGGTGTCGGAAAAGGCAAGGAGCCATCCACATTCTTCACCACCTTTGTTTTTGCCGGAATACACCACAGCAGCCTTGACACCTTTGACGAACGTGCCTGACATGGCGAAACAATCCAAACTGCAAAGAGGGTTGGGGAAGTTTCTGACAACCTGTCCTGCAAATATCTTGCTAGCAATTATACTCAGGGGCCCCGTTGTTTGATTCTTCAAAGCACCTGCTAGTAGTTCCTGAGAGTTCAAGGAGTGCTCAGCTTGCTTGGTGAGCTCATCTAAACTTGCTTTCTCCTCCAAACTGAGTTCCACATCCTTCTTCTCACATTGGATTGATGCCATTTTCCTGCGTCAATCCCTAAATGTTACATATTAAGTCAAGCCAGTACAGATGATTTTAAGATCCTAGATGGTTTTTGGATTACAATTTTTTAAAAGATTAACTGAGATAAAGTAATCCTATATGGAGATTAATCTCGATTTTTGGGCTTCTCCTTTCCTAGTGTTCACATACCATGCATTCATACATATGTACGTCAGTTATCCTATAGCTACGGACTACTGGGTTACGGGAAACTCTACGGACATACATGTGATCAATTGGTTGGCTTGCTAAATATTCGTGCCACGTTTCTGTTTTCTTCCTGTCTGTTGTGAGTCCGTAAGTAATTTTTGTAGAACCTGTCCGTACGTGTGGCATTACTATATGTACGTTGCCCTCCTAATTCATGGAGTACATATAGTAATCCAACAAAAGTCAGCAGGAAGATATGTTTATGATAAGTAGTAATTTCGTTACAAAGAAACTAAAATACAACTTAATGATTTTCCAAAATAGTACGTACTATTTTATTTCTAGATAATTATACTACTACTACTATAACCAGTTTTAATCCTAGGAATAACCATGAGTAGGTAAAAAAAACTGATATAAGAAAACAAGCTACCTGTATGGAGCTAAAGGAAGTGGTGCTTGAGTTCAGCGTAGGAGATATTGCATCTATCAGAGCAATGTGGTGAGTACATGAAGAAGCACCCGTTGGGTATTTATAGCATTAGAACCAATGGTAAAAATAGAACAAATTCTTTATCCCCTCATCGTAAAAGAATTTCTGCTTATCGCATCTTCTCAAAAAGTAAATTCCCTACCCAGCTGGATATCCACTAGAGACGTTTCTATTAAGATGTGTCTGGTTCTAAGTGGATAGGCTGAGATGCCTCCAGTTTTCTGTAGACTTTGCCGCCTGCCATTGATGGGTGCTTATATGTATGTACTAGCTAGTACGAGTGTATCTAACAAATGCCTAAATCTTAAGCCTATAAAATGGTACACAAACTCTTAAAGAATCTTTATAAGCTCAGAACCATACCAGCCCTTGGTGGTTGTCTGGATAGCGAATATTAGCAATCATTTTTTCGAATACGAGTTTTAGGTGGATTTTTAGGTAACCGGTTTTATTAACTTTTCTGTTAAAAACAGGGTTACAGAAAATCAGGTTTGGATCAGGAAAGTCTAAAATCCGTACTGTACTTTTCGCCTCGGCGTTCCGCTTCGCCGTGTCGCGCGCTGACTTTGGCGCCACGAGTGCGCAAGTCTGCATGGCGGCAGTTGGTGTTGAAGTTGGGATTGTCCGTTAGACTCATCTTCCTGTCCGGCCGGACTGTCCGTCACACTCATCTTCCTATCCCAGCGTTAATGCACGAAGCCCGGCCGGTCAAATTGTTCATGGACTGATCGAGCTTCTTGAGGTACGTGAGGCTACGAGGCACATGCAGTAGAGCATGTTCTCGCGAGTGTGCGAGTTGTGCGCGTTGGCACGAGCTTGTCGTTTGGCCACGACTGGGTATTTCCCACATTCTGGAGCGATCCTTCCGCGACACTGGCCTTCATCACCAACGTCAAGGGCACGGTGAATTTCGGGGACAGCTCTGTCATCGACATCTTCGGCCGAGGGACCATGCTATTCTCATGGCGGCTGCTGACGGGCGTCTACTTCATCCCACGTCTTCGCAGCCACATTGTGAGTCTCGGACAACTTGACGAGCACGGTTGCAAGATTGGGATCGAGCACGCCTTCCTCACCATAAATGATCGTCCATGCCGCTTGCTGGTAAAGGTAAAACAGAGTGCTAATTGTCTGTACATCCTGACTGCGACTCTGGGTAGCCCGTAGCCCATGTGGTATGCAGGGCACGGCAACGACGATGCGTGGAAATGGCATGCTCGTTTCGGACACCTTAACTTCCACTATCTCCGCAAGTTCGCCGCCGGCGACATGGTTCACGGCCTACCTCATGTTGATATGGCGATCTGTTGTGTGATGTGTGCCTCCCCGGTAAGAAGCGTCGAGCACCCTTCCCGCAACCAAGCCGCGCGCACCCAAACCACTGGATCTGGTACATGGTGATATGTGTGGCCCAATCACACCACTGATGCTAGGAGGGAAGAAGATGTTCCTCTTGCTGGTGAATGACCATAGCCTCTACATGTGGCTAGTGCTACTGGGTGCCAAGGACAATGCTGCCGCTGCAATCCGCTGGGTCCAAGCAGGTGTGAAGAACGAGAAGAAGTGCACGCTGCGTGCTCTACGAACTGACCGCGGTGGAGAATTTAACTCCACCGAATTTGCAGCTTATTGTTACTGTGCAGATCACGAAGTCAAGCGTCAGCTTTCGGCGCCGTACTTTCCCTAGCAGAAGAATGGTGGAAGGCCGGAATCAGACGATCGTCGCCATGGCTCAGAGCATGCTGAAAGGAACGTCCATGCCGATGCACTTTTGGGGGAAGCGGTGACTGACGTCTCCGACGTATCGATAATTTCTTATGTTCCATGCCACATTATTGATGTTATCTACATGTTTTATGCACACTTTATGTCATATTCGTGCATTTTCTGGAACTAACCTATTAACAAGATGCCGAAGTTTCCTGTTTTCTGCTGTTTTTGGTTTCAGAAATCCTAGTAACGAAATATTCTCGGAATCGGACGAAATCAAGACCCAGGTTCCTATTTTCCCGGAACCATCCGAACACCCGAGAGCCGCCAGAGGGAAGCCTGGGGCCCCACACCAGGCGCGGCGCGGCCGAGGGGGCCGCGCCGCCCTATGGTGTGGTGGCCCCAGGCCCCTCCGAGGCTGCCCTTCCGCCTATTTAAAGCCTCCGTCGCGAAAACCCTATTACGAAGAACGAAACCCACGAAACCTTCCGAGCCGCCGCCATCGCGAAGCCAAGATCCGGGGACAGAGTCTCTGTTCCGGCACCTGCCGGAGCGGGGAAGTGCCCCGGAAGGCTTCTCCATCGACACCGCTGCCATCTCCACCGCCATCTTCATCACCCGCTGCCCATGAGGAGGAGTAGTTCTCCATCGAGGCTCGGGGCTGTACCGGTAGCTATGTGGTTCATCTCTCCTATGTACTTCAATACAATAATCTCATGAGCTGCCTTACATGATTGAGATTCATATGATGATGCTTGTAATCTAGATGTCATTGTGCTAGTCAAGTGAGTTTTACTTATGTGATCTCCGGAGACTCCTTGTCCCACGTGTGTAAAGGTGACAGTGTGTGCACCGTGTGGGTCTCTTAGGCTATATTTCACAGAATACTTACTCACTGTTATGAATGGCGTAGTGAAGTGCTTATTTATATCTCTTTATGATTGCAATGTGTTTTGTATCACAATTTATCTATGTGCTACTCTAGCAATGTTATTAAAGTAGTTTTATTCCTCCTACACGGTGTAATGGTGACAGTGTGTGCATCCGTGTTAGTACTTGGCGTATGCTATGATCATGATCTCTTGTAGATTGTGAAGTTAACTATTGCTATGATAGTATTGATGTGATCTATTCCTCCTACATAGCGTGAAGGTGACAGTGTGCATGCTGTGTTAGTACTTGGTTTAGTCGTGTTGATCTTTCTTGCACTCTAAGGTTATTTAAATATGAACATTGAATTGTGGAGCTTGTTAACTCCGGCATTGAGGGTTCGTGTAATCCTACGCAATGTGTTCATCATCCAACAAGAGTGTAGAGTATGCATTTATCTATTCTGTTATGTGATCAATGTTGAGAGTGTCCACTAGTGAAAGTCTAATCCCTAGGCCTTGTTCCTAAATACTGCTATCGCTGCTTGTTTACTGTTTTACTGTGTTACTACTGCTGCAATACCACCATCAACGCACGCCAGCAAGCACTTTTGGCGCCATTACTACTGCTCATATATATTCATACCACGTATTTCACTATCTCTTCGCCGAACTAGTGCACCTATTAGGTGTGTTGGGGACACAAGAGACTTCTTGCTTTGTGGTTGCAGGGTTGCATGAGAGGGATATCTTTGACCTCTTCCTCCTGAGATCGATAAACCTTGGGTGATCCACTTAAGGGAAACTTGCTGCTGTTCTACAAACCTCTGCTCTTGGAGGCCCAACACTGTCTACAAGAATAGAAGCTCCCGTAGACATCAAGCACTTTTGGCGCCGTTGCCGGGAGGAAAGGTAAAAGGTACTCACACTCCGGATCTCGGCTACCAAGCTATTTCGCCGTTGTAAGTACTCGAAGCTATTTCCTTTAGATCCTGCAATTGCATCTTTTTGTTTCTTGTTTACACTAGTTTGGCATAATGGACAACAATGAGCTTCTTATTCTATTTCCTGATTTAAAACATGGACTGTTTGATGTGAAAATTAAAAAACCTATGAAATCTTATTTGCATGCTGGTAGTAATATTAGTATGAACGCTTTGAACACCATTGTTGATAATGATATAGAAAGTTCTAAGCTTGGGGAAGCTGGTTTTCATGATCTTTTTAGTCCCCCAAGCATTGAGGAGAAAATTTTCTTTGATGATACTTTGCCTCCTATTTATGATGATTATAATAGTGGTATTTTGGTGCCACCTACTATGGAGAGTAAATTTTGTTGTGATTATACTATGCCTCCTACACTTGATGAGAATAATAATGATAGCTACTTTTTGAATTTGCTCCCACTACAACTAATAAAATTGATTATGCTTATGTGGAGAGTAATAATTTTATGCATGAGACTCATGATAAGAATGCTTTATGTGATAGTTATATTGTTGAGTTTGCTCATGATGCTACTGAAAGTTATTATGAGAGAGAAAAATATGGTTGTAGAAATTTTCATGTTACTAAAATGCCTCTCTATGTGCTGAAATTTTTGAAGCTACACTTGTTTTATCTTTCTATGCTTGTTACTTTGCTCTTCATGAACTTGTTTATTTACAAGATTCGTATGCATAGGAAGCATGTTAGACTTAAATTTGTTTTGAATTTGCCTCTTGATGCTCTCTTTTGCTTCAACTACTATTTCTTGCGAGTGCATCATTAAAACTGCTGAGCCCATCTTAATGGCTATAAAGAAAGAACTTCTTGGGAGATAACCCATGTGTTATTTTGCTACAGTACTTTGTTTTATATTTGTGTCTTGGAAGTTGTTTACTACTGTAGCAACCTCTCCTTATCTTAGTTTTGTGTTTTGTTGTGCCAAGTAAAGTCTTTGATAGTAAAGTGAATACTAGATTTGGATTACTGCGCAGAAACAGATTTCTTTGCTGTCACGAATCTGGGCCTAATTCTCTGTAGGTAACTCAGAAAATTATGCCAATTTACGTGAGTGATCCTCAGATATGTACGCAACTTTCATTCAATTTGGGAATTTTCATTTGAGCAAGTCTGGTTCCCTTTTAAAATTCGTCTTTACGGACTGTTCTGTTTTGACAGATTCTGCCTTTTATTTCGCATTGCTTCTTTTGCTATGTTGGATGGATTTCTTTGTTCCATTGACTTCCAGTAGCCTTGAGCAATGTCCAGAAGTGTTAAGAATGATTGTGTCACCTCTGAACATGTGAGTTTTTGATTATGCACTAACCCTCTAATGAGTTTGTTTCGAGTTTGGTGTGGAGGAAGTTTTCAAGGGTCAAGAGAGGAGGATGATATACTATGATCAAGAAGAGTGAAAGATCTAAGCTTGGGGATGCCCCGGTGGTTCACCCTGCATATTTCAAGAAGACTCAAGCGTCTAAGCTTGGGGATGCCCAAGGCATCCCCTTCTTCATCGACAACATTATCAGGTTCCTCCCCTGAAACTATATTTTTATTCGGCCACATCTTATGTACTTTACTTGGAGCGTCTGTTTGTTTTTGTTTTTGTTTTTTGTTTGAATAAATGCTTGTGTGGGAGAGAGACACGCTCCGCTGTAGCATATGGACAAGTATGTCCTTAGGCTCTACTCATAGTATTCATGGCGAAGTTTCTTCTTCGTTAAATTGTTATATGGTTGGAATTGGAAAATACTACATGTAGTAATTCTAAAATGTCTTGAATAATTTGATACTTGGCAATTGTTGTGCTCATGTTTAAGATCTTGCATCATATACTTTGCACCCATTAATGAAGAAACACTTAGAGCTTGCTAATTTGGTTTGCATATTTGGTTTCTCTAGAGTCTAGATAATATCTGGTATCGAGTTTTGAACAACAAGGAAGACGGTGTGGAGTCTTATAATGTTTACAATATGTCTTTTATGTAAGTTTTGCTGCACCGTTCATCCTTGTGTTTGTTTCAAATAACCTTGCTAGCCTAAAACCTTGTATCGAGAGGGAATACTTCTCATGCATCCCAAATACTTGAGACAACCACTATGCCATTTGTGTCCACCATACCTACCTACTACATGGTATTTCTCCGCCATTCCAAAGTAAATTGCTTGAGTGCTACCTTTAAAATTTCATCATTCACCTTTGCAATATATAGCTCATGGGACAAATAGCTTAAAAACTATTGTGGTATTGAATATGTACTTATGCACTTTATCTCTTATTAAGTTGCTTGTTGTGCGATAACCATGTTTTCTGGGGACGCCATCAACTATTCTTTGTTGAATATCATGTGAGTTGCTATGCATGTCCGTCTTGTCTCAAGTAAGAGAGATCTACCACCTTAATGGTTGGAGCATGCATATTGTTAGAGAAGAACATTGGGCCGCTAACTAAAGCCATGATTCATGGTGGAAGTTTCAGTTTTGGACATATATCCTCAATCTCATATGAGAATAATAATTGTTGCCACATGCTTATGCATTAAAGAGGAGTCCATTATCTGTTGTCCATGTTGTCCCGGTATGGATGTCTAAGTTGAGAATAATCAAAAGCGAGAAATCCAAAATGCGAGCTTTCTCCTTAGACCTTTGTACAGGCGGCATGGAGGTACCCCATTGTGACACTTGGTTGAAACATATGTATTGCAATGATCCGGTAGTCCAAGCTAATTAGGACAAGGTGCGGGCACTATTAGTATACTATGCATGAGGCTTGCAACTTGTAAGATATAATTTACATAACTCATATGCTTTATTACTACCGTTGACAAAATTGTTTCATGTTTTCAAAATAAAAGCTCTAGCACAAATATAGCAATCGATGCTTTCCTCTTTGAAGGACCATTCTTTTTACTTTTATGTTGAGTCAGTTCACCTATTTCTCTCCACCTCAAGAAGCAAACACTTGTGTGAACTGTGCATTGATTCCTACATACTTGCATATTGCACTTGTTATGTTACTCTATGTTGACAATTATCCATGAGATACACATGTTATAAGTTGAAAGCAACTGCTGAAACTTAATCTTCGTGTTGCTTCAATACCTTTACTTTGATTTATTGCTTTATGAGTTAACTCTTATGCAAGACTTATTGATGCTTGTCTTGAAGTACTATTCATGAAAAGTCTTTGCTTTATGATTCAGTTGTTTACTCATGTCATTACCATTGTTTTGATCGCTGCATTCATTACATATGTTTACAATATGATCAAGTTTATGATGGCATGTCACTCCAGAAATTATCTTTGTTATCGTTTTACCTGCTCGGGACGAGCAGAACTAAGCTTGGGGATGCTGATACGTCTCCGACGTATCGATAATTTCTTATGTTCCATGCCACATTATTGATGTTATCTACATGTTTTATGCACACTTTATGTCATATTCGTGCATTTTGGAACTAACCTATTAACAAGATGAAGTGCCAGTTCCTTTTCTGCTTTTTTGGTTTCAGAAATCCTAGTAACGAAATATTCTCGGAATCGGACAAAATCAAGACCCAGGTTCCTATTTTCCCGGAACCATCCACACCCGAGAGCCGCCGAGGGAAGCCCGGGGGCCACCCACCTGGCGCGGCCAGGGGGGCGCCGCCTATGGTGTGGTGGCCCCAGGCCCCCTCCGAGGCTGCCCTATTTAAAGCCTCCGTCGCGAAAACCCTATTACGAAGAACGAAACCCACAGAAACCTTCCCGAGCCGCCGCCATCGCGAAGCCAAGATGGGGGACAGAGAGTCTGTTCCGGCTGCCGGAGCGGGGAAGTGCCCCGGAAGGCTTCTCCATCGACACCGCTGCCATCTCCACCGCCATCTTCATCACCGCTGCTGCTCCCATGAGGAGAGAGTAGTTCTCCATCGAGGCTCGGGGCTGTAGCGGTAGCTATGTGGTTCATCTCTCTCCTATGTACTTCAATACAATAATCTCATGAGCTGCCTTACATGATTGAGATTCATATGATGATGCTTGTAATCTAGATGTCATTGTGCTAGTCAAGTGAGTTTTACTTATGTGATCTCCGGAGACTCCTTGTCCCACGTGTGTAAAGGTGACAGTGTGTGCACCGTGTGGGTCTCTTAGGCTATATTTCACAGAATACTTACTCACTGTTATGAATGGCGTAGTGAAGTGCTTATTTATATCTCTTTATGATTGCAATGTGTTTTGTATCACAATTTATCTATGTGCTACTCTAGCAATGTTATTAAAGTAGTTTTATTCCTCCTACACGGTGTAATGGTGACAGTGTGTGCATCCGTGTTAGTACTTGGCGTATGCTATGATCATGATCTCTTGTAGATTGTGAAGTTAACTATTGCTATGATAGTATTGATGTGATCTATTCCTCCTACATAGCGTGAAGGTGACAGTGTGCATGCTGTGTTAGTACTTGGTTTAGTCGTGTTGATCTTTCTTGCACTGTAAGGTTATTTAAATATGAACATTGAATTGTGGATCTTGTTAACTCCGGCATTGAGGGTTCGTGTAATCCTACGCAATGTGTTCATCATCCAACAAGAGTGTAGAGTATGCATTTATCTATTCTGTTATGTGATCAATGTTGAGAGTGTCCACTAGTGAAAGTCTAATCCCTAGGCCTTGTTCCTAAATACTGCTATCGCTGCTTGTTTACTTTTTACTGTTACTACTGCTGCAATACTACCACCATCAACCACGCCAGCATTTTTCTGGCGCCATTACTACTGCTCATATATATTCATACCACCTGTATTTCACTATCTCTTCGCCGAACTAGTGCACCTATTAGGTGTGTTGGGGACACAAGAGACTTCTTGCTTTGTGGTTGCAGGGTTGCATGAGAGGGATATCTTTGACCTCTTCCTCCCTGAGATCGATAAACCTTGGGTGATCCACTTAAGGGAAACTTGCTGCTGTTCTACAAACCTCTGCTCTTGGAGGCCCAACACTGTCTACAAGAATAGAAGCTCCCGTAGACATCAGTGACCACAGCCGTCTTCCTGCTAAATCGCTTGCCTACGAGTGCTATGGATGGCGTCACACCATACGAGGCGTGGAGCGGGACGAAGCCACCGGTGCACTACCTGCGCGTGTTCGGCTGCGTCGCGCATGTCAAGGTCGTCAGGCCTCATCCGCGCAAGCTCGATGTCATTTTTCGATAATGGGCGCTTTATTACTTGATCAAGAAATTACACTCGGCCTCTTCATAACCAGGATTCACACAGCTGTTCTAGAGTCGTAAAAATTTCAAAGTAAAAATAATTAAGGAGAAATACATATCAATCATGAGCAATTGTAGAAAGCCTAAGATGATATTGGTGGTCCAATTCGTAGATTATGCTGCAACTCATGTAGGGAAAAAGTATCTCTCACCGTATCCTCCAACCGTGTGCAGACCTCCGTAAAGAGGTCGATGAAATGAGTGTGCCAATGGAATTCATTAGGTACGAGGACGATGGCAAGACATACAAGGTCTACGACCCAGTGGCGATGCGTCTATATAAAGGGGGACCCGAGGCGATGCTCAGGGGCAAAACGAGCATGGGTGACGCGCCCTCTTTCGGCCCTCATGGCCTCTCTCGCTTGCTTCTTTGGCCCACGATCCTTCTCTCGGTGAAAAACTGATCAGGTATTTTTATTTCAATTTTTAGGTATCCAGAAGGTTCCTGAACAGGAAAATACGAAAAAAATATGCTTTCTAGCTCCCAGAAATTAAATACCAATGAAAGGGACTTTGTAGGAAAGTCCTGAAAATCAACTAAAAATACATAAATAATGATGTATCATGGCAAATATCAATAAAAACTAATCATATAAGTAATAATATTGATGATATAAAATGCACGTATCAGTCACTTCAAGAAATTCTCGTTCAACCTTCCTCACTCCATTGATGATGATGAATGTCTAGCGTGGCGGCACTCCGTTCATGGCGCATCAGTATTGGCATCTAGGTACATACTCGCTGCAGGCTGGTATCGTGCTCCACATAATTTTTTGCTCTAGGCAGGGCTGGTCCATTGATTTTAGGGGCCCTACGGTGATACATTACATGGGGTCCTTGATCATAGTGGTGGAGCTTTCCTAGGGCAGGGGGCCATGGCCCCCCACTTTTGGGAAAATATTAAAGATATCTCTAATATTTATTCTAATTTTTTAACTACTAGCACAGTGGCCCTCACATTTAGAACCGACTTTCATGTGTCAAACACATTTTGAAGTTCCATGATGCACACCTCTTTTTGTTCAACAACGGGAAGTCAGAGATCCTTATCACGTAGATGAATGCTTGGGAGATGAGGTGCTTTTATTTATCTACGCTTTAGGCGCTCTTGAGGTATTGGTGTGTACTCTACGTGTTCATTTGAATGTTGTCTTTGAGAGTTAAATGTATGCCCGTAATCTTGCTCATGGATGTGCAGAACAAAGCATGTGGTCTGAATTGGTGTGCTAGCTAAGCGAGCTTGAAGTATTTTTAGTTGGGCATGGAGCATTGATGAACAAAAGGTAATAAAGCTTAAGTGACACAATGACTAGCTATATTCTTTATTACGTGCTATTAGCGCATTGGCATTTCCTTTTCACTTTTATATGTCTGAAGATTGGGGTCATGTCTCTATTCTTTTGTCCTTGTGCTTTGTGGAAAGAAAGTGCCTTCTATGATACTTGGCCAAACTTTAAGTTTTTTTCCTGGCATAGTCATCACATACAAACCCTTAATTGGCGAATACAGTTAAATATGAAGTCGATACATTGCTCTGATGATATTCTTTGTATTTTTCAGTAGTGCAATTCTGGACTATTCACCTTTACAAATTCGCAGGATGTTCTCCCATCCTAATGTTAGCGAGTACTTTTTCTTTTGAGTCAGCTACCTAGAAACTAAAAGCACTGTCCTCCTCGACGGTCCAACATCCCGCACAACATGCCGGTGTTGCCAGTGCGCTACTCAATGGCGGTTGCTTGATTGGCCTTTGCAAAGTACACACTCCTTCCCAATTTAGGATGCATATTAGGTTTGGTGAAAGTCAAACTTTATGAAGTTGGTCCAACTATATATAAAAATATATTAACTTTTATTATACCAAATGTATATAATATAAAATATATATTTCATGATGATTCTAATAGCATTGAGATAATGTTGTAGATGTTGCTACAATTTTTTGTATACTTAATCAAAGTTTACAAAGTTTGATTTTGACCAAAAATAATATGCATCCTAATTTGGGAGAGGGAGTATGGACCATTGTTTCACTAGAAATTTTATGAGATGACATGTGTCCATTGCAAATGCTCTGCTTCATTGCTTTGGCCAGTGATGCTCATCTTTTAGATGCTTTCGTCCAAGTACCAAAATCTCCGTCCGTTTATGATGATCCAATTTGTAAATGCTATTGCCGTCATGTATAGTCTTGGATTTCCATTAGAATGGAAACATTTGGACAATTATGTGGTTAATATTTTTTATTAATTATTACTTGATGCATGAATGGAAAGGACAATTGTAGGATTAGTATTTTTAATAGCTATTACTCGTTCCTTGAAAGATATAGCAAAACGCACGCACACTTTAATTGTTTCCATGTAATTTCATGCTCTGTAAAACCAGTAATTTCACGATACATGAGCATGTCAAGGACGAACGTAGCCAGGGCGGTGCACGGTGGCTCCCATTTTCGCCTCCGCCGTGTTGCATTGACCTGTTTAGGTGTTGGCTTTGGTCACTCAGGCGATTTGGTCGTTGACTCGTGTGGAGCACGGCTTCGGGGCCGGCTTGTCGCGTTTTGAAGTAGTTCTTGCATGTGGTCTGTACCCCTGTGTATAGCAGCTTGGTCTGCATTATTTACTTTTAGCAGTTCCAATTCACTTCCCAGTTCCCGGATGATATTCCCAAAACGTTTCTTACTCCATGTCTGTAGCATACTCATAACCTGGTCAAGCCCCTCATCACATTGGCCAAGTCATGTTTCTGCCCCGCTTCCTTCCATGCCGCTGCAAATCGTTCAGTAAGGTCTGACTCATACTGTCGTCTTCGTTGTTGAGTTGGTACTCTGACCTCTTGCTCCAGCTGGACAAGGATTGGGCAGTGGTCTGATACCGGCGATGTCAGGTGTTGCACCCTTGTGTTTGAGAATCGATCCTTCCACTCAAGGCATGCCAGTGCTTGGTCGAGGCGCATACGGACATTCACTCTCCCCGTCCTTCTATTGTCATATGTATACAGCACACCTGAAAAACCGAGGTCCGTTAGATCACAGATCGTGGGTTGTTAGAAAGATGCTCCTCTTGCCAAAGTGCTTCATTAAAGTCGCCCACTACAAGCATGGGGAGGTTAGAAGTAGATTTTAGGTTTCTAATTTTATCCCACTTACGGTGGCGATTCTCCACCCTTGGCTCACCATAAACACAAGTAAGACCCCATTGAAGGACGCTCAGTGACTCACGCACATACACATCAATATATCTTCCATTAACTTCTTGAACCTCTACAATTATTTGATCATGCCAAAATAAGGCTAAACCACCACTCAAGCCATCACTACTAAAACCAGTAAAGCCTCCTAAACCTAACCTATGATGCAAGCGACGCATCTTATTATTACTTTGCCTAGTTTCAAATAAAAAAAGTAAACGTTGACTCCAGACTTCGGAAATAGTGGCAAGTTCACGCACTATCGGGTTATTCCCAGCTCCCGACAGTTGAAGGATATGCAATTCATTGCCCCTGACGAGACCCATACCGGTTGGCGTATGCTCGGTTCCCGCCATTTTCTTGGAGCAGTAGGCCGCTACTTGCAAAGTCACCCCAGCACAGTTGTGCTTCTTGGATCAACACTCCATTGCCAAAGTTCATCTAGCTTGATGCCTGGTCCTTTCTGCCTGAGACGTGGTGCTCTCCTGCCCTGCCTCACCCGTGTTGTTGCATTTTGCAGAAGTGCAACCGGCCCTTTTGTTCTGTTCATTGCTCCGCTTCTTTCTTTTCAACTCTTCTAACCTGAACCAAGTAACCTCGATCTCTTCCAAGTTCAGTTGATACCACCCCCACGCTGAAGCATGTATCTTTCGGTTTGAGCAGAGAAGAGATGTGAGGAAGAAGCCAATACCCTAGCCGACACAAGTGCAATAGGCTGGTCGCCGGTTGCTGGCCAGTGAGATACCGGCAGAGGTGGCGCCAGCAACACTGCCTCTGCCGTCTGCAAGTGCATACCAGCCCCGCACTGTCCCTCTTGGCCGTCAAGATTGCGCACCAAGCAAAGTGCCGCACCGTGTAGCTGCAAGCTAGCGCAGCTGGAGGAATCCTGACCGAGCAGAACTCCGCCTTCGGATACCTGCGCCTAGCTTCCTGCCAAATAATCTATTGTCGTCCCGTTCTCTGGTGAATCTGACGATTCCAAGCCAGCGTCTTGTCCATGTTCTAGGGAGCATAAAAATGATTGGAATGCCTAGTATCTCACACTAGCTGAAGAAAGTTTCAGTTAACATGGTTTGGGCACTGAAGTAAGCTCACCTTAGCTGAACTATTGTTGTCCCCACTAACATTTAATCTTGTTTCATAAGCTAGTCAAGTAGTCCTTGAACTGCAGATTACTGCACTGCATCAATCTGAAAGCTAGTCAAGAAGTCCTTGAACTGCGGATAATCATAACTTGCACTGCATCAATCTGAATTTCACTCAGGAACATCATATCAGTTAGTCAGTTAACTTTGAAAAACCTTCATACTCTCTTTATGTGCAACTCTGAAATCATGCCTTTATGCATCCAATTAGAGGTTCCTCCAATATTAACGTTATGGCACGACTTAGACTGAAATTGCAATGTGGTTCACTCTGAATTAATAATAATCAGTTATTTTAGTTGTACCATCATAGTTAATCATTACATATGCATTATTGTTATTTGAAGCTATCCGAAATGATGAACTTAGATTTATTATATATCTTTTTCGACAACGAGGCAAGCATCACTTTGTTGAACTAATACTTGTCTCCATTCATGTCATAATTTTCATGTCCTTATGTTTAAATTGGGTTATCTTGTATGTTGCTTTAGTGGAATTGTTTCCTTCTTGTAATTTTAATTTGTGTCGGGTTAGAAACATGTGTAGGAATTTTTTGTTGTTCATAATCAGTGTTTTGTGACATTAATTTTGACTAATCAACTATGAAACTGAATAAGTGAGATTTGAGCGCCGGGTTCGATATCAGCAGATAGATTGTCTGGTACGATGGTTAACCCAATTCTGACCAAACTAAATTGTATTTTTGTGGGTAACATAGACCTTGTTCTTCAAAACAAACTTTTGGTTGATATGTCATGTTTGGTGCTCTTATATATGGATTAAAGGGTAACATGTTTCTTATGGTGGACTTGGTGTGGTTCCTTACTCAGGTGAAATGTGGTTTTGTTCGCCATGCATGGTGTTACTTGATTTCCATGCCATATTTACTTATGTGTTATAAAAGTTCTTCTTCATGTCCATGATGTTATTAACAATCATATTAGTGCACAAGTCCTATGAGTACGAAAGTACTCATTGGAAATCTGAATCCCAACATTTTGCAGGTGAGCCTAGTGTATGTGTGTCCTCCATTTCCGGTTACTTTTGTGATGCCTAGTTTCACCCGGTTAATTTTGTTTACGATTCGGGTTGTGGTTCATTAAGATGGTAGGGTTGACATCTTGGACTATCTTCGTTTATGTTGTTGTATTTTGTGGACAGCCTTCGAGCCGCTTGTGTGGATTTAACTAGGTTTTCTCTTGTAAATGACTTGGAATATGTATTAGTAAACCTTCTTTAGATTTTATATTATGATATAAAATTTGTTTAATAATATGTCATGCATGGGTGTATGTATGTTATGAAGTGCTTGGTGTGTGTTCCGTGATGACTTATCTACACACCTACACTTGAAGGATACTCCCTTGAACGAAAGGGTTTTCGAGTTTCTTTCCATTCTTTGGGTGATGTGACTCATGGAATTGATCTCAACTCGTATACAAGAGTGACATCATGGTTCAGTTTTTCCCTTTGGTAATTGAATAAGTTTTGGAACGTCTGAACAACCAAACCCAACACTAGATCATTAGGAAATACATGGGATGAAGCATATGATTTTGGTACCAATTAGAAAGTACACATATGTTCAATGGCTAACTATTGATCCACAAGAACATATGGGCATAAGTACAAAAAGTTCAGCACCTCCATCTGAGTGAGAGTAGGGTGTGCTTGAGGAAAAAAATACTTGTTGACATCTCATACAATCTAGAACCTTTTTCTTTTGTTGCACTTAACACGGACACATATAACCTAACACACACAATAATGACCCATATATAACTAATGATAATTTGGATAAAGGACATATAAAATCATCATAAGACGTTAAAAACGAGATTGAATCTTTTTTAGATTAACATGGTTTTTTTCTACAATTAAAACCAAGGTGAAATCCAATGTAATAAAGCGTTTAATTAAACATCCCAAACTAAACAAGAAAATTCTTCAACTTAGCTTAAGAATTGTACTTCTAATAATAATATTGGAATTATAGCACATATATATTTCTTAATAATGGAAATATATATAAAAATATGATTTCATTGTTAACTTGACATTTATATGTTTCTTAATATATATAAGAATGTTAATTCATTGTTGAATTTGCTTTCTACGTGAAATAATATTGTAACTTAGTATATATAAATATGTATAAAAAATATGTATTTATTTCCATGATGAGTTATCATGAACTAAAAGAGTTCAGTATAAATGGGCGAAAAAGGTTGATTATAAACCGTTTGGGGTGTACAAATTGAATGGTAAAACTATTAAAATCTGCATGATTAAACTAGAAGAATTACAATCCGAATAAATATTCCTAATTAGCCATCTATGAGAGCTCCATGTCTCATTTTGTCTCATTTGATAGAACACACAACTCTCTAGGAGCACAGTCACTGCATTTACCCTAACTCAGAAAAGTCATATGTTCCGCTCAGTCCGACGTTGTCACCTAAATATTCAGAAACGGTGCACCATATAATTTAGGTCGAATCCGGTGTTTCAAAATAGATAAAAATAATTATTTTCAACAATATTGTGCCTACTCTGGGAATCTAAATTGGAGTAAAAAACATCGGATGGTTGATATTTTTTGGGCAAAATTATGATCCAGAGTAGTAACGATTTAATATTTTTTTTGGCAAGATTACTATTTATTTCAACATGATTAAGTGTAGTACATTATACCACTAGTCTTATGGTCAATTATAAGAATGTTCACTAGTAACATATGGGTCTTCAATGACGGTTTGATACTGATGTTTGAGAAATCGGTCAGCGATTGTCTTTTTCTATGACGATACGGCGTTTTCGCGTCACAGATGGCGTTTTTGGCCGCTCGGCCCGAAAAATTAGTGACAGGCACGATCTAAACGTCAACGATTGAGCAGAAATGAGCGTCGCGGGTGGTGGGCGGCCCGAACTGCGGAGTCGGCGGGCGTCACAACAACTGGGCTTCGGGCGGTGGACACACTGCACGCTTCGTTCACGTACTTTTCTGCGCCGAACAACAGTCCAAGGCCTGCAGCAGGACCCATATTTGTATGGGGAGACAACCACTGTCTGCACACATGTACCTGGCCTGCAGCACTTGGGCCCGCATGTCAGGTACCGACATGACCCACCTGCGTGGGGCCACCCATTCCGATAGCCTCCAGGCATGCGAAGTGGACCAGACCTGTCAGTACCACCAACATGGGCTCCACATGTCAGTTGCCATGCCAAAAAAATTGCGCACGTGCGAGCACAAGTGTCTGCCTGCCGTCAATTCTGGACGGATGGCCTCGCAGGTCAGAGCTTGCTGGGCCCATAATACGTCGGGCCTACGTGGGTCCCAGGTTCCATTCCCGTCGAACCCACATGGAGATGTGGCGTGGCCCCGCATGTCAGAGCTTTAGTGGGCTCGCATGTCAGAGCTTTGGTGGGCCTACGTACTTTGTCGGTCCTACATAGGTCCCATGTGACATTCCCATCGGGCCCACATGGAGATGTGTCAATTATGGATGTGTGGCCCCACATGCCAGAGCTGGGTGGGCCAGCATGGAAGAGATTGGTGGGTCCGAATGTCAGAGCTTGGTGGGCCTACCAGGCCAGCGTGTGTCCTATGTTGCATTCCCGTCGGGCCCACATGTAAACGTGGGACCTACTGCATTCACTAGGTGTCCCACCTGTCAGTTACGCATCCAAGTGTCTTTGGGCCAGATTGGCTGACTAAAGGCCCAAGGCCTATTTATTCAGCTTGAACAAAGACACGCAGAGGAGCCCAGCTTATATCGTCTGTTGGACCGACTGGCCAGTTACGCTCCGAGGTGCTCTTACCTATATTCGGGTGAATAAATGAAGAAAGACAAGCAGTGGAGCCAACTTATATAGTCTGTTGCTCCGATGGGCCAGTTTTTTTTTTTGAGAAGTTAGCTCCAATTATATGTTCTACGGCAAATGAAGGTGGACCTATATATGGGGCCTCTGCCTTCTTGGGCCTAATATCCGAACAAACTGAACTTTCTGATAAATGATATACAACGATTCTCAGTACAAAAAAACTCCATAACGAGTATCCAAGTTTATAATCCAACTAGTAACGCATATACAAAAAAGTACGGAGTACTCCGTCGTACAGAATCAGTCTCCGAAAAGCTTCTATGTAATTGTGAACACAGGGAGTACTCCCTGCGTCCCGGTGGATTGGGCTCACCTCCAAAATCTATTTGTCCCAGTTTAACCATGGATTAAGGCTCAATTACTATTCTCAGTTTAACCTTCTATCCCCTTCTTTGGCTAGTCAATGTGCATGCGTGTATGCACTGGATGTCCTCCATCGGTTCCCTTTCTCAAATCAACAATAGCTGCTCTAATGAATGTGGAGTATTAGGGTCGTGATTGGATGAAATATCTTGTGTGAAAAAGTTTAAGCGCCCAATCCCCTGCTGCCTGTCCCGATGAAACTGCTATCCCAATCCACCGGGACGGAGGGAGTAAGTAACTTTAAAATCGCTATTAAATATGGGTGTGGCTATTTCTCAGTCGAGAACTAACTTCGTTCTGTCATCAAATTTTAGTTGCAATTAATATTTCAACTGATAACTATGACGAATCACCTAACAAATCAAACAGTGTAGGACTTTTTTTTTGCTGATTGTTTGTTCACAAGCAGCTAACCGAACCTGCCGCTCGGTAAACAGTGTAGGACTCGACTGAGCACAAACTTAATTCTCAGCTAGCGGAGAACTAGCAAATATTAACTAGATTCATACGAGTGGCAGACCACTTATAGAATTTTATAATTACATGAGTCCTTCCTGGTAAAAGTACGACAAAGGGAACATCAGGTAAGATTAACGAGCTGATCGACAACCTCCACCAAACATTTCTGGGCGCGCAGGTCATTGATCTTCTTCCTCAGATCGTCGTTAGAGTTCCTGAAGCGAGTTAGCTTATCCTTTAAATCCAAAAGCGTGTTGCGCATCTCAGAGCGCTTCATGTAGGCATCCACAAGCTCGCTTTCCGCCAACATGGCGTCATCCATAGCCTAATTGAGCTTCCCATTTAGAGTTAGATTCTCTTCGTGGAGGCGTTTGCAGTCAAGGAGTAGCTCGTGCCTCTTGGCAACCGCATCCTCGAATCAAGCATTGCCCAGCTCCAAGCACACCAAGGTTTCCTTCTGGAGTTTCTGCCACTGGGCGATCTCCCCACACAACCTGTTGCATTCCCCTTCAAGATCTGCCACAATATCCTCTAGTAGCTGCATAAACACCAAAAATACTGAGCGACGGGCTAAATAATTACACAAAAAGTTAAGAACATCCTGCGGCAATACTGGGTTACTGACATCGTTCCTTCTAAGGCTGTGGGAGATATCTTTCAATTGCCTTAGATCACCCGCCACCATCTCTCCGGCAAGTCCTGGTGCGGGGGATGCCTTGCCCGTGCCGCTGAACCATCAGAACATATGGGGGGAATCAGGATCTGATCAAGAAAGGAGGATGAAAATGAATGCAGCAAGGTATTTTAGCTAAACTTACCCTGACATCTCGCTACCGCAGCGGGCACGATCCAACACGGACGAAGACCAGCCCTCGATGTGCGGAAGGCTATCACCCAACGCGGACGAAATACGAGCTAGTAGGAGAACAGAGGAAGAAAATGAGCTCTACCAGAGCTCTCTGCGGATGGGAGGTGGAAGATGAGAGTGGGGACTGGTGTGGTTAAAGGTTCGTCTACTCTTTTCTACTCCCAAGAAGTAGATCTTGGCCATCCATTTCCGACTAACGGATGGGAGTGAATAACTTATATGTGAAAAGTTCGGCCCACTAACGCACGGCGCAGAATACGAGGAAGGAGTATTAAATTATCAGGGGCGAACCTTCTGATGTACTAGTCGATTTTTTCAGCTTTGCCAAAAGTTGCATGTGCCACGTTAATATAGTGAACTGACAATAACATATAGCTAGACCCTTCTCACTCTTATCCCCTCGAGCGCGGAAGAGTCGTTCGATTTGGTAGCCGGCCGTGCACGCCAATAAAGTAATAAGAAAACATCTCTAGCAGGTTGTGTAGACTACCAGTTCTATAAACACAAGTGTGCGAATTTAGACAGTATGCATATTTTTCAAGATTTCTATATGTTGGGGATGTTGATATGTATAAGTGGATTGCCTAGCCATTTCCATCAGTTCAGACTTTTGGTTGCGTTGGCTAGTGCAAGATGCTTGACAAGGTATCAGAGCCCTGGCTTTCGAAATATTTGCCCACCCCTATGTCCGCCGCGTCCGTTCATGGTCGCCGCTTCAACCCTTTGAGGACCGAGACCTATTTATGGAGGTGTCTACACGGTTGGAGAATACGGCCAAAGAGTTTATTTCCCAACATGGGTAGCTGCATAGCCGTAGGATAGAGGCCAGTGTAGCCCTGGACTAGTTGGCTTTTCTCCTTTTGTTTCTTTGTACTCATTTTGGTTGAATATTGGATTCTTAAACCGCTGTTGCATCTTAGCTATGCAGAGGCTAGGTATAATGCTTGATTCTTCGAGTAATAAAGCGCCCTTTATCGGAAAAAAATGTCCGCCGTGTATACGATCATTCATACGTGTGCGATTCTTCTTTCCATGTGTTAACCTTCTCTTCTCTTCTCCCCACTCACACGTGAGGCTGGTTGCATTGGACTATCCCTCCCCTATAATTTGCTGGAAAAAGTCCATAACAAACATTGAACGTGTAACCAAAAGCTAAATCGGACCAAGATTTAATCCCAAAAATGAAAAAAAAAGATGAACCACAAGCAATAGCTCCAATCAGGTCTGTGAAACATCAACAAGTCCAACTTGGAACCACTAGCAGATCTGCATAAACAAGCAACTAGGGAACTAATATCACAGAGGTTAATAGTGCATCGAACCCAAATTTCATAGGAACCCAAAATGTGGTCATGGGAAAATCTTGTATGCATCCAGATCGAGACCGGAAGGTAGTTCGATTAACACCTACTAAAAGCAGAAGTAGTGGCAACTGATCGCTTGGTTAAACTGCTACAGGTATGAAATCCTTCACCGTCAACCGACGGGAGAAAGAAGAGGCTGCAGCTACCACCCTGGCAAGACCAACCTTATCCATCACAGATCCGCTAGCTCGCCAAGCTTTAGTTCTTCAATAACCACAGCAAGGCGATCGTTGTTGACCGAGAGGACTCCTATTTCAAGGAGAGACAATAGTTGGTCATTTATCTTCTCCAACATGTGAAAGGCATTGTGGCAACTCGCGCAGGTCTTCAGACAGGAGGAAGTGGTTTCCATGGCTACCAGGATATGCTCGCGTAAATTAGAGTTCTCGCTGCGCCACAGGCAAATCTGCTCATACCATGCCTTTATCGCCTGCTTCATGAGTGAGCAAAACCAAGCGACTGGTTTGTCCAACTGTTGAGAAATGTACATATCAAAGTCCAATCGAGAATAGACCAGTTCCGACAAAGAAAAAGGTACTACTACTACTTCTACAACGGACAAAGCAACCTAAAAGGTAGACTAATACTAATATAAAACAAATGTTTAGTTTAATATGTACTCCCTCCGTCCTCAAAAAAGTGGACGTTTATCCTCAAACTTTGTCCAAAAAGCTAGCCGTTTGCCCCTAAGCCGAATAGCATCCAAACATTAAATTATTAAATCTCTAATAAAACTTACTTAGCAGCCAGCCTAATACGAGTAGTCAATCTATTGTGTGAGTGGGATTTATGATGACTGCAAGATGACATGGCAAGGCTCTATAGCCAGCAGCCGGCTATGTTATTAATCTTGATCTTACTTTCCTTGATTACCGATAAAAAGAAAGGTAACGAGTCCTAGTAACTTCATTGTCCTTGAACTGATCTTCTCCAAAGTTCTTGAGCAGCTCCTCCATATCATCTTTTTCCTTGAGCTTGATCTCAACTTCTCCCCCGAGCTTGAACGCCTCCGTAATCCCATTATCTCCGGCGGCTTGACAATCTTCTTCTTCTGTTTAAAACTTGAGCCAATCTCCTGCGAGAGGAGACATTTCACTCTTAATCCAAGCATACAATAAGTTTAAAGGAGGGCAGGAGAGCCGAAATTACCTTGGTCTCTTGCTCCCTGACCCTCGTGGGCGGCGGGGGAGCTGGTAACACGAGCTCCGTCTGGTTCTGGGTGAAGGATGGAAACACCTGGGAAATGCAACAACGAGATCTTAACTCCTACCGTTCAATATGCAAAAGGAGGGCAAGCGAGCCGATGTTACCTTGGTCTCTGGCTCCCTAACACTCTTGGGCGGCTGGGTAGGTGCTAAGACGAGCTCCCTCTGGTTCTCCATCATGAGGGACTCGAGTGTGAAGACATGTGGAAGGTAAGAGCTGGTCTTAACTCCTCTTACGATGCGATAGTCAAAAGGAGGGCAGGCTAGCCGAAGTTATGTTGCTCTCCGGCTCCCTGACAATCTTGGGCAGCTGCGTAGCTGCTAACTCGAGCTCCCTCTGGCTCTGGAGCTAGGTGAAGAAGCCGGTGAAGGATGGAGACACCTGCGAAAGGTGACAGCTAGATCTTGACTAATTCTATTGAATATGCAAAAGGAGAGCACGCGCACGGAAGTTACCTTCGTCTCCGGCTCCGTGACACAATTGGTCACCTGGGGGGTGGTAACATGATATCCCTTATCTGGCTCGGGGTGATGACTGTGTTGTATGGGAGCGGGAGCACCTGCGGAAGGTATAACACATTGATTCTTAAGTCCGAGCATTGCCGAAAAAAATGAAGGAAAAGAGTCGAATTAACCTTGGCCTGCTTTCCCTTTAACGGCAGGGTAGGCTGCAACGCATCTTCTCCTCCGAGCTCTACCTTGCTCTTGTTGCTAGACACGGTGGGAAGCAGATGCGCAAAGGGAGAGTGGGAACATATTCTTGCTCTTGACCCCACATATCTATACAACCGAACGCGTGCGGAATGGTTTCGTTCCATTCCACTTGGTTCTGGAACCGAACGCCACTTTTTGGATGTGATGATACACGGAGTAGAATTTCACAGTACTGCAAAAAATATTCATTAAAATAGCCTTTCTTTGAAAGTGGTTTGTGCAAACCCAAGTAAATTGAGTAGTTTGTCAACGAAGAGACCAATATATATTGGGTGATATTTGCAATATCTTAAGGAGGCAAGGCATGCCGGCTCGCTAAAGACATTTTCTCTTTTTGTGAACACGGAAGGGTCTAGAAGTACACGGTTGCTGCATCCATTAAAACAGTGGGCATAATACAAAAAAGGACCTCAAAGAAAAAGTAGGTTACAGCCAGGTCCTGACTATTTGCGAGAAAGACCCTAGAAAGAAAAAGGGAAAGCGATCAGGCCTTCCTTCTCAAGTGCACATCTGAGAGCTGGCATTAGCTTCAGCTTCAAATCTGGCCTTTCATGCGGTGTCACCGAAAGTAGCGAGTTTTCTGTCGCTAATGAACTCAGCCAAAGAAGTGGCATCAACCCTTGACCAAGTCAATGACATCGATTCAGCTAAAGAGCTTAGGGATAGGATTATAGTACTCCAAGAGGGAACCAATTTTATCCAAAAGTCTCTTTATGAGTCAACTAAGACAGGCATATGGAAGACTTAGCTCTGGTGTTCACAACACACATAAATCCAGGCAAAAAAATTGTGGTGCGTGTTACACTCCAGGACATAGAATTTCACCAGACTACAAAAAAATATTCACCAATGTAAGATAAAAAATACATGTGAAGGAAACCAAGATTTTGCAAAAAATAGAAAATTTACATTTTGCTGGATCATCAACAAGTTGTGGCGTTAGCTTCAGCTTCCTGGCCTTTCGTGTGGTGTCACCGAAATATGATACCCCTATTACATGTAAATAAAAAATAGACAAAATAAATTAATCTAGTTCGAAACTTTGCCCGGTTAGCCAATTTTTAGATTCTTAAAATTCCAAATAAAAATACGAAAGCAGGAAGATTTTAGTTTTTGCTATAAATTATGGATTTTATATTTTTTAAATTTTTCAAAAAAATAAAATTAATAATTGCATCCAGCATAAAGATTACTATTACTTTTACCCAATTTTTAGATTTTCAAATTTTTAGGTTTTAGGTTTGGCAAAAAAAATATTTAAAAAAAAAATAATAAAAATGAAAAAGTTAATGTTTATTTATTTATTCATGATTATTATTACATCATTATTTTTGTTTATGAAAAAAATTATTTGAAATTCAAACAATAAAAAAATGTGACATCGACCAACATGTTAATAGGATTGATATGATACTAGTATCACATACATGTGCGCGTAGCACTTGGATGCGGGACGGAATGGAACTTGGAAGTTAAGCGTGCTAGAGGTGGAGTAGTGGGAGGATGGGTGACCGAGCGGGAAGTTTGACCACGAGTAAGTAATTTGACTAGAGATAAGTGTAGTTAGAGATAGAGACTAAGCTATGCAAATAACTGAAATAATAGAAATTCTGAAAAAAATAGAAAAAAACGGAGTGAAAAAATTAGAAACCCAAATGAATTAAAAAAATTAACGAAATAGCCTTTAGTCGCGGTTGGCGGAGAACCGCGAAGGTCCTCCGCCCGACGGTGCTTTGGCGCCCACGTGGACGGCCTTTAGTCGCGGTTCGTAAGCAACCGCGACTAAAGGGGGGGGGGCTTTAGTCGCGCTTAGTTGGTCGCGGTTGCGCAACCGCGACTAATGGCAGTTGCGAACCGCGACCAATGGCCCTTTTTCACCAGTGAGCCAAGCAAACCCCTATAGTTCAGGAGATTATTTAGATGTTTGTTTTGTAAAAACTATGACCAACTCAGGAATGATTCACTATATTATCTAAGCACTTTACAGATAAAATATTTGTCATACTTGGCTGTTCGCAAACTGGTGTCAGATTATTTATTTTTTTATTTTTTTATTGATATCTATGCAATGATGTCCTATCACGTGCATTGTGCAATATACAATAAGAATGTTCATGGTATAAAAAATTAACTCAAATTTTGTGGGCCACTTAACTTTTTATTGTTATCCAAGACCACCAATTTACTCGTGAAGAACAACTTTGAAAACATATAGTTAAAAACAAAAACAAAAATATAAACCATGCGACATCAATGATTCAATGCCATTAGATGTCATAATTAGACAAACTAAACATACAAACATACATCCGAGGTTATTTATAATAGATAATGATCTGGTGGATCTTGATATTATATATTGAAGAGCAGCCCTTCTGGCCTCTGCACCCTAAGGTGTACCCGGCCATTATTATTACAAAGTGCAAACAAAAAAGATAAACATGAAAATAAAATGTAGTATATAGCATATCACACATGATTGCTACAGGCAACACAGTTGTGAGATTATTACAATATTTAATAGTCCACCAAATCTAGTACATCCTTGCTCAAACTTAGTTAAACAAGGAATCCTACACCAACAGCAGATTTTCCGGTAGGTCCACAAATGCCAGCATAGAGTGATGTTCCAGTCTCTATGTCATGTGCCTTAGCAATGGCTCCGGATTTCTCCAGTTTCTGCTCAACTTGTGCCCAATTGATGTTGCTAAATTTACCTTTATGGCCACATTCCACAAATACCTGCCCCATTTATAATAAAACATAAAAAAGTTTATTATTAATTATAAATTTTTTAAATTATTAATCAAATTAGGAAAATAAATCACTGCCAATTTTTTTATTCAGGGTACATTTTATTTCCGCATCTGTTATGATGAGCTTATTTTGCCATGTTTTTTTACGTTTGCTATTATCATCCCATCTCTTTATATTTTCCTTTTAGTATTTGTTTATTTTTTGAAGAAGTTGAGTTTTTAGTAAAAGAGTGTGTATAATTGTGTGCTTACCCTCCCTCCAGCAGAATTTGTGGTGTCGGAAAAGGCAAGGAGCCATCCACATTCTTCACCAGCTTTGTTTTTGCCGGAATACACCACAGCAGCCTTGACACCTTTGACGAACGTGCCTGACATGGCCAAACAATCCAAACTGCAAAGAGGGTTGGGGAAGTTTCTGACAACCTGTCCTGCAAATATCTTGCTAGCAATTATACTCAGGGGCCCCGTTGTTTGATTCTTCAAAGCACCTGCTAGTAGTTCCTGAGAGTTCAAGGAGTGCTCAGCTTGCTTGGTGAGCTCATCTAAACTTGCTTTCTCCTCCAAACTGAGTTCCACATCCTTCTTCTCACATTGGATTGATGCCATTTTTCTGCGTCAATCCCTAAATGTTACATATTAAGTCAAGCCAGTACAGATGATTTTAAGATCCTAGATGGTTTTTGGATTACAATTTTTTAAAAGATTAACTGAGATAAAGTAATCCTATATGGAGATTAATCTCGATTTTTGGGCTTCTCCTTTCCTAGTGTTCACATACCATGCATTCATACATATATGTACGTCAGTTATCCTATAGCTACGGACTACTGGGTTACGGGAAACTCTACGGACATACATGTGATCAATTGGTTGGCTTGCTAAATATTCGTGCCACGTTTCTGTTTTCTTCCTGTCTGTTGTGAGTCCGTAAGTAATTTTTGTAGAACCTGTCCGTACGTGTGGCATTACTATATGTACCACTAGTGGAGAAGAGGCCTTTGGTCCCAAGCAAATGTCCCACTGCTGAACCAAACCGGGTCCAATGCCCCCATTGGACCCGGTTCGTTTCTGCCCAGGACGACCCCACCCGCTGGCGCCTGTCCTGTAGCGGCCTTTGGACCCGGTTTGTCATACAAACCGGGTCCAAAGGGTCCACCCGCAGGGCGCGGCAGACCGTGTCAGCCTGGGGAACCCTTTAGTCCCGGTTTGTATGACAAACCGGGTCCAAAGGCCCCCTCTGGCTATATAACCTTGCCCCTGCCCAAGTGTGAGCCACACTTAGCCATTTTTTCACTATCTTCACAAGAGGGGTGTATTGCTTTCCTCTCTCTTCACATGCACAAGAGGTGTTCGATGAAATGCTTAAGAGGATTTGCCACTTGAGTTTACACAAATCAAGCCACACTTAACTTGCTTTTTCTTCTTCATCGAGGTTAACAACTTTATCCTTTTCATCTGCAATTGATAAAATGCATGTGTATATATACATCGTGATGTTCTGTAATGGTTTTGATCAGCTTAATTATATCATGCAGATGAATCGACAATGGATGTACATTGACCGACGGTTTGACGAGTTCACTGCGGGCCTGGATAATTTTATGGCCGTGGCGAAGGCAAACAAACATGGTGGCTTCATGTATTGTCCATGTGTGGACTGCAAGAATATCGTAAATTACGCTCACTCGAGTCTCATTCACAGCCACCTTCTGCGATCCGGTTTCATGCCCAGTTACTATTGTTGGACCAAGCACGGAGAAAGAGGGGTTATGATGGAAGACAATGAAGAAGAGGAAGAGGATGATGACGGTTATCCCAATTTCCCTGAATACGATGATACTGCAGAAGGCAATGAAGACAATGAAGTAGAAGATCAAGAGGCACCAGATGAGCCTGCTGATGATGATCTTGGTCGGGCCATTGCTGATGCAAGGAGAGAATGTGAAACTGAAAAGGAAAGGTTGGCCTTCGACAAGATGATAGAAGATCACAACAAATTGTTATACCCAACTTGCGAAGATGGCCATAAAAAGCTAGGCAGCACACTGGAATTGTTGCAATGGAAGGCGAGAACGGTGTCACTGACTCAGGATTTGGAAAGTTGCTGACAATAATTAAGAGGAAGCTTCCAAGGGGTAACGAATTGCCCTTGACGTACGAGCGAAGAAGATTGTCTGCCCTCTAGGATTAGATGTGCAAAAGATACATGCATGCATTAATGACTGCATCTACCGCGGTGAGTACGAGAATTTGGATGCATGTCCGGTGTGCCTGCATTGCGGTATAAGATCAGACGAGATGACCTTGGTGATGTTGAGGGCGAGCGCCCAAGAAGAGGGTTCCTGCAAGGTTATGTGGTATGCTCCTATAATACCACGGCTGAAACGCTTGTTCAGGAATAAAGAGCACGCTAGGTTGTTGCGATGGCACAAAGAAGACCGTAAGAAAGACGTGATGTTGAGGCACCCTGCTGATGGATCCCAATGGAGAAAAATCGATAGAGAGTTCCCAAACTTTGCACAGGATGCAAGGAACTTAAGGTTTGGTCTAAGTACGGATGGCATGAATCCTTTTGGAGAGCAGAGCTGCAGCCATAGCACCTGGCCTGTGACTCTTTGTATATATAACCTTCCTCCTTGGTTGTGCATGAAGCGGAAGTTCATTATGATGCCGGTGCTCATACAAGGCCCGAAGCAACCCGGGAACGACATTGATGTGTACTGAAGCCATTAGTCGAAGAACTTCTACAGCTGTGGTCCCTAGCAGGTGTACGTGTGTGGGACGAGCACAAGCAGGAGGAATTTGACCTAAGAGCGATGCTTTTCGTAACCATCAATGACTGGCCTGCTCTTGGTAACATTTCAGGACAGTCAAACAAGGGATACAATGCATGCACACACTGTTTACATGAGCTCGAAGGTGATTATTTGGAAAAAGGTCAGAAGGTCGTGTACCTGGGGCATCGTCGATTTCTTAGGATTACCCATCCCGTAAGAAAGAAAGGCAAGCATTACAACGGTGAGGCTGATCACCGGAGGAAGCCTCCCCATCGTGATGGTGTTGATATATTTGGTATGGTCAAGGATCTAGATGTAATATTTGGAAAGGGTCCTGGCGGACGGTCTGTTCCGAATGACGATGCCGGACACGCGCCCATGTGGAAGAAGAAATCTATATTTTGGGATCTACCCTATTGGGAAGTCTTAGAGGTCCGCTCTTCAATCGATGTGATGCACGTGACGAAGAATCTTTGCGTGAACCTGCTAGGCTTTCTGGGTGTGTACGGGAAGACAAAAGATACACCGCACGGGAGGACCAGCAACGTTGGAAAGACCCCAAAAATCTGCATGAGAGAGTTAAAGGACGTCATTTATCCAGCTACGCTCTTACAAAAGCAGAGAAGGAAATATTTTTGAATGTCTTAGCAGTATCAAGGTCCGGCTTCTCCTCCAATATAAAGGGAATAATAAATATGGAGAAGAAAACATTCCAGAACCTGAAGTCTCATGACTGTCACGTGATAATGACACAGTTGCTTCCGATTGCATTGAGGGGGCTTCTACCGGAAAATGTTCGACTGCCCATTGTGAAGCTATGTGCATTCCTCAATGCAATTTCTCAGAAGGTAATAAACCCAGAAATTCTACCGAGGTTGCAGAATGATGTGGTCCAATGTCTCGTTAGTTTTGAGCTGGTGTTCCCACCATCCTTCTTCAATATTATGACACATCTCCTCGTTCACCTGGTCGATGAGATTTCCATTCTCGGTCCTGTGTTTCTACACAATATGTTCCCCTTCGAGAGGTTCATGGGAGTCTTGAAGAAATATGTTCATAACCGTGCTAGGCCAGAAGGAAGCATCTCCAAGGGCTATGGAACAGAGGAGGTCATTGAATTCTGTGTTGACTTTATTCCTGACCTTAAGCCGATTGGTGTTCCTGAATCGCGGCATGAAGGGAGACTAAGTGGAAAAGGCACGCTAGGAAGGAAATCAATGATATGTAGGGACGGGATTTCTTTGACTCAAGCACACTACACAGTTCTACAAAGTTCCACCATGGTGGCTCCGTATATCGGTGACCACAAGAACTTTCTACGCTCCCAGAACCCGGGGCAGTCGAACGATTGGATTAGACGTGAACACATGTTGACTTTCGGCGGTTGGTTGCAAAAACATCTCCTGAATAACAAAGATATTGAAGATCAGCTGTACTTGCTGGCCCAGACACCATCTTCGACTGTAGTGACTTTCCAAGGGTACGAGATAAATGGGAATACATTTTACACGATCGCCCAAGATAAAAAGAGCACCAACCAAAACAGTGGTGTCCGCTTTGATGCAATAATGAATGAAGGCCCAAATGACACATATTATGGTTACATAGAGGATATCTGGGAACTTGAGTATGGACCTTCTTTTAAGGTCCCTTTGTTTAGGTGCAAATGGGTCAACAAAACAGGAGGCGGGGTTCAGGTAGACAAGTTGTATGGAATGACAACAGTGGATCTCAACAATCTTGGGTATAGAGACGAACCATTCGTCCTAGCCAAGGATGTGGCCCAGGTTTTCTATGTGAAGGATATGTCTAGCAAACCAAGAAAAAGGAAACATAAGGAAACAAATACATCAAACGATGAGCCAAAGCGCCACATAGTTCTTTCTGGAAAAAGAAACATCGTGGGAGTGGAGGACAAGACAGACATGTCAGAAGATTATAATAAGTTTGATGAAATTCCACCCTTCAGAGTGAACATTGATCCAAGAATCAAGTTAAATGATGAAGATGCTCCATGGTTAAGGCCGAAGAAGATTAAATGATGAAGATGCTCCATGGCACAAATGAGTATCTCAACATGGCAATCAATTTCCCATTTATTTTTGTGTAATCATTTAACTGTATGTAAGATATGAAAAGTGGAGATGTGGTTGGCTTTTTGTACCATATATATAGAGGAGATGTAGTCGTTCACGGGTTTGCAGGGGAAAAATTCCGAGGCGCAGTTTCCAAAGATGCCGTAGGGCATGTGCACCAACAACATCTTCGAAACTGCGCACGGGAGATTTCCCAACCCTTTCCCCAACACTATTAGAGGAGATGTAGTCGTTCAGGGGCTTGCAGGAAAAAATTCCGAGCAACTTCCGAAGATGCCGTAAGGCTTGTGCACCAACGACATCTTCGAGAAGTTGCGCCACGGAGATTTCCCAACCCTTTCCCCAACACTGTTAGAGGAGATGTAGTCGTTCACGAGCTTGCAGGAAAATTCCGAGGCGCAGCTTCCGAAGATGCCGTAGGGCGTGTGCACCAACAACATCTTCGAGAAGCTGCGCGGAGATTTTCCAATCCATGGGAATGAATCTCTGCTTGGCTTGTTGATCTGCAGCAAGCCGTATCGATGCTCTTTTATAGGCACAGCACCGCTTCTACTCGACAGGGCGTCGTGCTCTACATGCTTTATCTCATCGAGCAGTGCGTCCACCCATGCGTTCTTATCCTGCCGACATCTTTAGTCCCGGTTGTACCCACCAGCCGGGACTAAAGGACCCACGTCCTTATCCCACCGACAGTTTTGTTAGATGACAAAAAAGGATCTTTCGTCCGGTTGTACCCACCAGCCGGGACTAAAGGTTACCCCACGTCTTTATCCCACCGACAGTTTGTTAGATGACAAAAAAAGGATCTTTCGTCCGGTTGTACCCACCAGCCGGGACTAAAGGTTACCCACACGTCTTTATCCCACCGACACTTTTGTTAGATATGACAAAAAAATGATCTTTACTCCCGGTTGTACCCACCAGCCGGGACTAAAGGTTACCCACACGTCCTTATCCCACCGACAGTTTTGGCGCCACTGCGTTCCCGCCTATTTTCTTCCCGCGCTTTCCACTGCTTCCCGCCTCCGTCCTCCCGCCATTTTTTCACTATATATATGTTGGCTTGGCCTCCATTTACATATCACATCTAGACTCATATCTGCAAACCTCATCAGGTCACATGGCTTCCATCGTATCTCTAACCCCCGGGACGAGCTATCGAGAACTCACCGCGCGAGATGGCGCTGCTACCTCCCGGCATGGTCAAGCGCGCTGCGAGATTACCGAGCTGGTCCGCGGCGTACCGCGAGGCATCCGAGACTGCGCCATCGACCCGACTACTTCTTCGAGCTCCGAGATGGCGGGAACCCACAGCCCGACTTGGGAGAGGCCCGAGGGCGCTTGGAGGAGGCGGCCCGCCTCGTCACTTCTTCGGCGTGGTGGGTGTCCACTCATCATGGCCGTGCGTCCACCCGCGCCACGTTCTCGCGTGGCCGAGGTTTGACTACCGCGACCCCGATGCCAGCGACGATGATGACGGCGACTACGACGACTACAGTGGCGAGTACTATAGGGCAGGCACGAGTATGACTGAATGACTCGAATCGAATCGCCATGTATCTTAATTAATTTTCAGTTGAGCTAGGCACGAGTACTATAGGGCTAGGCACGAGTACTATCTGGCCATGTATCTTAATTAATTTTCAGCTGAGTTCTGTACTTTAATTCCACATGTAATCTGGCGGGAAACTTTTCTCATCATCAGCGTCTGCACAACGACTTTATTGAAAATACAATAAAATAGATAAACAACTAGTCTAGTCGATCTACTCGTCGTCGGAGGTTGTCTCGGTCCAAATGTCGTCCCACCGAGGGTCGTTGTCGGCCCAAGTTGTATTCGGGTTATCGAGCTCGAACACGCGACGGCCCGACGATGGCGCTGTTGGACCTGCGTTGTGAGGTCGGCGAAGCGCGGCGGTGTTGTCGTCGTTGGGGAACTGCGCCCTCCTTTGGCGCATCAACTCCTCGTCGTGCTCGGCGATTGCGATCCGGCGCTGCACCAGCGGTGCGCGGCGGTCCTCGTCGTCGACGAGGCACGCGTCGCGCGAGGAACTCCGCCTCTAGCGATTCGACGTCCGGGAAGTTCATGTCGCACCGTGGCCGCCGAAATCGCCATGGCCGCGTCGCGCGCGCCGCCAGCTCCGGGGTGTTGTACGTGCGAGGGTGAGCCGGAAGCCACCGAACGCATCTCGGCGTAGAACCTACCGTTCGGTCGCGCTCGGACGCGGAAACCGGACGAGCCGCGACGGCGCGGCGGCATCCGGCGACGAATGAACGGAGCGACGGCGACGTGTGGTTCCGCGCGCACGCGGCGCTTATAGCAACGCGACAAGTTTGGCGACAGGTGGCGCGGGGAAGCGGCGTGGCACGTGGAAGCGGCGGCGACAGGTGGCGCGGGGAAGCGGCGGGGCGTTGTAACGTCCCAAAAATTTCAAAACAAAGAAAATGAATTTCCCTTTTTCCAAATTTTGGAACCAACAAAAACTTTTATTGAATTAAGTTTGATACCTAGTGATCATGCTTAATTCTTGTGCTATTGCCATGATTGTTTAATTAGTATTTGAAATGATCTTAAACCCTAAGCCTCACCCCTCTTCTCACCATCCATTATAAACAAAATAAAAAGGAATTAAATTAAATAAGAAAAAGGCCTATGTGCCTATGACTATTTTTGTGAAACTTCTAATTAGGCCTTTCTACTTTTTTTTAGATGTTTTGAAAACAGCAACACAACTTCATCTAGTACTTCCCCAATCAAAACCAAGGTGAAACAAAAAGAAATAAAAGAAAATTAAACATATGCATAGAAGCATATGTGGCACTTAGCCATTTTATCAAAGCTTGTCCTATGCACTCCTACTTTGCCCAAATGGTGTGAAACCATCTCTAGACCTAATCTAATACTAAATAAACCCTAAACCCATGCCTAAGTGAAGCAAAGAAAAATAAAATAAGAAACTAAGAAAAATGCACTTCATCACATATGTGGCTATGGCCAATTTTGCAAATCTTTAACCTACACCCTTTTGGCTTGCCCCATTGGTTGGAAATGGTTAATAAACACTTATTAACACATTTGGAACCAAAGAAACTCAACTCAAATCAAATATGAAATCAAAATGAGCTTACATACACTAATGGTCAAAATTGACAATTTTAATATCATACCCACTTTGAGCTCTTCTATTAAGAGATTCTTAAACCAAACCCTAACAACTCTTTGCACCTCATCCAAGACCTCATCAAGATGAACATTTTTCGTGTTGACCACTTTGACCAAAGCTTTGACCATTGCTCCATTTATTCAAGCCAAGATGCCACCTTGAAACAAATTCTAGATTCCCTCCACTATTTGAATTTTCACAAAACCTCTCCCAATTTTGAACCAATGCCTTGAGTGGCTGCCCAACATCATTTAGAACATATCCATGAAGAAATTTGAGCAAAAGAAAATACAAGGGAGATCATTACTTTAGAAATGGGAGGTACACATAAAGGGGAATCAAGGTACAACCCCTTTTCCCTCACTTTATGCTTTCCCCTCTCTCTCCCTTGTACCCCTTGATAGTACACCATGTACTCTGAAAGCACATCCAAGAAGTGACACCACCTTAGCCATGATCACCATGCTCATGATTGCCACTCATCACATGTACCACATACACTTTTGGGATTATTTCTTGGGATTTCTATTTTCGTGCCCCTGGTTCGTTAGTTGTACTCAGTTTTCCCCAGCCCCTTAGTTTTCCTCGTTTCCCCCCTCCTCTAGTTTGAAACCCCTCGCAGAGCTCGGAGGGTTGCCGTCTGGTCGGTGGCCTTCCATTCCGGTGACGGCTAGGGAGCCGCGTTGTGTGAATTGACCGTTTCTTTCGAACTATGTTGTTGACTCGGAGCTCACCCAAAGCTTTCCCTCCGCCGATCTGGAGGAGCTCACACACCGCCCCTCCGCCGCCACGCCGTCCTGCCCTCCTACCTTATGGCGTCGTCGCCGCCCCCGCCCCCACCACCACCCCCGGGAGGCGGAGAGGGATCCGCCTCCAGCAGATCTAGATCTACCCCTGTCGCGGTAGAGTTTGTATATCCGTCGGTGTCGCCTCTTCCGTCGGCCGCGGAGAAGATTGGGAATCGGAGGGATCTAGCATGGATTCCATCGGGTAAGCATCGTGCCTATGTGAATTTGGGCAGTTTTGAGCAATCGTTGTTGCTCAACTAAGCTGCGTTGCTTTTCGAATAGGATTGATCAAGCTTTTGGTGGTGGTTAGGCTGGATTCTAGCTTTACGCGTGATTCTAAACGCCTAATGAATGGGTTTTACTTCCCTGCGGTGGTTGCAACCACCATCTCGTTGAGGGATTTGAAAGCTAACATCTTCGATAAGTACTCCTGGAGCTCTCTCGATGCAGTTCATTTCGAATATTTCAACAGCACGGAGCGAAGATTGGTTCCACTAATTTCCGACGATGATCTGGGAATTCTTTTTGCTTTGAATGCTTCTTGCCATTTCGGTAAAATTCGTGTCCACGTGGACAGGGGCCGGCATCATCGGTGTTGGGGCATCATCAGGTGGTCGGGCATCATGTCTCTCTCTCACCTCTTGCTAATAGTGTGCTTGCGGCAATCCTTGTAGGTCCACAAGACACCATCTGTCCCAGTGCAGTGGTAGCCAGATCGTTCTGTGGTCAATGTGGAGGACGATGCAGAGATTGGATCAGTCTCCGAAGATGATGAGGATGAGTTAATGTTTCCTGAATTGGTAGATCGATGCAGTAAGCAGGCAATGGAGGATCAATACATGGAAGATATTGCTTTTGGTGCCAGATTTGATGACTGATGATGAAGAGAAGAATGAGAACGATGACAGCCTCGTTTTAGCCGATTACGAAGGCGAAGACTTGCCAACAATTGAGTGGAACAGGGAGAATCCTCAGCTTGCAAAAGGCACCGTGTTTCAAACGATGATGGACTGCCGTAATGCAATTACTACATATCACATTCTCACTAAGAATAATTATGAGGTTATTAAAAGTGAGCCAGGTAGGTTCACAATTAAATGCCCATACCCAAGGTGTAGGTTTAGGCTGCATGCATCCACAATGCGCAGAAGCAGCTTGGTTCAGGTACTACGCCAACCAGTTGTGTATTTAGATCACGGTGTAAAATTTGTTATCTATTACTGACATCCCTTATCATTATGTTTCAGATAAAGGTTAATAAGGAGATCCATAGGTGTCCACCTCTAGGGGAGAGCCAGACCTGAAAACAAAGCTAGCGAAGACTAGGTGGTTGGCAGATATAATCCTAGATTGGCTGAGAGAAACTCCTTCACTTGGTCCAACGGCACTCAAAAGGTGGCTGAGAAGTATAAAGGGATGAAAGTACCTTACATGAGGATGTTCTATGCAAAGGAAATGGCTCTTGACAAGATCAATGGTCCATGGAATGAAAGCAGTTGCTTTACACTTTCAAAGCTGAAGTGGAGATGGCTAGTCCAGGCAGTGTTGTAGCAATAGACAAGCATACGGTTCCCTACAAATTGAAAAGCGGGAAGGTAATGCACAAGGAATGTTTTAGAAGGGCTTTTGTTTGTTTCAAAGCTTGTGGAAAGGCTTTTTGGACGGTTGCGGGCCTTATTTGGCCGTGGATGCATCAGCTCTTCATGGTAGGTTTAAAGGCTAGTTGCTGCTACTGCAGTTGATGGACATAATTGGATGTTCCCTGTTGCTTATGGAGTTTTGGAGGTTGAGTCAGAGGAAAGTTGGACTTGTTTTTGCAGAACTTGCGCGACCTTATAGGTCATCCACCAGGACTTGTTATCCACACAGACGCTTGCAAAGGTTTGGAGAGTGCGGTAGAAGCAGTATTCCCTGGAGTGGAGCATAGGGAATGTATGCGACACTTGGTACAGAATTTTACAAAGAAATTCAAGGGTAAAGTTTTTACTGACAACCTATGGCCAGCTTCATACACATGCAGCTCTAGGAAGCATAAGTTTCATTTGGATGTGTTGTATAAACAAAAACCTGGGGTGAAGGAGTACTTGGATGAACATCATGGTAGGGTGTGGTCAAGAAGCCAATTCAATGAAATTTGCAAGGTAGACTATGTAACAAGTAACCTTGCGGAGAGTTTCAACTCAAAGGTCAAGTCATTGAAAGGGCTTATGCTGTGGCAAATATTTGATAAGATTAGGCAGATGATCATGATAAAGATCTGCGTCAAAGAATTGCATCCACAAATTATGTTGGCCATCTCATGCTCCCATCTTTGATTAAGTCTTTGCATGAGAGGGCAAAACAATTGAGGATGCAATGCGTCAGAAAAGGAATGGAGGCTGAGGTAACCTACACTGACAATAAAAACAGGCAGTGGAGGTATCCAGTGAGTTTGGTTGATAGGACATGCCATTGTAGGGGATGGCAGATCCGTGGGATACCCTGCATACACGCATTGTTTTCATGAGTGTTATAGGGGGTGAAGAAGGTGAAGTTGATCAGTATGTGTCAGAGTATTTCTCTGTTGCAAAATTTAGGGCTGCATATGCTATGAATGTTCCTACCTTGTTGGGAAAAGACCAATGGATGAAAGTCGATCCAGGCAAACTGTACTCTCCAGTATTGACTAGACCGGCAGGTAGGCCGAGGAAGAATAGGATGAGCTAGTGCAGAGGGTGGTGCCGATTCGACGTAAGTGCAAACGTTGTGGAATCCCTGGACACATTGCTAGGCTTTGTAAAAATGGAGTTGATCCAGCTTTTGGAATGGAAGATCGGGCGGGAGCAGAAAATGCAGGAGAATGAAGCAACAATTCAACTTGAGATTGAAGCAGATTCAACATGAGGAGATTGAAGCAGCAAATGCAGAGGAGATTGAAGCAGCAGTTCAACATGAGGAGATTGAAGCAGCAAATGGAGAGGAGAGTGAAGCAGCAGTTCAACATGAGGAGATTGAACCGATGGATCGAGAGCAGAGGAACAGATGGATGTAGAATGGCTTCAACCGATGAGTCCAGAGGAGAGTCAACAGTATTATCGACATTGCCTCGATAGTTGTAAGGCCATGTGTGATGCACACTTCGAAGAGCTCATGGCAGAAGAAAAAGCAGAAGCTTCGCAGAAGAAGAAGAACAAGAAAGAGGGCAAAAGGAAGGTAGACACCGGTAATATCCCTGGTAGGGTTACCGGAGTAAGGTGGTGGAGTCACACCAGGAGCAAGAAAAAGATTTTATTCTGAACAACTAATTTGAATTTGTATGAACAATTTGTATTGGGGTTCCCTTTGTATTGGGGATCCCTTTGTGTTGAACAATTTGTATTGGGGTTCCCTTTGTATTGGGGTTCCCTTTGTATTGGGGATCCCTTTGTGTTGAACAATTTGTATTGGGGATGCCTTTGTGTTGAACAATTTGAATTTGTATGAACAATTTGTATGCCACATTTAAGCCACATTTATCATTTTAGGGTTTTAGGGTTTTAGGGTTTTAGGGTTTTAACATTTTAGGGTTCAATTCAAAATAATTCAAAACATGGTGGAACCTTCCCATTGAGCCTTGTTATGTTACCTACAACCTAGAGAAATAATAATGGAAAAGGAAATATAGAGATATGAAGTTTTTATGCCAAAAGCTTCAAAACCACTTCCTAGTCCATGAGCTACTAGATATGAAGATGCAGGGCTTTCTGCTCAATACACCTCCCAAATACCCACTATGCTTACAAACTTTGTCCAAATGAGTCCAAATTCGTCACACTTGTGTATCTTTGAGTTGCAAACAATATCTAGTCGGCCAAAATGTAATATATTGTTCAAATAACACAATTTTACAATTTTTATGCCAAAAGCTTCAATTTCCCTTAGTCCCTTTATTATTTGGGTGCCCCTGTTTTACTTAGTGTTACTCAGTTTTCCCCTCCGGGCCCACTTGTCTTACTCAGTCATACTCAGTTTTGCCCTTCCGATAAACATTTCCTCACTTTTCCCCCTCTTAGTTCTACTCAGTTTTCCTAACTTGTACTCACTGGCTGATCTCTGATTGGTCGAGATGTATGTCACACGGATCTTGGTTGGATGAAAGCTCAACGAACGCTTGCACCGTTCGATCATTGGTTGTATCTATGGACCACGATGGACGCATACGGAGACAAGAGCAGAGCACATACCTACCAACCTCTCTCTAACCGTGCGTCTGCTGCCGTGCTAACGGTGGCGTGCGTGGATCTAACGTGCTTGCGTGGCGTGCGGCGGCGCGGATCTAACCGTGCGTCGGCGGATCTGCCGTCGCGTCGCGGCTGCGCGGCGCAGATCTAACCGTGTGTGGTGGCGTCGCGGCGGCGGATCTAACGTCGTCGGTGCGCGGATCTGCCGTGCGTCGGCCTGCGGCGCTCTAACCTGCGTCGTCGGCCAGCGTCTGTGTGATCTAACCGTGCGTGCGGCGGCGTGCATCTAACCGTGCGTGCGCCGTGGATCTAAGAGTGCCGGTGAGGATCTAAAAGAAATAGTTGAAATGTCTCTCTGTCTCACTTTCGATTCTATTCTCAGATCTGTTGAATGATGAAGAACACCAACGGCGGCCGTGCCGACAGTGGTCATCGATGCCACGAACATTGAAGCCATCGCCTACAACATCGCTGACGCGGACCTGTTGATGTCTCACTTCCGGTGCGAGAGTGCGAATCGATGCCAAGACGATTGAAGCCATCGTCTACAACCGCGCTGCAAAGCCGCCGATCCAGCCCTCCAGATCGTCGGTGAAGTACACCAAGACAGCGGCGGTTCCGACATGGTCATCGATGCCACGAACATTGAAGCCATCGCCGATAACATCGCTTCAACGTTTGATGGCGCAAATTAGGATAAATTATTATAAATTTGTATTTTTCAATTTCCAATTGGGATAAAATTGTTTGAACTACTACCTCCGTCTCAAAAAAAGCTTCTTCACGTTCTTGATGTGTCCATGTACATCCGTATGTATGATTTGAATTCTATCCCAACTTGATTGGGAAGATATTGATATGTATTTGATCCGGAGGCTGGTACATGCATTCACTTTTGGGATCCCTTCACTTTTATAAAATGTTCATGCATGCTAAAATTATCGTGCGCATTACTTAGCACAAGTAGGAAATTGTACACCGAAATACAGTGCTTAGAGCCACAACAAAATACAGTGGTTAGAGCCATCTACTGAATAACAATTCTATACTAAATCGTCTACCAGAACCACATAACTGCTAGGACAGGGATGACACCTAATAAAACTGCACAGATGAATCTACTTTTCTCCTCTCCCATCACTTTAAGTTCATGTTCTAGATTTTCTACCACTTGATCAAATACGGCAAGATCTGTCTCAACTCTCAACTTCTCCTTGCGAATAAGCTCTGAATTCTTCTTTTCTTCCTCCACAATACGCTTCAGCTCGAATATCATCAGGTTTTTACGGGCCAATTCATCACCTAAATTGGCCACCTTCTCCTCCAAATCCATCCTCTGGCTACACCACTGGGTTGATTCATCTTGGTATGCAATGTACCATGGATCATCGGCTTGCCTGGCTAACTGTAACAATAATGGAAAAAAGAACAACTGAAATCACCCCAACAAGCCATGGCGGAACTTCAAATTCAACGGTAGTACAGAGAGCTGAAGCTATATACCTGCACTTCCGACGAGGTAGGAGAAGTAGAACGTGGCCACGACATGATCGAATCCCCACCCTCGCCGGTGTACCCGCTACGACGAGACATTGAGGCACTATTTCGTACCTGCAAACTCCAATAAATTACGGGAACCGAATCGATTGGGCGGGGAGGCGAACGGAGGTCTTACCAAGCTATGCCAATTGGTGCGCGGAACAAATCCCGGTCGTCGTGGGCGGCGGATCTGCTTGCGGCGGACTTTCCTGCGGTGGGTACAATGCGTGCGGACGAAACAAGTGCTGGAGCCGTGGTTGACGTGCAGCGCCGCAGTTCGTCCGACGCCGCCGGGGGACAGAGCGACGAGGCGCCAGCGATGGCTGCTCCGTCCGACGGTGGGGAACGAGCTGCCAGCGCTTCTCCGGTCTAGCTTAAGAATAATTAATTAGCGAACTTGTTGCTTCTCTCTATGATATTCTCTAAAGACATATATCAGAGCGGCAATATATGATTTTTTCTCTCTAAATAAATAGACGACCCCCCTGGTCATTGGCTGCAGCCCCACGACATATATGTCTTTTCTGAAAATAGACTGGTCATTGGGCGCGGAGGCCCCAGAAGCGGCAATATATGAGTTTCTCTAAATAAATAGACGACCCCATGGTCATTGGCTGCGGCAGCCACAAGCGGCAATATATGTCTTTTCTTGAAAAATAGACGACCCCATGGTCATTGGCTGCGGAGGCCCCGGAGCGGCAATATATGAGTTTCTCTTAATAAATAGACGACCCCACTGGTCAATTGCTGCGGCAGTCACAGACGGCAATATATGTCTTTTTGAAAAATATACGACCCACTGGTCATTGGCTGCGGAGGCCCCACAGAGCGGCAATATATGAGTTTCCCTAAATAAATAGACGACCCCATGGTCATTGGCTGCAGCCCCACAGAGCGGCAATATATGTCTTTTCTTGGAAAATATCACCACTGGTCATTGCTGCGGCAGCCCTATAAGCGGCCCCATTTGTCATTGAGCACCGCATATAAAATCATGAAAAATAAAACGGCCCACACGTCAGCGATAAATGGATGGCTGCTCCCGTGTCTCCTGACCCTACCGTCACGAGCGGTCGGGGAGGAGCTGCCCCTGTGCGGCCCCACCGGGTCAGACTAACGGTCAAGGCCTCGACCTGCGGCTACCGGCCGTTCGGCCTTGTGCGTGTTTCAAAGAGGAGGGGAAAACTGAGGAAAAACTAAGGGACTGGGGAAAACTGAGTACAACTAACGAACCAGGGGCACGAAAATAGAAATCCCTTATTTCTTTGTGCACACATTTAGCCTCTCCAACCTGGTACACCATGTCACACACACTCATCTCACCCCTCTCAAGCTTGCAGCACCTTGGTTACACCAAATTCATGCACAACAAGATCATGCCAAGCCCATGCCATTGATGTAGACCTCACCATGCCACCACCTGCTATCCTACCTCTCTGGTCACCCTCACCATGTCACATAGACCCACCTTAGCCTACTGATCATCACCAAACCAGGGTTGATCCCAGAAGAAGCCATGCACAGCCTTGTCACACCATGCCAGCCATCATGCTCACCACCACGCCCAACCCTGCCCCTGGACCTCTCCTCCCACTATGACCATGTCACATAGCTTCCCTTTTACCTGCTGATCGTGCTAGACACGACCCTTGGTGGAGGAGAGCAAGACTTGACCCAAAACAAGCATGCCATTGCACATGATCACCACCCCGAGGACACCACCAACCCCACGCGTGCACAAGGCAACCCAACACCTCCCCCTGCGCCACCAGTACCTCCTCACCCCTACACACACGCCAGACATGGCCATAGGCCCGCACGCACGCCAGGGTGGCGACACGACGCGACGCCCACAAGGACGCCGACGTCGGCATCATCCTCGTACGCCCTACACACAACGTCTGCGAGCTAGCCACTGCACACGCTTCCTCCCCTACCCCTTACCTCCCATTTTCGACGCAGTAGCCATGATGAAGATGCTTGCACGCGACGCGCCCACGACGTCGCCATCATGCCGGCCATGGCACGCCTCCCTCCCCTGGAGCCTATATAAACCCCCCTCCTAGCTTGGGACAGCACCACACCATCCCACAGCATCCTCCCCTCCCTCCTAGCACCGCTCCTCTCCTCTCCTTGCCGCTCATCGGTGCAAGAACTAGCCGGCGGTCACCACCAAAAGCCGCCCAGATTTTTGTCACCATAGCCCTCGAGCCCTACACCAAAGTTGTAGCCCTTGGAAAGAGCTTTCCAACGCACCCAACCCCGCCGTAATCCGAGCTCCGAGGCGAAAGATACGGCCCCCGCAAGGTTGCAGAATCGCGAGGTACACGACGAACCAGCCCCGTCCGATCTCGATCCAACGCTCTGTGCGCCCCGCGCGTCGGCCACGTGCATGCGCCATGCATGCACGGCCCGGGCAGCAGCTGGGCCGGCCCAACTTCTTCCCGCCCTCAGTTTGAATTTAAATTCCGTTTTATCTTTTTCCTTTATTTTTGCATACTGGTGCAGTGCTAGAATGTAAATAGATTCAAATCTACAAATCCAAATCTTGTGATTCAAATTGTTCCAGAAAGCTTATGAAATTATCTAGCAAATCCCACTGGATTCAACCCCATAACTTGGGTAGATTTTGAATAGAAAAAATAACCAAACAGAGACTTTTCAGCATTCAAATAAATCTTCAAAATCAACCAATTTGAATTTTGAAGTGAATCCAATTGCTATAATTCACATTTCACCAACTATAATTTACTATGTAAAATTATGATATAGGTACTGTGTATGATCATGGGCTAGAAGCAAAATATTGGCTATGTAGTCAATACTAGTCCTTTTAAACTATTTCAAATTTTAGGAAATTAAATCTATGAGGTGTAGCACCTCATTTAAATCATCTTCTCAAGATGTATGAAGTAATGTGATGACCCTTGTTGCTGGGTCTCATATTTGCTCATTTGAGGATATTAAATCAAATAGGATTTAAATTGCATGAGGTCTAGAACCTCATTTAAAATTGTGTTCCCCAAATAATAAGTGGGAAGTGTTGACCTTGGTCAACATGTGACCATACATTGTTATTTGAGATGGATTCTTCTCATTTAAATCTTTGTCTCAAGTAAATCAACATGAGGTAGTAATTATGGTCTAATTGATCTCATCATGAATTAATTGAGGACATTAAATCATTACTATGTTGGCATTAAATTGCATGAGGTGCATCACCTCATTTAAATCATTTTCCCAAATGAGGAGTATGAAGTGTTGACCTTGGTCAACATGAGTTCATACATTATCATATGAGGAAATTAAATCTTAAGAAGATTCAATGAGAGGAAATTATTTCTCCCAAACTAAAGAGAAACCCTAATCCACATTTCAAGGAGAGGAAGTTATTTTCCTAACACTAAGTAAGAAAAACCTAGTCTAATATTGAGTAATGTAGATGATGATGTTAGATCATCTTGAGTGAGCCATTAAGGCTAATTAGTCTACTTAAGTATTGTTTGGTGATTGTATCCTCGTATTCGTTTATAGACGCTAGTACCGAAGGCTACGAAGGGGACGACGAGAACATCTACGGAGAAGAAGGAGGAACATTTTGATCCATACACCAACCAAGGCAAGCTAATATTCTTGCAAGATACCCTAAGGCAAAGCTCTTCAAGAGCAAGGCCTCATCCCCCTTTAATTTATGCTTAATGATCCTATCCCAAGTTTTTACCTTACAAGTTTTTGACTCTGGTTTATCAAAGCTTTACTTGATTTTATTTATCAAAGTTACTTTTTGATTCATGAGTCACTTTGTTTAGTTAGGGAGTAGTGCAGGAGTATCAAACTTAGCCTAGAGCAATCCAGGTTACTTAGCACCCCTCATAACTAGTTGCTAGTGCTAAAGATTAAAATTGACTATTAGAGATGGGAACTTGTGAAAACCAATGACTTTGAAAACCTTGGAATGATGAGTCATTCTATTGAAAGATTTTGAAGGCGAATATGACTGTGAATGACTTGGTGAATTTTAAAACTGATGGTTGGGTTCGGATGCGATACCATTCCAATTTACAAGTACCCCACAATACCTGATTATGGGTAGGGCTTACCGGAAGTTTATGTGTCTTAGTATGGGTTCCCTCTAAACAAGCGTCATCGGGGTTATGCCCAAAAGCTGCCTCCACAACACAAAAGAAACGACGTTAAAGATGAGGTGAATGTCCGGCCCAAGCCTGTGCAGTTCCCAGTGTGATCTGTCTTCTTTGGGAGGCCAAGCTCATGGGGAGAGGTGCCTATACTAGGATATGTAAGTGAAAGGTTATGGTTGATGATCCGCGTACTGAGTTACGATTATTCGGGGTTGACGGATGTAATCAAAAGTTGTGGCACAAGTGTACAACCTCTAGAGTGTAAACCTATTCGAATAGCCGCGTCCACGGTTAAGGACGGTTGGAAAGGCCATACTGTTCCGTCATCAGACCATTTTCGAAAATGTGACATATGACTTGTATTTGGATTTTGAAAGGTGAATGGTGAATTTGGCTTGAATCACAACAGAGTGGTGGGAATGACACTAATGTTCCCACTTGAATTAGTTAGCAGATGAGGAGGCTTTTACTAAATGTTTGTAAACTAAAATTGGCTTTATGCAAATAAACTTAGAGCTTAGTACCCCTTACTAAAATTGATAAGTACTTACCTTAGTATTAGTTTGCGAGTACTTTAAAAGTACTCATGGCTTTGTCCCTGGCTATTCAAATGGCCAGACTATGAAGGTGAACCGCAGTACAAGGAAGATGGACAGCAGGACGTCTATGACAACTAGGACCGCTCCTGACGTCAAGCGTTGGCCTGGGGATTAGATAGCCACTACTACTTCGCTTCCGCTATTTGTGATGTTCGTTGATCAATAGATCAACTACTATTGTAATATTGGATCATGTGATCCACCCTTGTAAGACGATTATGTGTTGTAATAAATGATGACTCTATGATATTCAACTATTATGTCTCGCAACAACAATATTCCTGGGATTGCGATGTACGGCATAATAGGCATCTGGACTTAAAAATCCGGGTGTTGACAAGTTGGTATCAGAGCCATTGTTTGACCTTAGGAGACCCTAGTTAGAATGGACGCCTGAAAAACTTAGTTTCCAAAACAAATGAAGGGAATATTTATGAAAACTTATTCTCACCCTTATCTTTGAGATCTTTTCAAAAATGAGAAATCTATGCTCTACTTTTTCTTGAAATTCTACCTAAAATTTTGCACACTTGATCACTTTAGTAGAACTCACACCTACGCAAGAGAGTTTGTATCAGGATTCCCTTGTATCGTAGAGCGATGAATGGTTCTTCAAACCAACGGTGTGTTAGAATTGTAATGTGTGATGTTTGGTATGAATGAAAAAGTGTTGTTGGTTTTTACCCCCCTCAACACTACTCACGTTTTTAAGTTTTGAACTTTTCAAATTATTATCCAAACAAACCCTAGAAAAATTCCCTCTCATATTGTGACTTGCTATGAGTGTCCCAAGAAGCTTGCGAAGACTGCCCCCAATACCGCTGCACCTGCCCAGCAGCAGCGCTGTGCCGCAACTGGAAGGAAGTTTGCCCCAAACTACCCAAACAACCGCAACGGTCGTTACTACCACTTGAATACCACCGAAGCACAGGAAGCACCTCAGGCCATGCCAAGTATGTTTTCCTGTAAATCCAATTGCTCAATCTTTCTTAGGAACCCAACTTTTCTTAAAATCTCGGGACGAGATTTGTTTAAGGGGGAAGGGTTTGTAACGTCCCAAAAATTTCAAAACAAAGAAAATGAATTTCCCTTTTTCCAAATTTTGGAACCAACAAAAACTTTTATTGAATTAAGTTTGATACCTAGTGATCATGCTTAATTCTTGTGCTATTGCCATGATTGTTTAATTAGTATTTGAAATGATCTTAAACCCTAAGCCTCACCCCTCTTCTCACCATCCATTATAAACAAAATAAAAAGGAATTAAATTAAATAAGAAAAAGGCCTATGTGCCTATGACTATTTTTGTGAAACTTCTAATTAGGCCTTTCTACTTTTTTTTAGATGTTTTGAAAACAGCAACACAACTTCATCTAGTACTTCCCCAATCAAAACCAAGGTGAAACAAAAAGAAATAAAAGAAAATTAAACATATGCATAGAAGCATATGTGGCACTTAGCCATTTTATCAAAGCTTGTCCTATGCACTCCTACTTTGCCCAAATGGTGTGAAACCATCTCTAGACCTAATCTAATACTAAATAAACCCTAAACCCATGCCTAAGTGAAGCAAAGAAAAATAAAATAAGAAACTAAGAAAAATGCACTTCATCACATATGTGGCTATGGCCAATTTTGCAAATCTTTAACCTAGACCCTTTTGGCTTGCCCCATTGGTTGGAAATGGTTAATAAACACTTATTAACACATTTGGAACCAAAGAAACTCAACTCAAATCAAATATGAAATCAAAATGAGCTTACATACACTAATGGTCAAAATTGACAATTTTAATATCATACCCACTTTGAGCTCTTCTATTAAGAGATTCTTAAACCAAACCCTAACAACTCTTTGCACCTCATCCAAGACCTCATCAAGATGAACATTTTTCGTGTTGACCACTTTGACCAAAGCTTTGACCATTGCTCCATTTATTCAAGCCAAGATGCCACCTTGAAACAAATTCTAGATTCCCTCCACTATTTGAATTTTCACAAAACCTCTCCAAATTTTGAACCAATGCCTTGAGTGGCTGCCCAACATCATTTAGAACATATCCATGCAGAAATTTGAGCAAAAGAAAATACAAGGGAGATCATTACTTTAGAAATGGGAGGTACACATAAAGGGGAATCAAGGTACAACCCCCTTTTCCCTCACTTTATGCTTTCCCCTCTCTCTCCCTTGTACCCCTTGATAGTACACCATGTACTCTGAAAGCACATCCAAGAAGTGACACCACCTTAGCCATGATCACCATGCTCATGATTGCCACTCATCACATGTACCACATACACTTTTGGGATTATTTCTTTGTGCACACATTTAGCCTCTCCAACCTGGTACACCATGTCACACACACTCATCTCACCCCTCTCAAGCTTGCAGCACCTTGGTTACACCAAATTCATGCACAACAAGATCATGCCAAGCCCATGCCATTGATGTAGACCTCACCATGCCACCACCTGCTATCCTACCTCTCTGGTCACCCTCACCATGTCACATAGACCCACCTTAGCCTACTGATCATCACCAAACCAGGGTTGATCCCAGAAGAAGCCATGCACAGCCTTGTCACACCATGCCAGCCATCATGCTCACCACCACGCCCAACCCTGCCCCTGGACCTCTCCTCCCACTATGACCATGTCACATAGCTTCCCTTTTACCTGCTGATCGTGCTAGACACGACCCTTGGTGGAGGAGAGCAAGACTTGACCCAAAACAAGCATGCCATTGCACATGATCACCACCCCGAGGACACCACCAACCCCACGCGTGCACAAGGCAACCCAACACCTCCCCCTGCGCCACCAGTACCTCCTCACCCCTACACACACGCCAGACATGGCCATAGGCCCGCACGCACGCCAGGGTGGCGACACGACGCGACGCCCACAAGGACGCCGACGTCGGCATCATCCTCGTACGCCCTACACACAACGTCTGCGAGCTAGCCACTGCACACGCTTCCTCCCCTACCCCTTACCTCCCATTTTCGACGCAGTAGCCATGATGAAGATGCTTGCACGCGACGCGCCCACGACGTCGCCATCATGCCGGCCATGGCACGCCTCCCTCCCCTGGAGCCTATATAAACCCCCCTCCTAGCTTGGGACAGCACCACACCATCCCACAGCATCCTCCCCTCCCTCCTAGCACCGCTCCTCTCCTCTCCTTGCCGCTCATCGGTGCAAGAACTAGCCGGCGGTCACCACCAAAAGCCGCCCAGATTTTTGTCACCATAGCCCTCGAGCCCTACACCAAAGTTGTAGCCCTTGGAAAGAGCTTTCCAACGCACCCAACCCCGCCGTAATCCGAGCTCCGAGGCGAAAGATACGGCCCCCGCAAGGTTGCAGAATCGCGAGGTACACGACGAACCAGCCCCGTCCGATCTCGATCCAACGCTCTGTGCGCCCCGCGCGTCGGCCACGTGCATGCGCCATGCATGCACGGCCCGGGCAGCAGCTGGGCCGGCCCAACTTCTTCCCGCCCTCAGTTTGAATTTAAATTCCGTTTTATCTTTTTCCTTTATTTTTGCATACTGGTGCAGTGCTAGAATGTAAATAGATTCAAATCTACAAATCCAAATCTTGTGATTCAAATTGTTCCAGAAAGCTTATGAAATTATCTAGCAAATCCCACTGGATTCAACCCCATAACTTGGGTAGATTTTGAATAGAAAAAATAACCAAACAGAGACTTTTCAGCATTCAAATAAATCTTAAAAATCAACCAATTTGAATTTTGAAGTGAATCCAATTGCTATAATTCACATTTCACCAACTATAATTTACTATGTAAAATTATGATATAGGTACTGTGTATGATCATGGGCTAGAAGCAAAATATTGGCTATGTAGTCAATACTAGTCCTTTTAAACTATTTCAAATTTTAGGAAATTAAATCTATGAGGTGTAGCACCTCATTTAAATCATGTTCTCAAGATGTATGAAGTAATGTGATGACCCTTGTTGCTTGGTCTCATATTTGCTCATTTGAGGATATTAAATCAAATAGGATTTAAATTGCATGAGGTCTAGAACCTCATTTAAAATTGTGTTCCCCAAATAATAAGTGGGAAGTGTTGACCTTGGTCAACATGTGACCATACATTGTTATTTGAGATGGATTCTTCTCATTTAAATCTTTGTCTCAAGTAAATCAACATGAGGTAGTAATTATGGTCTAATTGATCTCATCATGAATTAATTGAGGACATTAAATCATTACTATGTTGGCATTAAATTGCATGAGGTGCATCACCTCATTTAAATCATTTTCCCAAATGAGGAGTATGAAGTGTTGACCTTGGTCAACATGAGTTCATACATTATCATATGAGGAAATTAAATCTTAAGAAGATTCAATGAGAGGAAATTATTTCTCCCAAACTAAAGAGAAACCCTAATCCACATTTCAAGGAGAGGAAGTTATTTTCCTAACACTAAGTAAGAAAAACCTAGTCTAATATTGAGTAATGTAGATGATGATGTTAGATCATCTTGAGTGAGCCATTAAGGCTAATTAGTCTACTTAAGTATTGTTTGGTGATTGTATCCTCGTATTCGTTTATAGACGCTAGTACCGAAGGCTACGAAGGGGACGACGAGAACATCTACGGAGAAGAAGGAGGAACATTTTGATCCATACACCAACCAAGGCAAGCTAATATTCTTGCAAGATACCCTAAGGCAAAGCTCTTCAAGAGCAAGGCCTCATCCCCCTTTAATTTATGCTTAATGATCCTATCCCAAGTTTTTACCTTACAAGTTTTTGACTCTGGTTTATCAAAGCTTTACTTGATTTTATTTATCAAAGTTACTTTTTGATTCATGAGTCACTTTGTTTAGTTAGGGAGTAGTGCAGGAGTATCAAACTTAGCCTAGAGCAATCCAGGTTACTTAGCACCCCTCATAACTAGTTGCTAGTGCTAAAGATTAAAATTGACTATTAGAGATGGGAACTTGTGAAAACCAATGACTTTGAAAACCTTGGAATGATGAGTCATTCTATTGAAAGATTTTGAAGGTGAATATGACTGGTGAATGACTTGGTGAATTTAAAAACTGATGGTTGGGTTCGGATGCGATACCATTCCAATTTACAAGTACCCCCACAATACCTGATTATGGGTAGGGCTTAACTGGAAGTTTATGTGTCTTAGTATGGGTTCCCTCTAAACAAGCGTCATCGGGGTTATGCCCAAAAGCTGCCTCCACAACACAAAAGAAACGACGTTAAAGATGAGGTGAATGTCCGGCCCAAGCCCTGTGCAGTTCAGTGCTGTCTGTCTTCGGGAGGCCAAGCTCATGGGGAGAGGTGCCTATACTAGGATATGTAAGTGAAAGGTTATGGTTGATGATCCGCGTACTGAGTTACGATTATTCGGGTTACCCACGGATGTAATCAAAAGTTGTGGCACAAGTGTACAACCTCTGCAGAGTGTAAACCTATTCGAATAGCCGCGTCCACGGTTAGGACGGTTGGAAAGGCCATACTGTTCCGTCATCAGACCATTTTGAAAATGTGACATATGACTTGTATTTGGATTTTGAAAGGTGAATGGTGAATTTGGCTTGAATCACAACAGAGTGGTGGGAATGACACTAATGTTCCCACTTGAATTAGTTAGCAGATGAGGAGGCTTTTACTAAATGTTTGTAAACTAAAATTGGCTTTATGCAAATAAACTTAGAGCTTAGTACCCCTTACTAAAATTGATAAGTACTTACCTTAGTATTAGTTTGCGAGTACTTTAAAAGTACTCATGGCTTTGTCCTGGCTATTCAAATGGCAGACTATGAAGGTGAACCGCAGTACAAGGAAGATGGACAGCAGGACGTCTATGACAACTAGGACCGCTCCGACGTCAAGCGTTGGCTGGGGATTAGATAGCCACTACTACTTCGCTTCCGCTATTTGTGATGTTCGTTGATCAATAGATCAACTACTATTGTAATATTGGATCATGTGATCCACCCTTGTAAGACGATTATGTGTTGTAATAAATGATGACTCTATGATATTCAACTATTATGTCTCGCAACAACAATATTCCTGGGATTGCGATGTACGGCATAATAGGCATCTGGACTTAAAAATCCGGGTGTTGTGGCGTGGCGTGGAAGCGGGATCTACACGCACGGTGGCGGGCGGCGAGCACGTGGAAGCGGCGGCGACACGTGGCACGGGGAAGGGACACGTGTGGCGGTGGCGGTGGTGGCCAGTACATGGCGGTGGCGGTGGTGGGCAGTACACGGCGGTGGCCGTACATGCGGTGACGGTGGTGGCCGGCGGTGGCGGTGGCGGCGTGGCCACTACACGCGGTGGACACGTGTGGCGTGCGGTGGCTTTTTTTCATTTGAAATAAGGCGGGAATGAAATTTTTTAAAAAAATTTGGCCTTTGGACCCTTTTTTTGCGCGCGCAGCGAAAACGCAGCAAAAATGGCCTTTAGTCCCGGTTTGTATTACAAACCGGGTCCAAAGGGGGGCCTTTGGACCCGGTTAGTAAACGCACCGGGTCAAAGGGGAGTATAAAGCCAACACTTCGTCTCCGCGGAGATCAATCGCGGAGACGAAGCGCCAACGCCGCCAGGCTGCCGAATCGCCGCCGGCGCGCCGTCGCCGCCGCCCTCCGCGCGCCGTCGCCGTCGCCTCGCCACCGCCTCGCCGCCGCCCGGGCGCCGCGCCGCCGCCGCCGCGTCGCCGCATCCCACCGCCGCGTCGCCCGCCACCTGCGCGCCGAGCCGCGCCGCGCCCGCAGCGTTCGCCGCCACCGCGCCGCCTCCGCCGCGCCCGCCTCCGCCTCTCCTCGCCGTCGCCATCGCCGCCGCGACCCCCCGCCACCGCGCCTCTCCTCCGCCGGTAAGCCTCCTCCACGTTTTTTTCATTTGTTAGATTATAGTGTAGTTAGTTTTAGTGAAAATTTAGTTAAAATTAGTGTGTTAGTAAAATTAGTTAGTGTGTTAGTAAAATTAGTGTGTTAGTAAAATTAGTGTGTTAGTAAAATTAGTTAATGTGTTAGTGTGTTAGTAAAATTAGTTAGTGTGTTAGTAAAATTAGTTAGTTAGTGTTAGTAAAATTAGTTAGAGAAAAGTTAGAAAATTAGTTAGTTAGTGTTAGTAAAATTAGTTAGAAAAAAATTAGTAAAATTTGTTAGAAAAAAGTTAGAAAAGTTACAAAATAGATTCATTTGTGTCGGCGCCACCCCCCACGCGCGCCGACGACTTAGACCGTGGCGGTGCCGAGTCCGTAGCGGTGCCGCCGCGACATAGACTTAGGGTCGCGAAATAGAGAAAGAGCGAGCGAGGAGGAGCGCCGAGTCCGTGGCGGTGCCGGTACTGCCGGCGCCCCTGCCGACGCCCCCAAAACAGGGTCATCCAATTCCCGCTACCGCTCCCGCTGTCGTTCCCGACCCCCGATCCGGATCGATCGATCCGGGGTCGTGGAACGCGGTGTTAGTACAAAAGTAGTGAAGTTTTTTATTTAGCACAATATCATGTTTTTTATTTATATTAGTATACATATATGATTTGTTTTCGTAGCTACGATGCCGCGACAGCGACAGGCGGGCCGTGGTCCGACTCTCACCGAGGAGATGGAGCAGATGGAGGTCAGGTGGGCTCCGCCGGGGTGGCACTGGGAGGTCTTAGCTTCGGGTCGCGCACCTTGGTGCGGAATCGGGTCCCGTCGTCGACCCGGATATTCTATGGTGGAGGTCTTATGGGCCACGGTCGTTTCAGAGAGGCCGGCCCCCGGAGGAGGTAGCTCAGCGCATTGCGGCGGAGGACGAGCACGTTCGCCGTTACATGTACGCGTTAGACAACATGTATAGGACCGGATGGAGCGTTATGCGGGGATCTCATGTTAGCTATGCTCCCGTTGTTGTTCCGTGGCTTTGGGGGCACACCCAGCGCGGCTCAGGACCCGGTCGGCGCCCTCTAGGACCCGGTCTGCGCGGTTGAGTGGTTGTAGTAGTGATTGATATGTATTAGGGTTAAATAAACATGAACCCGATCTATGTATGCATGTAACTGCACTATCTGCTTTCAGCACTATATTATCGATCCTTAGTTAAGAACTACACATATGTAACTCCATTTTCAGTTTTCTGCATTATCCGTAATTTGATCATATGATGGTTCCTATGTATAGCTTGCAGGTCGTTGTAGAAAGCATGGAGAGAGATGAAATTCAAGAAAATTTCATGGAGGAACTCATAGCAAACGGTACTCTGGATGATCGACGACGACGTTATTCCAGATGATGGCGGTGACGATGTCACCGCAACTTATTTGAATGACTCCGGTGAGGGAGCGGAGAATATTGAGGAAGAAGATCCTAGTGGCGCCGGTGAGGAACAAGATCATCATAATGGCTCCCGAACTGTAGTTATCACCGAGGTATATAAATTAATTAAGCCGCTGTTGATCGACTAGATGCATTAACTAATGAAATTGTACTGACTATGAATTATTTCTTTTTTAGCCCTCCGGATCGAGCACTTCTTCTGTAAAGTCGAGGAAGCGAGGCCCGGCCAAAAAGTTGGATGACGGTGTTAGGCACGACATCACCCACATCGAAAAGGATGGTAAACCGATTGCTCCAGAGAAAGGTGCAAAGGCATTTATAGCTCAATGCGGAGTGCTTGTTAGGGACCACGTCCCGATCACCGTTCGAGAATGGCACAAGCCGAAGGGACTAGTGCTGTCTGCAGAGGAAGAAGGTCAAGGTCTTTATATCGATGATGTAGCCAAAAACAGCATTATGGACAAGCTCATGTCACATTTCAACATAGTACCCGAAGAGGGGGTTGTGAAAAGGCCAAGATGGAGCAGGCCCTCCGCGAGTTTGGCAAGAAGAAGATGGCCGAACTATTCAAGAGCCACAAGAAAAGATTGCGCCGCCTTATCAAGATAAAGAAGACTCCGGACAATGAGAAGGTAAAAACTCACTGGGAAGAATTCGTGAAGTACAGCATGGAGTCAGAAGAATTTAAGAGAAGGTCGGAAATAAATAAGGCAAATGCTGCGTTGAAGCTATATCACCAAATTCTGGGTCCAGGTGGATACAGGGCTAACCGTCCTAAGTGGCAGGCAGCTGAGGCGGAACTGACCAGGAAAGGGATCAGATTAGGGACACACGGTTGGATCGAACGGTGCAAGGAGTGGTTCTACGGGATTGGGAACGTTGGATCCAGAAACAGGGAAGTGCATCTATAAGAAAGCTCATCTGAAGGTTCCCATTGATGCCCTGGAAAAGGCACATAGGGACGTGGAGGCGGGGTTGTTCCAGCCCGAAGAGAGAACGATGAGCGACACGCGCCCTTGGGAACAAAGAACACGGCGGACGAACACGAGGCACGAAGGCTCCGTTCCGTGGAAGTATGGCTTTCCTGCGGAAAGGAAGAGATTTCCTGATAAAAGCCATGAGAGGAGGAAGGCAAGGGAAACAGACCACCTGGCTAACTTAGAGGAGGGTATGAGCACCATGCAAGCCCAATTAACCATGGTAACCCAAGTACTTACATCTCAGATGGCTCGGGGCAGGCTATAGATCCTGCACTGCTCAATGCCATCGCCCCGCTGCAATCTCAACCACACCGGAAAAGCAGCGTGGCTTCCTCTCAGCAGGTGGATAATGATGATGATGACCAGGTGGTCGAGCCTCCTCGCTACCCCCCGTGGATGATCTCACTGAGAGCCGTCCTTGTGAGCTGCATGTTAAAGTTTTCAACCTATCCTTCAAGGCGGTCGGCATCCTCTTACCTACAAGGTCTTACCATTGCCGTCCGGTCCAAGACGACTTTGTTGTGATGGTGGATGAAGTGTTGAGAGAGTATGAGGGGTTGGTGCTTGAGCACCCTGCAGGTGAAGATGGGGAAATCAAAGAACTGGGAGAAGCCCATAGAACCACCGTGCAATGGCGGAAGGAGAAAATTGTGTTTCCAGGTGAGAAGCCAACAAGCAGGCCACCTCCGCCTCCTCCGCCACCTGTGCAGTCTCCTCCGCGTGATGATTCTCCTCTGCGATGATGATTCCCCTATCCATGACCAGTCTCCTCCGCGTGAAAATACTCGCCGCCTCCTCCTCCTCGTCGGGAGACTCCGCCGCTTCCACCTAAGCAAAAGAGGAAGCGGTCCGCGGCACCTCCTACAGCTCCGAAGAGATCATCAACTCCAATGAGGGAACAGACTCCAGAGTTGTTGCCACATGAGCAGACTGAAGAGCAAAAGGCGTTTCTTGCGCGCCGAAGAAGATGTTTATTCCACCGCAGACAGTGAAGCACTTTGCCGAGACGAGAATGAAGAGACCTGAGCTGAGAGCTGATTATGACCGCTCTGTTGGACAGTCCTCTAGAGCGATGAAAGAAGCAAAAAAAGTCCCCCAGCTTGGACAGGACATTCAGGCCGCACCCCACTTCATCGTGGAGCCATATCATGATCCAGAGACGGCATCGATGATCGAACGGGCGGCTAGAGCTCAGGGAGCATCAGTTGAGTACGAAGATTACTATCCAACGGCTCAAGTGGTAAACACGTATAGATACGGAAAAGATCTCGTCAAACGCGAGCTCGCGCGTCTAGGGACTCGATGCGAAGGTTGCATGAATGGTACCTGAAAGCCTGTCGAAGAAGTGAAAGCTACCTCACGGTGTATCTTAGAGATGAGCATTACTTCCGGGGGGAAGACGAGATAAACATTGAGATAGAAGAACTGTTTCAGTTATTCAATCAAGACGCCCTCGACAAAGCTGTTATCAGTTGCTACTTTGTAAGTGATTTATTTGTGTAATTAAGTTTGTAGCTCATTCATTTGCACTAACAATTATCCTTATTATATTCTTTGTGTACGCTATACATTTAATTATGCAGAATGAAGAAGCTGGAATACAAAAGAGGCAAGCTCCTACCGCTGGGGTTCATAGACCCAAACACAGTTCATGAAGTTACGGTTCGACAGTACCCCAAGGACACAGAGGACAACATCGTAATGTTTTTAGAGAAGCAAGCAGACAAAGAGGATATATTCTTTCCCTACAACTTCAAGTGAGTGTTATATATAACATACATTATGCTTGTGCACCTTCCACTTTATTCTCGTAATCATTGAGCTATGCTTGTGCAGTTTCCACTTTATTCTCCTAATCATTGATCTTCACCTTGGAGTCGTAAACGTCATGGACTCGAAACGTAAAGAATATGCGGAATGGGCGGACATGGCTGCCATCCTCCAGAGGTAGTTTCAATCAATTTCGTATTGGCATCTTCATCTGCTCTAATTCGAAGATATCATCAACTAATCAATTACTCATTTACTCATTATTTTTTGGCAGGGCTTGGAAACGGTTCATCAATACTGTTCCGGGTAAATGGAAACCGGAGCTTACATTTAGAGATTACCCTGTAAGTAGTACTATATATATAGCTATGTCCGTGAAACTTTATATATGATATTTACTTTCAATACGATGCTTGATTATTAGTTTGATCGAACTATTTTTTCGTGAAGTGTATGAGGCAGGAACAAGGGAATAACTTATGTGGATACTACGTCTGCACCTTCATGCGTGACATGTCCTGTCCCAAGGGTGGGGATGCCCAAATACACCACACTCGTGTACGATAACAAATTTTCACAATTAATCTTAATTAGTACCATCTATTGTATTGAGTTCCATTCATATATTGATCTCCTTTTTAAATATAGATGACACGCCTGCGGGACACTCTCATAACAGTGGATCAAATAAAAGCAATTCAAGAGGAAATCGCGGGATTCTTTATTACCGAGGTCCTTACCCCAGGTGGAGAGCACTATCGGCGGATCGTGACGGGGGACGAAATTCGTCGAGGACATGTTGTATTGTAAATATGCATGCATTACATGTACTGTTGACGATGTCGTGTACTGTTGACAATGTCTATATATATTCATGACGATTTTTTGTGGTTTCTTGAATGATATATATGCATTGCTGAAACTCTGCCGGCAGAGAAACTGCGGCGGAAACGCTGGTACACCCAAACTGTGCCGCGGCAGAGAAATAGCAATTCTCGCGGCGGAAGGCTAGGCCCGGTTCGTACCACGAACCGGGACCAAAGGCCTTCCACCGCGAGCTCCCTGGCCGCCACGTGTCGAGGCCTTTAGGCCCGGTTTATCTTTGAACCGGGACTAAAGGGTACCCCCTTTAGTCCCGCTTTATTGGTCCCGGTTCGGGAACCAGGTCTAAAGGCCCAAATGGACCGGGCCTATTGCCCCGTTTTCCACTAGTGTACGTTGCCCTCCTAATTCATGGAGTACATATAGTAATCCAACAAAAGTCAGCAGGAAGATATGTTTATGATAAGTAGTAATTTCGTTACAAAGAAACTAAAATACAACTTAATGATTATCCAAAATAGTACGTACTATTTTATTTCTAGATAATTATACTACTACTACTATAACCAGTTTTAATCCTAGGAATAACCATGAGTAGGTAAAAAAAACTGATATAAGAAAACAAGCTACCTGTATGGAGCTAAAGGAAGTGGTGCTTGAGTTCAGCGTAGGAGATATTGCATCTATCAGAGCAATGTGGTGAGTACATGAAGAAGCACCCGTTGGGTATTTATAGCATTAGAACCAATGGTAAAAATAGAACAAATTCTTTATCCCCTCATCGTAAAAGAATTTCTGCTTATCGCATCTTCTCAAAAAGTAAATTCCCTACCCAGCTGGATATCCACTAGAGACGTTTCTATTAAGATGTGTCTGGTTCTAAGTGGATAGGCTGAGATGCCTCCAGTTTTCTGTAGACTTTGCCGCCTGCCATTGATGGGTGCTTATGTATGTACTAGCTAGTACGAGTGTATCTAACAAATGCCTAAATCTTAAGCCTATAAAATGGTACACAAACTCTTAAAGAATCTTTATAAGCTCAGAACCATACCAGCCCTTGGTGGTTGTCTGGATAGCGAATATTAGCAATCATTTTTTCGAATACGAGTTTTAGGTGGATTTTTAGGTAACCGGTTTTATTAACTT